>CM070573.1:83246976-84446976 GCA_036346355.1 Rhipidocladum racemiflorum | reverse complement strand
TTTTCATGTATGGACAAATGTCGAATTTATTGTGATTGTGCATTCTTATATGCCCTCAGTCTTCTCATGGCTGAGATATTTAATGATAATTCTGAACTGCTAATGCCTTCAATATCCATTGGTGCTTTCCTTAGACACATATATGGACTAGCATTGAGCTCCTGTTTTTCTCACTTTGTTCATAGGCTGGCAAAGGTGGAGAGTTGACTCATGATGAAACTACTATCATTACAGGAGCTTTGGAGATGACTCAAAAGACTGCAAAGGATGCCATGACCCCTATATCTGAAACCTTCTCACTTGACATAAATGCTCAGCTGGACCTGTATGCATTTCAGTTAATTATGTATCTGTGTGTTTTCTAAATGATGTATGTTACTGATCCTATTATTTCCTATTGATAGGCACACAATGGGTATGATAATGACCAAAGGGCACAGTCGTGTTCCTATATACTCATGGAGTCCAAGCAATATTATCGGCCTTATATTGGTGAGTAAGCTAAGTTGGTCATGCATTAATTGCATTGTTTGGTTTCCATAAATCCTATCGAGCTAATCAGTTTCTGCTTTCTAGAAATGTTCTTATGGGTTTCGCGTCATTTATTCTTAGCAGCATCTTGCCAATGATCAATTTTTTTATTTTAGTTGCAGTTTCCAAGTGGTGTTTTAAACACACTTTCTTTTGTTAAGTAGATTGTGCATGCAGATATCTAACCACACTAAACCAGCTAGCCTTTTTTGGTTTTAATAGATTGATCCTTGGATTGAAGAAAGAATTTTTTTGCTACAATGAAATTTACTATTAGAAATTCATAAATGCTATTATAGTTGTCTGGTTAAAAACTGACTTCTTTGTAGTTGCCGGTCGATCCTGTTACATTGGTAGCACATTGTCATAGAACGATTTTTTTTTAATGACTGGAACCTTCATGACCAAGCTAAAGAGTACTGTAATGAAGTACTAATGTGGCCTATTTGAGAAGGCCTATGCTCATGGGCTTAGGCTACCGGAAGGTTCATGAAACAATCCATAGTAAATCAGCAAAAAGACCAAGGGTAGAAGGATAACTTTGACCACTATAAGAAGGGATAACATTTCTCCAAACTCCAACCGAGAGCAAGAACCAGAGTACAGCCAGGAGAGCAACTAGGAGGAGCTTCAACCGAAGCCCAGGGAAGGAAGAGCCAGGAGACCCCATGATGTAGCCGTGATGGCACTATGGGTGTCCCGATCTTTCGATGAGAAACACACGATCGATTTGTTTGAGTCGACTTTGACGATCCGACTACACCGTACGACGACGATGCGCCTTAGCAATCGCTAAACCAACTCCAGCGGGTTATTGATCTTGCCGTAGGCACGATCAACCTGAACACGAGGTTCAATTCCTGCAAGCAATCGAAGAACAAGCAAGAACAATAGGATAAGCAATCTGAAATTGCGGATAAAACTGGAAGCGAAACAAAGTGGAGTCTTATTGACGATCTTGACAAGGTGGTCATCCAAAGACAACTCGCAGGATCAAGTTTTGCACTTGGCTAAACTAATCAAATAAAACCCAAAACTCTAAGGAGCCGATGTCCGCTATTTATAAGAGGTAGGGGCATGGGAAACACGCCCAAAGCAAAGAGGATACCAACTACAACTCTATTACAAGGCCCAAAGCCCACGCCTTCTCGATTTGGAAAAGTGACGCCAATTGTTTTGATTCCCGCCGACTCGGACGGAATTTAGGGATGGGGTCGGATCCGCTGGAAAGAGGACGCCAAAACCTTTCAAACCAATACTCATAGACCCCAAACACCCTTGTGGATCAAAAGTTATGGTCATTTTAAGTTGGTGCTGTCCCTGAGGCCGAATCCAAGTATAACTTGTGCACCTAAGAATTGGCTTCATGCTTGATGTTTGGAAGTCCTTCTCCTTGGTTCCTAAGGACAATAAAATCATCACGAGGATTAAATAGCATTCCATTCATTAAGTTATTTGTATGCAACCCTAGGAACGCATTCACCTGGTAATTGAATAGACGGGCGCGAGCTCGAGTAATTGGCGCTTGTATTACATTGGTGGCTTCAATTGGGTGTGGAGGCATGGCCGTATGCAGGGGAGTGCTGTCCTCATCATCCTCCCTTCTTGCATTTGAGTCGTCCTCGACTCAAGTTCATCATCTTCTCCCAAGTTTGTCTTTAGATCTGATAATTCATTTGACGGGCTCGAGCTCGAGTAAATGGTCCTTGAACCGACGAAGATGTAGAAGGATGGCCAAGGTGGGGGTCGATAAAGCCATGTAGATGGAGCCATCGTAGTAGTTGTATACGGCAGAGTATGTCGTGAAGTGTCGCCAACTTAATGGTCCTGGCCAAGGTGGGGGTCGATGAAGCCATGTAGTTGATATAATTGCAAGAACACTTGGTTTTGACCATCTTCGTGATGACCATATGTTTGCATTGTAAGTTTTGTCCATGATGAGCATGGTCTCATCATCCTCCCTTTCTTGAAGTGGAGTCGTCCTCGACTCCATCATATTGTCCTGTGAAATGTTAGTAATGACAGAAACAAAGCAATATGCACATTTGCAATGAAATCAATGGATCGAGAATTTCTATCAACCGTATCCTCCCTTTCTTGAAAACTATCATGTGACTTTTGAATGGAACCAAATGTACTTGGTCTGACATGATTAGTGATATGGCAATTATTAAATTGATCACATTGTTGCATTGCAAACGGAGGTTTAAAATCTGAACAAATGTAAACTCGATGTGCTTTATACTCTCCTTTCTCACTATTTTTGCCAATAACATAAAAGTTGTTTCGTGATAACCATGACAAATCGGAATGTACAAAAAGGCTCTCCTCTAAATAATTCAGATCACACGGAACATCAAATTCAATGTAGCCTAATGTATATAAAGAAGACATCAATTTCAACTCATCATTTTCGCTTGTGATGTGAATGACATGTTTGTTTTCAGCATAAGTGTCTAGTGTGTTAACAAAATTGACATGTCCATTTGCTAGTTGTGTCATGGATATAAGTGAAGTATTATCACACAACTCTTCTTTATCACAAGAAATATCAAGCAAATCATCTTGTAACAAAGCAAAATCAGCAATTGGTTCCACTATTAGTTGCTCTATGATAGCATGATTTGTGGATAGTTTTAGCTCTTCAAAATTATTTTCTCCATGTGTAAAGTCCATACCTTGTAGGATCGAAGTATACGAATATAGCAATCAGAGGGGGGGTGAATGATTGTGCGGAAGCTAAAACCAAATTCTTGACCTATTAAAAGTTCACCCCAAAACAGAACCAAATAATTGCCTCGTTTTCGACAAAAACAGAATGACAGAGGTTTGGTAAAACGAGAATTCCCGAAGATCCAACCGTCGAAACGATCTGAAATTTGGACACAAGAAACTAGATTCCAATACGAATCGAACCCAAAAAGAATCAGCTCGATCGGACTTACGGATCAAAAGTTATGAGCTTCGCAAGCTTGCTGTTCCAGAACTTGACGAAAACTAATCTAATCAAAACTTCAAGATTAAACAAGAACGACAAAAGATTGATCAACTAGACTTTGAGAAACACTAGATCAATACCCTAGAGAGGTTTTTGATGGATCAAATCAAGATAAAACTTGAAGAACAAAACCAATCTAGAACTAGAACAAGCATGCAAACAAGAACCAAAACAGAAAATATCAGAGCGACGTGGTTATCAGAGCACGCAAAAATCTTGAAAGAATTGATCTTTATTTCTTGTCTAAAATACTCTCATCAAAAGAGTACAAACCCTAAAACCAAGCTCAAAGCTTGATGCGCTCAGCTCTACTTGGTGCCTTTCAAATGTGAGACCCCCACCTATTTAAAGCACCAACCCACAAAGAGTTCTCAATACGATTCCTATTCCCTAGAAGGAATCCGTGATTCAACACAACTCTACTTGGCCCAACCTGGCCGAGTACAACTCTTGCACGCGTATGGTAACCCTACCATACTCACGTGACTAACACTTTGCACGCCGTATGGCCACCGCCATACTCACGTGACTAACACTTTGCACGCGAATGACCTCCTCGCCATTCTCACGTGACTAACCATTCTTCATGTGCACCATTCTCTTAGCCCGAACGCCCCGCATGACATCCTTGACCACCAAGACCTCGGTTCCTCCCGAACCTAGTCCCGAACCTCGGTTCCTTCCATGAACCTAGTTCCGGTCCCGCCATCGACCACATTCGCCTTCGAGCAATACCGCACATGAACAAACCACAAACAAATCCGAGCACAAGTCCACGACTTGACTCAATGTCAATCCATGCAACTACTCACATGAGCATTGCATAAAGTCCACTTCAAGCATCATGAAATTCTCACAAATTTCATAATCTCAAAAACAAATCAAAATTCAAAGTCCAAATTTGCACAAACCCTAATCGAGCAAAAAGCCATTCACGACGGACCAAAAAATTTGGTCCGCGTACATGTAAAACTTCTTGTCTTTTAAGAACTTGGTCCCACAGAAAACGAAACTTAATGTTTCTTGTCAAATTGTCAAACACATGCACAAGCACATTTTGCAAAACCAATTCTAAGTTAATTTTTCAGTTCAAAGCCAATTTTTCAGCACATGATTTCACAATCTCCCCCTTGATGAAAACATTGGCAACACCACTAAGAAATGAACATTTGGCATTCACTTTACAAAAGATTTTGAAATCCAAAGGATCAAGGACCAAAAAGAGAAAACACAGAATTCCCCCTTTGACCAAAATGCAAAACAAAATCTCCCCCTGAGAAGGAAAATGTGTGTGAATGTGCAATGTGCCCAAGAATTTCAAAATTCTCCAAACTTCTCACAAATTGCCAGAAACAAATCCCCCTTTTTCTTCTCCCCCTTTTTCTTAAACTTTTCAACGATTCCCAAATTTCTCCCCCTTTGACAATGGATTCATCAAGAGTACAAAAGAGAGAACAGGTTCAAAATTTTTCCTGTAGCAAAGATTTCACAAGGAGAAACAAGGGAGTGCCAAGATAGGAAAAGATGAGCTCATTCGATCATATAACCTTATATATCACATAATATGTAAAATACATGATCTTGATGTGATTTTAACAAGTTAGGGAATGACATGCATCTCAACCTCAATTCACCAACTATAGCCAAGTACTAAGCAAGATCTCAGAGAAGAACAAAAGCTCAAAAATTGAAACAACTAACAACTCAAGCGAGCAAGTGATTTCAACTCCAATCTAGTAGACCAAAATAATCTTTAAACAAGAATCGCATGTGGCATGCTTGAAGCATACTTCTTTTATTTCCTTGAAGTGGCATGCTTGAAGCATACATCTTGTCTTTGAGGGAATGGCATGCTTGGAGCATACATATTTTCTTTTAGGGAAAGTATACTTAAGCTCATAACTTGAGGCTTTTGCTTTTAACAACCCTTTTTTATTGATTCCCTTTTCTTTTCATTTTTCTTTGATTATAAACATGCAAAAGTGATTAAAAGGTCTTATGAAAGAGTAAAGCTAAAACACACTTGCTTCATAGCCCAAATTTGTCAAGAAGATTCAATATCAAGCCTAGAAGAGTAAGATATCACAGAGTATTTAGCTATAGGCAATCAAACCCAGGAATTCCGCAATGTCATTTTTAGTTCAAGTGAGACAATTAGATTATCAAATATTAGCTCAATTACATAACATATAAAGAAATATGATAAAGTGAGCTCATCAAGTGAAAGAACTTGGCAAGGAAACTCCCTCAAAACAAACCCATTGGATGAACAATCCCAAGTTCTCCCGAATAAAAGCAAAACGAGAAGAAGACAAAGGTTTTGTGAAAATGTTCCGCCAATTGATGTTCAAGATCCACATGATGAAGCACAATATTTTCTTTTCAACATGATCTCTAAGAAAGTGAAATCCAATATCAATATGCTCAAGAAAGGGATTACTCAAGAGGTGGCACGAACCAAATCAATTCAACATCCTCCAAAGTCAACATCGAATAAGCTCTTAAACTAATGCATAAGGAAGCAGTAAAGCCAAATGCCAAAATCTTGAGTACCATGGAGATACCTGAAAGTTCACTTGAACGCTTGTCGATGTGAAGCACGTGGGAAGCTTGAAAACAAGCACACACAAGCACGTGGGAAGAGTCTCTCATGTAAACCTCCAATTATCTCATCCTCAACAAAGATCATCATCATCTTTTATGAACAAAGACACTCTCCCTGAACATATGCACTTGTACCGCATCATTTGAACTAGTACCTTTGCGAAAATGTATGGAAGAAGCATCTCCAAAGGCAACACTTTCAAAGATGAGATGCACGAGTGAAGGAGAACCAAATCTTATCACCGAACATATGAAGTGAGCATCCAAATTCACTAGCCACATGTTCTCCTCCTCGTGAGAAGCCTACATAGAAGCAGTAAAGTGTCGAGGTCTCAGATCGGGTTAGAAATAAGTTGTTTAGGAATCCAAAGATCGAGACACACGACTGACAACAAGAGGCACAACACAAGCAGCCTTATGCACAAAATCAAATTTGCCTGCTCCTGTTTCTAGCAACAAAAGGTGCTTGCATCACCTTAGGCACGTAGTGAGAAGCAAAGCGTGCCTTTACGAAATTAGACCTAGCCTTAGCTCTTTCTTTCTTTTGTTGTTTGGCTAGTCTAAAGCAAAAATCTACTAAATGTCCATCTCTACCACAATGAGTGCAAGTGTATTTAACAGGATGTTTGGCTTTAGAAGTAGAAGCAACATTTGCATTCATCATAGTAGAAGATAACAAACCAAATAGATTGAAAAGTAATTTTCTTAGGCTCATTAGATAACTCAATTTTGCAAGGAGCCTGAACAACAGTGCGAGGTTTAGTTTCATATGTGGCATAAGGATCAAAACCTAAACCTCTCTTGTTTGTGCTAACCTTAGATTGATCCAAAATCATGTTCAACTTCTTCTTGCCATTAGTGAAACGCTCCAAAGAATTTTGCAAGTAATCAACTTTCTTAGCAAGAGTTAAACAATTATTGCAGGAATATCTACTTTTCCTTTTGCTTATGCGACAAGTTGAGCATGAGAGAACCTCATGTGTAAGCGGATCATCACCAATTGAGAAACCCTAGCATTTGCATCTTTTAATTTTAATTCAAGAGTTGAGCATTTAGAACAAGAAGTTAAACCATGCAAATCATCGGTGAAACAAATAGCATGTTTAATATGTTTCTCATTTTTCTCACTTTCAAGATTAATTTTCTCAATCAAGGAAGCATGTTCTTTCCTAAGCCGAAGTAAGCTCATTCCAAATTAAGTCACATGATTTGCAAGCATCATCATCAGAATCAAAGTTTTAAGTCTAGCAATTTCAGCATTCAATGATTCAACAACAAAATCATGTTTCTTAATTTTCTTGTCACGCTTATCAAGCAATTTACCAAGACGAGCAACAAAGAATAGCTAATTCATCGTAGAAGGATCTACCTCATTGAAGTCATTGTCATGATCGCTTCTGAAGCCGCTGCCGCTTTTGGCCATGAGACACAACCCCGCCAACTCATGCTTGCTTGGAGTTGCATCATCCTCGCCGCTCTCCGAATCCACATCGCTCAAATTGACTTGTTCAAGAGCGGAAAGAACTCGATGGACAACTTTGCGGTTGATGAAGTTCTTCTTCTTTCTATCACTTGGAGAGAACTTCTTCTTCTCTTTTCTTCTCGTCGTTGTCCTTCTCCTCCCTTGATGCTTTACTTGCAAGTTTTGGACAGTTTGGACGAATATGGTCGAGATCACCACACTCATAGCATCTTGGAGGATCACCACCACCTCTCTTTCTCTTTGTCACATTTTGCAAAGCTTTGTTAAAGCGAGAAGAGAGTAGTGACAAGTCTTCTTCCGGGAATTGCTCAACTGCTCATCGGTTAGTGAAGACAAGAAAGATAGAGCAAAACTTGAAGCAAAGACCATTATGAGATATGCTAGATTGAGATGTCAAAGCAATTGATTTATGATCATTCTTTCTAGCAAAAACATCTAATTCATGAGTTTTCAACTTAGAATAAAGAACATCTAAAGTAAGTGTACTCATGGTAGTAGATTCTTGTATAGATGTTACTTTCATCTCCCACACCGACATGTCCAAAGCACTAAGCAATTGTCTAGCATTAGCAAAGATCATCAAAGCTAACTCCAACAAAGACGCAAATTGCTAAGAATCTTATTAAAACGTGCAAAGAAGTCATCTACCGAGCTCACCGGTTTCATCTCAAATCGCATGTATTCTTTTTTGTAAAGATCTTGACGAACCTCTTTAATAGTGTTAGAACCCTCATGGTAATCACAAAGAGATTTCCATACCTCATATGCAGATCGAAGATGAATCACACGATCGAAGTCGCTACGTCCCAAGCCTTGGATGATCAAGTTGCGCGCCTTACTATTTGTTTCAACATGTGCGCGATTGGTGTCGTTGACGTTGTCGCTTGAGGACTTCATATGGTTTGTAGACCTTCTCCCAAATTGCGAATCCTCGAGCTTGGATGAACGCCTCCATCTTGGCTTTCCAAAACTGAAAATCAACACCATCGAACACACATGGTTTTGTCGAATAACGATCCATTGATCTAATCACCGGTTAAGATAGATTAGAGAAACCTTGCTCTAATACCACTTGTAGGATCGAAGTATACGAATATAGCAATCGAGAGGGGTGAATGATTGTGCGGAAGCTAAAACCAAATTCTTGACCTATTAAAAGTTCACCCCAAAACAGAACCAAATAATTGCCTCGTTTTCGACAAAAACAGAATGACAGAGGTTTGGTAAAACGAGAATTCCCGAAGATCCAACCGTCGAAACGATCTGAAATTTGGACACAAGAAACTAGATTCCAATACGAATCGAACCCAAAAAGAATCAGCTCGATCGGACTTACGGATCAAAAGTTATGAGCTTCGCAAGCTTGCTGTTCCAGAACTTGACGAAAACTAATCTAATCAAAACTTCAAGATTAAACAAGAACGACAAAAGATTGATCAACTAGACTTTGAGAAACACTAGATCAATACCCTAGAGAGGTTTTTGATGGATCAAATCAAGATAAAACTTGAAGAACAAAACCAATCTAGAACTAGAACAAGCATGCAAACAAGAACCAAAACAGAAAATATCAGAGCGACGTGGTTCTCAGAGCACGCAAAAATCTTGAAAGAATTGATCTTTATTTCTTGTCTAAAATACTCTCATCAAAAGAGTACAAACCCTAAAACCAAGCTCAAAGCTTGATGCGCTCAGCTCTACTTGGTGCCTTTCAACAGAGACCCCACCTATTTAAAGCACCAACCCATTAAAGAGTTCTCAATACGATTCCTATTCCTAGAAGGAATCGTGATCCAACACAACTCTACTTGGCCCAACCTGGCCGAGTACAACTCTTGCACGCGTATGGTAACCCTACCATACTCACGTGACTAACACTTTGCACGCGTATGGCCACCCGCCATACTCACGTGACTAACACTTTGCACGCGAATGACCTCCTGCCATTCTCACGTGACTAACCATTCTTCATGTGCACCATTCTCTTAGCCCGAACGCCCCGCATGACATCCTTGACCACCAAGACCTCGGTTCCTCCCGAACCTAGTCCCGAACCTCGGTTCCTCCATGAACCTAGTTCCGGTCCCGTCATCGACCACATTCGTCTTCGAGCAATACCTGCACATGAACAAACCACAAAACAAATCCGAGCACAAGTCCACGACTTGACTCAATGTCAATCCATGCAACTACTCACATGAGCATTGCATAAAGTCCACTTCAAGCATCATGAAATTCTCACAAATTTCATAATCTCAAAAACAAATCAAAATTCAAAGTCCAAATTTGCACAAACCCTAATCGAGCAAAAAGCCATTCACGACGGACCAAAAAATTTGGTCTGGCGTACATGTAAAACTTACTGTCTTTTAAGAACTTGGTCCCGCGCGTAAAAACGAAACTTAATGTTTCTTGTCAAATTGTCAAACACATGCACAAGCACATTTTGCAAAACCAATTCTAAGTTAATTTTTCAGTTCAAAGCCAATTTTTCAGCACATGATTTCACATACCTGTTATATTACCTTGTAAGTTCTCATCAGCTGTTGTAGGTGTTTCTTCAACTATTATCTCTTCACTTACACATGGGGTAGTACTGATCAGTTCTTTCTCCATATGCACTTCTACATCATTCTCTCGATGGTGCTCACTTTTCTGCAAAATGTTAGCTACAAAAGAAGGTGCAACAATGGGCGCCTCAAATGAAGCTAATGATTCTTTCAAGGATTCAGCAAGCATATTTTCAACTCTACAAGCACATACAACCAATTCTGAAAGAGAACTATATGTTTCATTAATAAGAGCATCCTGAATTTCTTGATTAAGTCCACGTATGAACCTAAGCTCTGTTGCTTCTTCACCTTCAACTAAACCACAACGCAACAAATGATTTTGCAATCGTTCATAGTATTCCTTAACGCACTTATTTCCTTGTTTCAAGCATTGGAGTCTAGTATACAAAAATTCGTAATGATATTCAGAACATAATCAATTCTCATAAGTCTTTTCATGGCCTTCCAATTTTCGTGTTTTCTCTCTTTTCTACAAATATGTTTCCACCATGTTAATGCATATTCATTTAGCAAACTAGCGACAATCCTAATCTTTTCATTTTCGGACAAATCATACTTGCCAAATTCTTTGTCTCTTTGCTATCTCCCAATTAATATAGGCATCAGATCATAATGACCATTAAAATGTGGAATGGCGAATTTAACCTTATCTAGGAATCATCATCAACATGTACCGAGCATGTAGTATGCCATTTTTGTTGCTTAGAAGATGAGGTGGAGGACTCGAGTTCCGGCGGTACTGCAAGCTTATCAAGTCTAGACAAAATAGTAGCAAGATTAGTGTTTGCAACTCCTGAGCGGTCTCGATAGACCGAAGGCGGTCTTCTTGCATCAACATTCTAGCAACAATTCCCTTTGCTCGTGGAGAGTGATGCATCGAATCCTCATCACCTAACATGGTTAGTAGAAGAAAAGAAAACAATATAACAAGTATAATGTTCCTATCAACTACTAGGTGGCAAGTCTCTCAAGCGCTCAAGCCTATGACCCAAGTTCTTACAAGTTCTTACAATGCAAAGAAGCGTTGTCGGCCGTTAGCGTTGTCAAAGGTTCTCCGAAGTTTGTGTAGAAGCGATTGCCAAGGGATCGAACGCTGTGCGGGTAGAAAGTGGAGCTTGGACAGGCTTAATTTAGTAGCAAAAGGTTAGCAATAATCCAATCGGTGAATGCAAAATTGAAGAATTGTTCAACGTCTAGTCACTAGTTGTTGACTCGAGGCTAGCAAGGATCGTGACTCAAAAGCGTGGCTCGGCGACGATGCTGATTCCACAATGAGATGAAAAAAGCATTGCGAAAAAAATTCGCGAAAGAAGGGAACTATCTCAAAAGATCGGGAATCTTGTGAAAACAGTTTAGCACATAAAATTTTCTGATCTGCTCCACTCTTTTTTTTTTTTTTTTTTTTTTTTTTTTTTTGCGAACGATTCGACTCCTTTTTCTTTCAAGTGCTATGCGGCGGAAGACGATCGTGTGACGATCGGACGGCCAAAGCGACGATCGGCTATCGTGAGGCGACCATCGAGCGACGATGGGCTATCAGTGGCGACGATCGGCGACGATCGAGCGACGATGGGCTATCAAAGGGCGATCGGGCGACGATCAGGCGACGATCGACACACGGCGAGCGACCAGTGGGCTATCAAAGTGGCGACGATCGGAGGCGACGATCGCGGCGACGATCGGGAGCGACGATCGGCCTAACAGAGGCAACCGGTCGGACGACCAAGTGGGCGACTATCAAGCGGCGACGATCGGATGAAAAGAAAACTTGGTCAGAACACCTTTTCTTTTTCTTTTTTTCTTTTTTTTTTTTCTTTTTTTCAACAGCCGAGACCGAAACGGAAAACAACTCGAACCGAACACAACTCGAAACCGAATACAACTCGAAACCGCTTCGACTGGACTCCAACTAGACTAGAATTCAAAGAACTCGACACGCACGATGCAACCAAAAATTCAATAACGCAAAGGTACCTTTGGAAAGGAAAATGCGAGGTTCAAATTGTTTTGGTATGGGGAGATCCAATCGATGGCGTTTCTCTGGACTATAGGAAAGATATCAATCTACTAATCTAGGGTAAAGAATTCTCACCGAGCAACCTGGTTTGCTCTGATACCACTTGATGGAGCCGTGATGGCACTATGGGTGTCCCGATCTTTCGATGAGAAACACACGATCGAGTTGTTCGAGTCGACTTTGACGATCCGACTACACCGCATTTACGACGATGCGCCTTAGCAATCGCTAAACCAACTCCGGTAGTTATTGATCTTGCCGTAGGCACGATCAACTGAACACGAGTTCAATTCCTGCAAGCAATCGAAGAACAAGCAAGAACAATAGGATAAGCAATCTGAAATTGCGGATAAAATCGAAGCGAAACAAAGTGGAGTCTTATTGACGATCTTGACAAGGTGGTCGGCCCAAAGACAACTCGCAGGATCAAGTTTTGCACTTGGCTAAACTAATCAAATAAAACCCAAAACTCTAAGGAGCCGATGTCTGGCTATTTATAAGAGGTAGGGGCATGGGAAACACGTCCAAAGCAGTAGGATACCAACTACAACTCTATTACAAGGCCCAAAGCCCACGTCTTCTCGATTTGGAAAAGTGACGCCAATTGTTTTGCAGATTCCCGTCGACTCGGACGGAATTTAGGGATGGGGTCGGATCCGTTGGAAAGAGGACGTCAAAACCTTTCAAACCAATACTCATAGACCCCAAACACCCTTGTGGATCAAAAGTTATGGTCATTTTAAGTTGGTGCTGTCCCGGAGGCCGAATCCAAGTATAACTTGTGCACCGGAAGAATTGGCTTCATGCTTGATGTTTGGAAGTCCTTCTCCTTGGTTCCTAAGGACAATAAAATCATCACGAGGATTAAATAGCATTCCATTCATTAAATTATTTGTATGCAACCCGAGGAACGCATTCACCTGGTAATTGAATTGACGTGCGCGAGCTCGAGTAATTGGCCCTTGTATTACATTGTTGGCTTCAATTGGGTTTGTAGGCATGGCCGTATGCATGGTAGTGATGTCCTCATCATCCTCCCCTTCTTGCATTTGAGTCGTCCTCGACTCAAGTTCATCATCTTCTCCCAAGTTTGTCTTTAGATCTGATAATTCATTTGACGGGCTCGAGCTCGAGTAAATGGTCCTTGAACCGACGAAGATGTAGAAGGATGGCCAAGGTGGGGGTCGATAAAGCCATGTAGATGGAGCCATCGTAGTAGTTGTATACGAAGTAGAGTATGCTGTGAAGTGTCGCCAACTTAATGGTCCTGGCCAAGGTGGGGGTCGATGAAGCCATGTAGTTGATATAATTGCAGTAACACTTGGTTTTGACCATCTTCGTGATGACCATATGTTTGCATTGTAAGTTTTGTCCATGATGAGCATGGTCTCATCACCCCAAGCCGAAGGCAAGACTAGGAGCAGAAGGGAGGAGCCCAATGAAAGCCAAGCAAGGAGAAGGTCCAGGAGGAGAAAGGCCTCAAGCAAGGAGGGCTGAAGCTTGAACCATCTTCCCCACCACCACCTCCACCCCAACATCCTCAATCACCCTCACCATCCCCACCACATCATCAGAACCATCCCCATCGCAGCCATCACCTTCTTAGGTATCCATCCCACACGTAAACATCATTGTATATTGCAGCATCTTAAGGAGCATAGTATAGTTCTATACTTGAGCATGCAGCTAGAAAATAGACCTAGAGCACCAGCCCCAAATCATCATTGACCCCAATAATGCGAAACTCAGCCTAAATCAACTAGATTAGGCACTTTAATCAACACCTCTTAAAAGAACCAAAGTAAAAAGAGGGGGGGGGGGTGCTTGTACTGGAGCTAGGAGCAAGGAAGATTAGAGGGTGGACTGATCTGGAGAGAAGAGAGGATTAGAGAGAGGGAGTAAATTTGGGGAAGAAGAGAAGAGAGGAAGAAGAATGGGGAAAAGAGAGAGAGCCAGGAGAGTGTTTGGCTCAGGGAAAGAAAAGGGAGAAAGAAGAGAAGAGGGAGAAAAAAAGGGAAGAAAGAAAAGAAAGAGAAAAGGAGGGGGAAAGTAGAAAAATATTTTTGAGCGTCATGAACTGTGATGGTACGTCAAAATGTTCGTTGTAAGTCAGAAAATGTAAAAAGAGGTTAAATAACCGCGATTAATTAAGCAATGAATTATATAAAATTTGCAAATCCATTAATAATTAAAAATGGGAATTTATATCTCATTAAAATAAAATTTACAATCAGGGATCTTAGTAAACCTCCTAAAATAAAATTGATGCTTAAACTAAAATGCAAACAATGGAACAACCTTAATTAGAATATGCCAATTTAAAATGGGGCAGATTAATAAAATCTTGGATGATCAACACATCTTTATTAATTTCATACCATTCAGAAAAGGTTGGACGCCATAAAACGTGTAAAAATCTATTAGCAACCAAAAATATGTCATTTCAGTAGTTTCAGGAATTGATATAAATCCAGCAAGAAATCATTTACTACAACTGTGTGAGGACGCTTATTGTCACTTCAATCCAAGCAAGATTTTTTTGATCATATTTATGAAATCGTTTTAATTGTTTTTAGATGTCATCATTGCATGGGAAAATATCTTCTAAATCAAAACCCTAAATTGAATGAACTGCTGGGAAGATGGATTGGTTGTGAGAATTTGATTATGGGTTGAAGGTAATTGGAAGGGTGTATATATATATGTGTGTGTGTGTGTATGTATAAAATTGAATGAACTGCTGGAAAGATGGATTGGTTGTGAGAATTTGATTATGGGTTGAAGGTAATTGGAAGGGTGTATATATATGTATATGTATATATGGTGGGTAGAAGGTGCCTTGAGTTGAGTATTGTCGGTGGGACCCTTTACATAGACTATGATATAAGGATAAACAATTACATTAGGGCAATGAGTTGTAAATACAGTATCAACTATAGTGTATGAAATCGGTCAGAAAAGGTTGTCCTATGAAGGTATTATGATCTCCACATTGGATATGAGTAGATAACTAGGGGTGGAAGCCGGGTAGGCCGGAAGGCCCGGTGAGATCATAGATTGTGAAATTCAGCTAAGGGCTGAGATCGTAGGACTCAAGGGTTGAGAATGTAGGTGTCGACTGAGGGTCGATATGTAGGACTCAACTGAGGGTTGAGATTCAGCTGAGGGCTGAGATTTTAGACTCAACTGAGGGTTGAGATTCAGCTGAGGGCTGAGATTTTAGATAGAAATAGTTAGAGACGATAGACTTCAGCTAAGGGCTGAAAATTTTGAGGCACTATATTTAAAGCCTTGGGTTGAGTATCAGTGTTGCTGCTGTAGCACGATGCAACTGGTATGCTGAGGATTGGTGGGGTCAGTCGAAGACACCACTACTCGTTGGCCACCAGGGTTAGAGATCTAATATTGGATAGTGATAAACATTCTGGGGCTTCGCAGGATAGGGTCACTATAAATAAAGTGGTACAAACCTGCACAGGGTTAAATCATGAATTCATGCCTGTCTCCTAAATTGGAGGCTACGGAAGCTAAGTCTATCTCGTATACGAGTGCTAGTGGTCATTTTCTTAAATTAAAATACACAACCCTTAAAGAAAACCCAAAACCTAATTTCCGTAAAAATGGAATTTTGAGGGAAGGTGTATTTTGGATGGAAATGAGAGGAATGATATGAGGAAAATTCATTCAATGCATTATCTATTAATGCTTGCTGAGTACTTTTGTACTCACTCTTGCTAAATCCCCCTTTGCTAGAGAATGGCTTCGATGGTAAAGCGTCCGGTTGGGATATGGATCCCAATGGACTCACCTACAAGGCATGGGGTGAGAAGCACCTGCAAGATCAGGGTTATGAGGACGGGGACTACCAGGAGAATTAGATTAATGGATAGACTGCGCTAGCTTTTGTCAGCTTTTGGGTAGTTAGAATTTCTGTATTGTATATTTGTTGTACTTGGATCCTATGTATAATTACTGTACTGAACATGTAGCCTACGTGGCAATGGAATGAAATAACATTTCCATTTTAGTCTAATTATTGTTCTGTTGCCACACTCTGAACACGGTGTATTAATTGATAAAATGTTGGGTGCGCTCGATGTTTTGATCAGGTAGTATGCTGAGATTCGTGTAATTATCTCAGAGTAATGGCGGAGTTACTGTCGTTACCTAGGCTAATTATGCAGGTCGCCACAGTTCATGTCTCCCAAACTATGGGATTATGGTAGCATATGCACAAATTTAAGCCCTTCTGAATGAAGCCTTATTTTGAGATCATGAATAAATGATATAATGAAGTCAGAAGATTGAACCTTTCACTTGATTATTTATTGACTACTTTACTTTTGGATAACATCAATAGCTTCCCTGCCCCTTTCATTGTAATTCCTTGACATCCTGAACATCAATGAAGTGACCAATCTTTCCACTTTGCGTTCATGGTATTTTTTTAATTATTATATGACCAATAGCCAACAATTTCTCATTTCAGGTAAAAAACTTGATCACTTGCCGGCCTGAGGACGAAGTGCCCATTCGAAATGTTACTATCAGAAAAATCCCAAGGTATCACCTTATCAAAATTGGCTGGTTTAAAATTATGATTCTTGGCATAAGTGTATACCTTCTAGACTTGTCGTGTTGATTGAAAATGTATCAGCTATTTACTTCCTCTGGGTTTGTATTTGAAAATTGACGTGCACATATAGTGAAGCATGTTTCAGGACAGTTCAATATTATGCATATATAGTTGTCTTCATGCAGACAAGTTGATATTGTTTTCTTGGCATAATTTAAGTTCCAAAAAGGATTTAAAATTGATTATATTATTCAATTGTTGAATGGCTAATGCTTCTATGCTCTACCAACAATAGAACCACACAGATTTTAAAAGGCTTGAGTGGGCTGATCTGCATCAGCCTCTTGGGGTAACCATAAATTTTTTAAGATTGTGCAATCTTCTTTTCCAGGAGCATATGATCACTCATCACTGTTTTGGTGGTTGTTTTTTTCCATACAATTTGTTTTAGATTAAATTTGTTCATATCTTTCTCTTGAATAATGTGCATTCATTGTCTTCTAATTCTTACAAAAACTGCTGTTTTCTGTATATCAGGGTGGTTGATGATCTTCCTCTCTATGACATTCTAAATGAGTTTCAGAAAGGTCACAGCCACATGGCTGTGGTTGTTAAACGGACGAAAGCAGCAGGACCATCCACTGAAAAGAATAGCAGTACTGCTACACAAGACTACAAAACTAACCACAAAGATGCATATGTTGATGGTATATTGTCTTTCCTTGTGATATCTGTTGGTGCTAAGCTTCGCTCATCCATTTGTGTGTATGCACCAATATTCCATCACACTTAGTGATCACTTGTCTTTCCAGGAAATGGATATTATTTGGTTTTGGCTGATCAGTTGAATGTACTCTCAGGTCTGTCACCCTCGCATGTTAACATTGTCGGAAGTCGTCGAAATAACATTGAAAAGTATGGAGATGGGCGCACATATAATAAGAAATCAGAAAGAAAGCGGGATAATATTCTTGATTTTAACACCAATCCACTTCCAAGCTATTCATTGGATGAGGAAGCAGTGGGGATAATTACGATGGAAGATGTCATGGAACAATTGCTGCAGGTTGGACATATTCTTAATAGAGTTTTTCCTTAGTTGACAAAATATTTACATTGTTCACATCATGATTTATTTTAAAACTATATGATGCCTTTTGGATTTATGGCCTTATTTCATCAATAGTGTTTTAAAGTAATCATTTCATCAATAATGTAGTAGCTGTTCTCCATGTCCTGTGGGAACAGCTTCCTAATACTATCTAAGTCTGCACTTCATTGCAGTTTTCTTGGCAACATTTTAGCTATCCCTAATACTAGTTCACATAAATAGAATTGTACTAAGGTGCTATTCAGTTAGTAGGAAAACTAAAATTGTTCATAGTTGTACCTTGGTAATCTGTTTGGCATTTTCTCTTATATATTGCAAACTGACATAGATAGAACTCTGCAGGAAGCTATCTTGGATGAAACAGATGAGTATGTCGATGTACATAACAAGTAAGTGACTTCAGTGCCGGTACTTTTTATTCTGAACAGGTTCTCTAAATTGATGAGAGGACTGACGTTTTCTTTTGTTTTACAGGATCAAAATAAACATGTTACCTCCAGGCAGATCATTATCGCCTGTCATATCCCCTGGTGGTGGATCCCTATCTCAAGGACTGCGGAGGACCCCTATGGCTTCTCCACTGTCACCGTACCATCATGGTGGTTCCATCTTACGTTCCCCTGTTTCACACCATGCTCAATCTCCTGCTACTTTACCGACAATAGTTTCTCCTGGAAGATCACCTGCTTCTCAAACACCCGTGCACAGTTCACCAAATTCAAATTGGGTGAGTACTCATTTTTCATACCTGGTGACGGTTATTTATGAATTGATATTAAAGGTTCGAGTTTTTCTGATTCACCTGAAGGTGAACCAACTGTTTAATAGCATCCTACTTGCCATGCTTATTTTTCTGCTGCTCCCTTTATAGGTCTCTGGGAAGTTCTATGAAAAACATAAAAAGGGTGGTGAGAGCTAAGAGGAGCTCAAAGGGCAAGAATTCCCAGATATGGTCAGAACTCAAGATCACATGAACGGATCGAGGCATTTCGAGTGTAGGTTTAAACTATGAAGATCTGCAGCTCACCTGTATTGTTTGTCCTTATTTATTGATTAGTTGCTTGTGCATATATGCCTTAGCATCTGAACCTCAGTATGGACGAACTCTCAGTCTCACTACCTATTGTAGATGTGTTTTTGTCAACTTGTAGCTACCATTTCAGGATAAAAGCCTGAAGAGAAGATATGTAAAAGAAACACACTTTATATGCAGTATTGTGCATTTATGCTAATTCTCATGGGCATACAGACTTATACTTCTAATGCATTTCACCCGTCATTATGCATCAGACAGGTTAATCTGCAGTAACAACACAGCGGGGAAAACGCATATAGCATGTGTCACATACCAAGTTGGTTCAATTATAATGGTTAGCTTGTGCTATCAACAGAATGGTCAAATCAATCCGCCCATGTCCAGATCCTTGCTAACATAACATGTCTGATGTATGTATGTAGTATGTCCAGTAAGGATCACATTAAGTAGCAGCCAGCAACTCTAGGTATATGATCCTATCAAGTGCTGACTAATGTTAGTTTGGTGATATCGAGCACGGAGTTGAGACTTAAACCGTAGAAAAAAAAACTGCAGAATGAGCTATCACTGACGGCAATGATGAGATAAATAACTACCACCGGATGGTGCAGTTGAGCCCTGCACTGTGCAAACGGCAAAGTGTAATCGATTGGACCGTCAAGACAGCCACTAGTACAGAATTCCGTCAAAGAACAAGGACAGGTAGCGCGGAGATATTCAGTTGAAAAGAGTGAAGCTTTGGCTTATTTGCCTCTCGGCCATATTTTTTTAAAATATATTTGGCTCCCGTCTCTGGCTCTCTTCTTATCCTGAAAATGGTAGCACGCGACATATGCCATATGCTGTGGCATATTGTTAGAAGCGTAGCAACTCTATCGATCACGACAGGTATTTCGACAAGTACGACGAGTGCGGTGTAATATCCTAATCCATTAATATGAAAGCCTACGTGGAGCGGTGGTAGAATTAATCACACATTGCTTGTATAAAGTGGATTGTAATAGTATATAATGTCTATTAAGTTCAAACATAACACCTCCGGGTTAACCTTTTACATGAAACGAGGACGAAAGTGTAAGTGAGGTGCTATGCATCCGAGGCGGAGCCACCGGAGGGGCTGGGTGGGGCTGGAGCCCACCCAGTCCTCCCAGCGCAAAGACCCTCCGTGAGGCCGCGATGGTCCACATGGTCTATAATTTTGGATGTCTCTTTTTTAAGCCCCCCTCTTTAAAACTTTCTGGCTCCGCCTCTACTATGCATACATAGGTTTGCCCCATGATAGGCTGGACCATGAGTGAAGTTTGGGCCAGAGTGTTACATCGTTTGGACTTAGAGTGGCCACACGGTATGGCATATGTGCCGGCACTGAACGTACAGCCGTGTATCGACGGATGGTTCTAGGTATCTGTTGTGTATACGGTATGTTGTAGATGGCGTTAGCACTTACGGGGGATGAGTGTAATTCCCCGGCCGGTTAGTGTGAAAGCCTATATGACCTATGTGGAGCGATTGTGGGATTAGTCGCACATTGCTTGCATAAAACAAGTTGTAGTTGTATATAATGCCTATTGAGTCCAAACATAGCACCTCTGAGTTAACTCTTTTACACGAAGTGAAGACAAAAGTGTAAATGGGGTACAATGAAAGTGTGGGCCCGCCCCATGGTGGGCTGGGCCATGAGTGAAGTTTGAGCCAGGGTGTTACATGCGGGTCCCACAAACTTGCCACGGTGTGGGTCCACAGCAGGTAATGCCGCACTAGGGGACCGTGGTAGGTTCTACTGCGTTGCTACTTCGCAGCAGGTAGGTGAGCCCTACTCGATTTAGGTTTGTCTTTTTATTTTATTTAATTAATCCATATGGTTTAGAGAAAACTAGAAGCTCCGAAGTTAGCTAAGTGTTCTATTATGTATTCAATTGGACTAATATTTTTGTTTACGAAAATATACAGCAATCGTCCTTTAGGGCATTTGTGGCATAACCGAGGAGGACTGAGGCCTGTCTCCGATTTGGACTCCAATGTGGCATTTTTATGAGTTAGTGGTTTTGAAATGATAGTTAACTATTATTGAGAGAATCTGACAAGTTTGTTGTATACACGTAAGGAGGTTGAGTGTTGATTTTTTTTTGAACAAACCATTTCAATCCTAACATGACACTTCATAATGAATGTGTGAATTACATAACGTGTAGAGTTTGGTTATGTGCATATGTTCACCTCGCTATTCCTATGATACGAATGACAGCATGCACGAATTATCAATTCAAACTACAACTAAGAAAGATGTGGGCCTCTTAGAATCAAAAACACTGAGGATGGAAAAGAAGTTAGGCTTGCAGTCATACATCATATACGTCAGGGTCCCTCGGTGCCTTTCCCTTGGTCTTGTTCTAATTATTTCCATACCGATTGTAGGGTCGAGGATGTCGACTAAAGGGGTGAATATGCGGCTTTAAAAATTCTTAAGCGAAACTAAGTACTTGCCTAATTACCCCTAAGTCAAAACATTAACAAAGATAATGCGGAAGCGGTAAACTAAGGTTTTGACAATTAAGGCCTAAATCTTCTAGGCTCACTAAGTGCACTAGCTAATTAAGTCTCTAAATAAGATAAGCAATTCTAGCACAACTAAGCAATCAATAATAATACACTGAAAATATATTTTTTGAAAGTAAAAGAGACAAGGAGACACACCAACTTTTTCCCGTGGTCTCGGAGACTTGCCAATCTCCCCTAATCCACATTGAGGCAAGCCCAAACACGATGGACCGGCTCACCCCTCTAGGTAGGCGAGCACCGATCTTCACAAAATTTTGTCAGGGCTTCTCACAACCTCCATTGCGAGCTCCCGCCACGACGCTCTAACGCCGTCTAGGAGGCGTCAACCTCCAACAATAATAAGCCAAGCTTCTCGCTTAAACTTCACCTATTGCAACACATGCACTCTGATGAACTCCTAAGTACAACACATGCACTAAGATCCTCCTCAAGTGCAACACATACACAATGAGGCCTCAATACACTTTCTAATTGCAACACATGCAATTAGGGCTCACTCTTAGCCCAAGAATCAAATAGAGATGCAAAACATGCAAACCTCCTTCACAAACTCACACAAGAGCCAAGAATACTCTACAATAGCAGTAAAGCACAAATGCCAGCCTCCAAGGCTCCTTTTATAGCCTCCCACACGAAAACTAGCCGTTGGAGGGCAAAATGGACAAAAATTAGCGAATCCGGCACTATCACCCTCTGAGGCCCGGTAGTGCCAGCCTCAACTCCAACAATCGTCTAATGGCAATATTCCTGGTAGTACCACCGGCAAAGTCACGGCAATACCGTTCGAGCGGCAGTACCGTCCCCCACGGGCAGTACTGCCAAGCTCAGGCTACCTCCAGAACAGCCTTTCTGGAAAATAACTACCAGCATGTAAACAACGGTAGTACTGCTTGGGCGGCACTACTGCTCTCCAGGGGCGGTAGTGCCACTCGGGGCGGTAGTGCCGTATTTTTAAGACTAAAACGATCATACCTTTTTACTCCGAAGTCCGATTTAGGTGATCTTGGACTCTATGAAAAGCTTATTAAGAGGACTATATTTTTCATCCTTTTTCAAGATTTAAGCAATCATAGATATTTTTAAAAATTATAAAAACTCTAAAGTAGTCACTCAAGTCTAAAATATGATTTTCTCGAAATTCCTCACATAGACTTAAGCAAAAGCGTAACTACAAGCTAACAAGAGTCAACAAGATTAAATCTTGAGCCATGTGATTATCAACTCATAATCAAAATAATTTGCAAATCCTAGTCACATGCTCAAAAACCAATTTCATAAACATCAACCTATTTGCAAAACACATTCGCAAATAGCACAAGAGTCTATGAGATTAATCCTCTTAACCATGATGTGATCAACACGATATTATGGTAGTTTGCAAACACATTTACAAATACTCTCTTCACATGCTCTAGGATCACAATTTCATAAGTTTTGCATGTGTTCAAACACATTTGCAACTTGCATGAACTCTCTTTATTTGCAACATATACAAATATCTTAATTCTATGCAAAATCCAACTAAACTAAAATGTATAAGCTATTTCCTTTTTGCAACACATGCAAATCCATACCTTCATGCAAAATCCAAATAAGCTAAAATGCTTGAGCTCTCTATTTGCAACACATGCAAATCTTAACTTCAAGAAAAATCCAAATAAACTCAAATGCTTGAGCTCTTTATTTGCAACATATGCAAATCTTAGCTCCAAGCAAACCACAAATAAAACTCAAGTGCATGAGCTCTCTATTTGTAGCACATGCAAATCTCTAGCTTCATGCAACCACTTTAAAGCAAATTGTTTCAGCTCTCTCCTTTTGCAACACATGCAGCTCCAAGCAATACCAAAACAAATTGAGAATTCAAATAAGAAGCAAGCATGAGATTCTCCTATTTGCAACCCATGCAAATCAAAATATCATGCAAAACTAATGCATGAGCTTCACCCACTCGTAACACATGCCAAATGGATAGCTTGAAAGACCATGTGGAGGTCTATCCATATTTTGTGACGAGTAATTGACTTTATTTGAACTAGGTGTGCTCGGTTTTGAGTTTGATTTGAATTAGATTTGAGATTTGAGAAATTGGATGATTATTGCATATTATTTTGGACATTGTTATGTGATATGTTTCCTTGTTTTTGATGGTTGCAGGACATTGATACGAGATCATGGTGAGGCAAAGGATGACCACGACTAGGCGAGGTGTGCCGGAGGTCTAAACGATCGGGGATCGTCGGAGGATGACCGAAGACAAAGCTGCTGCAAGCCATGGAGGCAAGGGAATGGCTGGGATGCTATCTTGGATATGCTCGGATCAAGTAGAGCCGTTGGATTGTAGTTTATAGGATGGAGTAGCGGCCAAGTTAGCTCACTTCGGGAAGTGTGCAAAACCTGTTATGCTATTGGGTTGCGGGTTAGCCTATATATGAGGGAGTAAATCTCAACCCTTGATGTTGTTTCTTGAAGACTAAGAAAGTACCAAGGTTGGAGATTGCTCCAAGGTTGCTATAAATAGGGAGGTATGGGTATGTCTCTCCCC
Organism: Rhipidocladum racemiflorum; assembly: GCA_036346355.1. NCBI lineage: Eukaryota > Viridiplantae > Streptophyta > Magnoliopsida > Poales > Poaceae > Rhipidocladum > Rhipidocladum racemiflorum. Next base: position 84,422,943 of record CM070573.1, on the reverse strand, counting down.
TCAAGTCTTTGAAGAAGGATTTTGGTTGTGCTCTTTTGAGCTTTGTCCACCATGTTGTGAGGCTTTGTAAATCATTCCTCTCAAAGCAATAAAAATTTAATTTCATTATCTATTCTAAATTTACTTTCCATATTTACATTATGTTTTTAATTTATGCAATTTAAATTTAGTATTTACTTTACACACTTACATTCTCGTAATTTAGTTTTCGCAAGTTGGATTTGCCTCCCGTCCTTCTACTTGCTTTTGTTTCTTTTTGCCGAAGATGAATGATTGATGGATGGGTCGTCTCTCATATCATATCTCAATTCTCTAGGCAAGACTTGATCCAATCTTTGAAAGAAACCGATCTTTTTGCTTAAAACGGATAATCTTTGGTAGATCGTGTTTCTATCTTGATTTCTTGCTTGCTTTGACGTGTGGGACAGTACCCAAGATCATCTTGATCATTTAAACCCCACAAGCAATTCCAAGATCAAGATTTTGAGTTTATTCGCTTTAAGTGGGGTGTTTAGTTGATCTTTACTTGTCCAGTAGGTGAGAAATTTTAATTTGGGATAATTCACCCCCTCTGATCGTCATCTTGATCTTTCAATTGGTATCAGAGTCAGTTTTGCTCTTCCATAGATCTTGACCGATCTCAAGAACTATGGCGACGAACAAGTACTCTACTAAACCTCCAATTTTGGTGGGAATCGACATCTATTCTTAGTCAAGAACGGAGTCATACATCACTGCCTAGGGCTTCCTGATATGGTAGAAGGTGAAGCTCCCGTATGAGGTTCCTGCTGATGAAAACATCAATGCCACAAATATGGCTGACGTTGAAGCGAATGCTAAGGCAAGGAATATCCTCATACAGGGCTTAAGCCGCAGTGAGTATGACTAGATTTCTCACCTACGATCTGACCATCAGATCTGGGTGACCCTCGATGCTTACCATGAGGGCACCACCCAGATCAAGACGGTGAGGCAAGATCAGTACAACCGTGACTACAACAAGTTTGAGCAGCACGCTGATGAGAGTCTTGATAAGTATTTTGGTCGTTTTACTAAGATTTTAAGTGATCTCCGTGCAATAGGATGCACTTAATCTAACTCGGAGAACGCTTTCAACCTATACTCTTGATGGGTTCTATCCCCGACTCATGACTCATGAGGTCGACGTCATCTCTCGCAAGACGAAGTCTCAGTCGATGGCCTTGGTCACCGATCCCACATGATCTTTTACTGATTCTTCTTCTGGTTTCTCTCTTTCTGCCCTTTGCGAATTAAGCGATGAACAACTGGACAAGTTTCTAAAAAATGAGCTTGCTCTTCTAGCTCATAAATTTTTCCACGCATACAAGAGGGTGAGGGAGAGGAAGAGAGGGGGTACAATCACTTGCTTCGAGTGTGGGGGCCCCAACCACATACGAGCAAGTTGTCGCAACCTAGAGAAGGGCAACAACGACACTGACGATCCAAGCAAGAACGACTATACCAACAAGAACTACAACAAGAAGCCTCTAGCTCATGAGCCGACGCGTGAGAAGAAGTATCGCAACTTCTCAAAGAACAAGAAGCGCTTCCACCATGTCCTCGCCACACTTGATGACATTGACCTCTTCGACACGGAGACGTGGAGCAACGAGGGCGAGGATGATCTGCGAGAGAAGAACAAGAGCGACGATGACTTCTCCAGTATGTGCTTCATGGCAGACACCAATGGCATCAGCGACTCCGAGCTGTACAGCAACACGGACGAAGTACCCTCTTATGACCAGCTCAATGAGGCATTCTGCAAATTAGGAAAATTCCATGCTAAAGCTAGAGCTAGATGTACGGAGTTTGAGAAGGATGTGGATATCTTGTTTCGGGAGTTAGCTTTACTTAAATCATGTTCCTCCCGAGACTCTGATGGTTGTTGTCGACGATTAGGGAACAGGCCCCCGCCGTGCTTACTTGTTGAATGAGGGATCAACCAAAGCCCCTTTCTGCCAAAGGTTGTAGCATCGAAGACGTGGGAGATGGTCCATTAGAAGAAACGGAAACACAAGGATTTTGTCCTGGTTCAGGCCTCTCATGATCGAGATAATAGCCCTACGTCCAGTCTGATGTGTATCGTCTTCTTGTTCAGGAAAAAAGTTGTCCTTTACCTCACTGTCTGGGAGATATTTATAAGTTACAAATGCACCATGTCGGTTACGGCCCACTCTGTCCACATCTGACCATGTCCAACGTGGTCGCAACCGAATCCTACTTCTACGCCACGCTCGCGTCCTGGGCGCAACGGCCCTTCGGGGTGGCACAATTATCGCCCTGACCGTTAGTTATAACCCCTGACCACGCAGCTAGAGCTCAGGGTCGGGCCGAGCTAATTCGACACCAACCCGAGCTAGTTCGCCCGAGCAATGTGCTCGGGCACTGGCCGAGCAACAAGCTCACGCCGAATAGGCAAGGAGCTCGCACCAAGGGAGCTCGTACCGTACGGGCAATCCGGATAGCGGTGCTCAACAGTGGTCATCCTCGGGAACGACCTCCGAGGTGCACAGGTCCGGACGAGCTCAGTCGTCGCGGCATAATGGCAATTGTGGGAATTATCCAATCCCCGACAAGTCGCCACTTTCCTGTTTTACGGGTTGACCATGTCCTCCGGCAATCTCCGAGCATGCCTTTGATCTGGCCTCTGCCATCCCATGCCCTTTCCGAGCATGGTTGCTCGGGCACGTCTTTGAGGCCTATAGCCGACCATGCTTTGCTTCGATATTACGGATATACTTGTGCCCGAGCATGAGAATGCTCGGGGCTCGCGCTTGGGTATCGCATCCAAGCTCATGGTCGGAAGTTGCTCGGCCGTTGGGGCAGAATTGTCCTTATAGAAAATAGTCCAACCCCGACAGTTAGTTTTATTCTTAAAGACGTTGCCTTAGTGAGTAAGCTGTAATACAATTTGCTTTCTGTTTCTCAGCTTATCGATGATAGTTTTGAGGTGAGTTTTGTAATGCCTGTAAAATTCTTGATCTTTACGAGGAGTTAGTTTGCGGGGTTTCTAGATTTAGGAGAGTCTTTCGTACTAATTTTTCGTCTTCTTTTGGAGACTCCCTTTGATGTTTGATTGCTTCTGAGTCCCTTGATCTCTTCTTCTAGCATGGGAGACTTGATCACATTAGTTTTGATCATTTGACCCTAGTTAGCAGCTAGGATCTCATTTGTGGTTTGCCTAAACTCAAGATGGTCAAAGATATATATAGTTTGTTCTCTTTGCCAATATGGCAAGATAGTTGCTGCTTCTCATCTCCATAGCTTTGTGAAATTTACTCTTAAACCTAAGGCAGGGATGAAAATTGAGAGGGAATTTCTTGATCAATGCATCTCAATCATTCATTGTGATTTATATTAGAATCTTTAGCAAGTTAGACACTAGCTTTCCATAATTTCTTCTCTTCAACCAAATAAAGGATTATAATTAGGGGTTGCAATTGATAAGTTGCTTGATTTTTCTCAATCTCGATCACTTTTTTTAGTTATAGAATGTGCACCCAATTGCTACTATGTTTTATCCTACCGCTCACTTCTACAAAATAAAAAAATCCAAAAATTAAAAAGCAAACCCCATGTCCTACGCCCTGCAAACTCCCTCGACGGGTGCGCCATGCGCGCGCTCGCCTTGTAAGTACGTACGCGCGTCGTCTACCTCGCCATCGCCTCCCCTCCTCTCCAAGTCTCCGAGTCGTCGCACTCACTATCACCACTTCCTCCTCCTCCTTGGTTTCATCGCGAGTTCGCGATAATAACGACTCGCGCGCCCGCAAAATTTACTCCGCCTCCTCCCTCTCCTGGCGAGTCGCGGATAGTAGCCATATGCTGCAGGCCAGCTCGGAGCGGCCGGCCGGGGGCGCGGCGCCGGCGAGCCTGTGGGTACCCGGGATGAGCCCGCAGGCGGTGGACGGGGGCTCGGCGAGGGCTCAGGAGATCGCACGAAGGCGGGAGGAGCTGCTCGGGATGCTGCACGACCTCCCCGAGTCCGAGTACGAGCTCTCGCTCACCGACCTCGTCGAGAAGGCCGGCGCCGGGGGCAATGGCAACGGCATCGTGGCGCCGCCTCCTTCCGAGGGGAAGGAGGCAAGCCCGAGCTCGGTGGGGACGAGGCGGTCGGCATCCGGCAGGCAGGGAGAGCAGCAGCCGGCGGCGGGGAGGCTGGAGAGGAGGGGGTCCGCGACGCGGTGGGACAGCGGGAGCAGCTTCCGCAGCAGTAGCGACGGCGTCCTGCTCAACTTCTACATGCCCCGCTCCCTCACCCGCAGCTTCACCGCGCCGCGCCCCGGCCGACCGCCCTCGGTCTCTGGCCGCCGGACCGCCAGCGTCTCCTCCGACTGCAACAAGAGGTAATCATTGTTACAAGATTAACAATCATCTCCAAACACGTACCAATATACGAATTCTTGATCGGTCTTATTGCAAATTATTTAGCAGAGCATGAAGAACAAATTCATCACCAAAAAAAAAAGAAAACTTCTTAGTGGAGTAGAGCATGCCCTTAATTATTTTTGTTTATTCAATTACGGTTAGTAATTATTAGTACTCGTGTATCAATTAGCATAGGACCAATCAAACACATGTTCTGTTCTGACGGTGAACCAAAGCTGGGTAATCAAAGCCGGCACGACATTTTCAAGGTATATTGGGAGGCACGTCTAAATAGAAATGGTCGTAGCTGAGCGGCTGCTGCTGATGTGTCCATTGTCTAGAAACAACACCCATTTAGATTAGTAATATAATTTAATCAATTGTCCTGTATCGATGGTTCATTCCAGCTGTTATGTTATGTGTACATGTCTGTTAGGTCATGGTATTGCCGTAGCTTTTTTGAAAAACCAGCATATACGCATGGTGTCTTGTTACCCGCAGTACGTTCTGTGAATGACCGTGACCTGATTGGCATTCGCGTTGGTGGTGGTGGTGCAGGGAGAGAGACGGCGATACCGTCAAGTGCTGGCCGCTGCCGTGGGATCGGCGGTGGCGGAAGTCGAGCCGGCGAGACCCCAACGTGCCGCCCAGCGAGTCGGCCGTCCGCGGGGCGTCGGCTGCAATCCTCAGGGCGGCGAACCACTCCGTCCCCCCCTGCTAAAATCTGAGTTACTTTTACTCTTCCAATGTTTGCTCTTAGTGAGCTTTGGGCAGAGATTTGTCTGCCACCGCTGGTCGTGAGCATTCGCGGTTCTGTACATACATACTTTGTATTCGATATGGTTGTTTAGTTTGTATTAGTAGCGGTATTCACTTCGATCTTGTGAATTGATTGTGTGTGTGGAACAAAAATGTTAGCCTTCCCCAGGCTATCGAACAAAAGCAATGGAGAATGATACAGCTACACAGTACGTTGCAGTTATTGTGCCTTTTGCTGTCAGTCAGAAGCTTGGTTGATATGCACGAGGCTAAGCTTGCATGTCCTGAATATTCTTTGTAAGCTTATCCACAATTTGCAGACGAGTCCAATTAACTTAGGGGGCACCTCGGGGACAAAAGCGATCAATTTATTCAGTGGCATGAGGCTTATATACGTCGTTATGGAACATTTTGCAAAAAAAATTCAGGTGCAGCAATGAACAGATCGACTGCGGAACTCAGTTTTCCTTCCAGGCCTTGCAATACAACATACATAATGTAACACTACCCATAATATCTAAACGACGCTCATCCACGTCAGTCAACCAGAAAAGCATGCACCTGCTCCAATCACAACCTTATAATCTCATCCTGATGGGATTTTCTCTACATTACGGCATTGCTGAATGCACAAACCAGACTAGAAGCCATCTACGCTTGTGATGAAGACCATAGACAAAAGGAAAAAGAACAAACATACGTATGATTATGGACAATGGTTGGACTGAAAGAATCCTTATTCGTCATCATTCCTCATGTCTTATTCCAGAATTCTATTTCTGCTGTTGGCCAGTCAACCTCAATCTCTGGAACTCTGTATCAACAGGGTATGGGAAGATGTCATGCTCAATATTTAGCTGATCGAACACAATTGCGCCATTGCAAAAGTAACATTAAGAGGGTACTTACCTTAGAAATCTTTATCCAAGATTCAAGGGTATCGATGGCCTTTCCGGAGCGCTGTGTCTCCTGTGCTAGCGCAACACCGTCATGCAAATTTTTAACTTTACCACTAACAAGAAGAGAGGCTGCAGCGTTCAGAACCTATGAAGAAAAAAAGAAATTGATTCAGGTTTGGCACACCAGGAGAGCTCGACATGTGCAGTCCAATTTTACTATAATTATATTCTGATTTCCATATATGTTTTATGGATAAGTTCCGCAGAAAAAGAAAATGCTCATCATGACACCAAATTAGTGCTGGGTAAGCTGTTTTTTTATAGGACGATGAGTTAACTCCTTATTTTAAAAAATCTTTTTAGAACATATTTGTATATGATAGATAGACCAACTACTGCCGATTCTGTGAATTCATCAAGGAAAGCTGCAGTCATTTTCTTCAGGAAGTATGCAAGGTCTAGAGTAAAACAAGAGGAGTAAGGTCGGACTTACAAGAGCATCTGCAATTGAACCTCTTTGACCAGCAAGAACATCCTGGAGAACTTTGGCGTTAAACGCTGGATCACCTCCTTTAAGATCTTCTAGTGTGCAGCGAGGAATGCCAAAATCCACTGGATTGTATATAACAAAAAGATGTGAGACTAAAGAAAATTTCCCTAATGTGATCATATCATCATTACATAATTCAGAAGTTAACATGCATAACATAGCAAAAGGTACAATATGAGCAATACACACATATTGAGGCAAGTAAACTCAAATGAACCAAGTCAAATTGCATAAAGTATGTCCACGAATTATCTCCATTTTATAAATCTGAGAAAAACTTAAGAAAAACCTCTTACACGGATCGAAAAGCATTTTTTCAATCTTTCTTGGAGTGACATCAAGGATATATCCAGGCCCTACAGCATTAAAAAAAGAATTTTCAGTAAAAACCAAAATATATCAGTTCCAAAAGGATTCCAAGGTAATTCCTCGAGTAACCACAGCAATTTTTCGCAACACAGTGGCAATGTTAGAGAGAAATGGGCTCACTGGTAGGTGTCCATACCAAGTGGGCTTATTTCGTCCAAACCCTTTGAATGAACAACCAATGCTCTCTTCATTCCAAATTTCTGAGCTGCCTTAGCCATCTTGGTAACCTACCAACCACAAATTGCTATGCATTAGAATTATGAGCATTTTTACATGGAACTACAACAATTGCATGTAGTGCTTATACCAGGACTATATCTATGCGTCTCAAGAGAGACTTTTAAACCTACTATTTGCTTGTTCAGCATCGGTAATCTTTGCTAACAATGGAGTTCATTAAAAAAGTAAAAAAGAGCAATTGTATATCTGGAGGACAACTTGGTTTAACGGCTTGACAGTAGATTCGTGCTGCCTGTATTTAAGCTTTTATTATATAATTGCAGCATTTATTCACTAAAAAACCGCCTGTATACCTGCTTTAAGTACAAAATGTAAGACAACACTAGATGATGACCATGGGATCATGCGGAACATTAAGTCACCAGTTTAAACATGATGTACCATAGGAATACAGATCATACTGTGTTTGCTTTTATCCTTTGGTATTATAGTTACTACAAGAAAAGAACAGATGAATACAATATACTTACTATGTTCTCGTGGTAAACACCAACAACAGCATAAGGCACCCTTGCTGGATTCAATAGAGGACCAAGGATATTGAAAACTGTCTTTATTTTCAGATTCTTCCTCACGGGTCTGACAATTTTCATTGCTGGATGGTAATTTGCAGACATCATGAATCCAACACCCACCTCATTGACACACCGTTTAATACCCTAACAAAGAGTAACCAAAATTAATACACCTGATTTCTTATGCTATAAGATGCACATAGTAGTGAAATGTAATATGTGAGGATTGAAAATTCAAAGGACAGCTGGACTATCCATGTTTGAAAGAAACAACCATATTACAAAAGAAAAAAAGCGCCGGGCACTCACAAGAATCACAAGGTTGACTATGCAACTATATAATGCACAGAGCTGCCACATCTGGAATCTGAACTATTTCTCAATTACAGAATTCATAATAACTATTGCCCTATAGGCTGTAGCTGACCACTCAGCAATCGTTAAAACTAGTTTAGTTGAGAAGATTGAAAACAGAGGTGCTATTAGAGGTGAGGGGATAATCCCTAAAAAAAAGGTAAAAGTCGATCAAAAAAGGTTGAGATATGGGGAAAGAATCCAAAGTATGCAGTGCCGTGCAGCCACAGTTTGAGACTGGTGGGACCAGTCATCTACATGATTAAGTGGAAACCAACATTCAAATGTGCCCCTTTTACACCATCAAGTATACTAAAACAGAGATGAAAAATCAAAGGCCCCAATCTACATATTCACCTCGCAACCATTGCACAGCATATTCTTTAGATAAAAGGGCAGCCTTGGTTGCCCTCATTTGGCCATTTAGATTTGTCCTCCACCTTTTATAGGCTTCTATTTTCTCCATCTCGGTGGTTGGGAAAAGATCCATGCCACTTCTGCTCGCGGTTCATACATAGTACTATGATATAGAAATGTCAAGGTCACCAGAAAAATCCAACTAATTACTGCTCAAGAAAATACATCAACTAAAGGTTGCGACCAGAAGGCTGTTCTAAAGTTACATCCAACTTTTCGGCTCACGAGGTACCCTCGTGGTAAGATCAAGACTCAACGTGCTAGCTAGTACTAGTGATAGTTTGATACAGGAGTAGTACACTGTAGAGGCTATAGAACACAGGGGAACAAGAAAAGCATGGACCACACAAACTAAGCAAGAAAATCACAGGACAACTCAGGCAATACCTCGGGTCCCAGGTCGATGTCGACACCCAGAGCCTCCAGCACATCGGCGCTGCCGCAGGCCGACGAGCTCGCCCTGCTCCCTTGCTGCAGAAACGTACGGGAAAACACATCAGTTCATCACCCCCACCACCTAAACCAAAAGTGCAAAATTTGAATTGCTACTATGCGCATGTTTAATGCAAAAAATGGAAGGGCGAAAATCCAACACCTTGGCGACTTTGGCGCCGGCCGCGGCTGCCAGGATGGTGGAGCCGGTGGAGATGTTGACGGTGTCCGCGCCGTCGCCGCCGGTGCCGACAATGTCGACGGCGTCGTCCAGACCCTCGACCCGCACGCAGCAGCTCATCATCGCCTTCGCCAACCCGACGATCTGAACAACTCGGCAAACTCAAATTAGTAGCCGCGAAAATTTTCACTCCATTTCTGGAGCAAACAAAACTAGCGTGTTAATTAGCGAATCACAAATCACAGACGCACACCTCTTCGTAGGTCTCGCCCTTGGCCCTGAGGAGCACGAGGAAGGCGGCGATGCGCGCCTCGTTCTCCTCCTGCAGCAGCAGCCGCAGCGTCCCCTCCGCCTCCGCCTCCGAGAAGTGGGCCCCACCGATCAGCGCCTCCAGCACCTGACGTCATCACCGCCACGAGGAAAGGTCAGCCACGCACAGCACGGACATAATAGAGAGGGGAAACTAAGCCGGTGTGGGAGGCATTGCGGCGCACCTTGTCGAAGGAGGCGGTGCGCGGGGCGGCGGACTCGGGGGCCGGCGCGGCGGGGGGCTGCACGGCGACGCGGGTCGGCGGGAGGCGCCCGGCGGGGAGGGGCCACGCGAGCGAGCGGCGCGCGCGTAGTGGAGATGGCGGGGAGGCGAGGGGCTTGGGGGAGGGGAGCTTGAGCGATGCGGCCGCCATTGGTGCGGTGCGTCCGAGCGCGCGAGATAAGGGGATCCCTTTTGGATTTAGGCGTGGGTTCGGTGAGGAAGAGGAAGAAGCAGTAGCACCCCTTTGCTGGGACTGCGAGCGAGCGGTTTTATATGCAGTCGATTTTTGGAACCCTGACAGGAACCTGCGATTTTCTATTCAGAAAAACTAAAAAACGGTATACCGCCGCAATTCGGATACCTCAAACTCGTAAACTTATGATTTTTCAGACCGAAACTCATGAAACTTAGCACTAAAAACTGATAAAACATGAAACTGATGAAACTAAACACTGAAACTCATGAAACCAACACTGAAACTGCTAAGTTTCATAAGTTTCATGGCTATACCGTTGCAACGGTATACCGTTCCCTAGTCACTTTTTTGCTCTCGCGCCGTTTCCTTTCTTATCTCAGTAAATTTCATGAGACTACGGAGTTTTTTTAAAAAAAAAACTATCAGAAACTATATATTTTAACTTTTATCTGTATAAATAAAAATAATATGTGGTTTTCAAGATATTTTCTTTTTTTAAGAGCAAGAAAATAAAACAGAACATATTAAACATGAAATAATGCTAGAAAAATAAAGTCAGGGTATGGAACTTTCAATATATGCTAAAAACCAATTTTACCCAAAAAAATCCATAAATCCTAGAAATCTAATTTCTAGGATTTATCACAAAATTTCTCGAATTATCAATCAATTTTTGAAATTACATGAAAATCCGAGAGGCAAAAGTGTAAAAATCAATTTTTTATTTTCTTCTTTCGGCAAAAGACCGATGGGCCAGTTCGGCCCATCTGGATCGCACAGCCCAATTAGGCCCACCAGGGCCTGGTCAGCCCAAGTCGGCCTCAACAAAATCGCTGACTAGGGTTTGGACGGGTGTTAGCGCTGGCTCTGCTTGCGAGTGCCTCCTTGGCGCTGCTTTCGGTGACGAGCGCCGCCGCCAGCCCCTCTCAAGGGCACCTCCGCGGTCGCCGCTACCGGTGATGAGCGTGGCCGTCGCCTCTGCTTGCGGGCATCTCTGCAGCCGTCGCTGTCGGCGTCGAGTCACGGAGTCCAAGGCGCGACCGCCACACGTGGGCACCACCACGACCGCCGCTCCCAGTGACGAGTGGGTTTCCGACGTGCGCACAAAATGAGGCGCAGCCGTCGCGCTTTAGGCAGAATAAGCGGCGTTGCCGGTGCCATTAATATGAGGCTGCTTTTGCACGGGGAGGCGAGCCGCCGCCGTCACTTGCGAAGATCGAAGGGGCGCCAATAGTTGCAGTGGTTGCCGGTGTGCAGAAGTCGAAACATCACCGACGCGCTATCGGCGCTCGAAATCCGAGGCCTTACCGCATCGCTCCGAGCAGGCGTCTTCGATCTCCGCGAGCTGCCGCCGTTAGGCGAGCGAGCGCGACTCCACTAGCGTGCATTTTGGGCACAAATCCGGCACGGCTGAGACCAAGCTTCGGCGGGCGTGGCGACGCATCAGCGCACGGCTCGTCGGGCGAAGACAAAAGCCACGTGCGCACGACTGCCGGTGCACTAAAGGATTGAGGCGCCGACCGCTGTGCTTCGGGTGCGGTGAAACTAAGGTGACTAGGAGGCACATGGCAAGGCGGACGCGACGATTAGCGCGACGGCAGCACACGAGATAAGGCCAAGGAGGGCATCCGCCCAACGCTATTGGCCACCTGGCTGTGGTCGTGCCCCCATGACCTCGCCTGGTGCAATGTCGATGCCCGGCGATGTGGTGGCGTCACCAGACGAGCCCAAGCCAGCGTGTGACAGTGTGTCGACGGCGTCTGACACCATGGCGACGGAGGCGCTAGGCGCACTCGAGGGAGTGGTGGCGCTACCCGACGCGCCCCAAGAGGTTGGATCTTATAGTGGATCCGTTGACGCTACAGGAGTTTCTCTCAAGCGACATTGAGGACTTCGGTTCTCATGCGTGGAGGTAGATGGAGAGAGCGCTATGGCTGGCGAGCCTCTCACCGACGTTGGCGCGGCGGTGGCCTACCCCAACCGCCCAAGGCGAAGGCCATGGTGCTAGGGTTAGAAACCCTAGCATCAAGTCTAAATGAGCATGTTATATAAAGATTACAATTTAACCCTCTAATTTTAGGGAAACCACAAATTTAGTCATCGTAATTAAGTAAAAATTGCATTTTAGTCCCTGAATTTTTGAAAAAAAAATTCAATTATTATACATTGACCCTAGTGTATTGATTTACAACAATTTCATGCTATAATTTTACTTTGAGAAAGTAAATTACTTACAATTGCATGAAAAGCAAATTGTAAGACATGGCAGATATCTCAAAAAAGGAGTTTACAAAGCTGGCCTTGGATGGTAGTATTATCTGACTTGGCGATGGATCTAAAGATAAATTTAATAGGTAGAGGTTTTGGTGCAACCATCACTGAACCTCAACAAAATGACCTGCAAATTTCACAAATCTCAAAATATGCAGCACTGCATTTTATTCGGTATCACCTCCACTCAGACCTAAAAACTGAGTACTTGATGGAAGAAGATCCACTTCAATTGTGGAACTCCTTAAAAGAGATGTATGACCAACAGAGGTCGGTCATGTTACCATAAGCACAACGAGAATGGTTGCTTACATGTTTCCAAGATTTCAAGGCCGTGGCAATGTAAAATTCAGCAATACATAAAATAAATTTCAAGTTGAAATTTTTTGACTCGGAGTTAGTGATGCATAACTAATAGAAAAAATATTGTGTACTTTTTATCCTTCTATGTGTATACTTCAACAGCAATACCGCCAAAAAATGTATACAAAATACTCTGAGTTGATTTATAGTATGCTTCAAGTAGAGAAACATCATGAAATTCTTATGAAAAATCATTATACTCATCCTACAGGGGCAATGGCAGTGCCTAAATCACATGCTAATACTCAGGGGGCTAGTAGTAGCCATGGGTGTAAGAGGCGCCATAAGAAAAAGGGAAAGTGGCAATCCAATGTTATGCAGAAATTTAAAGGCAAAGGATATGATAAGGAAATATTAAAGAATAATTTTGCTATGAAAAAATTAGGTCTTTGCCATAAATGTGGCTGCAAAGGATATTATGCAAAACAATGTCGCAAAGGGGACAATGTTGAAGTTCACTTCACTTCACCAACAGACAAAAAGATCTAGAAATGGGATAAGAGAATATTGTTATGAATGTTGAGCATCATCAGATTGTCCAACTGAAGGAAGACGACTTCAATGTTGGTTGAATACACTTCTCAAGATTAGTTTGGAGACACCGTGTAGTCTCCTAGTTATCTCCTTATGTAAATAGTCAGTCATAATTATTCTACATAATATTGTTGTATATTTTCAGTTAACTAAGTTCTGTGGGAACATAGGTATTGTAATTATATTGTATAAGTACATATTGTATTTGCAGACATACAAATACATACATAAATATATATATATATATATTGATGTACTTATTCTATATTTGAGTTAATAATCATGCTCTTTATTATAGAATTTGGTGGCACAATATAATGGAAGACGAAATTTGTCTTGTTGACTCTGGTACTACAAATAAAATATTAAGAGAAACAAAATATTTTTAGACTATAACAAAGAAAAGTGGAAATATAATGACTATCGCTAGAAGCGATAATCTGATTGTTGGTACTGGAAGAGCCATCACAGTTCTCCCTATGGGAACACAATTGACGATTGAAGATGCTCTGTTGTATCCTCAATCAAATCGTACCCTACTAAGTTTTAAAGATATTTGTCTTAATGGTTTCTATGTGGAAACTAATAGTGAGGGAGACGATGAATATATTTTTCTCACTAAAGTTGATGGATACAAAAAAACAAGTGGTTGATAAGACAAACCCGAACCACATGTTGTGTTCAAAACAAAATTTCAAAATCTTGACAAATTCAAGATTTGGCATGATCGCTTAGGTCATCTTGGTATGGGGATGATGAGACAAATTGTAAACTGTTCTGTTGGCCATAATATTAAAACTTTAAATTTTCTAAAATCAGAAGATTTCATGTGCACTGCTTGTGATAAAAGGAAATTTATTTTGAGGCCATCATACCTTCAAGTAAAAAAATGAGTCGCTGAATTTTCTGGACAGAATTCAGGACGATATATGTGGATCTATTCAGCCCTTATGTGGATCGTTTAGATACTTTATGGTGTTAATAGATGCTTCTATAAGATAGTCCCGCGTGTATTTATTAAGCACATAGAACCATACCTTTGCTAGATTAATGGCTCAAATAATTAAGTTAAGAGCCAATTTTTCTGAAAACAGGATCAAATCCATTAAATTAGATAATGCTGTTGAGTTCTCCTCAAGAGCATTTAATAACTATTGTATGGCTCTAGGCATTATATAGAGCATTCCGTGCCATATGTCCACACACAAAATGGCATAGCAGAATCTTTGATAAAGAGGATCAAACTGATTGCTAGACCTCTTTTACATAATTGTAGGTTGCCAACAAGTTGTTGGGGCCATGAGGTCTTGCACGCGCAGAACTAATCCAAATAAGACCAATTGCACATCATACAGTCTCCTCGTTGCAATTAGTATGTGTAAATGAACTAAGTATTTTCCATTTGCGAAAATTTGATTCATCTCACAGGAAGTTGAGGACATATGTGGGGTATGATTCTCCATCAATAATAAAATATCTTGAGGCATTAACAGAGGATCTATTTACAGCTCGGCACGCTGATTGTATTTTTGATGTGGACAATTTCTCGGCATTGGGGGGAGATAAGTATTACGAAGAATATAGAGAAATAGATTGGAATGCCATTGACATTCAGTCCTTAGATCCACGTACTAAAGAATCTGAACTTAAGGTTCGGAGAATAATAAATAGATTGGAATACCACTGGTATCCAATCCTTAGATCCGAGAAATAGATTAAAATGCAACTGGCATTCAGTCCTTATAACCACCTTGGTGCGAGCAAACAGTTTTATATGCAGTCGATTTTTGGAACCCTGACTGGAACCTACAGCTTTCTACGTTTTGCTCTCGCCTGTTTCCTTTCTTATCTCAGTAAATTTCACGGGATTACGAGTTTTTTTTTAATATACTATAAACTATATATTTTAACTTTTATCTGTATAAACTAGGGAAAATCGAGCGTTTGCCGGTCTGTTCTTTGACATGTCAGGATTTGTCGCCTCACTGGCAAATTTTGAAATGTGATGGATAGTGTGGCAAACATCTAAAATATTCCCGGGGCAAAAAATTGCGCTGTTCTGTAGCAGCCTGCACCGAAAACTCGTGCTCACGAGCTAAGCCAAGTTGGTCCAGAATGGTGCTACTCTTTTGTTTCTTCTGTGGCGACCTGTTCCGAAGATGTGGCTCTAAAGTTTTAATATTGTACGTGCTGTTTGTTCGATTGTCGATTCGGTAGTACCGACTACCAACACCACAAATCCAATTCGCTCTTCTCTTTTGTGACGAACAACAAGTGGAAAAGGACGCTCCATAATTCTCGCATCTCACGTGGTTTCAGCGCTGCAGACTTCGTTTTAGACTCGGCAGCTGCCGCTGCGGCTTCTCTTCAACCTACCATCTCGTAAAATAATCAACCCCCTCGAGAGCTTTACATGTGTAGCCCGGTGACCCAGTGTGCATTATGCACGGCTCCCGGCTGCTGATGCCAGTTGACAAGGACAGCCTCCGTGCTCTCAACATCGTAGTACGAAGTATACAAGGGACAAAGGTAGGTTATTCCTGTTCCATTCACCCGGTCAGAGAGGGCAGCAAAAAACTAGTAACATTACCAACTTTTCACGACAACCAGTGCAAGTTGTTCTCTAGTAATACCGGTCAAAATGGAGCGTTTGCCACAAGACAGGGACCGAGGGAAGTGCGAGCGATGGTGTAGGGCCGCACGGAATTGTAAATTAGAATATAAATTTCATAAAACTAATTTTTTTTACAAACCATACGAACTATATATTTTACTTTCTATTTCACAAAACTACAGATTTTAGAGGAAGTTACATCACAAAATTATAGATTTTAGAATGGACTATTTC
The DNA here is from genome assembly GCA_036346355.1 of Rhipidocladum racemiflorum. Lineage (NCBI taxonomy): Eukaryota > Viridiplantae > Streptophyta > Magnoliopsida > Poales > Poaceae > Rhipidocladum > Rhipidocladum racemiflorum. Next base: position 84,407,094 of record CM070573.1, on the reverse strand, counting down.
TTACAACGGGTATGACAATGTGAGACCTATCATACGAGTGAAATAGAAAATAGGAATTAGTGAGGCTGCTATATAGAATTACACTGTGATATCAGTTATAATAAAACGGATAATCCTAAAACATGTGATTTTGTGATACAAGGTATCTTAAAATCTGTAGTTTTATGAAATAAAGCCTAAGGTTTATAGTTTTTTTGGTAGTTTGTACAGTATAAATTTGTGGTTTTGTGATATCTACTGAACAAATTATTATGGACTTGGTTCACTGGACGCTGCACGTTTCACGACAGATGAAAGGCGACACCTTGCTTACATAGGCCCCGTTCGTCTTAGTTTTTTAGACAACTTCTGCTTTTAAAAAAGCAGATAATTTGCTGAACGGGAGGATTATGGACGGTTTCTCTGAAAATCAGAAGCTGATTTCTATATAGAATCAGAATCTGGTTGAAACTTGATTCTCACCAGCTCGGTCCAGAACCTAGAAGTTATAGCTGGCTCTGCTCGATTTTTCCATAATCAAAAACAGTTTCTCTCATAATCCATTATTTATAATTCAAAAAGTGAAACGAAGTAGTTGATGTAACATGGGTTTCCTTCCCATTTGGTTCCGGACATGAGGTTGCCGGGTGTGTAGCAGAAAATTCGTACGGTTGCTGGAGAATTACAGGTGCCGGAGCTTGCCCGGCGAGCAAAGTAGTATTAGGGAGATCGTCAGTCGCGGTGACAAGCAGCAGTTGACATCTTTCTTAGTTTACTACTATCCTTAATTCCTTATTATATGCAGCAATTCACATCGATGACCACGTGTGTGCTGTGCGCCCTGTAGACTAGAGGGAAAACAAGTACGAGCCATGTGATACACATGTTGGAAATGAGCCTCATTATCAGATAGTCGGGGTTCTGCACAATAGATCTAAGTGGAGAATAGGCGAGGAGAAGAGCCTTGATATGAGGAGGCTGCTCTGCTTTATTATTCTCATTCTTGTGTGTACAAAGGGTAGCCTGCTCCCTATATATAAGTTACTTAGAGATAAGGAAAGTCATATAGAGATCTACGAATCCGGTTTCCTAACACTCCCCTTGGACTCTTCAACTGCGAGATGCATATGCCTCATTAAAACTCCATAAAAACCCGATTAGGAAAATAATTGGAGAAAGAGTACATAGCATACGCTTTCGTATTTGTGTTGCGGAGTTGCCTCATCAAAACCTTATGTAAGAAAACTTCAATGAAAAACTTACTTAAGGAAAAGAGTACAATCCACCCAAACTTCAATGTTAATCTTCAAGATTCACGTTGGGTACTCAAACTTCATGTTTGAGATTTATGTAGGAGTATGTGAAAATTCTCCCACGAAATCTGCACTTCTCTCTAAGCCTCAACATCCGATTCCTCTAACACATCTTTCAAAGGAAGATCACGGGAGTGACTTAGTGAATAAATCTGCGAGATTTTCACTACGACTTAGTATCACCGATATCTTTATCTCGTTCATCTTATGCAATTCATGAGCATAAAAGAACTTGGGGTTGATATGCTTTGTGAGGTTACTCTTCACATATCCCATTTGCACTTGAGCAACACAAGTGCATTATCTTCATAGATAATGGTGGGAGTTTGTTAATGTTCAAACCACATGACTACGGATGTGATGAACCATTCTTGAAGCCATGCACATTCTCGAGAGGCTTCATACAAGGCAATTATTTACGAGTGGTTTGTCGGCGTTGAGACAAGAATGCTTAGATGACTTCCGCAGAATTGCTTTGTTCCACAAAGGAAAACATACCCGGGTTGTGACTTGCGGATTATGCGGTCACGATAGGTACCCGACATCGGCATAGCCAACCAAATTCAATTCATTGTTTCTTACGTAAAACAAGCCCAGGTCTTTGCTTCCTTGAAGGTAACGGAAGATGTCCTTCACCCTTTCCCAATGCCTTTTGGTGGGTTCTGCAGCATCTTGCGCTAGCAAATTCACAGCGACGCAATGTCCAGGCCTAGTGCTATTCGCAAGGTACATGGCGCTCAGTGCACTCAAGTATGGGAATTCGCTCCCGAGGACTTCCTCCATCTTCTTTAGGCTGTATGGGTCTGGAGTGCCTTGGAGTGACCTTGAGCCATTGGGGGTCTTTCTGCGAGTATGCCTTTTCAAAACCAAATTTCTCCAATACTTTCTGCGTGTAGGAAGATTGGTGTACCAGATTCCGCCTTGGACATGTTCAAGGCAAGCCTAAACAAAACTTGGTTTTACCCAAGTCTTTCATTTTAAATTCAGACTTCAAGTATGCATGCTTCTTCAATTTCTTCATCCAGTCCCAATGATGTTCAAGTCATCTACATAGCGGAGATTATACAAAAATCCATTCGGGGATCGTTGTATAAACACACATGGACAATCTTACATTGTTCGTGTAGCCTTTCTTGCAAAGAAAGTCACTTAAGCGATTGTACCACATTCTTCTGTTGCTTGACCCATACATTGATTTCTCAATTTCACCTTTGTATAGGTTTCTGTTGCTCTGTCTTGGTTCGGGATAGGGATACCTTAGGTACTTTCATGTATATCTCTGAATCAAGTTTCCATACAAGTATCTTTGTGACAACATCCATTAGCTTCATTTTCAACTTCAAGTTATGTTGCCATTGAGATCAAGTATCTAAAGGTAATTCCACCCATGACCGGAGAATAGGTTTCTTCATAATCAACCCCGGACGTTGAGTGAAACCTTGACGACAAGCCTTGCCTTGTACCTTACAACTTCATTGTTTTCATTCCTCTTAGAACAAAAACCCAATTGTGCCCCAGGTTTTATATGGGGGCGTCGGCTGACACAGAAACACCTCTCTTTTGTTTAGAGACTAACTCTGCGGTGATTGCCTTCTTCCAATCTTCCCAATCGAGCCTTTTCTTGCACTCTGCGAAGATGCGGGCTCGGGATCATGATTAATGATCGTGGCAATCTTCTTTGCAAAGTATGCATCGACATTGGGCATTTGCTCTATTCATCGATTCTCCCGTTATTACAAAGTTTAGCCATTTCATCATGGGTGCCGTGCACTTCTACTTGCTCTTCATTGCTATTTCCCATTCGAGAGCAAGTTCCTTTAGTTTTCTCCACCAATGTGATAATGCGCACACATTATTTTAGCTTCTTCCAATGGAAGGTTCGAGATCTGGAATTGCCTTTTCCACGAGGCTTATTTCAGTGCAGTCTCAAGCGGCTCCCCCTTCTTGCTTTTGGGGGCACTTTTGTGATTGGTGTGGTAAGTCCTCTTGCCCGATTTTCCCCAGACGTCTCAAGGGTACTTTGGGTTTGAGAAGCCGATTTCACATTGTCTTTTTCTTTGAGGCCTACGAGCGGGATGAGGGATACCCATACACTTTCTTTGGTATTTCCACCCTCTACGGTGCATTTCTTCTTTGGTACATGCGACTTAACCACGCTCTTGAGATCACAAAAATGATCGAGGCGATTCATTTGCTAAATTACGCAAATCAATTATCTTACGGACTTCTTGATTTGCTTCATTAGTGCGAGGGTCATGCGCGGGATCGATTGGAATGCCATATTATTTCTGGCATTTTTCATCCAATGGTTGATTCTCTCCCCTAATGGCGGAAGCGGTCCTCGTCAAAGATACGATCGGTAGATGGTGTATGCAAGTCTCGATCATGGGTTCCAAATACACGATTATGGATGCACTCTCACCAACCAGCGTATATCGGACTTGCGGAGAGGGCCCATTGCGATCCATTTGTGGGGTGGTATAGGTACATATACCATACAACCAAAATTTCTAAGATGGGAAATCTTGGGATGACCCTTGCACTAGTTGCATAGGTGAATGGATGTTGTAGGCCCGATGGTCTATAATTGATAAGTCTTTCTGCGTCTGCTGCGTGTCCCCAACAAGTGTTGGGCAGGTTACAACTTTCTGCAAGAAGCGGTGCGGCAATGAACTTAATCCTCTTTATTAGTGCTTGACTAGCCCATTTGCGTGTGGGCGATGCTGATGCGAGTGCTCAGCGGTTTATTCCGTTCTTTGTGCAATAATCATCAAATGCCTTGGAAGTAAATTCGCGGCATTGTCCATTGAATGGACTTCACGCGATGATCGGGAAAAGCATTCTTAATTACGATGATCGAGATCAGTTTTGAATGCATGATTCCTTGTTGACGGACAAACATGTATCGACCATTTAGAAGCATCAATGAGCACCATAAAGTATCGAAATGGCCGACAAAGGGCTGAATCGAGCGCATAAATATCCCCCTGAATCGTTCGAGGAATGCGAGGATTTCATGTTGCACTTTCATAATAGAGGGTCTAGTTATTAATTTCCGTTGGCACATGCATGGCACACAAAATCTTCATGATTGAAATTTTTAACATTGATGCCATGACCTTGTGAGTTATTAACTATATTTCTCATTAATCTAAGACCGGGATGACCTAATCTACAATGCCATAAAGAAAATAATTGAGCTTCTAAAAAGGCAGGTCTTCAAGAAGTATACAACTGCGTGTGCATTGATTTCGTGTAGTACAACCTTGATTCATATGAGGGACATTTTCTAGTACCATCTTTCCATATTCGCGTGCTTCACAATGCACAAGTGTTCTTTGCCATTTTCTTCATTGGTTTCTCACGTGAAACCTATTGGCGAGATATCATTGAAAACTTAAGAGAGTGCGTGTTGATTCGAGTACAAAGGGCTTCTTCAATAACCAAAGTTGTACTCATTGGCAATATAATTGTGGCTCTTCCACGAGGCCTATTATATGCGTAATCGCTTCTGCGATAGTCGTAATCCTTCCGCCGTTCTTAAGTGATGGTGCGGAAGTATTTGACTCTCTTAAGATGGTATTTGTTGTGCCACTATCAACAATGCATATTTCCTCCATTAGGCTACCACGATTTCTTCTTCTGCGTCGTGACTTGGGCCAAAGCCAGGATGGAGCGGACTTAAAACTTCGTTTTAATTTGGACTTCAAGTCCATGTACTAATGGACTTCATGTCCACTTGCTCCATGCTTCTGTAGGACGAGACAAATTAGCCGTGTCCATGTTCTCATGTTCTTCTGGCCGTGGCGGCGGTCGACCAGGTGGACTACGGCCGAGGCGATGGTCGGCCCGGTTGGCGGGCTTGACATCATGAGCCAAGCACGATGGCGGCGCCCGCGGCGGCGGGACGAGCGCTTGAGCCGGTCGGCCGAGGCGACAAGACACCGTGAGGTCTGTAGTGGGCCATGAATTTGGATCACGAGTCTTAGCCACGGAATCTGTGGTCGGTTGCTGGCATCACCGACATGACGCCTTCTGTGGGCGTGAAGTCTGGTACTGCTTGACGGCCGGAGCATGTGTGGTGGCGTCTTGTGAGGCGGTCGGTCGAAGGCGCAGCGGCTTTGCGAAGCGCGGCAGTCAGTGCAGGGGAACCAAGCCGGCGGTTGTGCAGTGAAGGCCATAAGGTGGCGGAGGAGGCGGGGCGTCGCTTGAGCGGCGAGCGAGGCGGTACAAGGAGTCGCAGCGGTAGCCTTGTAGCGATGTGACGTCAGTGCCGGCGTGGCCGTGCATTGGAAGCGCTTCATCACGGGGTTTACGTGCGTCCGGCCGTGGCGGCCGTTGTCTGGCTGTATGGGCTTGGGCTTCGTGCGGATAAGCGGCTTCGTGCCGTGGCTGCGTGCTTCGCTTCAAGCACTTTGTACCGTCGGTGGACAAAGGTCGTGGCCGGCGGTGGTCTTTGCGTGCACGCCATTAGAAGGGCAGTCTGCGATTGCTCGGGGTGGCGATGTGACGGCCGTGCCGTCTTGTAGGTGCTAGCCGGCGGCGACACATGGCTACGAGCCATGATCAGCAAGGTCATACTAACCGTGCCAATCGAGATTCATGTATTCACCGTGTGCCGTGCTACTAGATGTATGTATCTTGTGTTGCGACTTCATGTGCGGTCACGATCTTCAAAGTCGCTTTAGATCGATGGCTTAGTGCCATGAATGCGAGATGGCGATGTCTTTGTTTTACGTTTCCGGTAGCTTCATGCCACCGGAAGCGAACACGGTACCTAGTTGTGTAGATTGGAAAATAAAATAGGTGATTAGATTCAATCACCTTATTCTTACCAATTCTCACCTTTTCAATACATTCTCCGGTAGAGCTTCGTGCTGATAACGTGTTAGACAACCTCGCTATCGAATAGTCCGGGGTTGCCTAATAGATCTAAAGTGGAGAACAGACAGGGAGAAAGAGAGACACAATATGAGGAGGAACTGCTCTGCTTTATTATTCTCATTGCTTGTGTGTACAAAGGGGTAGCCCCTGCCTCCTATATATAGCGGTTCTGCTAGAGATAAGGAAGAGTCCATATAGGATACGAATCCGGTTTCCTAACAACACATACGCTAGTACTCGACGGAAAAGCACCTACTCCCTAGGTGGAATGGTGGTGAACACGTGATTCGCATGATCAAATCTGTAAGAGCATCTCCCTAGTAACTCCTTTTATTTTTGGGACCCTGTTTTCAGAGCATAAGTCCAGCAAAAGCCCCTAAATCTCAGCCCCTATTTTATTTTTTCTCCTATTTTGACATACCCGCTATGTATAATCTTCATTTGACACCACTAAAATTCAATCAAAAATATTTGTAATACATAAAACATAAGCATATTAACATTTACAATTTAAAAACATGATATTTCAAATTTAAATTTAAAATTTTCAAAACATGATAAAATTTTCGAAGCCTCTCATGTATTTTCCTATCTTCAATAATAAGGGTTGTACTCGTGTCCCTGGGAATTGGGGCTGAGGAGGCAAATTTAGGGGCCTCCTAATTTTAGGGGCTTGAGTTAGGGTCCTGCTGGATCTGTTTTTTTTACTACACTCCCTATTTTAAGGTTTAGGGGCTGGTTTAGGGGCTCTGCTGGAGATGCTCTAACAGCAGTGTCCAACTCAATGGCGTGGCTATCCACAATGCCATCTTACGCTTTCCGTGGGAAATAATAAACGTGCTGGGAACAAAACTGTAACAGACCAAATTTTTGGCTAGGATTTGAATTTGCAGTATTTTTTGAGTTTTATAGAATTTCTGTATTTAAAGAAAATGCTCTTCAATTAAACTAAACATGATTTTAAATTTCAAATTGTGATTTAAAACAAATTCAAAATATGGAAATAATTTATTTAAATCCTAAATAAACCCCACAAAACCTCCAAAAAAATCAGAAATTTTTAAATGCATTTAATGCTTCCAAAAAATCAAAAATAGCAAATCCTAAATAAGACAGAGGCAATAAAAGATTTTTTTAGAAAAAACCCACAATTTGATCGTGCTCTGAAATAATTATGGGAAAATTAGCAATACCTCAGAATCATATCCGAAAATTTTCAACTCAATTTGATAGCTCAATTAAATATACGATCGGTTGCCAAAATTCAAACTTGAATTCTCTTTCTCTCTAACAGCTAGGTCCCCCGCGTCAGTCTCTTGCCTCGTTGACAACACCAGCCCGCCCACTTGCTAGCCCCTCTCTCTCCTCTCTCTCCTACGTCTCCTTCTCTCTTTGGCTTTGGAGCCTTGCTTGTCAGTAGGCCTCACCTGCCAACACCTAGTCGCGCCAGCTCACCCCTGCGCCTAGGCCGCCGTCGCCATGTTGCAGTTGTTCCCTGCCGTGGCAGCCATCGAGCCCCCTTCTCCCTACCACGCCAGGAACTAGCCGCCATGACTGAGGACTTGTGCCGTCCCGCTTGCCACCTTGTTGTGAGCCTACTTGCATTTTTGTTCATTTCGTTCTAGGACCCAAGGATTCAAATTTCGTTTTCGGACTCCATCTCGGACCTGGCCGAAATCCGAAATTTCGCCGAGATTCGGAAATTTCGGACAAAATCCGGACGAAATTCAAAAACCAAAATTCAAATCCGGTTTTTTTTTAACCGAGAAATCAAATTCGTCCAAACCAAATTTCGGTCCAAAAATCCGAAATCTCGGTAAAATTCAACAGAACGGAAAATGTTTCAAACGATATCAAAAAATTTTGCAATTTTGGTCAGACATGGGAAATGACCTGAGGAATCCAATCCGGTCAAACTCCGGTCAAATCCGGTCCAATCCGGTCAAATCCGGTCCAATCCGGTCAAATTTTGGACAAATTTCGGTCAAAAAACCGAGATTTCGGTCCATTTTACCGAAATTTCGCCGAAATTATAGGGTACTGTAGCACTTTTAAAATTTTTTTAGGGTTTTTTAATTTCACCGGGATTATGGAACTCGGGGGGGTCCGAAATCCGAAATTTCGGCGAAATTTCGCGAAAATTCGGCGAAAATTTGAACCCTGCTAGGACCTTACTTTGCTGTGAGCAATCCAACTAGTAGCAGAGAGATGTAGGTCCTTTCTTTGCAGTGAGCAACCCAGTTAGTTGCAGAAAGATAGGTCCTCACTTTGAATTACGGATTGGTCCTTTCCATTTACGAATGAGTCCTTTGTGATTATCTGTGAGTGCAAGATATTTTTCTCCGGTTCGCGTTTAGGTCCGTTGTTCGCCGTTTTACACAAAGAGCCTCCCGTTAGATACGAATTGCGAACGAGTCCTTTCTTACTTATTCGAAATAGCGAACAGGTCCAAAATTATAACAAATAGGTCCCTGTACTTTTCGTTCAGGTCCTTTCTCCGTTTTTCCTGAAAAAATATTTTCGTGGTCCGTTTACTCTCCGGAGCATGGGAAAAATGTTTCCGTGGTCTGTTTTTTCTCCGAAAAAAAACACAATTTTTTTTTCGTTCGCGCGCACAAACTTACGCGGCGTGCCGCCGCGTGCACGTTTCTAGTAGTACTAATAGCAGCAAGTTCATTTCAGAAATTTGTATGCGGAAAGGGCCACCTTTTACTGGCTTTGATTGTGCTGAGATCTTCGTGTAATGCATCCTCTCGAATGTGTTGTTCTGCTGAGGATTCTATGATTCCAATTGTAGTTGTGATGTCCTGTGCGAAAAATTGTGGCAATTTTGTGCGTTATGCATCTCGGCGATTCGATGCAAGCGCATAATTACAAGCAATGGAATAGTGCTGTGTATTTGCATAGCTAGCATGCTATTAAGTGCATATGTATATGGCATGAACAGCTGTGTTTAGATGGAAAGATTAAGGTCCTGTTTGGTACGGTTTCAGATTTCAGTAGAAATGAAAACGGTTCCAGATTCTTGGTAGAAACGTTTCAGGTAGAATCAGAATTACTGTCTGTAAACCGTTTGGCTAGCTGTCTGAATTCTGTGAATCGGGGTGGAACGGAGTTGAGGACGATTCGGCTCCGGCGTGGAAAAAGAAGAAACGTTCTGAGGAGAATCGTTCCAAGCTTTAACCCGTTTGATTGGGTTTCTCCCAGATTCTAGTATAAACGGCCCAGTTCCAAGTTACCTAACGGGGCCTAAGAAACGAGTATGCAAGATGGATCAGGATAAAGTTCTATTTTTAACATGCTATAACCATTACCTTTTCTTCTTGCTACACTAAATATGATATATAATTAGCAAAATTCCTACACGTTACCGCGACAGACGTTCTGGTTATCTTAACGGAGAGAAAATCTTTTAAAAAATTGAAATATAAAGAAGAGTGATTTTTTTTCAAAAAAAAAATGTAGAAATCTTTTAGTTGAAAAAATCACTCTCGTTGGAACAATTTTTAAAAATTATTTTAATAGAGAGAAAATCTTTAAAAAATATTGAAAATAAAAAGAAAACTGGTTTTCTTTCAGAGAAATGTAGAAATATATTTTTTTTTTTGGAAAAACTGCTCTCGTTGGAAAAAGTAAAAGGAAACTGGAAATCACTCTAGCAATAACACTGTAGCTGCTGCAATGTTCTAGATTTCCTAATGTACTCATCAGTCATCATGATGTCCATTACTCCATTCACCTTTCTGTTTAACATATTCTTTATGGTAATAAGTCTCAATCAGATGTGTTAATCTCCAGCACCAGCAACGCATACTTCAGAAAAGAAATCAGTATGCTCCACCTCTAGAAGATCATCACAGCGGACGAAAGAGTTCTCTTCAGAGTTGATTTCTGTATCAAAAAGATCAAGTCACCGCGATACTTCCAGCAAGTATAAATTCTCCTCTCAAGAGAACAGCAAGAACAGTTTGCAATGCTAATATAGTGAAATATATAAAGAAAAAATATCACCGTAGTCCTCTGAAAGAGCGGTAGGGTTCAAATGCGGATTTTTTAAAAAATAATAATAATAATATATTTTTAAAATAATTTTATAAAAAAATACGTCGAAAAGAAAAACGATAAAAATACACTTCTGTCGTCATTTTAATTGGCTACAGAGTCACTGTAGCCATTTCAATTGGCTACAGAGACTCTATCGCCAATTGAAATGGCAACAGAGACTATTTTGTCATGTATTGAATTTGGCTGACCGATTATTTTATCGTGGATTCATTTAGTCGATAAGATTGAGATCTTTGTCGTGTATTTTTTGTAATTTTTCTTTTCGACGTGTTATTTTTATAAAATTTATTTAAAAAATATATTATTTTAAAATAAAATTCGTTCAAATGCTATTGTTGGAAAAACTGTTACCAGACCAACTAGGAGGAGGTTGAAACAGAACAGGCAAAATACTGATTATGATGAGGCAACTCGCTTGGAGAGAAGGGCAAGATATTTACAGATCAAAATAAAATTGGAGCAGAATTTACTAGATGTATACTTGTCGGTGTTTCGTGCACCGGCAATACGAATTTATGGTCGGATGGGGTCGCGCGCTCCCTCTCCCCGAATGGTCGACTCAAGGAGTCAGAAGATGTATACTGGTTCGGGCAGAATGTCCCTACTCCAGTTCGTGCGGTGTGGATGTATTGATCCTTGGGAGATGAACAAGGGGTGTACAAGCGAGGCGGACGGTCGGCTGTCCGATCCCCTTGATGCTTTCGCTAGGGTGGTGAGGCTACCTAGAAGACTGTTTTTCTCTTGTTTTGCTCTCCCTCCCCTCTCGGGTCCTGCCTCTCCTTATATAGACGGAGGAGGCAAGTTACACGGGAGTTGTGAAAACTACGAGGAAAGGGGCCTGCACGTCTTGACGTCTGGTTCCTGTCTTGTCCGACCGACCCCTGCCCGTCCCGAGGCAGGGTTGGTGGTTCTGCGGGCGTCATACCGCGTAGTGCTGTCTGGGTGGCGTGTTGCGTGGTGCTCTTGTCAGCCTCGGTGGCTTTAATGGCGCTTGACCTTGCTTTGGCCTCGGGAGTGGGCGTACTCCTCTGCGGTGTGCCAGGCGACAGGACGGGGGCTTGACTTCTTCGGTGGCTCTTCTCGACACTTGGGAAGGAGCCGCCACCCTGCAGACGGATGTCGGGACGCCGCGCACAAGGCAGCTACCGACATCGGGCGTGGCCTGCCGCTCGTCGGCGCAGTGGAGCTTGAGCTTCAATATTTTAGGGCGTCGGCCAAGATGCCGATCGCCCGGTCGGCCCTGCATGTCGGGCTCGTTCCTCGCGCCCAAGTACCTTTCGGTGGGCTGGCCTTCGCCGGATAGGTCACCGTTCGTGCTTCCGGCCGATGGGGTACCCATGGCATGGGTACTCATCAAGAGCCTCGAGCCCCGAGCGGTCGGAGAGCCGCTCGGTTTAACTCGCGGCGTAGCCGTCGGCCCGAGGTCGGTGATGCTAGGTCGCCGTGGCTGCCTGGGAGCCGTGCGACCTAGAAAGAGCTCCGGTCGCGAGCGCACCCGGTGGTGTAACCCGAGCCCCGGCGGTCGGAGAGCCGGTCGGGGTTTACCTGCCGATCAGCGGCGCGCGACCTCGAGGTCGGCGACGCTTTGGTCGGGCCGCCGCTGTCGGTCATGCCCGCTTAAAGAGCCCGGGCAAGGCGAGCGCACCCGGTGGTGTAGTTTTGAGCCCCGAGCGGGTCGAGAGCCGGTCGGGGTTTACCCGGCCGAAGTGACCGCGGACCCTGAGGTCGGCGACGCTTTGGTCGGGGCCGCTTGTCGGTCATGCCCGCCAAAGAGCCCGGTGGCGAAGCGCACCGGTGGGTGTAAGTTCTGAGCCCCGAGCGGTCGGAGAGCCGGCCGGGGTTTAGCCGGCCGAAAAGTGGCCGCGGACTCGAGGTCGGCGACGCCTTTGGTCGGGCCGCCACTTGTCGGTCATGCCCGCCAAAGAGCCCGGCAAGGCGAGCGCACCCGTGGAGTGTAGCCCGAGCCCCGAGCGGTCGTGGAGCCGGTCGGGGTTTACCTTCGGACTCTGGCAGCCACGGTGTACGTGGGTCCTCGTGAGTCGTGAGCGAACGTCGCGTTTACCTTCGCGTCGGTTTGAACGCCGTGCTCGTCGCGAAGCTACTATCGGGTAATCCGAGTGGAACCTTGGCGATCCCCTTGAGGGGTTCGTTTCCAAGCGACGTAGCTCCCGGCGTGGCGTCCGACTACTGGGGGCGTTCCATAAAAACCTTTCCTTACTCGATCCGTGTCGGTTTGCCGGTCGTCCGCCGACCGAGCGCGTGGCCGCTACTCATCGATGAGTTCCGGGAGAGTGTGAGGTATGCTCTCGACGCGAAGTCACAATGATTGGGTCGTCCGCCGACCCATCTGGAGGCCCTCCGGGCTCATCGCGACTCGCCCCTCGCTCTTTTTTACGTGCTGGGGCGGCTTTCGTTCCAGCTGGCTGGATTTGGCCTTCGTAACCCACAGCACGGTGCCGGGCCTCGGGTGCGAGCCTTTAGGCGGCTTGCCCTCCCGAGGCCGGGCGGCCCAGTGGGCCGTTTGCATACCTTTCTCGGCATGGGGCGCCCCGGCCCATCGTGACCGGCGAGGCCCGCGATGCTGTGCGGCGCGCGGCGCGAGGCGGCTGTCCTGTCGGGGCAGTTAATGCGCAGTGGGGTTTAAATGGATCGCGCACGTTATCGGGAGACGGCGCGGCGGAAAGTGACGGCCGCGTTGATTTGCGTGAGGAGGCGTCGATTTCGGCGCGGAGGCGCGTCTGTTCCCGCCTGGCGCCTATAAAGGAAGGAGTGGGTGGCGTGGTAGGCGCCAAGCCCTCTGCTTCGCGCTCGCAAAGGGAAAAGGGAAGAAAGAAAACGAGGGAAGAAGAGGAGCTTCCTGCTTCGCCGCGTCGTTCCCTGCTTTCCTTCGCGCACTTGGAGATGTCGCTGTACCCGCACTCGGCCGCGGCGGGTCGCTATCTCGGTCTGGAGAGGAAGGAGTTCCTTCCTCCGCGGCCCGAGTCCGGTTGGCGAGTTCCGCCGGCCGGGACCGAGGTCCCCGAACTTGCGGACGACGAGATAGTCTCGCTGGCGTCTTTCTACGAACGGGGCTTCGGACTTCCACTCCACCCGTTCGTCCGGGGGTTGCTGCACTATTACGGGGGAGAAGTTCATCACCTGAACCCGAATGGAGTCCTCCATATTGCGGTCTTCATGACGCTGTGTGAGGCCTTTCTGGGGATTGAACCCCATTTTGGGCTCTGGCGCCACTTCTTCTTCGCGAGGCCGTCACCGGACACCGCCGGCCTCCTCGGAGCTCTGATGATCCAACTGTGCAACCATCGCAAGCCGTTCTACGTCGATTTGAGGCTGCCGACGTCTAACCGGGGGTGGCATAGCGAGTGGTTCTACGTCCGGAACCTCGACAACAGCGCCCCTCCCTTCAGTGGGAATTTACCAACGCCGCATCCTTGTTGGGGCTGGGGTCCTGACACGAAGGACCGGAAGAAGGTGGACGCGATCCTTGAAAAGCTCGCGGACCTGAAGCGGCGGGGCCTGACAGGTAAGGTGGTCCTCAGCACGTTCATGGAGAGGCGCATCCAACCCCTCAAGGGTCGGATACGTCCCATGTTTGAGTACATTGGGCCGACCGACCCTGCAAGGTCGTCGGAGCGGGGGCTTCCTCCGTCGGAGATCCTCGCGCGCGTGTCCGCAGTCTCCATCGCGGGAGATACCGAACCAGCGGGCGAGGCTGTGAAATCATGTGCTGAAAAATTGGCTTTGAACTGAAAAATTAACTTAGATTTGAATTTGCAAAATGTGTTTGTTCATGTGTTTTGACAATTTGACAAGAAACAGTAAGTTACGCATAGCGCGGACAAAGTTCTCAAGAAGCAAGAAGTTTCCATCCGCGACAGACGATGTTTTTGGGTCTGTTGTGAACATGTTTTTGAGCCCCTGACCGAAGTCATTTTCACATGTACAACGGACAGTTTTTCTTGGTCCGTTGTGAACAAGCTTTTTCGGTTTGGATAATTCCTTGGAACCAAGATTTTCACATGTACAACGGACTAATTCTTTTTGTCCGTCGTGAATGGATTTTTTTCTAGGGTTTTACTTTTGTGAAACCGAGCGTGGCACGTTTGCGCCGGACAAGCTTCTGGGGTCCGTTGTGAACTTGTTTTGAGCTCATGACCGAAGCCATTTTTGCATGTACAACGGACCAACTTTGTTTGTCCGTTGTGAACGTGTTTTTCCGCGTTTGGTTGGCTTCTTGGAACAGAAACTTTTCCTTATACAACGGACCAACTTTGTTTGTCCGTCGTGAATGCGTTTTCGCCCAATTAGGGTTTTGAGCGATTTGGATTTGAATTTTGAATGTGAATTTGAAATTTGTAATGATTTCATGATGCTTCTTTTGAAGTGGACTTTATGCAATACTCATGTGAGTAGTTGCATGGATTGACATTGAGTCAAGTCGTGGACTTGTGCTCGGATTTGTTTTGTGGTTTGTTCATGTGCAGGTATTGCTCGAAGACGAATGTGGTCGATGACGGGACCGGAACTAGGTTCATGGAGGAACTGAGGTTCGGGACTAGGTTCAGGAGGAACTGAGGTCTTGGTGGTCAAGGATGTCATGCGGGACGTTCGGGCTAAGAGAATGGTGCACATGAAGAATGGTTAGTCACGTGAGAATGGCAGGAGGTCATTCGCGTGCAAAGTGTTAGTCACGTGAGTATGGCAGGTGGCCATACGCGTGCAAAGTGTTAGACACGTGAGTATGGTAGGGTTGCCATACGCGTGCAAGAGTTGTACTCGGCCTGGTTGGGCTAAGTAGAGTTGAGTTGGATACGGATTCCTTCTAGGGAATAGGAATCGTATTCAGAACTCTTTGTGGGTTGGTGCTTTAAATAGGTGGGGGGTCTCCTGTTGAAAGGCATCAAGGAGAGCTGAGCGCATCAAGCTTTAAGCTTGGTTTTAGGGTTTGTACTCTTTTGATGAGAGTATTTTAGACAAGAAATAAAGATCAATTCTTCCAAGATTTTTGCGTGCTACAGTAACCACGTCGCTACAAAGATTTTCTCTGTTTTGGTTCTTGTTTGCATGCTTGATCTAGTTCTAGATTGGTTTTTGTTCTTCAAGTTTTATCTTGATTTGATCCATCAAAAACCTCTCTAGGGTTTTGATCTAGTGTTTCTCAAAGTCTAGTTGATCAATTTTTTGTCGTTCTTGTTTAATCTTGAAGTTTTGATTAAATTGATTCTCGTCAAGTTCTGGATCAGCAAGCTTGCGAAGCTCATAACTTTTGATCCGAAAGTCCGATCGAGCTGATTCTTTTTGGGTTCGATTCGTATTGGAATCTAGTTTCTTGTGTCCAAATTTCAATTCGTTTCGACGGTTGGATCTCCGGGAATTCTTGTTTTACCAAACCTCTGTCATTCTGTTTTTGTCGAAAACGAGGCAATTATTTGGTTCTGTTTTGGGGTGAACTTTTAATAGGTCAAGAATTTGGTTTTAGCTTCCGCACAATCATTCACCCCCCCCTCTGATTGCTATATTCGTATACTTCGGTCCTACAAGTGGTATCAGAGCAAGGCTCTACTAATCCATCTTAACAGGTGATTAGTAAACGATAAGTTATGGCAACGGAGAAATACTCGAACAAGCCGCCAATCTTCGATGGCACAGACTTCCCATCGGGCGGATGCGATTGACTGCATTTCTTCTAGCTCAAGGTAACGCGATTTGGCGCAAGGTAAAGATTTCATACAAGCTTCCTTCTAATGATGATATTGATAAATTCGAGTTTGAAAAGGATGTTGAAAGTAATAATAGAGCTAGAAACATATTGCTTCAAGGACTTGCTAGAAAAGAATTCGTTAGAGTCTCGTCATTTACTCACCGCTCATGAAATTTGGAAATCTCTTCAAGATTATCATGAAGGCACCGACTCTGTCAAAGAGGCTAGGCAAGATCAATTTAAAAGGAATACACTAGATTTAAAATGAACTCGAGAATCATTAGATGATTGTTTTGCTCGCTTTAACGTAATCTTAAACAATCTTAGAGCTGTAGATGTAAAGTACATCGACTCTGAAAATGCTAGACATTTCCTATCATCTCTTGATCTTAAAATCGGCAAATGAAAGTGATCGCTTTTAGGGAAGCTCATAAGATGAGTGAAATGACTTTGGATAAACTATATTCTAGTCTCAAGACTTTTGAGATAGACATTGTTTCAAGAACTTCCAATGATAACTCTATGGCTCTTAATGCTAATTCTTCATATGACAATGCTACTAGTTCTTCATCATCATATTCCAGTACTGCTTTGAGTGCTCTTAGTGATGAACAGCTAGATCAAATACCAGTAAGATACACTTGCTCTTCTTTCCAAGCGTGTCAATGCAAAGTACATGAGATCAAGGGAGAGAAGAGGAGCCTCCATCCATCGCTACAAGCTGCAAGAAGGCGAGGGCACATCCGTGCTAAGCTGTTTCAAGAACAAAGATAGAGAGGAGAAGGAGCAAAGCAACTCCTCCAAGTCCTTCCGGCCAAGAGAGCAAGGATAAAAATAAACAACGAACAAAGAAGATGCTCAACAAAGTCTTCGAGGCAATTGGTCGCTTAGACTTAAGCGACATTGATGACTCAATCAAGATGAGAAGGAAGCGAAGCAAACGGTGAATGAGAAGGATCTCACCGACTATGCTTCATGGCAAAAGGGAACACTAGTGATTCTAGTAACAACGACAAAGACCTCCAATGACGGTGATGAGGTAATGCCTTCGTATGATGAGCTTTGTGAAGTTTTAGTCATATTGAGAAAATCTTTAAGAAAATCTTCACTCAAAAATAAAAGCTTAGAAAAAGATCTATCCATGCTAAAATCTGAAAACTTTGATCTTAGAAATTCAAATTCTGAAAATATTTGCGATACTTGCTTAGATCTCAAATTTGAAATTAAGTCACTAAAAGAGGAACATGTGATTAAACTAGAACAAGTTTATGCCGAACAATTGAAAAATGAAAAACTTGTGAAAAATATTGGTTGCTCTATTGATAGTTTACATGATCAAATTGCTTGCTCTAAATGTTCTATTCTTGAGTTGAAATTAAAAGATGCAAATTGTAGAGTTACCCAATTAACAAATGACATGTTCACTCATGAAATTAACTCGTGTTCAAATTGCCAGAAACAGAAAGCTAAAATTGACACTCCTTGTGATAATTGTTTAACTCTTGCTAAGAAAGTTGATTACTTGCAAAATTCTTTGGAACGTTTCACTGATGGCAAGAAAAACCTAAACATGATTTTGGATCAATCAAAAGTCAGCACTCATAACAAAGGTTTAGGTTTTGATTCTTATGCTCATCATAAATCACATGCTCCCACTGTTGTTAAAACACTTGACGGAGGAAAATTTGAAAATGTCAATGAGCCTAAGAAAACTGTCTTTAAGTCTGCTGGAGTGTTATCTTCTACTATGATGAATGCAAATGTTGCTTCTACTTCTAAAGCCAAACATCCTGTTAAATACACTTGCACTCATTGTGGTAGAGATGGACATTTAGTAGATTTTTGCTTTAGACTAGCCAAACAACAAAAGAAAGAAAGAGCTAAGGCTAGGTCTAATTTCATATAGGCACGCTTTGCTTCTCACTACGTGCATAGGGTGATTCAAGCAACTTTTGTTGCTTGAAACACTGAATGTGCAAATTTGATTTTGTGCATAAGATCGCTTGTGTTGTGCCTACCGTTGTCCGTCGTGTGTCTCAAGATCGATTCCTAAACATCTTATTTCTAACCCCAAGACGAGACCTCGACACTTTCTCGCTTCTATGTAGGCTTCTCACGCGAGGAGGGAGAACATGTGGCTAGTGAATTTCGGATGCTCACTTCATATGTTCAAGGATAAGATTTGGTTCTCCTTCACTGCATCTCATGCCGAAAGTGTTGCCTTTGGAGATGCTTCTTCCACTGCTTTCATAAAAGGCACTAGTTCAAATGATGCAGTACAAGTGCATATGTTCAGGGGGAGAGTGTCTTTGTTCATAAAGATGATGATAATCTTTGTTGAGGACGAGATAATTAGAGGTTTACATGAGAGACTCTTCCCACGTGCTTGTGTGTGCTTGTTTTCAAGCTTCCCACGCAAGGCCACATCGACAAGCTATCAAAAGGATTTTCAGGTATCTTCATAGAACTCAAGATTTTGGCATTTGGCTTTCTGCTTCCTCATGGATTAGTTTAAGAGCTTTTTCTGATGTTGACTTTGGAGGATGTTGATTTGATTTGGTTCGTGCCACCTCTTGAGTAATCCCTTTTCTTGAGCATATTGATATTGGATTTCACTTTCTTAAAGATCATGTCGAAAAAGAAAAAAAATTGTGCTTCACCATGTGGATACTGAACATCAATTGGCGAGACATTTTCACAAAACATTTGTCTTCTTCGCTTTTGCTTTTATTCGGGGAGAACTTGGAATTGTTCATCCAATGGGATTGTTTTGAGGGGGAGTTTCTTTGCCAAGTTCTTTCACTTAATGAGCTCACTTTATCATATTTCTTTATATGTTATGTAATTGAGCTAATATATGATAATCTAATTGTTTCACTTGAACTAAAAAATGACATTGCGGAATTCCCTGGACTAATTGCCTATAGCTAAATACTCTGTGATATCTTACTCTTCTAGGCTTGATATTGAATCCTCTTGACAAGTTTGGGCTATGAAGCAAGTGTGTTTTCAACTTTACTCTTTCATAAGACCTTTAATCACTTTTGCATGTTTACAATCAAAGAAAAGGGAATCAATATAAAAGGGAGTCGTTAAAAGCAAAGCTTCAAGTTATGTGCTTCAGGCTTGCTTTCCCTAAAAAGATAAGATGTATGCTTCAAGCATGCCATTCCCTCAAAGATAAGATGTATGCTTCAAGCATGCCACTCCTAGAAAATAAAAGAAGTATGCTTCAAGCATGCCACATGCGCTTTCTTGTTTAAAGCTTAAATTGGTCCACTAGATTGGAGTTGAAACTACTTGCTCGCCCTGATTTGTTATTTGCTTCAACTTTGAGCCTTTGTTCTTCTACTAAGGTCTTGCTTAGTACTTGGCTATAGTTGACTGAATTGAGGTTGAGATGCATGTCATTCCATAACTTGTTAAAATCACTTCAAGATCATGTATTTTGCATATTATGTGATATATAAGGTTATATGATCGAATGAGCTCATTTTCTCCTATCTTGGCACTCCCTTGTTTCTCTTGGTGAAATCATTGTTTCAGGAAAAATTTTGAACCTGTTCTCTCTTTTACTCTTGATGAATCCATTGTCAAAGGGGGAGAAATTTGGAAATCTTTCTTTGAAAAGTTTAAAGAAAAAGGGAGAGTTGTATTTGGAAATTTGAGAATTTTGGGAGAAGTTTGGAGAATTTTTGAAATTTTTGGGCGCATTGCACATTCACACACATTTTCATTCTCGTGGGGAGATTTTGTTTTGCATTTTGGTCAAAGAGGGATTTCTTGGTTTTCTTACTTTGGTCTTTGATCCTTTGGATTTCAAAATCTTTGGTAAAGTGAATGCCAAATGATCAATTCTAAGTGGTGTTGCCAATGTTTTCATCAAGGGGAGATTGTGAAATCATGTCTTTGAAAAATTGGCTTTGAACTAAAAATTAACTTAGATTTGAATTTGCAAAATGTGTTTGTTCATGTGTTTTGACAATTTGACAAGAAAGCGATGAAGTTACGCATTAGCGCGGACAAAGTTCTCAAGAAACAAGAAGTTTCCCATCCGCGACTGACGGTGTTTTTGGGTCTCATAGAACATGTTTTTGAGCCCACGATCAAGTCATTTTCACATGTACAACGGACAGTTTTTCTTGGTCCGTTGTGAACAAGCTTTTTCGGTTTGGATAATTCCTTGGAACCAAGATTTTCACATGTACAACGGACTAATTCTTTTTGTCCGTCGTGAATGGATTTTTTTCTAGGGTTTTACTTTTGTGAAACCGAGCGTGGCACGTTTGCGCCGGACAAGCTTCTGGGGTCCGTTGTGAACTTGTTTTGAGCTCATGACCGAAGCCATTTTTTGCATGTACAACGGACCAACTTTGTTTGTCCGTTGTGAACGTGTTTTTCCGCGTTTGGTTGGCTTCTTGGAACAGAAACTTTTCCTTATACAACGGACCAACTTTGTTTGTCCGTCGTGAATGCGTTTTCGCTCAATTAGGGTTTTGAACGATTTGGATTTGAATTTTGAATGTGAATTTGAAATTTGTAATGATTTCATGATGCTTCTTTTGAAGTGGACTTTATGCAATACTCATGTGAGTAGTTGCATGGATTGACATTGAGTCAAGTCGTGGACTTGTGCTCGGATTTGTTTTGTGGTTTGTTCATGTGCGTGTATTGCTCGAAGACGAATGTGGTCGATGACGGACCGGAACTAGGTTCATGGAGGAACCGAGGTTCGGACTAGGTTCGGGAGGAACCGAGGTCTTGGTGGTCAAGGATGTCATGCGGACGTTCGGGCTAAGAGAATGGTGCACATGAAGAATGGTTAGTCACGTGAGAATGGCAGGAGGTCATTCGCGTGCAAAGTGTTAGTCACGTGAGTATGGCAGTGGCCATACGCGTGCAAAGTGTTAGACACGTGAGTATGGTAGGGTTGCCATACGTGTGCAAGAGTTGTACTCGGCCTGGTTGGGCCAAGTAGAGTTGAGTTGGATACGGATTCCTTCTAGGGAATAGGAATCGTATTCAGAACTCTTGTGGGTTGGTGCTTTAAATAGGTGGGGTCTCTGTTGAAAGGCATCAAGGAGAGCTGAGCGCATCAAGCTTTAAGCTTGGTTTTAGGGTTTGTACTCTTTTGATGAGAGTATTTTAGACAAGAAATAAAGATCAATTCTTCCAAGATTTTTATGCTACAAGAACCACGTCGCTACAGATTTTCTCGCTTTTGGTTCTTGTTTGCATGCTTGATCTAGTTCTAGATTGGTTTTTGTTCTTCAAGTTTTATCTTGATTTGATCCATCAAAAACCTCTCTAGGGTTTTGATCTAGTGTTTCTCAAAGTCTAGTTGATCAATTTTTTGTCGTTCTTGTTTAATCTTGAAGTTTTGATTAAATTGATTCTCGTCAAGTTCTGGATCAGCAAGCTTGCGAAGCTCATAACTTTTGATCCGAAAGTCCGATCGAGCTGATTCTTTTTGGGTTCGATTCGTATTGGAATCTAGTTTCTTGTGTCCAAATTTCAGTTCGTTTCGACGGTTGGATCTCCGGGAATTCTTGTTTTACCAAACCTCTGTCATTCTGTTTTTGTCGAAAACGAGGCAATTATTTGGTTCTGTTTTGGGGTGAACTTTTAATAGGTCAAGAATTTGGTTTTAGCTTCCGCACAATCATTCACCCCCCCCCTCTGATTGCTATATTCGTATACTTCGGTCCTACAGAGGCGCCTGCGCCGTTCTCGGCGCAGAATCCGCAGAACCTGGTACGTCTGACGGCTCCTGTTCGCTTTTGCTTTGCTCTGCTCCTTCGCCCCCTTACCCGAGCGTGTTCTCGCAGGGGCTCGGTGGACTGATCTCCCGTCCCTTGCTGCCGGGGGAAAAGGAGTTGAGGGCGGCCGCGCGCCTCGAAAAGGAGAAGCAGGACGCCGCCCAGCTAGCGAAAAAAGAGGCCGCCAAGACGCAGAAGAGGAAAGAGCGCGCGGACCGAGCCGCGCGTGGCGAGGAGGTCTCGGAGGAGACCTCGGAAGAGACCTCGATTGAGGGTGACGAGGAGTCGTTGCCGAGCGAGGGAGAAGTCGCCGGAGGCGATTCGCCAGCGACGCGGTCCTGGGCCGGCCGGGCGCATGCGGCTCCTCCGAAGAGACCGCGGCGCAGGGTTTGTCTCGCGAAGCGCAGGTCCTCGCCGCTCGCGAAGTCCGGTAAAGAGGGCACGTCAGTGCCGGTTGTTCGCTCCTCCGTAAGTGACTTGCGTAATTCCTCCGATCTTTGTCTTCCTCTGTAATTCGACCACCGGCGCAGGGGCCACACCTGGGCCAGGAGGGCGCTGAGTCCTACTGGCGGTGAGAATCGCCCCTCCGATCTGTCCGCTGGGCGTCACGGTGGCTGTCGGGGCGGGATCGTCGAGATCGCTCCTCGTAGAAAGCCGTCAGCGAGGACGCCGCCAGAGGGGACGATCTGGCGCCGCTGGATCACGGCATCGCGGCGTAAGCTCCGTCAGGCGTGCTTCCGCCTGCGTTGCCGATGAGGCCGGGCGGTCTCGCCGCCTGCCTTCCCCGTCTTTGCCGTCTGCGGAGGTCGGCCGAGCCTGTCGCCGGGAGGCACTGGATTCGTGGCGTTCTGCGCCGGCGGACGAATCTGCCGCCCGCCGCCGATTTCAGCGGTCCGAGTGTCGCTGAAGAAGCGCGCGCAGCTACAGGCGTTCCGTCCGGCGGGGAAATCAAGTCAGGGCGGTCGCCGATCGCCGCGCTGACTTGGCCCGGCCCTGACCCGGCCGGGGGTCCCGCGTTCGTTCTGGATGACGAGGCAGAACGCGCGGATTGGGACGTTCTGGAGGAGGAGATGGGAAGGATCCACGCCGACCTTACCCTCGTTGTTGACGCCGCGTCCAAGGCGAGGAAGTCCATTGCTCAGGAGTCCCGCTCGGCCAGATTGGTAAGTCTGACGGTGATTTGTCTTTTGTGCATCTCTCGACCGGGAAATGGAGACTGACCGGGCGGGTATTCGCAGCGCTTGACATCCCGAGCGGTGGACAAGTCGATGTTCCTCCGGCACTTGCACAGCCGGGGGAGTGCCGTAGGGAAAGAGCTGCTCGACGCCTTCCGGGCGCTTGCCGCCGAAAGCAGGGACGGGCCGCCTCGGCGGGTCGGCCGGGGAGGTCACCGAAGCCTTGCGGGAGGCTCAACCGACGTCTTGAGTCGTTGGCCACCGAGGAGAGAGGGCAGTCGTCCCTAGCGGATGCCGGCGGCCAAGGCCTCTGCGGTCCTTGCGGAAGGATCCGCCGGGCGAGGCCGCCCTCTATCGGGAGGAATGCGAGTCGGCCCACGAGAGGCCGACCGGCCACGCCGGCGGGATCTCGCCTGGGGAGCTCGTGGCGATGAAGGAGCTTGCCGACCGTGCTACGCCGGCCGGGAAGCGCGTGCCAAGGTTGAGGAGGAACTTCGCGCCAAGGAGGCTTCCGTGGCCGGTAAGTAGTTCGTTCTTGAAGTCACCACGGCGGCGTCCTCGACGTCGTTTTCGTCCTGCAGATCTGCGAAAAAGCCTTAGCGACGTCTTTGGAGTCGCGAAGGGTGGCGGTGGAAACCGCGAGGCCGCGGTCGAGTCACGCGACTTCGGTCCTTTTGAACAAGCTACCGGGCGGAGAGGATGCGGCCGACACGACGGCCCACCGACGGTCCTTCATGTGGCGTCCAGCCGCTGCGGCCGGTTTCGGGCTTACTCGGGCCCAGCGCCATCCCGCCATGCTTGGGTGGATCCTCGAGCGCGTCGAGGCGGCGCGGAAGCGGCGGTGCTTGGCGCTTCCTCACCTGGTCAACACCGTCTCTTATTATGACGGCGTCGACCTTGAGGCGATCGGGAGCGGCGTTCTGTCGGCCAAGCGACGAAGAGGTCGACGCGTTCATGGCCCGGGTCGATCCGTGCGCCCAAGAGATTGCCGGCCGAATCTCGCCGCGCGAAATCCTCCGTCGGAAGGGGGAGGAAGATTAGTTTTCCTTCTTTTTTTTTGTACAGAACATGATTACCCTGACTGAGTTCGAAGTGTCGGGTTAAGTTATTTTGCTCGTCTATCCCGTGCTTCCTCTATGAAATTGGGCAATCTTACGACCATAGCTACAGGGCCCGCGGGGGTGCCCCGAGAGCGTAGGTGTTGCTTCAATCCCGTCCGGAGAGATCACGGGATAGGACGAGCTATTTCGAGCGATAGCTTTGCGGAGGGGTGCCTAGGTCGGACCGCCCTTTTTGCGAAGCTTGCGCTTGGTAGGTTAGATCGCTGACCCGAGCGGAGGTGCTCCGACCGTCCCTGGCGTCTCTTGCTCGGAGGACTCGTTTCCCCCCCGCAGAGTGCTACTTCGAAGCCGTAGCCGCGGAGGCGTAGGCCGTAGTACTTTTTGGGCTGGAGGGAACAAGTCCTGAGGTAGATAGCTCGGTCGGTCGGAGTACCGCTTGGGTTAGCGACCCTGGTCGATCAAACTATCTTCTGCTCGGGCGGCTTCCTTTTTGCGTTGAATGCTACTCGGGAGCCGTAGCCGTTGGGGCTTAGGTTGTAGCATTCGGCTCGAGGAGGTTGCCACGAGGGAGATTTGTTTGATCGGTCGGCTTGCCGACCTAAATCGAAAGGCTCCATCCGACCGCCGCTCGGCCCTTCGCTCAGGTAGCCTCCTTTTTGCGCAAAGTGCTACTTCGAAACCGTAGCCACAGGGGCGTGGGCCGTAGCATTTTGGTTTTGAGGAGGTTACCATGAGGGGAGCTCGGTCGGAGTGGTAACCGGTTATCGGTTTAGGTTACCGACCCCTGAGGTCACAGGGCAGCCCCCGAGTGGGGCGTGGGGACTGAGGGTGCAGTCGCCACGCGCCGCTTGAGCTCGTGGCGGGTGTGCGATTTTTTCGAAAAGGAACTTTATGCTTTCGAGGATAAGGGTGGATTAACTCGCCTTGAGGACCGCGCCGCCTTCGGGACTGGTGTCGGGCGCTTCGCCTTCCGCTCCGTTATGGACTCTACGGTGCTTTGTCTTCCGCGCCTCCCACACTGCCTTGGCGACTTGGGGCGCTTCGTCTTCCGTGCCGCAGGTTATAAAAGGAGAGGCGCCAAGGTGCTTGTTACTTCGCCAAGACTGCCGCCAAACGAAGTTGCTTCGTGCGCCATGGCGGACCGCTACACACAACTTCGAGAGGAGGTGGGCGACGAACAAGCCTGGCTGCGGGTGGTGGCGGAGGTCGAGGCCGAAGCCGCGGCGTGGGATGCGCGCGAAGCCCAGATCCTTGTCGCGGGCATTCCTCGGCTGTGGGAGGTGAGGGCGCCGCTGATCCGGGCGGTGACTGAGCGACGTCACGCGTCGGTCGGCTGGCTGGGCGCACACCAGGAGGAGATCGCGCCTTTGCCGAGTAAAGGGACCTTGGCGGGTGGTTCCTTTTTGGGTCGGGCCGGTGTTCCTCCTGTGAATGAATAAAGTGTTGCTTCGCTTCCCGTTTCTTCCTTCTTCATTGAGGACTTTTTTGCGCTTATGATTCGCCCATATTCGTAGTCTTTTGGGATCGCAGCGGATCCAGCGTAGGTTGGAGGGGGAATTTCTTGCGTTTTTGCCGCCGAAATGACCCGTCCAACCGTAGGTCGGTTGTTCTTGTGTCAGCGGTTTTTGCAATGCGCAGAGTACTGTTTCGGGACCTTCGCTTTCGGGGCGTAGGTCGCAGTACTTGCGGCAGGCAAAAAGATGGAAGAAAGAGGGAAAGCACTTGGTTGGTGGTTCGAGAGTTGCGGCTTCGCTTTGCTCAAGTGTTTTTCGCGTGGTACAAAAAGAAGAGAGAGGCCGACTATGGATAGAACCTTCTCAGCTTCTCTATGTTCCAGGCGTTTGTCACGAGATTCCCTTCGGTGTCCTTGAGGCGGAAAGTGCCGGGTCGGAGGACTTCCGCGATGGTGAAAGGGCCCTCCCAAGGCGGGGAGAGCTTGTGCCTGTCCTTCGCGGACTGGACTTGGCGCAGCACTAAGTCGCCGACTTCGAACGAGCGGCCGCGGATCCGTCGGCTGTGGTAGCGACGCAACGCCTGCTGATATTTTGCCGACCGTAAGACCGCGACGTCTCGAGCTTCGTCGAGTCGGTCGAGGTCATCTTGCTGTTCCTCGATTGCCCGTGCGCTGTTGTAGTTCTGCACCCTTGGTGCGCCGTACTCAAGGTCGGTCGGGAGGACAGCCTCCGCCCCGAACACCAAGAAAAAAGGAGTGAACCCGGTCGACCGGGTCGGCGTGGTTCGCAGACTCCAAAGCACGGGCGGTAGCTCGCTGCCCATCGTCCGCCGAATTTCTTCATCGGTGAAGATTCGCGGCTTGAGTCCTTGGAGGATCATGCCGTTGGCTCGCTCGGCCGTCCGCTGGCTCGAGGTGTGCCACGCCGCCCGATCGACTCGGATGTTGAAGTTGTCGCAGAACTCGAGGAACTCCTTTCCGTGAACCGCGTCCGTTGTCGGTGATGATGGAGTTGGGCACCCGAACCGTAGACAATGTCGTGGAAGAAACTTGCTTTGCGCCCGATGTGATCTTTGCCAATGGCTTTGCTTCGATCCACTTTGTGAACTTGTCTACGGCGACAAGCAAGTGAGTGAAGCCCCGGCGCCTTTACGAAGGGTCCGACCAGGTCGAGCCCCAAACCGCGAAGGGCCACGTGATGGGGATCGTCTGCAGGGCTTCTTGCGCAGAAGATGCGTCTGCCTGGCGAAGAATTGGCATCCTTCGCAGTGCGGACGATTTGGGTCGCATCTGCTACGGTCGGCCGGTAGAAACCTTGTCGGAAGGCCTTTCCTACCAGGGATCATGGCGCGTCATGGTGCCCGCGACACCCGTCGTGGATGTCCCGCAGAAGGTGCTTCCCTTGGTCGGCCTAACGCACTTCGAAGGATTCCTGACGGGCTCCTCTTGTAGAGGGCGCCGATTAGGGCGAAAGACTTAGCCCGCCGAGCGAGGCGCCGAGCCTCGGTGGTATCGGCGAGGAAGCGACCCGCTTGTCAACCGATCGACAAACGGTCGCCTCGATCGGTTTCGATGCTCAGACGCCCAAGTCCGACCAGCGGTGGGCATCCGATCAAGATCGATGGGGCCGCCCGCATTTGAAGTCGGCGGCGCCCTCAGCACTCGGGTCCAACCGGATTGATGGGCTGCTGAGGTCGGAGACGAAGATTCCAGGGGGAACCGGCCCCTTCCCGGAGGCGAGGTTGGCGAGGGAGTCGGCTTCACCGTTATAGCGTCGGTAGCTATGATGGAGCTCGAAACCCTTGAACTTCTCCTCGAGCTTGCGGACCTCCAGGCAGTAGGCAGCCATCCGAGCGTCACGGGGCTCGGTGGCTTTCATCACTTGGTCGACGACCAGCTTGGAGTCGCCGTGAACGTTGAGCCGTCGTGCGCCCAGGTCGGCGGCGATCCGAAGGCCATTGACGAGGGCTTCGTACTCGGCGACATTGTTGGTGGCGTCGAAAAGTAGTCGTATGGCATACCGGAGCTTGTTGCCGAGTGGGGAGATGATGACGACCCCCGCGCCGGCCCCGTTCTTGGTGTAAGACCCATCGAAGTACATCGTCCCAAGATCGGTCCTCGACCGTCGCAGGACTTGCGCCTCGGTCCACTCGGCGACAAAGTCCGCCAAGACACGAGACTTGATCGCCGTCCTGGGGACGTACGATATGTCGAGGCCGTTGAGCTCGAGAGCCCATTTGGCGATCCTTCCGGTAGCGTCGCGGTTGTGGACGACTTCTCCGAGCGGTGAGGAGGTTACCACGGAGATGGGGTGTCGATCGAAGTAATGGGCAAGCTTCCTCTTGGTGATGAGCACCGAGTACAGTAACTTCTGTATCTGAGGATATCGGACCTTTGTTTCGGAGAGCACCTCGCTGACGAAGTAGACCGGCCTCTGCACCTTGAGAACGCGGCCCTCCTCCGCTCGCTCCACAACAAGTGCCGCGCTGACGACCTGAGTCGTGGCGGCGATGTAGAGGAGCAAAGGCTCCTGCGGCTCCGGGGCGACCAGGACCGGAGGTGAGGTCAGAAAGACCTTTAGTCGACTAAAGGCTTCCTGAGCTTCGTTGGTCCAGGAAAAATGGTCGGACTTCTTCATCAGCTTGTAGAGTGGCATCCCTCGTTCGCCGAGGCGGGATACGAAGCGGCTTAGTGCCGCGAGGCATCCCATCAGCCTTTGAACTCCCTTCAGATCGTTGATTGGCCCCATTCTTGCGATAGCGGAGATCTTATCTCGGTTGGCTTCGATGCCGCGCTCGGAGACGATGAATCCCAGCAACTTGCCCTTGGGGACCCCGAAGACGCACTTCTCGGGGTTGAGCTTTATGCGAAACCGTCGGAGGTTCGCAAAGTCTCCTCCAGGTCGGTGATGAGGTCATCGGCCTTCCTGGTTTTGACAACGATGTCGTCGACGTAGGCCTCGATATTCACGGCCAATTTGGTGCGAAAAACATGCTCGCATACACCGGTACGTGGCGCTGCGTTTTTTCGCACTAAAAGGCATCGTGGACGTAACGATGCGAGCCGTGCGGGGTGATGAAGGAGGTCGCGAGCTGATCGGACTCCTTCATCGCAATCTGGTGATAGCCCGAGTAGGCATCCAAAAAAGAAAGGGACTCGCACCCGGCGGTGGAGTCCACGACCTGGTCGATGCGAGGTAATGGGAATGGATCTTTCGGACAGGCCTTGTTGAGGCTCGTGTAGTCAATACACATTCTCCATTGCCCCGACTTTTTCTTTACAAGGACGGGGTTGGCGAGCCACTCGGGGTGACGCACCTCCCTTACAAAGCCGGCGGCCAAAAGTTTGGCGATCTCTTCCCCAATGGCCCGTCGCTTCTCTTCGTCGAAACGGCGCAGGCGCTGGGTGGTCGGTCTGGATCCTGGTCGAATGTTCAGGGAGTGCTCGGCGACCTCCTTCGGGACTCCTGGCATGTCCGAGGGTCTCCAAGCGAAGACGTCTCGGTTTGCTTGGAGGAAGTCGACGAGCGCGCCTTCCTATTTGGTGGTGAGGGCGGCCCCGATCCGCACGGTCTTGGCAGGATCTTCGGGATCAACAGCGACCTCCTTCGTGTCCTCCGCGGACTTGAAAGAGTAGGCCCCGACTTGCTGGAGTCGGGGGCGGATCCGGGGGCCTTCTCCTGGAGTCAAGCGAGCTCGGCGGAGAAGCGGCCGAGGCCAGCCGCATTTACCGCTCTTCATTGATTGTAGGCGAAGTGGAAGGATGTGGCCACGGTGATGACACCTTGCGGCCCTGGCATCTTCAGCTTGAGGTAGGTGTAATTGGGGACCGCCATGAACTTCGCGTAGCATGGTCGCCCTGCATGGCGTGGTAGGAGCCGGAAGTCCACAACCTCGAAAGTGAGGCTCTCGGTGCGGAAGTTGTCCGAGCTCCCAAAGGTGACGGCAGGCCGACCTGCCGAGGGGTGGGCCTGTTGGCCTGGTACGACGCCGTGGAAGGGCGCCTTGCTCGGCCGGAGGGCGGAGCGAGGGACCCCTAGGGCGTCCAGGGTCTCAACATACATGATGTTGAGACTGCTGCCGCCGTCCATGAGCACCTTGGTCAGGCGCTTCGTCCCTACGACGGGGTCGACGACGAGCGGGTAGCGTCCTGGGTGCAGGATGTGGTCGGGGTGGTCGGTCCGGTCGAAGGCGATCGGGCACTCCGACCACCTCAAGTAGGTGGGCACGGCGGGGGTAGCCGTGTGGACCTCTCGGT
Source organism: Rhipidocladum racemiflorum (assembly GCA_036346355.1). Taxonomy (NCBI): domain Eukaryota; kingdom Viridiplantae; phylum Streptophyta; class Magnoliopsida; order Poales; family Poaceae; genus Rhipidocladum; species Rhipidocladum racemiflorum. The sequence goes on along the minus strand of CM070573.1, from coordinate 84,377,447 downwards.
GGGCGAGCTTCAGCCGTCGTTTGTCGGCGTAGCACTCCTCCCCTCCGAAGATCATGAGGCAACCGTCGAGCTGCGGGAACTCGTCGGCCGGCTCATCGTCCTTTGCCCCGGCGTCGGGCGCTGGGTCGCGTTTCTTCCCCTTCCCCCGTGACGTCGTGGGGTTCCCGGAGAGGAAACGCTTCAAGACCTCGCAGTCCCGATACTTGTGTTTGACGGGATAGTCGTGGTTCGGGCACGGACTATCCATCAATTTCTCGAATCGGTCGGGCGTCTGCCGAGCCTGCTGTTTAGCAGGTCGGTCGGCAATGGGCGACCATTCGCCTTCGCGACCTCGCTTCCCTTCCGCTTTTATCGTATGGCGGAGGGGGCGCCGGCCCGAGGTCGGGTTGTCTTGTGGGCCATCTTCCTTTCGAAGATGGCCCCCACGGCCTCGCCGAGGCGTGGTTGGTGGCGATGTCGAGGAGCTCCTTGGGGGTCCGGGGCTTCGCGCAGCCCAACTTGTGGACCAGGGCCTCGCACGTGGTGCCGTAGATGACCGCCCCGACGACGTCGGCGTCGCGGATGTCGGGGAGCTCATTGCACTGCTGGGAGAAGCGGCGGATGTAGTCCCGAGGGTCTCCACGCCGCTTGCAGCTCTTCGTATCCCAGAGTTGCCAGGCGTTTATACGTGCCCTGGAAGTTTCCGACGACAAGGGTCGTCAGGTCGGCCCACCGCCGATGGTATCTGCGGGCGGTACTCGAGCCATGCTCGAGCCGAGTCCGCAAGATAGATGGGGAGGCATCGGATAACGGCGAGTCGTCTGTCGCTCCCCACTCGACAAAGCGAGCCGATAGTCTTCTAACCGGACATCGTTGGTAGCCCCGTGTACTTGGCTATGTTGGTCGGGCCGAATCGACCAGGGAAGTCGGCGTTGCGGATCTGGCGGGTGAACGCAGCGCCCAGGACCGTCGAATCCTGGGTCGGGATGGTTGCGTCGCCCGCCATCGGCGACTTGCGAGGGTGTCCGCTGTCGGTAGCCCTCCTTCGCGCCTCGAGGTGGTGCGAAGATCGCATTTGTCCCCAGGCGGTGCACCGGGTGTAGGATGCCTGGGGAGCTCGCAGAGTGGGGCCGTCTTGGCTGGCTCCGTCGACCCTGTGAGGAGTGGCCCAGCGGCCGAAGTGGCGCCCGTCGCGGAGCCGGAACCTTGGGCGTCTTTGAACGACAAGACGCTTCTACCGATCCGGAGGTTCTGGTAGGTGGCCTTGGCTTCAGGCTCCGTTGGCTCAGGCAGCCCTCGGAGCAGCATTGCCGCAGCGGCAATGTTCTGGTTGGCGTGAGGGAAGAACGGAAGGCCGTTCGCTTCCTCAGCCAATTGCTGGTGTACCTGACGCGCGCGGGCGCGCGCGCCGGAGGCTGGTGGTGGGCTAGGCTGACGGCGCTCCAGTTCGGCCTGGAGCTTATCGAGCTCGGCCTTTCGGGCTTCTAACTCCTCGCGCTGTCGCTGAAGGTCAGCGAAGCGTTGTAGATGCTGTGCGTCGTCTTCCCGCCGGGATTCCTCCCGCCGCGCTTCGTCGCGCGGGAGGAGGGTCCCGAGGGTAGCGGGGGTGGCAGATGGTTCCGCCGCACCCGTCATGTTGCACTCACGGGGGTACGCCCTGCGAGGGGGGTACTCCTTGTCGGAGCTGGAGCCGTGGCTGGAGGAATCCGCCAGCAGGTCGTGGAGGGAAGCCGGCGCGTAACCGGCCATGGCCACGAGTTGAGAGCTCGTGGAGGGCGGTTCCGCCGCTCGCCGCAGTCCGTAGGCGGTGTCGCCAGGAGCAACGCCGGCGCGCGTCGGGCCCGCCCGTGCGGCCCATGCGGGGGCCTCGAGGCTGAGGTTGCTGAGGACGTCAGCAATCGCATCCAGGCTTGCGGAGGGCGTCCGGTCCCGGACGGCAGCGGGGACGAGGACAAGCTCCCCCGCCGTAGTGACGATGAAATCGAGGGCGCCGAAGCGGATCCAGCCCCTCGACATCGGCGAATCGTAGTGGGAGGAAGCCATCAGGGAGGAAAATGGGAACCCGAAGATGAGGATGTCGGTGAAGACGCGCGAGAGACCCCTACCTGGCGCGCCAACTGTCGGTGTTTCGTGCACCGGCAATACGAATTTATGGTCGGATGGGGTCGCGCGCTCCCTCTCCCCGAATGGTCGACTCAAGGAGTCAGAAGATGTATACTGGTTCGGGCAGAATGTCCCTACTCCAGTTCGTGCGGTGTGGATGTATTGATCCTTGGGAGATGAACAAGGGGTGTACAAGCGAGGCGGACGGTCGGCTGTCCGATCCCCTTGATGCTTTCGCTAGGGTGGTGAGGCTACCTAGAAGACTGTTTTTCTCTTGTTTTGCTCTCCCTCCCCTCTCGGGTCCTGCCTCTCCTTATATAGACGGAGGAGGCAAGTTACACGGGAGTTGTGAAAACTACGAGGAAAGGGGCCTGCACGTCTTGACGTCTGGTTCCTGTCTTGTCCGACCGACCCCTGCCCGTCCCGAGGCAGGGTTGGTGGTTCTGCGGGCGTCTGATACCGCGTAGTCTTTGCCTGGGTGGCGTGTTGCGTGGTGCTCTTGTCAGCCTCGGTGGCTTTAATGGCGCTTGACCTTGCTTTGGCCTCGGGAGTGGGCGTACTCCTCTGCGGTGTGCCAGGCGACGGGACGGGGGCTTGACTTCTTCGGTGGCTCTTCTGACAGCCTTGGGAAGGAGCCGCCTACCCCGGTACGGATGTCAGGGGACGCTGCGCACAAGGCACCGCCGACATCGGGCGTGGCCCCGCTGCTCGTGCGCAGGTGGAGCTTGAGCTTCAATATTTTAGGCGGCCGGCGCATGCCGACCGTCCGGAACCGGAGTCCGCCGACCGTCCGGGGTCGGCCCCGTACAGGTCGGGGCTCGTTCCCCGCGGCCCAAGTACCTTTCGGTGGTGCTGGGCCTTCGCCGTGATAGGTCAGCCCGTTCGTGCTTCCGGGCTGATGGGGGTACCCATGGCATGGGTACTCGTCAATACTCTGGATGTGTTGTTACTCTCCTTTGCCTTGCTGTATCTGGTAGTGTTGTTGACTGTAGTTTTTGTTTCACTGTTTGATATCCAAATTCTACTATAGCAAGGGTTGAGGAACCTATTCCATTAGATTAAGTTTCTGAAATTAATTAGTACGCTTCTTTTGCCATGACATATTTTTGATGTCGAATAAATTGAGTTTTTACTTGGGTGGAAGATGTCAGTGCATTAGTAAGCTTCTAAGGGTGGTCTTTTACCTTATGTTGTACGAACTTATCAAATTATTTTCTATAGATGTCATAAACTTCTTTAATTAAATATTCTCATTACGATACATATAAAATATAAATTAGTACATAATTGAAACATCACTGAATTACACCCCTCCATAACACTGCCATAAGTGTTCCACTAGATCGTCTTGAAGTTAGTGGTGAATTTGTCTATTTCGAATGGAATGATGAGTTTGGATAAACTCAAAGAGTTCATGTGTATGTTCATGTGCCACCGAAACTCTTTCTCACATTCTTCCATAATTGTATTCAAGTGGTCCTTTGTCCTGCTCATCTTCAACTATCATGTTGTGCATGATGATACATGCTGTCATGATATCTCTTAGTGTTTGTTGATCCCAGAAACATGTTGGTCCTCAAATAATTGCAAAACAAGATTGCAGAACTCCAAATGCTCGTTTCACATACTTCCTAGCTGCCTCTTGAGCTTGGGCAAAATATTCCTTCTTATTCCCTTGTGGAGCTGGTATTGTCTTCACAAATGTTGCCCATACAGTATATATCCCATCTGCAAGATAGTACCCTATTGTGTAATTGTGACCGTTGATAATATAATTCACTTCCAACGCTTGTGCTTCTGCTAGCTTTGCAAAGAGAAGGGAATTGTGAATAACATTAATATCATTGTGAGATACTGATAAACAAAAATGCCATGTCAAATTTATAGATCTTGTGAAGCAATGGCTTCCAGAATTATTGTTGGTTTGTGTACATGCTCAGTAAACAAGCCTTGCAATACTGTAGGGCAATTTTTCCACCTCTAGTGCATGCAATCTATGCTTCCTAACATTCCAGGAAAACATCTTTTCTCATCGATTGCAAGTAATCTAACAATATCATTTTCATTTAGAGATCTCAAATACTCATATCCAAAAAAGACAATAAATATAAACCTTTTAAGACTCTCTGTAACAGTACTTTCTGCACTCCACAGACAATCATCAATAGCATCTACTGAAACTCCGTTAACTATCATCCTTACGCCACGAGCGTAGCTACGGGCCATCGTAAATTAATCTTTCCAGTGTTGGAGATGGCAGTGTTCCGTAGTGGTTAGTCGTTAATGTATGAGGGTGCTTGGCTGAGGGATTATTGATCCTAGATGGGTTAGTCCATCGTGAGATGATTTCTCATTTTATTCTAGTTTTGTATTAACAAAGGATGATACGGATTAACTTATTCCATTTTTCAAACTAAATAAGTGGATTAATTAGATCTGGAGCTAGGATTAAATGATTCATAGTCTGGTTATAGTGTGTGCTATGTGTTAACTTATGCGAAGTTGTATTGCTTATGTTTCCAAATAATTGATACTTTCGAGTTTACTGTTCAAACTTTGATATTTTTTTTTTTAAAAAATATTTAGTTACGTAGAATAAAAATAATACGGCTTGATTTGTTAAAATAGTCCTCTAATAATATTTTATTTTAATAAGTGTTTACATATACTTATTAATGTGTGTTGTTATAGAAATAATACTCAATGTAAGTTATTAGAAAACGGAGGGAATATGCCATAATTCTTTTCTAGACGTCTACCAAAGTCTCAAAGGCCCAATATAAGGGGAAATTTTCTGAACGGCCGAATGGTACTATGGGCCACAAGGCCTATAACTGGATTGGGCATATGCAGCTATGGTAGTCGGTTTCATTCTCAAGGGAACTACTGCATGGTTTCTTCTTCTTCTTCTTCTTCTTCTTCTTCTTCTTCTTCTTCTTCTTCTTCTTCTTCTTCTTCTTCTTCTTCTTCTTCTTCTTCTTATGAACCCAAAGCATCAAAGAACATCACATGACATGAGTAGCAACCGTGCTCGGGAAGACAGTAGCGACCTAGCGCATAGAAGCAGCCAACAGGGCAATCTAAACTTTCTCCCCTTTGATGCACCTTAATTAGAACCGGAGAAGTCGGCTCTATCATACTTGGATTTTCTTCAAATTTACAAATGCAGAACTGGCTCCCGTTTCTCCTCGGCTGCTCTAACCTTATGAAGTCACCAATTGGAGCCCGCCTATTTGGGTCGACCTTGGATTCAGATGTACTCAACTGGCTTCTGATTTGGTATGTGTTGATCAATTTATACCTGCTAAGCCTCGTATCTCCAATGGCATACTGTTTGATTTGTTGATTTGCTGTGAGCATCTCCATGCCTCCATCCATCTTAATTTGTGAGCATTTTTACGGTACACTAAATTCAATATAGATCATTTATTCTTTTCAATCCAATAGATCGGATTAGCCATAATTTATTTATACTTCTTCTAATGGTAGAGTAGTAGAATTATATCAATAAATCAATAGTTAGATCTGATTTTTACTCACTAATACAAAAAGGCTTATATTAAACCCCTCATCACTAACGGTAGCCAAAAATCGTCTATTATAACCTCTCAACACTAACCCTTCTAGACAAATACCGTCAGTGATGACTACCATAATTATCACTAACGGTTTTTGGTTAAAATGATCGTTGATGAGATCATTATCACAGGTGATTCTATCTAAAAACCATTGGTAATGATTCCTGTATCTATCACAGACAGTTTTAAACTAAAATCGTATGTGATATCTAATTATCACAAACGGTTCTAGCCACAAGCTGTCTGTGATTTGAACGAGACCTATATAAACATACCGAGATTCCTCGCAGACCTTAGCACTTAGTGTGTTTTGCATCCCCCAAACCCTAACCCCTCGTCCTCCTCCTCATCAAGCTCCCTCTCGACGACCTCCTCCCCGACGTTGATCCTCCTTAGCAACCTCCTCCTCCCACGAGCACGTGCTCCATGCTTCCTCACCTGGCTCTGATCCCTAGCTTCACGAGCAGCAAGGTACCCAAACTCCCACCATGCTAACTGCATCACCCCCGACTACAGCTCAGCCATGGGCAGAGGCCTCCCTTCCAAGGAGCTAAGTACCCAAACCCCCACCTTACACGACCAGTGTGATATTTAGAAAAGGTTTTAGAGTAGCCATAATTAGTTGCATTCTTTATGTTGTGATTCATGCCCAACTTGATTGAGAACAGAGGTGTTTATATATATATTTGTCGATTTCATTTTTCTATATCTTAAGTTCTCTAGTTGTGATGTATGTACTATAAGTTTGATTCTTGAACATTGATAGCATTTAGTTATAAAGGTGATCATTTGTCGAAAAGGAAACTCATTAATACTCGCATTTTAGAGATGAAGTTTGTCTACTGGTTCACATGTTTATGCTTACAATATACGGTGCTTTAAGTACATTATGTCACCGGTATTTGCTTGATGGTTTATGATTAAATATCGTCCAATCAAACGCACCCTAATATGCTACCGACATAATCACACCAAACGAGTGAACATCAATATTTTGGGCAACGAAAAAATATATCATTTTAGACGAACTATACAACCGACCACTAATGGTTTTCATGTTTCTGCTATCAATTGACCATGTTACCTCCTCTGACATAGTACCTAGTGACGCATGCTATGAGAGGAACAAAATAAATGGTTAATTATAGAAGGAAAAACTATTCATGTATACTTTACTTATCTATTGAAGGAAAACACTGGACGAAGCAATCATTATCTTATTTTTAGAAAAAGAAGCATACTAGAGTAACAATTTTTTTTCTATGGTCACTCAACCAAGAAATAAGTTTTTTTTATCCACGTAATGGCCTGTTACTGTTGGTTAACATAGCCATAGACTAATGAATGTATATATAGAGACGATTACACATACCATTGGTACCCCCATCAGCCCGGAACCACGAATGGGCTGACCTCCTTAGAAGCCCAGTTATGGCGAAAGGCCCGTGGGCCGTAAAGAATGGGCCTGGCCCTGTTTAGAACCAGCCCCGGGCGGCCGGCAGACTCCGACCTCTTAGGTCGGAGTGCGCGGTCGGTCGGCTCCACCAGCGCTCGAGGGGTCAAGACCTGCGCTGACGTCAGGCCAACTGCCCTGCGTGCGCGACGTTTCCTGACGTCCGTACCAAGGTAGGCGGTCCCTTCCCGAGGATGTCAGAGGACGTGTCAAGAAGTCAAGCCCCAGTCCCGTCATCCTGACACACCACGGAGTAGAGCGCCCCCTCCCAAAGCCAAGCTGAGGTCAAATACAATTAACTGCCGGAGCTGACATTCGTACGGAGCAGTGCGTCACCCTGTCAGCACGGCCGAAGACCCCCTGCTGCGGGACTACCAACCCCGCGTGGGGTTAGGCGGAGTCCGGTCGGACGACAAGACAGAAGACCAGACTCCAAGGCGTACAGTACCCCTTCCTTTTTCTCTCCAAGCTCCCATGTAACCTGCCACCTCCGAGTATATAAGGAGAAGCAGGACTCCGAATCGAGCAATCGAACAAGGGAACAAAAGAACCAATCGAGGGCAAGGGAGATCGATCGATCGAACCCCTGCCTCTGTAACCCCTTGTCCGCCTCACGAATCAATACATTCCAACAAGCACGAACTGGAGTAGGGACATTCAGCCCGAACCAGTATAAACCCCTGGCTTCCTGAGTCAACCATTCGAGGAGAGGGACCGCGCGACCCCCACTAACCAAAAATTTGTATTGCCGGTGCACGAAACACCGACATATAATATGTCAAGTCACATGGTCAGGTCGCTCCGGTGATCAAATGTATGTCGCACACATTCAAAACAAGATTTTAAAATTGGGAACAAGAAAGGTCAATCAGCTGGATGAAAATGAAACCAGTCAAACACACATAAGTGATTATCCTAATGACATATATTTTGTCATTGCATTCTCAATCTTCTATATGCCAATCTAGGATGATGCTAGTGTTGTTGTACAATGACTTCCATGTAAGTAGGTTCATGTATGGCTCTTGTAATGTGAGTGTTACATTGGTAGTCTTTTGTGAAATGCCGCTCTGGAATCTCATGTGTGCATGATATCATAGGAGATCTTTTAGGGGACTACATTTTAGTTATGTGCGGGTTTAGATATCGATTATCCGAAATCTCTTAATTAACTAACGCTTTTAACATCTCTACTCTATAGGCTCTAATATTATAACCAATTGGTGACACTATAAGGGCTTCACTAATCTTGACCAGGTATGTTTTCTTTTATAATGAGATCTTCTTTGACCAAGTTAGTGGAGCTTGAATATTGTAATAACTTAATAGTGTCTTGCTTGTTGAAACAAAATATTTTTCCTACACCCCTTAGCAGAACTTACATCATTAGTATATGTTGTTTAAAATTTTTATTTTCTTAAATATTTTTGCAATGATATTTATAAAACATAGCCAGTTATAGATTTTATAATTAAATATCTAAACATCCTAGATCTATTGAGGCAATAGCTTGTCTGATCAGGATCGTCTTAAAATATGAACTTTTGTAGCACTTTTATCTCCTTTCTTATTATAATATTAATAATGGATTATAAGGTAAAATCTTTTTCATTTCACAGTTCATCTTAAAAGGTGTTATGCGCTGATTTATCACTGTCATTTTATCCTCATCCCCGAATGAGAATATCATAGGCATCCTTGCTTCTTGAATTATAGAGTTGATTAAGTTATCGTATAAAGTTGATTAAGTCATCGTATAGAGTTGATTAATTCATCGTATATAGTTGATTAATTCATAAAATAAACTCTATACGATGACTTAGTCAACTCTATACAATGAGTTAATAAACTCTATAATTGAAGTAGCTAGGCTACCTATGGTATTCTCGTGTGGCGATGAGGATAAAATGAAAGTGATAAACCAGAGCATGGAAGCGTTCATGACAAATTGTAAAATGAAATGGATTTTGCTTTAGAATCCATCAATATTATAATAAGAAGGGAGATGAAAGCACTACACATGTTCATATTTTAAGACGATCTTAATCAGATAAGCTATTGCCTGAATGCATCTATGATGTTTAGATATTCAATTACAAAATCTATAACTGATTGTTTCTTATAAATGTCATTGCAGAAATATCTAAGAAGAAGAACATTTCGAACAACAGATACTAATGATGGAAGTTCTGTTGTGGGTGTAGGGGAAAAAAGGAGGATCACAGACGGTTCTAGTTAGAAACCATCTGTGATGTTATAGTATCACAGACAATTCTAATAAAGAATCGTCTGTGATGAATGGTTCTTTACTAGAACCGTTTGTGATGTGAGTTTCACTGACGGTTCAAGAGCTATTTGTGATACATCGTTGTCATCACTGATACAAAACCATTTATGATCACCTTGTCTGTAGGAGTGACTACCTATTATATACTACCAATATAATTCATTAATGTAAAATTTCTCTAATTTGCACGGCTCCTCCACTTTCTCCTACGTACGGCCTATATATTCTCGTGACAGTCGTTATGTTCGCATCTAGATGGTAAATATTTTCGCATAGCTGGCCAGTTTAAGCTTTTATACCCTTCACATCCTCTTGATCGTATGCAGCAATGGGCTCCTGAAGACAGCTATCTTTTTTTATAAGGTTTTAAATCGCAAAGTTTGTGACTTCGCAGTAAATAAAGTCTTAAAAGGACTACAACAGCTATCGCAAAAAGCTATCCTTTATCGTGTTTTTAGTATTAAAAAATAAAAATAAAATATATATAATATAAGTTACCTCCAAATAAATCATAAAAACATGATACTTTAGAAGGTACTAATATATTTATAAGAATATGAGTCAAGTACGGAATCAACAAACATACTAATATACATGTCAAAAAGATTATAAAATGATAACTATATCATAATGTTCATAATAAGTATTTAATCACAAAGAAATATGAATGTTTGATTATTAAAAAAGGGCGATATGAGATCTTTTTTACTAGTTTTTCATAGTTCAGACTTATAAGAGATGCATTTAGACATTTTAGTAATGTTTGATTTCAAAATAGAGTAAATATTTTATCCCATGGGCTAGCTACAAGCTATATATGTCAAATAACATAATTATTACTAGTTATAACGATTATAGCTAACATAGTAAAACATTAGTACGTAACTCTACATTTAACATACATATATTCACCTACGAGATAGGCAGATACAATATGCAACCAACAGCTTAGCCGCTTCGAACCAACGAGCAGTTGATAATTCGGAGTGTCTGGAATCTGGACACAGCCATCAGATGGTAGCTGACTTAGCGCCGGGAAGTGCGTACGCTACGCATATTCTACACGAAATGCGTCCATGTGATTCACTCCATATCGCGGCAGGGACATGGCATTCCGGAAATATTTATTGTATATCCAACTCTTGCATTGGTACTCCCTACTTTATGTAATGATACGCAAGTGGAAGCATATTCCAAGTGTAAATTGTTAACTAGTTCATCTTAATTAGGATATTGGTGCATATATATATATATATATATATATATATATATATATATATATATATATATATATATATATATATATATATATATATATATATATATAGGAAAATGGTTGTATACTCCTGGGAGTATGTACTCCCACTCTCAATATACTGCATAAATGATGTTATTATACTTCTTTATCCTTTTGAGTATACTCTAATACTAATTATAAGATACTCCAAAGTGAGTTTCACGAAAAATTTCATCAAAACCCACACTTTATAGCATAATTTGTTTATATACTCTTTTTATACATGAAAAACGGTATATACCTAGAAATAAATGGCTTCGATGAATTTTTTTCAACAATGTCGCATTGTAGTATCTTATAATTATTATTGGAGTATACTGAAAGTGATAAAGGAGTATAATACATCAGTTTAAGTGGTATACTGGAGGTGGGAGTACGTACTCCCAGGAGTACGAAAAAGGCTTCCTATATATACAAAATGATAAAAAGGTATAACAATATCATTTAAGCGGTATACTGAGATCGAAAGATGCGTCTTCTGCAGATTTAAACCATTTTCATATATATATATATATATATATATATATATATATATATTATAGAAGCACATACGTCAGATGGAGATGGAAATGTCGTTCCCAGGAGATCGCCGGCAAATACGCTGCGATTCGATGTTTGACCAAGCAAGGCTGAAAGCTTCGTGCGCACTCACCGGCACGTCTTGACGCTGCTCCTCCGCCCGCACCGACGCTTGCAGCATCTGCATCGATCGACCGATGGACCAGACAAACAAGTCGGTAGGCACCGCACGGGCGTTTTCCTTCGCACCTCGCTTGCTCGCCGCCAACGGGCAGCCTTGCGCAGATCACGGCCGGTCTTCCCGGCCCTCCGCCCCTCCTGACATTTCTCCTTCTCCTTCCGCGCGTCAGTCAAAAAACAATGGGCTCGAGCAAGCAATAATGGAGTGCTGCTACCATGCAGCATTTATAATTTTATTAGGTTTTATAAATATATTATAATCAAATTAATAATTTAAACTGAATTTTAGAGAACGTATGGCTGTTAAAATGACAAATATTTATAATCGAAAATTCGAAATGAGGACTCCAGTAACGAGTCATCACAGATTTCTGGGCACGGCACAGAAAACCGTATATGCGCCGCAGGCATATATTTCTGACAGCAACAATTGCCGAGGATCGCGTTATACCGGAGCTGTGGTTAACGTGTCAGCGCGGTGTGCGACTGTGCGGACATTAGCTAGTTCGAGTGATGTACGATAATATTTCTGTCGCCGGGGGACAGGGTGGCCGCCGGCGAAGATCTCCTCCCAGACGTCGGCGAAGGCGTGGAGGATGAGGTGGTGGTGGCGCGCCGAGTTGAGCGACAGGAAGCGCTGCAGCAGCTCCCGCAGCTCGCCGGCGCCCGTGATCTCGTTCTCCACGACCATCTGCACCATCGACCGCCGGAAGTCGCTCAGCGGGTCGGCCGACTCCGTCACCACCGCCACGCTCTCCTCCTCCAGCCGCCCGCGGCCACCTCCCCAGTCGCTCGCGCTCCTCCGGTGCCGCGGCCTCCTTCCGCACGCCTGCACGCGGCAGCGGGCGCCGCCGTCCTCCCGGACGCCGAGCGTGCGGACGCCGCGCTCCAGCTCGCAGAGCTGCCGCAGGAGCGCGTCCACGCTGGGCGTGCCCTCCGCGCTGGCGTCCGCGTCGTGGGAGGCCGGCGAGGCCGCCGACGTCGCTGTTGTCGTGGTACTGGACGCTGTCAGTGGCGTCGTGACAGCGGAGATGTTGGCAGCGGCGGCGCGTGAAGCAACGATGGACACAGACTTGGAGCCGCCGCAGCCGCACATAAAGCCACGCGCGGCTGTGCCCGTGGCCTTCTTCTTCGTCGTCGTCTTCACGGGTAGGGCCCCGGCCCCGCCGCGACGTGTCGTCGCTTTCATGCCTAGGGTTGAGAGCAAGTGCTGTGGACTAGCTAGTGGAGAGCTAGGGGCAGAAGCTAATGCCTGCGCTTAAGAAGAGCCGGGTGAAATGTAGTAGTAGCAGCAGTAGTATTGCTTTTCTTGTGGGTTCCGGTTTAGAAGCGTGAGCAGATTGCAGAGTTGCAGACACATTTTATAATTCCAAGCAATGTGATTCGATCAGCTGGAAATTAGTACAGGCCAGTGGTTGTTCGGTGGTCAATGTCAGATTCTGGTCGATTAGCAGCGGTAATAATTGGCATGAACCGGGATGATGAGACAAAACACCGATTTAATTGTTGCAGATTAGACAAGTGAAACAGCAGCAACGCTAGCATTTCCCAGGCTTTCGTTTCGGCGCAGCTTGCAGCGAACAACCAACAAATGTCAAAAAGAAGTGACAGACAGGGGATTCGGATGGGCCTAACCAATTTCTTTTTCAGGATCGGAGGGCCCCTACTGCAACTGCAAGCAGCTTAGATCGATGGGATGTCTTGGAAGGAACACTGAGCTGAGCGTTTGTTTGCTTCTTGTCCCATGCATCTGCTGGTACATTCCGGTCACGCTAGGCAAAGTGGCCGTGTCTGTCGCTCATCATGTGCTCGGCAGAAGGTTACCAAACTTGCCACTGCATTACTCCTGCATCCTCCTAATTGATACTCAAGTGAGTGAGTAGGTAATGCAGAGGTAGAACGTAAACATAAAGGGGCGCTACATGATGGGGCGCCGTTGGAAATATTTTCAATGGTATAGTTGAGTTTCACTAGGTTACATCAAACTTCTGCGTAGTCCGTAAGTTTCAATGAAGTTGTCTGTGTTTCGCAAGTTTCATCCATGCTTTAGGAAAATTTCAAGCAAAATCCATTCGTGCGACGGAAAATTTCAAAAAGTTTCAGGAAGTTTCATGCATGTTTTTGGATTTTGGAAATCAAATTTCATCAAGCTTCAACCGAAGAGTTTCATCATGTTTCAGTCAAAGAGTTTTAATAAGTTTCAACCAAAAGTTCCAAAAGATTCACCAAAGATACAACAGTTATAGCAAATTTCAACCAAAAGTTCCAAACCAATTATAACGATTTTTGTGTTTTTGCCACTGCTTTTGATATACCACTGCACATTATGCCACGTCGAGCTACGCAATTGTGGCCCACATCACATCTCTACCTCCCATTATGCCATGCCATGCCTCAGCATGCATCACCCCCCTTGAGCCGCACTAGCATGGCCTCCGCCCCTCATCACCATCTTCAGATTTTGTGCGTGAGAAGGGCAAGACTGCACTGGTTGTGAAGGAAGAGGAGGATGATGTTGTCGGTGGGAGAAGGGAGGCGTTGGAGGAGGAGGATGCCGTCGATGGGAGGGGACAGGGGCGGATCCAGGCCTTGGACCACCCGGGTTTGGGCCCAAGGCCTAAGAGCCGTGGCCCATGGGCCACCAATGTCTCCTCTCTTTATTATTTTCTGTAGTTCGGTGGAGCAACTGCCATGTTCGAGGTGTGGCTATGTGTGAAATCAGGTGCTGAAAAATTAGCATAGTGTTGATTTTGGTATTGTAAAGTGGTTGTCCTCAAGGCATATGTGGTGCATGTGCATGTGCATGTGCTATTTTAGATAATTATTTGATATGCTTGTGATAGCATGGTAATTATTTTGCTTGATGCAATGCGCTTGTGTGAATGGTTACATAGACTGATCTTGAGTCAAGTCATGGACTTGTGCTCGTACACGATTTCATGTTTGTTCATGTGCAGGTGTTGCTTGAGGTCGAACGTGGTTGGTGATGGGACCGAACTAGGTTCATGGAGGAACTGAGGTTCAGGACTAGGTTAAGCGAGGAACCGAGGTCCTAGTGATCAAGGAAGTTATGCGAGATGTTCGGATTAGAGAACAGTGCACGTGAAGCTGAGAATGAGTCACGTGGTTGCGGCAGGTGCGCTGTACGCGTGCAAATATAAGTTTTGGGGTGTTGTGTGCATATATTGGGCCATGTGTAATTGGGCCAGGTAGATACACATGCATGTATTTGAGTACAACTCATTAGGGTTTGTTTAGTATAAATAGGAGGGACTGCATCCTGGTTTTCGCAAGCCGTAAAGCTGCACAAAAAAAGAAAAAAATCAGAGCACAGGCTCTTGGCGGCGGCGCAACAGAAGCGAAGACAAAAAGGATTAGCGAGAGCTCTAAGCGATCGCAACACGCACGGTATAATTGCTGTCAAATGATTAGGAGTGGGCATTCAGTTTTTTCGGTTTTTGGAAACTAGCTACGGAATTTCTCTGGCCAAAATGAAAAACTGAACCAAATTAACGGACATATTTCGGTTCGGTTAATTCAGTTTTTCGGTTAACCAAAATATGTATAAACACTAGGTAGATTAGATTTGGTCCTTCTCATGTCGCGGCACAGAGTATAGATAAACACAGGGGCGGAGCTGGGCCTTGGGCCACCGGGGCCTGGGCCGAGGCCCAGTCTAAATAGCAATGAAAATTTAGCTTATTCTTAATCGGGCCCGAGGCCTTCGGCAGTCTGGCCCATTAGCTCCCAGCCTCCCAGCCTCCCAACCAAAAGCAGCAGAGGCAATCAGGAAACCCTAGATCGTCGACGCCCAAGCCTGCCCTTCCCACATCGCCCGAGCCCGACGGCCGTTGACGCCGCGCCGCTCGCTCAGCCAGCGCCCCCGCCCGCCAGTGCCGCCCGCTCGGCGCCCGCCCTCGCCGTGTGCCCCCGCCCGCGCGACCTCGCGCGCTGCGCCGCCGCGCTCGGCCCGTAGCGCATCGGTCGCCCGCCGGCAACAAGGCCCCCGGCCGCCGCCAGCCGACCTCGCCGACCAACGCCCGCGGCCGTGCCGACCATCGCTTGCTTGATGCTTGATTGTCTTTGGCTGCACGTGGTGCGTGGAGTGTCAAGTGTGGACTGTGGTGGCTTGCTAGTTGCTTCTTGCTTCAGTAGTTCAGTAGGCTTCAGTGATGCTTGATGCTTCAGTAGGCTTGATGCTTCAGTGGTGGCGTGGTGCTTTGGAGTGTGGGCAGAGGAAGTGAGATATTTAGTACTTCAGTTCTTAGTTCTATTCTTAGTTCAGCGATGCTTCAGTGATATTTCTACAGTTCTACTTCTCTGAGATACATGGCCAGAGGCGCAAGGTAACTTCTTGCCTTCTGCAATAGTCGCTTATGCATTACGACAATAATAGTCGCTTATTTTCGGCCCGAGGCTTATAAAAATCCTGGCTCCGCCACTGGATAAACACATACGATATGCATAGGCCATACAATATAAGCATAGTAGAACATATGAGCATACCACACACGTGCATAAAGATGTTAGAATATGAGAATTGTTTGGTAAATTTAGGAAGAACATTATAAAAGTGGTATTGTAAATGGGCTTTTCGGTTATTTCGTTTTTTGGAAGCAAAAAACCGAACCGAACATCAAAAATCGAATCGAAAACTGTAAACAAAAAAACTAAAATAATCGGTTAATTTGGTTTGGCATCCTACTCAGTCTGTTCCTCCGGGCAAAGGCCCAATAAGCTGGTATCTTCCTGTTCAATATTCTTCGGCCTGCCCAAATACAACCTAGGTTGCATCTCCGGCCCCAAGTCTTAATTTAGCACGAATGCAGCACCCACTAATAATAGCTACCGCTGCTCGGTCCATCCGGCTTACATCAAACCGTGGAATGGATACTAACCGCTTTTTATGGATTTTGGCTTGTGAAAGCCCAAAACGAGGGCTATCTATTTCATGGGCTATCCTAGAGTTGTAGTCGCTGCCTGATGTGAAAGAAGTGTTTTGAGACTGCCAACACTACGACGCAAGCGTCGCCATCTCCGAATGAATCGTGGCAGACGACACACAGTGAACTGAGACTACGAAGGCACGATAGTGGACACTGTGGCGATTCTACTGTAGCTACTGTAGCATGAGCAGGCAAGCACTGCCGATTTTGTTGTTGTGATGTACTGTAGCCGATTTTCGACCACATCAAACAGGCTCGATAAACGGAATTGATCCAATTTCAATTCAAATTCGAAAAATTTTGTGCGACGTAAACCGGTCGAAAATCGGTAAAAACCGATCGAAAATCGATAAAAACCGGTGAAAATTGGCTTTCAAATTATTTCGCTTAGTTTACCGATTTTCGATATAAATCTGTTGAAAATTAGTGAAAATCGGTTTAAATGGTTGAATTTTGAATATATTTTTTTTGCCGCTATTTGAACGCCGAGTTCAAAAAATTTAACCTAGAAAATCGTACGGTTACTACTGATTTTCATCTCCGAGGGCTGGACGATCTTCTATCTCAATTCGATAATGTAATCTCCGACTGCAGAGGACCATGCATGTCTTCCTTTCTCAACGGAACGGCAGAGGATACAAATCACTGTAGGTGAGCCATTCTTTTCCAATCACTCTTGTCAGGTTCCCATCTCGCAAATCCGCCTGCTGTCTCCTCACATTCCCCTAATGCATAATTGATCACTAATTCCTTTCCTGCCGTACGTTGGAAAACGACGCGTCCAAGAAAGGAGAGCAGAAGTGCACCACCGATCGGGATCGAGTTTGAATATGCAATCCATATCTTAGCAAGAGACGTCCCTCTTAAGCAAATGGCTTCGTGGATTGGTTTGCAGTCATCTCTTTCAGATCGAGATGTAGCTAGCCTGCTTGGTTGATGGCTAATTGGCTAGGATCAGTGTCCGCCCTCAGTGAGTGACATACATGCATGAGCTGATGGTTTTGGACAGAAGAAAAGGTTGGTGAGGTGACTAGCGAGGCTAACTGACATAAGCCTAATTAAAGGTTAGGTTCAATGGGATACAGTAGTAGATGCCCGTGCAGGGTACAGCTAAACATTGCAGGAGCCCTGGAGTTGGTTGTATTTCTTCCTTCCTTTCACCCAATCCGCTTGATTGAGGAGAAATGCTCGAGGGAATACGCGTCAAATCATCAGTGCACTCATGTAATCATGTTTGGTTGGATGTAGCTCATGAATGTATTCCTAGTGCGTCATTAAGCTGTTGTCTTGTATTATGGTGACACTGGACACTTCGTCCCATTTGGGGAGAGAGAGAGAGAGAGAGAGAGAGAGTAGGTTCACTGGACCTACTCTATGGCAGGATATTGGCTGTTACTTCCTATTCCTATCTTGAAGAACTTATTTCGCTAAAGAGAAAGCGAAGAAAAAAGTGTGCGCACTGATCAACTCTATGACGGCAACAGTGGTGAATGGCGCCGCGGCTTGGGGTTTTGTCGGATAGGGTGATTCGTAACAGTGAGGTCTATATCCAGGCCTAGTCACCGGTGACGGATCAAATACCTCGGCGTCACGCCTTCGATTTCGACTTCACCCGACTTGTTTGATCGACGGCTGACGCCCACATCCACGCGCGCGCGCATCCACCCAACCAAAAAAATCCAGAGGATGATACAATTAATACGAGCTCGCTCGGGTGCGTGTATCAGCTGGGACGACGGACGACGCGAGCGGTTGGCCACCGCCGGCCCGCGCGTTCGTGCGTGAGACTCACGCAGATCACGGGGAAAATCGCGAGGACGCGCGTGCGAGCGCGACGGCCGCCGGTCGAGTGGACGTCAAAACCCAGCGGGCGCCGCCGGTGGAGGCTACGCCTACGCGCGCAGCCGGCCCCCACTTCCCATGATCCCGCCCATATCCCCGTCCCACCAACGACCACCGCTGCCGTTTTGACCGCTCGCGTGCCGCGTCGCGTCACGCTCGTAAACCCTACGCTAAAAAGTCCAGCGGCTGTAAAGGAGGTGAGTCATGGTGTCAAGAAAAAGAATCTAATCCCTGATGGAATGCTAAGGCTGCCTGTTGACACTTGACAGCGATGTAACTCGTGGGTCATCTGCAAACATCTCCTTTATTCGGTTCACAGCCTGTGTATGCATGAAGCAATGATAGCGTAATTGGATTGGCTTCTAAAAACAGGGTGCAAATGCAATAGCAAAACCATTCGTCGCAGCGTGTTTTGGGGATAAACCACGGTGGTCCAAGGAACCGAGCAGGTGTCAAAGCACGTATAAATCTCGAATGTTGGAAGTTGCTCAATTGGACGTACGCTAATATCTTATGGGTTGGTCTCTTTGTTTTGGAGCACCCTATGTCAGTCATCACTCATCAGTGCTTTTTAAGACACATTAAGAGCTTGATTTGAGTTATTTCTAAGTTCTAATTAACCACACCCTACATCGCTGCTGGCAGAATTGCTTTCAGACGTACGCAATTCAGCGTTTGGGAGATTGCGGAAGCCATCTCTGGTCAAGTTAGCCTTTATTATCTATCTATGAAAATTTGATGATTTGCTTCGCTTTTTTTAGTGTAATCGATGATTTACTCTATATATCTCACTAACATGTAGGATATTCACTTAAGTGAGAACAAATCATCATTTTTTCTTATTTTCAGTATGGAACTGTTGTGGATAACCAAAAGAAAATAGCAGCATCCAAAAAAAAAAAAAAACTATAGCTTCGTATTCAGTGGGGAATTTTTTTTCTGAGGGAACTATATGACGTAACACGTTATGTAAGCATTGAAATGAACCAATCGCCATATTTTTCCTTCGAATAATGGTACGGCCAATAGTTAAGAATACTTATAGTCCACAGGTTTGGTACTTCAGTCCATGCTGAATTATAATTTTTGAAGAAAAACCTTTCGATAGTTAGCCAAGAGGGCAAAAAGAACACATTATATTAAGTGACAACTAATCGAAAATTTCTCCAATATATTTGGATAATGATTTAGTTTGCACAAATAAGATTCATTTCTTTTTCACTTGGAGTAGACATTTGGATCATGCCCCGAGATCGATATATATATATATATATGTATATATATATATATATATATGTATATATATATATATATATAAGCCCCACCTTAATTAAAAATGATGTAGCAATCTATTTGGATTAAAAAAAAAGTCAATGTTAAGTACAATCCAAATCAAATAAAATTTGGAATTAAAAATAATTTTTTTTTATATAAATTTGACTTTTGTACAAGCTTCAAAGTAATATCCATAAATAACTAAAATTTATAATAATAATTAAATAAAATAAAAAATAAAGAGAAAGAGATCATGTCAAGTACAATCCAAATTAACTAAAATTCAAAATAAAAATATAAAGATATTCGTAAGAATTCCAAATAAAATCCCTAATAAATAAAATTCAAGGTAATAATTCCATGAAAAATCAAAATTAGATTTTTATACATATTCCACACAAATTTTTTTTAAAAAAATCCATGCTAAGTAGGATTAAAAAAAATGAAATTTGGAATAAAATTAAGAATGATTATAAATTTGTAACATCCCGATTTTTGACTGTGACCTTCTAGTAATTTAATTGGTATCGGTGAATTAAAAGACATGTGTGGTATTGAATTTTATGTATAAAATTTTCGTGTCGGAAATCTCTGAGGCCAAAAATAGGCCCAGCACACCATTGCAGTGCTGATTATTTCCTGCCAATAGCTAATGATCAACAACAAAAGATAAAAGTGAAAAACGCGGCAGGCGCCATAAAAGCACCCCCACCCCCTCACTGCCTTACCATCTTTCCCCCTTATCCTTCCCGTCATTTTCTTCCCTCTCCAGTAAGAACTCAAGAACTCTTCAAGCACACCCCACCTTCTCTCCTTCAAATCACCAACAAAAAAAAAAACAGCTCATACATGTAACACCATTGCATTCCTCATCATACACACATTCCATTTTTGCAATCATCCGCGCATGCACAATCGCATGACCAACTTTGAGAGTGGGGAGAGAAGTAGTAGTATTGGTGGCATGGCCAACAATTGTAGCAGCAGAGGGAGGTGGCCCGACGATGCGGCAAGCGACGACCCAAGATGGTGGTAGTGAGCAGCGATCGTGGTAGTGAGCAGCGATCGCGGTGCGCAGTGGCACCACGAGCTGGCATGGTGGAGAGATGAGCGGTGAGCTGGTGCAGTGGTTTGGCCAGAGAGAGAGAGAGTTTGGTTATTTTGGTAGTTTGAATTTTAAGGAAAAAATTTATTTGGTTCCTATTCACCCCTTTGATTGTTATTTTAGTCCTTCACTAAGACATGCATTTTTTAGTTATTATCACCTCATGGTCACTGAACAAATGACAATGACAGGGATGACGGAATTATTAATTTATTCTCTCCCTCATATTCTTAGGTTTACAATATACCTATGCTGAATCATCGATACTGGCCTGTTTCTATCCTACCGGCAAGGGGCAGGCATGGTCTGGAACTGGCAAATAGAACCATGTCCTAAACAACTCAAATCACGAGCGGATCCTCAAATGTTGCTCGGCTGTAATAGTGTGGCTCCCGATTCTTCTTTCAAGTTCCAAGAATTGTCCATTTCGCTAGCACCCAGCAGGGACCCTGCACTGATTGTGCTGTCCTAGATAGGGGTGGGCATTCGGTTAATTCGGTTTTATTGGTTCGGTTTATTTGATTTTTTTTTTGGAATTGTAAACCAAACCAAACTGAACAAAATTTAAAACCAAACTGAATTAACTGAATAAATTTAGTTTGGTTAATTCTGTTTTTAGGTAAATAGAATTTTAGACAATATCTACATCAATTGTTCGACTAACTAGTAGCAAAATGTGGAAGAGTTCTAGGATGATATAACTAAACTTGGAAGATTTCTTGGATGCTAGGTTTTCTTCCACTAACCAGTAGCTAGCAAAATACTAGTAATCAATCTCTCACACAAATGAATTGGAATTCAAAAGTCACACTAGTATCAAATTCGCTAAGCAACAACAATCACACATCACAACAAGTAATGAAGTGAACAAGCATAATGAGATCTGGTCATCTGGGAACAACTTACAGCTCATGCCTTGGGGGATGGGAGGACGACGAGGGCTCAGCTGGTGGCCACTCGAGGTTGGGGGTTGGTAGACACCAACTACTGGAGATGATGGCCGAGATCGCGTGTCGCCTCCAAGCCAGATCCGCTGCCTCCGCACCGCCTCCACGTATCTACCCCATCTTGATCGGATTTGCTCCATCTCGGCCACATTTTCATTTGTAGAAAACGTATTTTTGATTTTTTGTGTCCATTTGTGCAAACCGAAATGATTCAAATAAACATAACTTTTAAACCATAAGTCCAAATCAGATAAAGCAAGTTTCTAAATTCATGTTAACTCCTATAGTATCATAATCTGCAAAAATATTTGAAACTTATTTAGTGGTTTAAATCAGAATTCGAATTTAAATGTGTATGTTTGAATATGATACATATAGTGTCGGGGATTGGACTATTTTCTATAAGGACCATTCTGCCCCGACGGCCGAGCAACTCCCAACCATGAGCTCGGATGCGATACCCGAGCGCGAGCCCCAAGCATTCTCAAGGTAGCCGAGGATTGACTATCGATAAAAGACCGTTGTACCCCGGAAGATCCTGAAGCTACCGACCATACACTGGCAGAAGATGCTCGGAAAACCATCAGAGCAACATAACTCCCGAGCATGTGTGTACGCCCATTCGCCTATGACCATAAGGACGATCCACGAGCAACCATGCTCGTGAAGGCCACGCCGTTACCCGGGTGGATGGTCGGGGACCCGGTCATGCCACTAGAAAGGAAGATGGCAATCAATCCACCACAAATTCAAATTAATTGCGCAGATCAAGGGCCCCGGATTGTGGGCACTACGGTTATGGAAACGTGGCGTAAATCTAGGGGGTGGTTACCTTGTGTACAGCGTGAGGCTCTGTATTTAATCCCCCCGAAAACACACGTGAAAGAGGGATCCCGGGGTGAGATCCATGTACTTGTATCCATCATTTCAATAGAGAAAAACGCCACCAGGCGACTGGATGTAGGGCTATTATCTCGATCATGAGAGGCCTGAACCAGGATAAAATCCTTGTGTTCTATGCATTCTAACGGACCATCTTCCGCGTCTTCGATGCTACAACCTTTGGCAGAAAGGGGCTTTGGTTGATCCCTCGTTCAACAAGTAAGCTCGGCGAGAGCCCGTTCTCCAATCATCGACATATAGATTTTGTGCAATTCAAGTTTTATTTGAATGAAACAAGTTTCATTAGAATTCTTATGTCAAATGCTTTCTAAATATGCAAAGAAATTCAAATTATAAGTTAGTTTATACCATATTTAGTTAGAGTTAAATTTAGTGCATAAGACATTCAAAATGCTATAACTTGAGCAAACGACGTCCAATTAATGTGAGACAAGTTTCTTTGTGCTAGTTAAACAATAGATAACATGTTTTTGACATAATACTTAGGGTGTACAATGCTACTTTTATTTGTGCTCAACATGCTACTTTATTACTAATTTATATTAGTACAAGCAATTTTAGCCTATTGAATTTGAATTTAACTATAATAAAATTTACAATCTTAGCTTCTTGAATTCATAAAAAGAGATAAAACAATACATAAAGAATAGTTGTGCACGCTGTATAACCCTAAAGTACTAACATCAGATAGAACTATACAATATTACTATCACATGAAATGATGAAACCATGACTGTTGCTTTACTCGCATGTATGATGATTTTATTTGGTTCTTCCTTCGATCTCTTTGTCACTATTGAAAGATGATATTTGCTATATTATTATTCAACGACGTGTAGACACCGACGATACCAACGCCGTTGTTGACGACTCCGACTCCGAGTACATTCCAAAAGAGCAAGGTAAGCACCCCTTTGACCGTCTTGAACCCAGTTTTCATAACTACTTAAAATGTGATTAAGAATCTTCCTGCGTGCTCCATATTCTTAGCAAATCCTTATTTTGTGATTTCTGGTAGCTATAACCTACACTGATGGATTTCTTTAATCATTTTGAAATATGATCCATGACAACCATAGGAAATGGTTAAGTTACATTGGGATAACCGCTTATTAAATTACACATGCTTAGCACTGCTCTAGAAAAATATTGGTGACATACACACACATCTATCTTTCTTAATGAATTTTCTAATGATTAATTACAAAAGTAAAGGTGTCGACGATTGGGGAACGGGCCCCCGCCGAGCTTACTTGTTGATTGGGGGATCAACCTAGGCCCCTTCTTCCGTGAAGGGTTACTTCCGGGGAATGCTCGACTTCTCGGGACAATACACACTCGGAGAACGACACAGTGGTTTTTATCCTGGTTCGGGCCTCCCATTGGGGAGATAATAACCCTACTCCAGCGTGGTGTAATTGTATTTTTGTATTTTGCGTGTGCTTTTCTGCCCAAAAGGAGGATAGAGAGTCTCTGCATCTCCCTTCTTTTTCCTCTCTCTTTCCGTACATGCACGGGAGGTATTTATATGTTACAAGGATATTCCACTAATTACGGTCTAAGTAACGGGCGTTTGACTGCAGCTAATGCTGTTGTAACCAAAACCTCAATCTACGCCACGTTCTCATCGTGGGTGTAACGGCTCCACATCGTGGCGCGATCGTCGCTACTCTGGTGTAACCGTCGAACACGACCATCCGACCATGCACCTTGCGGACGAGCTAAGACCGAGCAAGTTTGATCCTGGTCGAGCAAGTATGATCTGGCCCCATGCTCGGATACCGAAGCCGAGCTTCCAGCCCGCACTGACCGGGCGGACCAAGCAATCAAACCACACGCTCGTGGGTCATCCTCGGGGACATCTTCCGAGGGTACGCATGGTCTGGATGAAACTGAATACTGGAGTACTACGGTAATTATGAAAATTATCCAATACCCGACAAAAGGATACCGATATTTTATTAAAAATAAAAATAAAACTATGGTTTTGACATGGGTGATTATTGGCAATAGCCAGTTGTGCAAGCTTTAACCTTGCACGTAGATGGGAGGTTTTATCGCCCAAGTCACATTAAGGACCAAACTAACGTGTTGTTTTCATGCTAAGATAACCGTACATCCACAAGTGCTAGTATGTGACAGCCTTAACTTAGTATGTTACCGAAAAGTAGCTTGCACATTGGTAGGCTGGAGTAGCAGAAGCAGTAAATCCTGTTGAGTATGCTTGTAAGGGGCTGCCATAAGAGACTTGTGGATAAATGCATATTCAGTGCAACGGTGTACGCCTTGCTATAGGGAGAAACGGTTGTTGTTTTATTTGAGTCGAGGGCTCCTGATTATTTTTGTTTTACGAGATTATTTGTTTCTACCATAGCAAGGATTTAACATCATCGGGCTGGTGCAAAGTTAGGGCTAGGTAGCGAACGGTTCCGTTATGGACTCTCTGCGACACACCAAAGGACGTGTGTTAACTAAGCTTTTCAAAAAAAGAGGACATATCTTGTGGGTAAAGCTGTACAACTCTGCAGAGTAAAAATTAATCGATTAGCCGCGCTTGCGGTCATAAACACTTGGTAAAGTCATCACATAGTTAGATGTTTTCTATTTTGACAAAATTGAGGCAATTGATCCTAATTTAATTACTCTTAATGATCTTCTTATGTTCATCATTTTAATTCCTCACAAAGGACTGTGAGATTGCTTAGGAAGGACTGTAAGTGAATGATTTCAATTCTATTATTTACTACTTGTTACTTTAAATTACTTGTCACTTCATTTTTATCTCTCCAGATGCTTTCAATTTACTGCTCAGTACTTACAATTCAAATTTATGCTTTATGCAAAAATAACCATATATAGCAGTCTTATATTTGATTTAGCCTGCATATATTTTAGATTTTGTAAAAGTCTTGCGAGTACATTTTGTATTCAACTTGTATTAACAATGTTTTTAGGTGAAGAATTAGAATTCACAGAAGACGCTTACAATAGCGTAGAATACGGTTTTAATGATGATGGTTCTTCCTAAGGATCTCACCTTGTCTGTTGTCTGTGGATTTTGGGCTTAGATGACAAACAACAAGATGATGAATTTTATGTTACTATCTACTTTTGGTTATGTAATATTATGTGTTTAAACTTCAGATGTAATGAAATGTTGCAACTTTTGTATGGCTGTGTCATGCTAGCTACTGATCATGGGACTAACACAATATACACTTTATAACATTTCTCTTATATCGCACTGTAGCGTAAAAAGGAGAGTCTCACGGACCGAAGAAATGAGCAGTAGCAGCAGAGGTAGTAGCTGAGATGGACTAACAATGATGTGAGCATGAGGGTGGCAAGCCAACTAGGACGGTGGAAGAAGGTAATTAAATAGGAGCTAAATGATTGGGGCGCACGGACGACAAGCCATGAAGTGGCAGAGGAATTCGACCTATCCCTCCTCCTCTCCCATCGCCTTTGCTAGTAGCTCGCCCACACCACGTACCAAAAGGATATATAGAGGAGACGATGCCCGGGAGAAGAGAGGTATAGAGACCTGCCGTCCACACAGCAACTAGCTACGAGCCTACGACCACCGCGTACTGCGCTTCTCGCTCGCCAGTAGTATTTAGCAGCCTTCACCTCCCGCTCAGCAATTCCCTTTAATTTGCCTCTTTTCGTCGTCGTCGTTGTTGCGTGACACGCTCGCCGAATTAACTTGGGCTTCTCCTCGATCTTGGCATTCCTCCTTCCTGCCGATACGGTGCCGTCGCTGTACCGCACTGCTTGCTATTACTCTCCCCTATCCATTTGCTCTTTGTGATCTCGTTCTTCCTATCTGTGTGCGGCGGCGGTCAGGCCGGCCGGAGACATGTCGAAGGTGAGGCTTCTTGCTCTTGGATTCTGATCCCGATTTCGTTCCTTGGTGCACGTACGTACACATGTTGATTGCTTGAGGTTATCTTGGAGGATCTTGCTTTAGAATCCAAGAACGCCTTCTTTTCTCTGCACTTTGCCCTTTCTTCAGGACGTTGTACCTCTTGTGTCAGTCACGCATTGCCTTAATTCCTTCCCCTGTTCTTCGGCGCTAACTTAACTGTGGCCTCTCGCTGCTGCTCCACATGTTTCTCCGCTGCAGAAAATCGTGGTGAGGCTGGATTTGCATGACAACAAGGACAAGCAGAAGGCCATGAAGGCCGTCTCCAGTCTTGTCGGTACGTGCTCCATGATCGATCCATCAGTCATCCTCTGTTCAGAAACGAGGCACTCACGGATTAACGACGGTTGTCTTCTCTGTTATTTCTCCGTCAGGCATCGACGCCATATCGATGGACATGGCGTCGCGCAAGATGACGGTGATCGGCACGCTGGACCCCGTGGGCGTGGTGAGCAAGCTGCGCAAGTCGTGGACAGCGGACATCGACTCAGTAGGCCCGGCGAAGGAGCCGGAGAAGAAAGATGAGAAGAAGGAGGGAGACGGCAAGAAGGAAGGCGGAGACGGCCAGAAGAAGGAGGGCGACGGCAAGAAGGAAGGCGACGGAAAGAAGGACGAGGCGGCCGCCAAGAAGGGCGGCGGCGGCGATCAGAAGAAGCCCACCGCGGTGGCGCCGCTGCCGCTGCCTCATCTTCCACCGCCGTACATGATCAACGCGGACTACATGCACCAGTACCGGCCGCCGGCGGCGGCCTACCCGTACGTGCCGCCGCCCCAGTACCACTACGTGCGGAACATGAGCATGGAGGAGAACCCCAACTCGTGCACCATTTGCTGATCCCGCGCTTGCTCGCGTTACATTGCATGAGGTAACTAGCTAGCTAGCGCTGTAAATCGTACGTGCTCTCGATCGATCGTGTGTACGTACGTATAGTCTTTACTATTCTAAAGCGGACTTGGCGGTGGTCTTCTCACGTCGTTAATTGCTCTACGCGAAAGCGAGCGTTCTTTAATTAATACCGTAAGAAACGGCGTTAAAGATAGATGTTTGATCTTGTGAAATATTTTTTTATTTTTTAATCTTTATTTTTCGTTATCAATTTTGTTTTTCAGAAGAACGACGCATGTAACTAGTATATCTCGTATGAGAATGACTAGGAATGTATACCGTCAGCGGTATATAATGAAACTTACGAAATTTATCGATTTGATCTTGGTTTTATGAGTTTCGATGTTTAGTTTAAATCGCCATGTTTTACCGCTTTTAGTCTTTAAGTTTTATGAGTTTCGATCTGAAAAATCATAAGTTTACGAGTTTTGGTATCCAGCGGTATACCGTTTTTTAGTTTTTCTGATCTCGTATTCATGAGACGAACAAGTTTGCAAGTTGAAACTAGCGCAGTAAATCGTACTACGTACGTACGTGCATTTGTAATTGGAAGATTCGCACGATGCTATGCCGGTAGTGGTGCTACTACGACCACATCGTCGTCGTCTTCTTCCGAGCAAAGAAAACTTGTAGAGTGTGATGGGTTTGGAGAGAGAGAGAGAGATGAGGAGGAGGAATATGCGGCCATGCATGCATGTGGGGGCTGCTCAAACTTTGCTTTCTAGCTAGGAGCATATTAGAACCACAACAATAAGATTTTGGCATTTTTCTCCTGCAATTGTAGCTCGATGCATGTGTATTACTGGTTGTAGATACGTTGCTGTTATGTCAGAACAATGGAGTGGATTTCTTCCAGAAGAGAGAATTTTGCTGGACTGCCAGCAGGCATGAAATTAAACTAGCAGCTGTTGGAAATTAAGATCTTTACTGCCGTACGATTCTAGCTTGTGGGAAATCAAACTGATGGTCGTCTGACCCAGCTGGCTGCACGGATGACGGATGCATCACGCAGTGTTCTTTCTTTGGTGTTTGCTGGCAACTTTGAACGTTGAAAGGATGAAATCAATCCCGTATAGGACCATATCGTGGAATTAAGATCAATTGATCAGTGCGCTCCCCCACCCCCATAGAATTAAAGCAAACACGTCAATCTGAACCATTTGCTTGACTTTGACATGAAAAATAAGAATGTAGGTAGGTAAAGCAAGACAAAAAAAAAATGGGGAAAGGGAATTTTAACGAGAGCACGCAGCGCAGCAAGAAGCATGCACGCCGACGCATCTGAAAATGGCGTTGCCATCGTGAGGTAATCGTGTTTGACACGTCTCTCTCCTCCCCCGGTGCGCAAACGCATGCAAAGCCACCTAGATCACTAGCTTAAAACTATAAAATTTTGTAGCGCTCAAAAATTGATTTGATAGAAATATTCTTCCCGCTCTATTATCGTATAGTAAATATAAATAAATATTAGCTAATCATCTATTAACAGTACCTTTATTTTTTTTCAATTTAATTAGTGTACGTCAGACAACTAACCCCACCATTATGGTACGTATTGAAGAAGAATAAGGCAGCTCGGCACCCAGAAGCAAAAGTCCCTCCGCTTTCCAAGAGGGAGGAAACAGCCATAGAAAAGAAATTGAGAGAATTTTAGTAGTGCAGGAACTCGTGCCTTTTTCCGGTGTATTACCACCGAACTTTTGCCATTAATTAAACCGAAGATTAGTCGGTTCGCACTGCATTGCGCACTGGATTTATAATTAAGCATGCAGGGCCACAATTTAAAAAGCTTAGCCAAAAGTTTGATCGCGAGGGGGGCTCAATTAGTTCGTCACCCATAGATTACAGCATGAAAGTCCTCTGCAGCCTTGACTTGTTTATGAGGAAGCAACAAAAGACGGCACGCACGATCACCAGGCTCCAAAAGGTCGATAGATTTTAATTTCCAACCTGACAAAGCTAGTAGCAGAATAGCAGCCGGGGCTGTGACGTCGCATTTGCATTTGCGTTTTGCTGCCTCTCTCTCTCTCCCTAACCAAGCAGGGGTAAATTTCTTGTCAATTTTTTCGGCGCCGATGAATCAGAAATGGAGCCTAAACATATATATTCAACAAAGCAAGTATCAAGGGCTGATGCAGATGTGATAAAAACCGGCGATTTTGTGAGGTCGCGTTCAGGTTCTGGCCATCGCTTCGCAAGAGAACAGAGGAGAAATGGACCTACGTGTAGTGGCGTATCCAGGGTTTTGAGCACGGGTGGTCTAATTTGGCATAAATTTTTTAAATATCATGCAAGTGTAGACTGTACTGCATATAATTTGCGAAGCACAATTAAAACTCAGTTTCTTAACTCTGAAATTAGAGTACTTGCCCTTCACAAAGAGCTAGAAAAATTACTAGTCGAGAGTAGCAGAAACAAAAGCTACACGCCTAATTTTCTCATGACAAAAATGCTCACAAAGCAATCAGTTAATTAGTAGATGCCTACTGCTGCAAACAAATAAAAATAGCTTAATGCCAACAGTAAGCAACATAGCTGCTACTTCAAAAGATTAACAGAACAGTAGCCCAATCGATAGATAATCTAACATTCTGACCAACTAGCAATTTATGAACTAGTATAAGAACGACAACATCTAACACATGCAAGTCACGAACGGGAACAGAACTACTGAACTAGTTCTAGCGGAAGCTGAAGACCCTCGCGTAGCAGCCGTCGTGACGAGGCCACGGCTCCGCGTTGCCGACTGCCGAGGATCGCGCAGACGACAACAAGATGTAGCACGACGCAACGCAAGGGAGCGAAAACAATGCCGTTCACTGGGAGACGTGAGAGGACGAGAGGTGAGAGCCGAACCGTCAACCGACGCCGTTCACTGAGCCTTAGGCTGAGGATTTTTTGGGTGAGCCGCGGCCCACCTAAACCACCCTCTGGATACACTACTGTCTACGTGTGCGTGGTAGTAAGTGACGGTGACGATGGAAGAAATGGAATTACCTAGCTAGCCAGTGGCAGCTACCTGCTGCGGTTTTTATCAACCTCACCTGCTACTTTTGTTGTCATCCATAAAGGTAAGAATAGAACGTGCATAAACGTGAAAATAGGCATATCTAAGCGAGACACACGTAGGCACGTTGCGATCTGGTTCAGAATATCCGTTTTGTAATTTCGGGCGATTTTGGATTATCAATTATCGGCAAAAAAATCATCGAAAATCGTTAGAAACTAAAGAGTTTCGAAATCAAATTTTTTAGAAAAATAAAAAATCAACTGATTTTCACCGAAAATCGGTTGCAATTAAATGTTTCTCAAAAACCGATTTTTTTTTAGCGATTTTCACTTTTTTTAGATAAAATCGAGTGCTTTTTTACCGATTATCACGATACGTACGTCGCATGAATATTTTTTTTGAAATTTTGAAATTAATTTTTTAAATTTAATCGATTTACCATCGGTTCTAGATGCCGTATCGCCTCATGCGATAATCGTGATTTTCGTATATAATTACCGATATTTGAATCGCTGATTGCGATGATGCAAATGTATCCATCCACGCAGCGTCGGATTTGATGTTACACAAAAAAAAGCTGAAAGCGCACGCTGCTTTTCTAATAGTTAAGATCGACGTTGCCAGCGGCGCTACGGGCCATGTACGCTTCCTCTGATGGCTATCAAGGAAATTTTCCACCAATCGTCTCAGGAACATAATGGTGATGTATACATACTTCAAACATCTGTTTCCAAAACTGATAGGGCGGTTTGTGATTTTTTTTTCTTTTTGTTTCTAGGATTGATTTTTTTTTTCTCTCTTGCGGCGCGGTGAGGCGAGCCATCGACGCCGACGCGGCCTCCTCCACTCCACTCGGTTGAAAACCACGCCGGCGATAAACGGAATATTTGATGATTTGCTCCGAACTTAACGTGCAATTGATCATTTCGCTCATAATATCTCATTGACATGTGGATCCTAAGGCCACATGTGACATGTCAGTGAGACACACGGGGCAAATAATCAATTGCACATCAACTTCTGGGCAAAAGATCAAATCCCCCGGCGATAACCGGTGTTTGGCCCGGCCGGCGGGGCCACGAGTCAGCGCAACAATCGCAAAAATCCTGTGCTACGCAGTCGTTCCATGTGTATTCTAGAGAGCTTTGCTCCCAGATGTACTACCACATTGATTTGCATGGCCAGTTTTAGTACATACACATCTTCAGACACTTCCAACACTAGGAAAGGCACACCACCCTGGTGGCGACAAAAGCATTCAGTAAAAAAAAAAAGGCGCTCTCTTTAACAAGAGATGGACTATCAATGTGGCGCCAGAAGACAGTTCCCTGTGGAATTTTATCTGGAGAAGTGGAGCAAACTTGTTAAGACAGGAAAAGAAGACGGGGAAACTAGAGTCCGGAGCATTAGAACATCAAAGCTTACCGTGCCCGTTTTGTACTTGTGTCGGACTCAGATTTCCACACTATATCTTTTAATTCTGACGAGAAACTCTTGTAGAACTGCATGCAATTTTGAATAAACAGTGTCAATTATTTAAAGATGCTAAGAATTGAGACATGTAACATTCGAGATCATACATTGTGGAACTCCAATGTGTCCCCTCCAGTTTTACGAATCTCAACCATGTGGAGTGATGGAGCAACCTCGAAAACCTGCATGAGATTGCGTGTGGATATCAAACACATAGTACGGTTAGCACTTCAAATAAGAACTGAAAGCAAAAGTTACTGTAGCCTTATACAGCAAGATGCTCTGATGTCCCAATTTTGAGGATAGTGGAGGTACCTCCGTTGCTACAGATAAATGGCCTTTTCTTCCAGTCTTGTCGCCTTTCAACTTCATCTGGAAATCCAAGAAGACAAATCCGTATTAAGTCCTGAATGGCTCAAATTCTAATGCAAATTCTCAAGGAGCCTGTTAGTCCATAAATTACCATCAAGATTGCGAAATATCATGTACCTTATAATTTTGTTTCCGCACATTGAAACCAAGAGGCCCGCAAGCTTCCTCTATTTTTGACATGATCTCTTGTGGTGTACATTGAGATGTAAAGGATGTTTCCCGCTTTACCATTCCCTGTATTAGAAGGGGTTGGATAGTTTGATAATCAAGAATGTTTGCCAACAGTACAAATTTAAGCCCAACTAGACGGCTAGATTTCTAAAAGGGGACAAACAATAGCAGAGAACGATACTAGAATATACTACTTGTTAGTTGTTACTTCAATGCACACTAATCTGTAAGACTAAAATTATGAACTAGCAAAAATTTGCTTCTGAAAAGAAATTCCTCCAATCCAATCAAAACTAAGCTGTAACACATTCACAGGAGAGGGAAATTATAAATTAATTAATTTTTCTACTAGCCTACCATCATCTCCTTCTCAAACAAATTTCCAAGGTTGAATCCCTGTGACCTTGAAATAAGAGCAAATGCATTCATGGACTCTGGTTTCTCTTTTCTCTCCGCCACAAGATGCTCCTGAAGAGTTAAAAACAAAAGGTAATAAATGAAGCGGTGCCCTGTAATTAATTATTGGCTAACTAACATGTGCACCATTCGGATCTTTTGAGCTCATGTAACTATAACCGTATGAAATTTTGATATGTGCAACTCAAAGTGATATTTCAAATTATCGATTAACTGAGATATGCATCTCAAAGTGATACTTCAAATTACTACAAGAAAGAAACAAAAAGTTCGCCTTACTACAACTGCAACGGATAACATGAGGATGCAAAAAAAGGGTTCAATTATTCCTACATAGCTTTTCAAACACATAAAATTTCTGGGGAATTTTGCAATTCAACTGTAAGTTAAAAATGAACATCCAGTTTGTATTACCTCTGAAACATTGAATGCAGCATCGACATCTGCAAGGCTCACATCTTCACCCTGCTCAAAATGTGGTGGCTTATAGTCCTTTTTGAACCATTTATCTTCCAAAATTTCCGCAATGGTTATCCTCTGCAAAGAATTTTAACTCCTTGTTTTCTCAATCTGTGATGGAAATAAGGCTTCTAAAGAAGATATACATATACTTGTTTAAAAAAAGAGAGGTATACATATAGACCAAAATCGCCAGACTGGTAGTCGTGCGTTGACTAGAAAAATACCAGTTAACTGAAAAGGCCAAAGAATACAGAATACATCCATAATTGGCACTTACTGATTGAGGATTAGGATCGAGAATGCGCTTAATGAAGTTCTTTGCACCAGAAGAAAACCATGGTGGACAAGAAACATTTGCCCTGCAGATCTGTAAAGAAAACACCACAAATTCTATCACCAAAGAATTTCACAGGACAACCAAGATTTGTACGTCTATTACACAAACTTACCATCTTGTACAGAGCCATTAGGTTGGGGTCATCAAAGGGTAAATATCCAGCCATAAGGACGAATAAGATTATGCCACAGGACCATACATCAGCAGCCATACCATCATAACCTTTATCAGCAAGCACCTGAGGGAGCAGTCTAATGCTTACACCTTTTCAAGCACATCACTTACACAAAGTAGAAACACAATAACTGATGGAAGGCGAAAAACTCACCTCAGGTGCAACATAATTTGGAGTTCCGCAAGCAGTATGCAGAAGTCCATCCTCCTAATAAAACAAATCAAAAAGAGTTCATCAAATTTCTTTTTATGAACTCTTTTTTATCACCAAGCACAGATAATATTCCATAAGGAGTTCCTTTTAGAGAAGGTAGCAGATTATTAAGCGGAACATTTGGAAGAAATCAATTAACCCAGAAGAATGCTACCAAACACAAATGCATCCTCCTAGGGGAAAAAATAAGATTAACTGTTGGACAAGCCAAATGCATACTTCTAGCTAGTAGCTAGAGGTCATACTTTTGTTTGTGGGGCAAAAGCACTCAAGCCAAAGTCTGAAACTTTAAGAGCTCCATTTGAGTCAAGAAGTAGATTCTCTGGCTGCAAACGGCAGATAAAACATCCATAAATTAGAAAGTGCATCGCATAGCACCCACATGGGAGATTAAACACATCAGAAAGTGCGCAGGATATTTGGACAAACCTTCAGATCTCTATGGTACACTCCTCGGCTGTGGCAATAATCAACTGCATTTATAAGTTGATGGAAGTATCTTCTTGCTTCATCTTCTCCTAGCCTTACAGAATTTACCTAATTGTCAAGAACAAAATGACAACTGAGATAATAACTTAACATTCATATGCCCCTAGAACTGAGAATTGCCTACAAGATAAGCGACGCACACAAACTAAGATTCATAGTATCTGGCACAGAGAGTGGAGAGCCTTACAATCTTATCAAATAGCTCGCCTCCATCAACAAATTCAAGAACCATGTATATCTTTGATTTGCTAGCCATAACCTGTCAAATGCACACATATTAATTGAACGAGATGAAAGACAAACAATGACGAGACATACACTATCTTGTTTCTGTAAAGATTACAAGATACCTCATGCAACTGGACCACATTTGGATGTTTTATTAGCTTCATTGTGGAAATCTCCCGTTTGATCTGATAGAAGTGGAAGAGGTGGTGAGCGTTCACATCTCAAAACTCAAGCTGTATGGAAAAAAGAACGGTTCAAGAAACCTGGACATCTAAAAGTGATACTTGCATCACATGAAAAATCACATTTTTAACACCCAAAAAGACATTTTTTCCGACAAAATTCCCTTTTGCGACAATGAGCTACGAGTGGATGATATTGTGGCATAATGGCTCCCCAAGAGACACTTTGCATATCTAATTCGGAGATCACGGGGTTGCAATTTACAATTCGTATTTGATATTCCTTGTTATCAAATTCACTTTAACGATCAAAAGCTTGAGCAAGGTGAGCACACCAAACACATGAATTTTCTCCATCGCAGACAATCCGTACAGACAGGATCACGACCATGACAGAGACGTAAACGTA
This sequence comes from Rhipidocladum racemiflorum, assembly GCA_036346355.1. Classification (NCBI taxonomy): domain Eukaryota; kingdom Viridiplantae; phylum Streptophyta; class Magnoliopsida; order Poales; family Poaceae; genus Rhipidocladum; species Rhipidocladum racemiflorum. Next base: position 84,342,284 of record CM070573.1, on the reverse strand, counting down.
GCCTTAATTCCCCCATTAATTTTGAATAAAAACATCCTTCTTTTGGTCAGAATTATGGAATTTTTAATTAAATTCCTTCAGAGAGGATTCGATTCCAAGGGAGGAGCAAAGGGAGTGGATGGGGGAGGCGGAGGAGGCGACCTGCTCGACCATCTTGTGGCGGAGGACGTGGTTGCGGTCGAGCACCTTGATGGCGAAGACGCCGCCGGTGCGGGTGTCCCGGGAGAGCTTGACCTTGGCGAAGCTGCCCTCCCCGATCGTCTTGCCAAGCTCGTAGCGCCCCACGCGCGTCCTCCTCCCCGCCGACACCGCCGCTGCCTCCGCCATCAACCTCGCGCCCCCTGCCTCCCTCGGCGTGGCAGATCAATATGAGACAGGTCGATGCGCCGTGGCACGCTCGGTTCCCTTCCCTTGCTCAACGGCGTGGGCGTGCGTTGGGCTGGCTGGTTTTGGCTCCGCCTTCGCCTTCTCCTCCGCGTGCGCGGCTGTTATAACGCGGGGTAGGAACGGCTGGGAGACGCGTGGAATGAGACGGACGCGGCGCGCGCGAGTGGGGCGTGCTCACTTCTTTTGTGAATTGTGAGGGACACGACAGGCTTCCAGTGACCCAAAAGCAGTTACTTGCGCACAGTTGAATCGGAAAAGGCTGTCTAGATCATTTAAAATAGGAAATTGTCTGTGATCGGACGTTAATTTTTTTTGCAACATTTTCTTTCTACGTGTGAAATATTTTTTTCTATATGGTGAAATATTTTTCTTCGACAAACAGTAAAAAAATGTTTAAATGTTTAATAACGTTAAAAAAATGTTTCATACGTTCAAAAAAATGTTGCACAGCGTCAAAAAAAAAAGAAGAAGAATCGGACGTCCAGGTATAAGTTTCTCCCTTTAAAATACTATAGTAATTTTTATTTTTGTAGTATAGAGCGTAGTAAAATACTATAACACATGAATTTAAAAGGTCTTAACTCGGTCGGACGTTCTAAATTTGTATGAATTATTAAAGTTACACAATCTCTACATTGACTGCACTGGAACTTATCCCTTTTTGGGAGGGTGGCCGGGCCGGGTCATTTACGGGTGAGTTGGTTTGCCTTGCCGCGCGCACAGACGCACAACAGAGTCGATGTTTTCGACGAGTCGACCACGAAAGAAACAGAACGATGCGACGGTGGATAACTACGAGGTGCAAACTGCAAACCGTATTTCTTCACATATTTTGCCGTGTTTAAACGAACTCGAAAGTAGCAACTGCGTAACAGGTTAAGGATGAAGGCCTTGGGTACCTTGTGGCGTTTTTAAACATGCCCGCTGTCGAATAGACTAATACCGGCTAAGTCCTTTTAGGTACACTAAACTCAATATAATTTTTATCTAATGGTCCGAATTAGTTAGTATTTATTTATACTTTTCTTTGATGGTAACATAGTAGGAATATCATTAATAAATTATTGGTTATATCTGATTTCTACTACACACTATATGAACCCAATCCTTTTTTAGCTCGCTAGCTTTTTTTACAAATCTAACCATCAAGCAAATACAATTGCAAAAATAATCTCTTCTCCGACCACGAAAATACCGGCATATCATCTACCGCGTCCATAGTAGCAACCGATCTACTGGCCTACCGAGCTCCTGTAGCTCGATAGCACACTGCACGTCTTTCCAAGCTACTACTACTCCTGGCAAGATAAAATTATGCGAGTGATTAATTAGTTAAGTGAGTGATTAGTTAATTAAGTATTTGAGTGATTAAATAAATTTGCATGTGTGTGCTGCCAACGAAGGATCCAAATTTCAATCCGAAATCTTGGCCGAGATTTTGGATTTCGGACCCCCCCAGATTCAAAATACTGGTTGTTTAAAAAAAATCAAAAAAAAAAAATCAAAATGCTACAATGTATATTCAAATTTCGCCGAGATCTCGGCGATTTCGGCCGAGATTTGTATTTTTTTACCGGGTTTTTAATTTTTTTCACCGGATATGATTACATTTAGGTTGAAGACCATCCACAAAAAAAATTCACATTTTTTTGATGTTTTTTGATCATTTTTTGGTCGGTTCAAACCGGACCGAAATCTCCGAGATTTCGGCCGAAATCTCGGATTTCCCGGTAGAAAAAAAAACGGATTTCAAATTTGAATTTTAGATTCTATCCGGATTGGATTTGAATTTCCGAAATCTCGTCGAGATTTCGGATTTCGAGCACTTCCGAAATTTTTTTGAAAACGAGATTTGTAACCCTGCTGCCAACCACAAGTAGCTCGGCAGGTCGTGTGTGTGCTACCAAGCTGCAAGAGCTCGATAGGCCAATGGGCCCCACCGATGCTCTAGCTCGACCGGAGCTATATTATGGTACATGGGTGTGGCAGCGACACATGTCACATGTTGGTGTTTTCGCGGTTGAAAATAGGATTATTTTTCAATTGCGCTCGTATGGGGACTACATTTGAAAAGAAATACGACAAAGCTAGAAAAGGATTGAGTTCTACTATATACTACTAGCATAGTACACCATAAAATTTAAAAGTCGGTTGGAGGCAAGGAATCAAATCTCATCAAATTTCGGCGAATTCTCGGTTTTCGCCACCCCACCCCCCAAAAAAAATTCAAGATCCCAACGAATTTAATTTTTTTTAAAAAAAAATTAAATTGTTATAGTACCGACATTTTGGTATTTTTGACCGAAATTTCAGAATTTTTTAACGAAATTTGATCGTATTTTGAATGGATTGGATTCTTCACATCATTTTCCATATGAAACAGTAGGTAGATCATCCATTTAGCCTATACATATTAATTCTCACGGTCATTAATTAAGTAACTCGGTTGTTAGAATTTTTAAAAATTCCTCAACTTTTATCATCATTTCAAAATTTTATAAGAATATTTGTGATACATTAGGACCATCCACAAAAAAATTCAAATTTTTTTAACATGGTTTAAACTATTTTTCATTTAATTGAAATTTGCCGGTCAGTCTTCATAACACTGTTCGAATTTTTGAAAATTCCTCAAGACTGATCATCATCTGAAAAATTTATGGTAATATTATAGATGTGTTAGGACCACCCAAATTTTTTTTAAATTTTCGAACATGGTTTGTATTATTTTCCATTTGGTTGAAATTTGCCGATCAGCATTTTTAAAAGGACAGTAGAACTTTTAGAATTTTAAAAAATTCCTCATGATTGATAATTTTTTGAATTTTTTATGGAAATATTAGTGATGTGTCAGGACCATCTAACAAAAATTCAAAACTTTTTGACTATTTTTCGGTCAATTCAAATTGGATCGAAATCTCGGATTTCCCGGTAGAAAAAAAACAACCAGATTTCAAATTTGATTTTTGTCTGAATTTTATTTAAAATTCAAAAATCTCATTGAGATTTTGGATTTCAGCTACCTCCGAGATTTATACCAAAATAAAATTTGAAACCTTGGTTGGAGGTGATATTTCCTGTGTTTTGCTTGTCGTCCTTTTGGTTTTCTTCTTTAGTGGTGGTGAAAAAGGGAAACTCTCACTGTCTACCACCGTTGCCACAACGACAAGCGATAGCTGAAGTGCTGAACCATGTGCGTGGGGCAACTTCCAGGAAGAAGCGTCATACGGTGACGTACACTAATCATGCATCCGTCGAAAAGGACGGCTTTGTTTTGCTTTGCATGATATATGCATCTCCTCTTTGTAGGATTCCCAAAACCATTGAAAATCATTCAAAAACTAAGATTTTCGATGTATCAAGCCAGTTTTAAATATTAAATCGGTCGGTAAATCGATTTAATTGAAATAAAAATTCAAAAAAATTTGTGCGATGTAACTCAGTCGAAAACCGAGTGATTTTCGATAAAAATCGCTAAAAAAATAAGCCGCCCAAAAGGTTCAACTTGCTAACCTATTTTTCAAGAAAACGGATCAATTTTATTATTTTTTATTTATTTTGATTTTTTTTTTCAAACGCTCGGTTTCGAAATTCTTCAGTTTTTGACGATTTTCATGGTAAACCGGTACCGCTAGGACCTCGATTTTCAATTCAAAAAACGGTTTGGTTGGTCCTGGCTCGAGAGAACACATCTGGCCTCACTGCTCAATTCGTTCAACGGCTCAAGCCTGAATCTCCTACGGCACTCCGCGAACAATTGCACCCCAACGAAAACCTTGCAAAAAATGCTCAGAATGACTCATACATGATCACCTTTGGCCCTATCTTTGAAATCATGTGTTGAAAAATTAACTTAGTGATGAATTTGGTATTGCAAAGTGGTTGTGCTCATGGCATGTGTGGTGCATGTGTATGTGTTGTTTCAAATGATTAATTGATATGCTTGTGATAGCATAGTAGTTATTTTGCTTGATGCAATGCGCTCGTGTGAGTGGTTGTTGGATTGATCTTAAGTCAAGTCGTGGACTTGTGATCGTACACGATTTCGTGTTTATTCATGTGCAGGTGTTACTTGAGGTCGAACGTGGTCGGTGACGGGACCAGAACTAGGTTCATGCAGGAACTGAGGTTCAGGAGGAACTGAGATCCTAGTGGTCAAGGATGTCATGCGGGACATTGGGACTAGAGAACGGTGCACGTGGATGTGAGTGAGTCACGTGGTAGCAGCACGTGGGCCGCACGCGTGCAAATATAAGTTTTGGGCTGCCGTATGCATATATTGGGCCATGTGTAATTTGTAACATCCCGAAATTGGGCCTAGCAGAAAATGTGCGTTTCAAAGTTTTGTTGAGCCAAAAACTTAAATTTATAAATTTAGCTCTTTAATTTGGACTTAGTTTCAAAAAGAAAAGTAATAATTGAATTTAGTAAAATGGTAAAGAGGTAAAAAGTGAAAGTGTAAAAGTAAAATAGTAATAAGATATTTATACTAAGGTAAAAATTGGTCAATATCAACTTTTTCCTAAAGTCAAAAGTAAAAGTGAATGCATTAATTAAAGGTAAGGATTAGAAACAATAAAATTTTATTTCAATCTTGTCACATTTATGTAAAATGAATTGCATGTCTTCTAAAGTTGAAAATATTATAGCACGAAGGTAACTTGGTAAGAACATTAAATTAAAAGTTTGGCAAATGTTTGAATTGATTTGTTGCATGAATTATTAGCCTTACCGCCACCGTTGGAGATTGAACTCCTTTTCTCTCTCTCACTCTCTTACCTGTGGACCCGGCTGTGTGAGTGATCCCACCCGTCAGCCTCCTCTCTCTCCCCTTTCTTCTCTTCTTCCTCCCCTCGTCTCTTCCGCGCGGTCGACAAGCAGGTGAAGCTCCTGTCCCTTCCATCAGTCGGTGCTTGGAGCCACCCCCACCACACCTTGCTGCTGTCACGCTCGGTCACGCTCTCCTGTCGCACCCACTTTCCTGTTCTTCGCCTCAGCACCAAGACATGCTTCCAGAGCTCCACCGCTCTTCCTCCTCTCGGTAGAAATGCCACCAAGCTACCCCTCCGCCAGCTCCGCAGCCCGCGCGTCCCCGTGCATGTCCCTTCTCATCCCTGAGCTCGCCCACACCCTGTCGTCGTCACCACTCCCTTGCCCCCTGTCCTTCTTGGTCAGTGAAGCCTTCTCCCGAGTGACCACCGATCGGCGCCTTTCTTTCCTTCTCTCGGCCATAAGCAGCCCAAGCTCGTTCTTGCTCTCCACCCACACCCAGTTGCTTCCTCAACCCACCTCTGAGGTCTCTCTGGCCGAGCCAAAGCTTCTAATACAAAAATGCCGTTGCTTCATCCCCAACTCTGGCCGTGAGCCTTCACTCCGGCCAGCTCCGTCATCGGCGCATCATATTCCAATTCGATTCACGGAGAGCATTTCTATTGCTGGGAACGCTACAGTACTTCCATCTCCTCCCAAGTTCCGGCGGAAGGGCAGCATCATCATCTTGCTTACTCTATCTTTTGACGAGCCAACCAGTTCATCCGTTCCCCACCATGGCAACAGGTGAACCGAATTACTCAACTTCACTGACATCTTCAAATCTTAACTCCTTCCTGTTTTCCAGCCGGCTGTACTCGTCATCACGTTCCATCGCCGGCGATTCCGCTCTGATCATGTGGGGACGTAGATGAGCTACTCTCCGGTCCCTGGGCTCTTCTTCCCCTCCGCTTGCAATGCATGCCAATCAACAAGCCAACGAGTGGCTACTGTTCCCTCGTCTTCAACTTCTAGTCGAAGCAGCGTAGCAGGCAAAGAGGTAGCCGGAAGGTAACCTTAGATACTTGGCCATACAACCCTGTCGCGAGAAACACAGTAGCCCAGTGGAAGGAACTCCCTGCTCCTGACTTGAGGTCCTGGGTTCGAACTCCATGCCCGTGATCTACGGCGTTTTCTTTTTCTAAAAGTTGGTAGCCGATCATATTGCTTCAAATTGAATACCAAGTTATAGTGCGTAGACGCAAGCAACAACCTGGCACAGTGGCTAGTGCGCTGCACTCCGATCCAATAGGTTCCCAGTTCGAGTCCCATGAGAGCCAAAAATTCTTTTTCTTTTTTTTTTATTTTGCCATTTTGGATTCAATCCTTCATATCTTTTGCTAGAGATGTCCAAAGAACGTGAAATAAATTTCCAGATCCATGTTTTGATCTCTAGTTTCTGTTTGTGCAAAAATATTTAGGGTTGTTCATGCCAAAAATCGTTTTATTAATATAAATCTTGTTTTAGGTATTAAAAATGCATGTAAATTTGAATTAGATGTTTAAATGTTTGGTAATGGTTGTAGCCACTTTATTCATGATCTAAAAACAGTATCATACCTGTTAGATTGAACTTGATTAGGGTTGTGTAGTTGTTTTATATGTTGCTCCCTTAAATAGGTTGTTTATTGCTTATCGAAAACCTTGATTTCATGCTTATGTGAGTTAGATGTGTAATCTTTGAAAATGGATGTGCTCACTGTTTTAGTGATCCCAAAATATTAGGTTACCCAAGAGAATGAAACTAACTAGTATGCTAAGTTTGTTTCAACGGTCGCTTCATTAGCTAATAGATAACCTCACTTAAGTGACCTTCTTCATCGGAAAACCCAATAGCATGTGAGATACTAGTTTAAACCCTTGAATTGAATGCTTGATGTATGTTGCCCTCTGTTTAATTTGTAGATTCGAATTTAAATGCTAAGTTTGAATTATGCCATGTATAGGATTTGTGTTAATGGACTCCAGGATTAATGAGGTAGACCTTGTTAAAGTCCCTTAGATTATATGCAATACTTGTATGTAAAGTTGTGTTAGATTTGAGATTAGTTTTGTGCTAACTTTGTATTATGTTGCTTCCTTGAATAGTTGATAACTTATCCGTAAGTAACTTTGCTCCAATGCATAAATGGTTAGGATCTGAGTTAAAGTGTAGAAATAAGTATTTGTGTTAACTCTTGCGAAATCTGTGTTTAAGTGCCTCTAGCTCATTACTAGTTAATCTTGCAAGAATAGTTCACATGCATGCGATGTAGGTTTTAATTTGCATAAGTCGTAACGCTCCTTTAGTTGAAAAACGTCTCGGATAAAAGTGAAAAGTCGCGGAACCCACTTTAAAACACTCTTAGTGATACCCCCAGCTAGTCCGTGAAAAATGGTTAAAGAACTCTTTAAGTTGTAGCCGCAAACGTAAAACGAAAATTGAATAGTTATCGCGTAGATTTTTAATAACACTTAAGCCTTTTCGGTAGCCCGTAGAATACCTCGTCTAAATGCTAACATGAAGAGAAATGGCCTAGAATCACTCCCTAGTATATAGACTACCATAATCTGGAAAAATATTTAATTTACTTCTTGCTTTGCATCTGAATCCTATTAGAGCAATAACCCTAAGTTATATGGTCGTGGATAGTGTATGTTGCAATTAGATAAGTGTAAGAAGTATTTCGCTAAAGAGCTCGTGTCTTAATAATCATCTAAAAGTCCTGTAAATTCAGCCGGTAGCTTTAATCAAGTTAGCGCTCCTTTTAATATTAAAAGTCAGTACTACTGGAACTCGAGAACGGTACTACAGAAAGTTGTAATACCGCGATCCGAGAGTCGGCACTACTGGAATACGATAAATGCGTTAGCTAATACCTTAATTCCATTAATCCAAACAATCTTAGCTTCTTGAATTCGTAAAACAAGAATAGACAATTCATAAAAAGTTAGTAAGGGTGTAAACTAGATCGTTAGTAAGATATATATGAGAAAAGATAGATTAACGTGTATACTTGAAATCTTATAACTTAAACCCAGAAATCATGTTTGTTATGTGTGATGATTTATTATTTGGATTTCTATCTGGTTCTTCTATCTGTATTCTTTTTGCCTCTTTGGAATTTATCTTATTGGAGTTTATTGCTATTTGCCACATGTTCTCGGTATGACAAGTAGCACCATTAATTACGCTTTCGCTAACGAGTCTAAGTGCGACTCGGCGACAACTCCGATTAAACAACACGACTCGACTACTCCAAGTCTGCGACCGATTTAGTTGTAAACAGCACGATAGCAAGGCAAGCACCCTTTGAACATGTTGATCCCAGATTTTCAAATGCTTTCATCAATGTTTTATATGCATGCATTATGTTATTAAAATGTTAATTTGTGGTTAATGGTAGCTATGACCCTCAATTGTGGATGTCCTAATCAATATTGCCAAGTGAACCTTTGATAACTCTAGGACATGGATTGTCACATGAATATGTGAAATGGGTATCTGCGTTTAATAATTATTCATGCTTAGCCATGCTTAGAATGAGACGTTTAGTTCTTGAAAAACTTAAAAGGTTGAATATAACGGTAAAAGATCTTTGGTAGTTTAATAAAAATGAAAATAAAACTATGATTTGGACGCTGGTGACTTATTGGCAATGGCCAGGTTGTGAGGGTGTGCTCACACGTAGCTAGGGGGAGATTGTCGCCCGGGTCGGATTAAGGACCGAACTCAGTGTTGCATGATCCAAGATTACCCGTACAACCACAATGCCGGTATGGTGACGGCTATAACCAATTGCTTACTTAAGACCGGTTTTGCATGTTGGAAGGCCGAGTAACGCTTCTGGATAGAAGTTGCTCGAAGGGGTGCCCTCACCGAGGTGTTGGGAATAACGCCTGCCGATGCAACGGTGTACGCTTTGCTATGGGGAGAAACGGTTTGGCAGGGATGGACTGCCGGTGAGAATGTTTTTATGTGATTTGTTTGTTTCTGCCGCCATAGCAAAGGTTAACGTCACCGGGCTGGTGCAAAATCGGGATATAGTAATGTAAAGGTTATATATGATTTTTTCACGGCGACACACCAAAGGAAGTGTGTTAAAAGGCCTTGCAAAAGGGAAGTCATTCTTTGTGGGTAAAGTTGTACCACTCTGGAGTTAAAACTAATCGATTAGCGCTCGGTTATGAGCACTTGGTGAACTTGCACTAGTTAGAAGGTGTTTTAATAATTTTTGCTAAAATGTGAAGATAAAATTTGAAATAGAATTTACCTCCATGAATGAGCCAACATTTGACATCCTGTTGGCAATGTTGGACTTCACTGTTGCCTGTGGGCAAATATAGCGGTCTTGTGTCTAGGTCGATATTATGGTGGTTTGTGCCATGTGTTGGCTTTGGATGGATTTGTGGACATGATTATGATCAATTGGGATATGTTGATAAAGATGCTCATTACTTCACTTATTCATCAATTGTTTTATGAAACCTGCTTTCAAATTACTATTCAGTATTCTATTGTCAATTTCGCTTTATGCAAACAACCGTAGAGACCCACTTTGTATCAGCTTGCATGTATCATAGGTTTTGCAAACACTTCAAGTCTTGCTGAGTACGCAACGTACTCACCCTTGCTATCGTTGTTGTTTTTAGGTGGGCAAATAGAATACCTCGAAAGATCGTACTTTGTCGCAGGTTGCGGGATAATGACGATGATTTTGTCTAGGGCTTATACCTTGTCAGTTGCCTGAGGGATTGGATGGGCACACTACAAGACTTCTGTTTCTTTCCGCTGCAATATTATTCTAAATTGTAAGGCTACCTTGTAAAATAGTTATCGTAGTAACAATGATATTTTGTATGGTTGTGATTTCCATTTGTATGTGCGTGCTAGCTACTGATCCAGGGACTAGCACAGGAAGCACATTAGAACCTGTCTTTTACGGTACATTGTACTGTAAAAGGGAGGCTCCTCACATAATTGAGCCAGGTAGATATGCATGCATGTATTTGAGTACAACTCATTAGGGTTTATTTAGTATAACTAGGAGGTGGTTGCCTCCTGGATTGAGCGATAGGAGCAGAGTAAAGTTTCGGTGCTACAATACTTTTCATGTTGCTACAGTACTTGCTACAATGTGCCACGGTACTCATCTACAGTACATACAGTGATTTGCTATAGTAATTCACGTTTTTCTCTCTCTTCTTTTGCATGCGCGTTTTGATTCTAGATTGATTCATTATTTTATCATGATAATTTTGATTTGATCCAATCAAAACCTTTCTAGGACATCAAGTTGTTTATCTAAAAAGTTTGATTTGTTAATCCCTCATGGATCTTGATTAATTTCGTAATTAAGGTTAGATTGGTTTCCGTCATAATCTGATACAGTCAACTTGCGAAGCTCATAACTTTCGTTCCGTAGATCCAATTGAGCTAATTCTTGTTGGGTTAGTTTCAAAATTGAATCTAGTTTCTACAGTTCAAATTTTACGTCAATACGACGGTTGGATCTTCAGGAATTACTGTTTTAGTGAACGTATGTCAGTTTGTTTTTGCTGAAACCGAAATAATTTTTCGTAATTTATTTAAAAGTGTTTTGAGAATCACCAAAAATTTATTATAGCTTTCGCGCAATCATTCATCTCCTCTGATTGCTGTATTAGTGTATATATATCCTACACCATCCGTCGTTCGGTCAAGTGTCGACGTTGATTTGGAATCGAGGAAGATACTATTACTATTCTCTTGATCAATCATGCATGCAGTAGCTAGGCCGGTCGCGGTCGAGCCTGCACCACAACTCCTCATGCGAGCAACAGGTGGCCTTCCTCATAATTGTTCTTCGAAATGGCCCACACCATGTATATCCTGCTGCGTGCGTCACGCCGGCCATGGATTCAGCACCTCGCCGTCGTGCCATGCCCCGCGCTCACTGTCTGCCCACCGCATTCTCGCCACCGTGCGGCCGGGCGTTGTCAGGACCTCAGGAGAGGGGGGTGTGTACCGTGATCACTGTTCAGGAATCTCAATCACTCCATTAGTTTTGTGATTGTAATTTGGTAGCTATTCCCACCTATAGTCGTGTTGAATTTAGTTGCACTCCAATTTTCGAAACTTTGATAATAAATATCTTTTTAAATATTTAAATTGAATATTAAAAAATAATATGTGTAGGTTTATCTTGAAATTACATTCATAATATTATGGTTTTATTGTATTTTATAAATATATTATAATAGAAATTGATGATCAAATTTATGTTATAAAAGTTACGTCGGTATTCAAAATAACATGTATTTGTGACGAGAAGAAGTAGAGTTTTCTTTAGAATTGGACCCCAGGCAGAGTACAATTATGGTGACGGCGACATTGGACCGAGAGCTCCACGTGTGACTTTATGCGCATGTTCTTTTGCGAGATTTTGGGTTCCTCGTGGATATATACCTTGTAGTTGTAGATAGCCAATCTGCAGCACCACAAGAGCCAGGTCAATTGCGTAGAGTTTTGTCAAGTTACTACGACTCTTCTTTGGCTTCTTGACTGTTGATCAGGCCGTACCGACGATCAACCGCAAGGGCCCTATTAATTAAGAGCCCCATTTTCAGCCTAACTTTGATCATTATTTGGTTATCTTCGTATCAGTAAAAGTTCTATGAGAAAAACTTGGAATCCATCCCTATCCCCTCAACTTTCTCTTTCACCCTTTATTTCCTTTTGTAGTCAGCTAATGAAATTGTATCCTAATTATCATAACCAAAATATAAACAATTAAAACTAATTCTTCCTCTCTTAATTCTCATTCTGACGTTGGTGTCGCTCATTCTTTGTTTCTCCGTGAGTTCAAGGCTGATGAGGATTAAATAATCCTTAGTAAATGGACTTAACATCCACAACAACAGCTAGATAAAAAAAAAAAAAATCGCTCCGATACTCTTCGAGCACCCATGGTCATGGAGAGTATACTCGGGCCAAGCCGAGTATCACCTATCCCCTGGCTAGAGGGGTCTGTTATCATACATAGACCATATCATCCGACTGGATACTAAATCTACTACAGTGAACTATGTGCAGTAAGAAAAAAGGGAATGTACGCTTTTATCCTTCTGACATAATTGCACATATTCAAACTCTATCCCTGACAATAACCACTTGACGATCATGCATGGAATGAAGTCTCGCTGACCGTAGCCAACGACCACATGCAGAATTCAAAAACTGGCTAGACACCTCCTTGCAGGTTGCAATTGCCACCCCTTCAACGCTTTATAAGGAGTAGCACCAGGTGTCGTGGGCCCAAATAAAGATATCCCCGTCGGCTCGGAGCAAGGCCCCCGCTCCGATTCCTGGTACCTTCGCGATCCCGTTCGACCGACAAAGACCCAAGGGGGAGAAAGGGCGAAGGTCGGATGAAGCGGAGTGAACCGCGGGGGAAAGTGATGGACGATTCATTTTTTACGAGGCTTGGCACGACAGGATCACGGTGAAGGCAAAAGCGGGCCGAAGCAGCCCGGGGGAACAACGTGGCCAGGCCCTTTGTCACCCATTAGGGTGACCCAACAAAAAACAAAGTCGAACCTGCCACCCAACCGAGACGCTTGAAAGCATGCACCCGGTCCTGGTAGGCGGGCTGGCAGGGCCTAGACGAGTGCAATTCCCTGTATGTCCTTATAAAGGAGAGCGGACAAGAGGGTAGAGCGGTAAAGGGGTACCAGATCTGTGGGACCCGATCAGGATCGGTCCGAAAAGAGGCCAACATTACTCGGTTGTGTTTGGTTTGTCCTCTATAAAAGGGGCAGAGAAGAAAACGGGGGGGGGGGGGGGGTTCCGGGTTGTGACCTTGCATTCACCCCAGGTGATCCCAGGGTACTGCAGGAATGACACCAGGAGATGGAACAGATAAAAACATGCACAGCATAAGATAGACTGCATACCTTTCATAACCATAGCATTGTGCACCCCATTATAATTTCTAGCCATACAAGAACACATAATGTATGGTTATTATTAATTCTATCTAGAGAAGGCCTAAATCTATAAAAAAAAACACCCAATCTCTGTCTGCATGATCTTGAATGTCATGTTTCTAATATTTACTTTGTAAAATCGATGGTAATTCATCGACAAAGGGCTCAAGCACACAATTTTCCCTCTCGTGCCTAGTGCTCTTGATGTTTGTGCATCACCATTGTTGGGCTTTGTGCTGCTTCGGGGCCTCTGGGAACTATATGTGTACCATTGCGGTTGCGCCTAACCGTTGTCCTTAAATTTTTAATACTACTCCACTTACTGATGCAATGCTTTCTTTTATTTGTGCATATAGATGATGTTGTACTTTTCAACCATGTTTCCTATAAATTAACTTTGACAACAGCGTTGATGAAGTCATGTCGACAATTTTAACATTGAACATGCTAGCTAGCATTCAAGGTTACATCGACAGCATCGAATTCATTTTTTCCTATATACTTATGCCTGATTGTAATTTTTAGCACATGACCCCTAAAATGTCGGATGCGCCCTGCTGTTGATGCAAATTTGAGTTGGATTTTCCACAGACATGAAGTTTATCCCTAATTGGAAGGAGAATGTAGCCTCACCATACTGGAAAACACTTCAATTTTCGTTTACAAGCTTTTACTTAGTAGTTTATTTTAGAAAGAAGGAAAATTTTATTGCCCGGCTTACATTGGAAGCCAAGGTACCCAGTTTACATAAGCTTACGTCACAGAACCACCACTCTTCCTCTGCTCGCCACGTCTACAGGTAGGCTTTGATCTCGTCCCCGTTGTGTTCAGCCTCCTCCTGTCCTCCGACGACAGCGCCACTCTCCATAGCTGCACATGAGCAAACAACCTGCAAAATGCATCTGTTGGATAGGCTACAGTTTTCTTCTCGACTGTCATCCTGTTGCGAATCCCCCAATTTTTACTTAACTAGTAAAATGTCCGTATGTTGCAACGGATCACAAATAAATGATGACACCACAAATTTTAAATTCTTAAAAACAAAAAAAAAAACGAGAATTTAAAACTTGAGCTATCACTTATTTGAGATCCGTTACTGAAGAATCACTGAACAAGGTAATACAATGAAATGCAAATAAGGCTAGACAAACAGCAAATAGCTACAAAATTCTTCACCTACTGGGCCTTGGGCCCCTACTGTTCTGGCCCAAGAACGACTTGGCAGACTCACCATCGCCACCAATTTATTCTTATAATAGTTAAGATATATAGTTGCAACATTAGATAAAAATACAGATTTTTCTTGATAAATACAAAATTTTATGGATGTTGTAAATTCAGTTGCAAGAAGAAGGTCTACCACTCCCTCCGTTGAGAAATACAGGACGTATTTTAACTTTGCACGACGATTAAGATTGCGGTGCAATCGAAGAAAATGATTTAGACACCCTACTTAATTGTTTGGGAAGTAAGGGATAATACTTCATGTGTGTGATAACAAATAAATGCATAAGGTTGAGACTTGAGAGAAAATAAATAGCGGTATAGTTAGAAAAACCTCATTAAATCTGTACGTAGCTCTTATATTTCTAAACAAGATCATTCAAATTTTAGATCTTATATTTCTCGAGGGAGGAGTAAATCCGAAGCATTTTGCTCTGTCTTCCTTGTATCTGCATTCTGCGGAACGTGGCTCCGCTCTGATTTCTGATGCTCTCCCGTGTTTACCGGCAAGTCACGGAAGAAAGGGCCGCACGAGACTTGGGCCGCCCTACAAAGCCATGTTGAGCCCGCCTCCGGGGGAAGTAGGGCTTCTTGGAAGAACCGAGGAGGACATGGAAACATGCCAGGCCCTGTGGCCCATGTGTTCTGTCAGAGAGGCCTGGCCGGCAAGGCTAGCCCATGATGTTCTGTAGTACGAAAGGAAGAATGCCAGTGGCAGTCAGTCCATGGCACGATTGTTGCTGTTGCTACTCCATGGCTGGAAACTGTCACGGCTCACGACGGCTCACGGCAGGAAAGATGCTGTGTGAGATGCTCAGTTTCTCAACCTCGAAATTTCTAAAACCCTCGCTTTGCTTGTCAACAGACGCCGATCTCTGTGAGAGGCGTTTTCTTACATAAATATTAAACGATAGATGAAGAGTAGGTGTTAATTACTTATGTCTTTATTTATTTAAGATTTATGTAATTTATATCGAACGAAATTACCATCGTTGGTATGTACTCTATGTCCTTGTCGTTGTCCCAGGAGAAGAGAACATGATGGACTGTGATGCAAAGCCACATTTAGCTACAGAGATGTTGCTTACTCCACCAGATGCTCCAGTCTGCATCAACTTGGCGCTCGCAGACCTGAACAACTGTCGAGTTAGATATCAATACGGACTGTAAGCTGGGTATAATAAGGGTATATATAATAAAGCATATTATCTATCTGTAATTCTACACTATATAAGATTTTAGATGATGCAAATAAGATAAAAGTATAAGAGAGAAAGATGATATCTAGCTACTATTTAACAAATTAATGATCTTATATATAACCTTATATTGTACATACTATTGTACAGACAACATATTAATCATATACAGCCATTAATTACCGACAATTATATAAACATCTCACTATATAAATTGTCTTTGTTCTATGTATATCGGAAGTGACGTGCTGTTGGAATCATTGTGCATCCTCGGAGACCGGACCGACCACCAGATTCTTCCCCGATTGTGCGTCGGCAGTGGGCGGGGAACCTAACTGTCCTCTTTTTGACTAGGTTGACCACACCACTCTATGGCCACCTTTGGGATGTCCATCGATCTATTCACCATCTGCTTTTCTCAGTTCTCGTGTGCCATACGATGATACAATTCACGCGTATGCGCGCTGCCTTATGACCACATGAGCCAGTCTCACACGCATCACGAGTTTGGCCAAGCCCAGCAATACAGAAGGCGACGACCGTTGCCAAGTTGAGAGCTGAGGTCGACGTAGAATAATGGGGGCGACGACGAGTAGACGGAGGCCTCCGTCTGCCAAATGCTAACTAAACGCTATCTCGTTTAAATTATAGGACGTATTTTTTAAGGCATTTGATAAACATCATCTGGATATTTTGTTTGCTAAAATCATCCAAATTTGGGGGCATTGGATCATTGTTGAGATTCGGGAGTATCGATTACATCCGATCCTATGATTTGATCTAACGGTTGAATTTTTAATCCTACGGTCCAAAATTTAGTTGTTATTTAAGACAAAAACATCCGAAAGATGCCTATACACTCCCTTTTTTAAATGATATTGCTTATAAATATATGACGTATTTTATATCATAATGCAAAAATTAGTACGATGTTCTCTTTATGTCTCTAATAAATATCCATATTTGCTTGATATTCTCTACATGTATGGATTGAATATAATACATAGATATAATTAGGGGTAGTCTAATCATTTTAATATCTTATTGGTCTATGTACCAAGAGAAAATACACCCTTATCTATTAGGACTTGGGTCTATTTCTTGGGCGGGACACCAGAACCATGTATCTTTACCTATTAACCAATTTCTTGATGTTAGGGTTGATCCTAAAGAGATACCACTTTCTCATGAATTTGTCTTGAATTGTGACCTTTTGGCTTAACTTTATCTCAGTTTTGCCAAAGGAGTAACCCTCTTTTTCACCTTGAATTGGTCCAAATACGAAGTATTTCCGAGTTTTCGCGGAGGACTAGACCCAATGACCGGTCGTCCATGGTTGAGCGATATCGCACACCATCATTTAGCTATTGCTATTCTTTTTCTGATCGCAGGTCATATGTATAGGACCAACTGGGGTATTGACTATGGACTTAAAGATAATTAGGAGGCTCATAAAGCCCATTTACCGGACAAGACCATAAGGGTCTCTATGAAATCCTAACAACATCATGGCATGCTCAATTACCTCTTAACCTAGCTATGCTAGCCTCTAAAACATTGCTGTAGCTCTGTATTCTATGTACCTCTATCCATACCTAGCTACTGACTATGGTATACAACTTTCCATACGGTTTGGCGGATTTCTAATAGTCGGTGTTGCTGCACATGCAACTATTTTTATGGTAAGAGACTATAATCCAACTACTCAATACAATGATCTATAGATCGCGCCCTTAGACATATGATAAGTCATATCCCACCTTTACTAGCTATGTATAATTTTACGTTTTCACAGTTTTGGCTCGCACATTCATAATGATACCATGCGTGCTTTAGGCAGCCCCCAAGATATGTTTCCGGATACCACCATACAATTACAACCCATCTTTCCTAAATGTATACAAAATATTCATGCTAACACACTTGGCATAACAGCTCTTGGTGCAATAGCAAGTACCAGTTTAACATGGGAAGATGGTGAATTAGTAGCAGTAGGCAACAAAGTAGCTTTGTTACCTATTCTATTAGGAACCACATATTTTTTTAGTCCATCGAATTTATGCATTTACTATCCATATCACAATATTAATACTTTTAAAAGGTGTTTTATTTTTTTGTAATTTCCATTTGATACCCGATAAAGCAAATCTTGGTTTTCGCTTACCTTGTGATGGGCTTGGGAGAGGGGGATTGTGTCAAGTATCCATCGATCTGGGATCACATATTATGTCTATTATGGATGTACATTGCAATTTCGGTAGTTATTTTTCATTTCAGTTGGAAAATGCAGACAATGTTTGGGATACTAATCATACTATAAGTGATCAAGAGAAACTTCCTAGATCCAGGAAAGCTTATCATAAATGGCTTCGACAAGGGGTTTTATTCGTTCTTTAAGCAAAAAGATAAAGATCAGATATATTCAAACTATAATTGCAATGGTAATAATTACTATGCCAGTCCAAATCATGATCTTCACCAACTTGGATTTGGTTGTCCCATCTCCACACTTAGTTGTTTGTATAAAAAAACTATTCTATTTGTATAGATGTGGTAGAGGGATGGGTGGTATTCAACCCTTTTTTATTCATTAGTTCCCAGCCCTAGAGGGCCAAATTGAGCGGTTTATATATAAATTCGTTTGCCACTACAAAGAAGAACTCTCAAGGCTCTTTCCTACCCTTGAAAATAAAAAAGAAATAAAAGAAAGGCACAGTGTAACTTCCTTCCCTTTAAAAGCAGTTTGCTAGTTGTTTGTCTTTGTGAATCCCCGATTTAGGGAGCTATGTTGGCGGTGAGCACGAAGGGAGTAGAAGTTTATAATACAGGTAGTGTGGCTGCTTAACCTCTTGCCGCCCACATACGTGGCTATAATGATCCATGGAAGGTGCTCATTCTAACCTATGGCAGTAGGTGTAGGGGCTATTTGGTTCATAACCAAACTTTGCCACACATCAAGTTTGCAAGTTTGATCGAGTTAGGCGTTTGTTTAGTTCATAGCTACACGTGTAGTAAGATTCTTTCATGTCATCCATGTCCTACGCCTTAGTGGCTCAAAAATATGTGACAAATTTTTTTTTATTAGCCAAAATGTAGTTTTAATTTTGATTACCTAACCTTAGATAAATTTAGTAAAAACAACTATAACAAAATATAATATACAGACCAATCACTTAGCCGAAACGGAAAGTTTTTCCGTACGATTTTGGGGTATAGGATAGGTAGGTAACGCTAGCTCAACTTTGAAGCACTGCCACTACAAGAATCCAGTTTTGGGGCGAGTGTGAAAACATACAACCGAGTGCACACTCGGCGTAGAGAATCCTATACCGAGTGCAATCTATTCCGAGTGTGCTCTCGCAATATATTACATCTATGCCGAGAGGACACTCGTAATATTACGGTGTTATCCACGTTGGCAGCATTATTACGAGGGCTACGAGGGCACACTCGGTATAGATGACCAGCTGCCATGTCATCCGGGACATGACAATCTATCCCGAGTGGGCACTCGATGTAGATTAAGTATATGCCGAGAGGGCACTCGTTATAGACTTATACCGAGAGTACCCTCGGTGTACATCCCGCGCTCTATCCCGAGAGTGCTCTAGGCGTACAACCCCGCGCCCTATACCGAGTGGGCACTCGGTATAAATATATAACTCGGCATATACTTAACAGATTTAATTTTAGTGGTTCAATACTTCAATAGAACTAAATAAGCATCTTCGCTGTTGCAAATTATGCATGCTCCATAGTAGAACACAACAATCAAAACCAAGAGTGATTATGCAAATTATGCATGCTCTATTCCGAGAGTGCTCTCGGCGTACAAGGAAGAATATACAAATCAAGCAAATACAAACGAAACACCAGTAAGAATTGCGACATTCACCTGTTTGTATGTTAGCATAGAGCAAAGAGTTTGCACATCTCTGTATTTAGGTGTCAAACCAGCACGGACAACATTGTCTGAAGTAGCCATACATTCGATGCATTCCCCTGATAGGTATGCATGCGGTTCTTGGCATCAATGTAAAGTGCTTCACGAGGACTAAGCGATAGAACGCCTGGATATTGCGAGTGGGCACTCGGTGTAAACAGGATTTAGGGCAACCATCGACCGCAGCCCTATGCCAAGTGGGCACTCGGTATTTCCCTATACCGAGAGGGCACTCGGTGTAAAGCTGCATTAGGATTGGTTTGGCCTCCATCGCATGCTCCATTGAACACCAAACGAGCCGCCTCCATCGCACGGACTCCAGCCAAACGCGCCACCGCCCTGCTCTCCCGCCGCCACCACCCTGCTCTCCCGCCGCCTCCCTGCTCTCCCTCCTGTCCAGCCGCCGCCCCGGCCTCCATCCTCTCCCGCCGCCGCCGCCGCCGCCCCGGCCTCCGTCCCCTCGAGCCGCCGCCGCCGCCAGGCCTCCGTCCCCTCGAGCCGCCGCCACCACCGGCCTCCTGCTCTCCCGCCGCCACCGCCCAAGTCACCCTCCTGTCCAGCCGCCGCCCCGGCCTCCGTCTTCTCGAGCCGCCGCCACCGCGGGGCTCCATCCTCTCCCGCCCAGGCCGGCCGCCCTCCGCCTCGCCACCCGGCCTCCTCCCTCTGTCGCCACAGCCCCGGCCTCCCTCCTCTGCTGCCGCCGCCCGGAGCTTCGCCCGTCCGGCCTCCCTCCTCTGCCTCCGGCCGCCTCTGCCGCCGCTCGCCTCCGTCTGCCGCCGCCCTCCTCACCGGCCGCCCTCCCCACCGCCGCCCACCCCAGCGCCCTCCCCATCGCCGCCCACTGCAGCCCCACTCCCGCCCTCCACCGGCACGCCGCCTCTCCATCGCCCCTCCTCATCGGTGCCCTCCCCACTGCCGCCCTCCCCTCCGGCCGCCCTCCCCACTGTCCGGCATCCCTCTGGCGCCCGCCATCCCTCCGGTGCCCGCCGCTCGATTCCTCCCGTTCGGCTCCCCACCCGGTCGTCACACGCCGCCCTCCCAGCCGCTCGCGGCCCGCTCTCTCCCGCTGCATAATCGCCGCGCTGCCTCGATGGTTTGTATGAAAAATTTGATTAGTGGACCATGTGGGTACCGTCATATATTATTGATGCTTGCTTTGGGTGCTTTTTAGGTCAGTCCCCGAGAGTGCACTCGGCATAGCCTTGTTCTAGTGTTGTCCCCGACAGTGCACTCGGCGTAGCCTTGCTATTAACATTGGACAATCATCGAGGAATAGTCCAGGGGATGCCTTATCGGGTGAAGATAATGTTGGTGTTCCAAATAATGAAATAAACTGGTTTCCAGGTGAGTACGTTTTACTTATATCGTGTTATATATGGATATATCGTGTGTGTGAATACGTTTAACTTATATGTCTTTTCTATAAATATGTAACCATGTATGATATTGAATGGAAATGACATAATATGTTTTATTCTTCAAATGTAATGTGTAGAGGATGAAGAAACAAGGGACCGAAGCTAATTGGATTCATCTAGCCCTCGAGGAGTGGTTTTGGATTTGGTATGGATGTGATATGTATGAAAACATACTATGTTTTAAGTATGTGAACTTCGTTTGTTGAACTTCGGACTTCATTTGTGATATGTGCACTTCGGACTTATGAATGTAAAAATGTTTGCGATATGTGAATGTGCGATGAATATGTTATGTGCGTTGTGGATGTTGAATTGTTATATTGTGGATGTTGAATTGATATTATGCATTATGGATGTTATGTTGTGAATTGTGGATGTCATATTGTGAATTGTGGATGTAAAACTGTGAACTGTTATATTGTGGATGCAAAATGTTGAATTGATGTTGTGAATGTGAATATATTGAATATTTGAGCTGGCTGTTTGGTAGGGGAAATTATCTATCCCGAGAGTGCACTTGGCATAGCATGTCAACCTATCCCGAGAGTGCACTCGGCATATCATGTCAACCTATCCCGAGAGTGCACTCGGCATAGAATGATAAACCTATACCGAGAGTGCACTCGGCATAGCATGATAACCCTATACCGAGAGTGCACTCGGCTTATACCTCAATATTGAGTGTGCACTCGGTTTATACCTCAATCCTGAGTGTGCACTCGCTATATATCTATGCCGAGAGTGCACTCGGAATAGACGAGGTTTTCCCCGAGAGGACACTCGGCATAGGTGTTGACGTGTCACCACCGTGGCCGACACGGGGGCAGAGGCTGTTGTTTGGAATCGCAACACTATACCGAGTGTGCACTCAGGCCGTATTTTTTTTTTCCGAGAGTACACTCGGTGTATCCTATTTTTCCCGATAAAATAGCACCGAGTGCACTACGCTGAGTGTGCCCACTCGGGATACCCTATTCCGAGTGTTTCTGCCCCTATCCCGAGTGTGGGAAACACTCGGGCCAAAGCTGCAACCATGTAGTGTGCCTAGCTAACCACAATGACTACGGTGGTAACATAATCTTTTTTTTCTTCTGAATGTGACAAATCACTGTCGGGCTGGACAACTCTCAAATTCATTAGTTGTCACATTCAGGATTCACAATTTCGTTTGACGTTGAAAATTGGCTGGAGGTCGACAACGATTTTTCGCAATTATCGTTCAAAAATAGTTGGAAATCGAAGGATTTGTGAAGCCAAATTTTTTAATTTTGCTGGTCAAAAAGTGGCGAAAATATAAAAATCGACCAGTCTTGTTCGCAAATACTGGCACACTCAAGGACCAGTTTTTTATTTTGATTTTTCATCGGTTTTATTCCATTTTCGTTTGGTTTACACTGAAAATCGGTGCATTCAAGAAAAATTAGAAAAAAAAAGTAAAGAAAAAATCAACATTTTTTTGATAAATTTTCATCATGAGAATTGCCTCGGACCTTACACAAAAATTTTCAAAAAAAATCAACATTTTTTGATAAATTTTCTAAATTTAAATTTGAGTTAGACCAGTTTGCCAACTGGTTTCTAATTTCGAACTAGCTCGATACCTTCGATTATGATGATAATTGGTCAATTATAGATGATATTGTTATATTTTTGAACCTCACCGCTATTCCGAAAAAGTAGACAAATGCTCGTACGCGATATGTATTTAACGGGAGGTCTTTTCTGTAAAGTAATGAGTGATGGACCCAAACGCGATTCAAAAAGTTTTTCTTACCCTCATAAAAGTTCGCGAAAAATATTTTCGTAATTTTGCAGGAACCTATCTGTAATTTAAAGAAGAGCAGTGCTTCTATGCTTTTCCTTTTAGTGCAAGTTGCACAAATCTTGAAGCAAGCGAAGGGGTAAGTAATCCCTATCCACCCTTCATTCATGCTTTAATAGTTGTGCAACTTTTAAAAGGAAGAGCATAGAAGCACTTCTCTTTAAAGAAATGGAAGGATTTTTTCGCAAAAACAACGGGGTGGCAGGTGGATGTGCTCAGGAGCTCTCAAACCTCCTGGATGTAATAAAGGGATAATTTGCAAACCCTGCTTTCACATTAGCACGCCAAACTCAAGCCTATGCGAAGGAGAGCTTATGTTGAACTGCAATAATTAAGTAATCAATCCAGAACTTGCCTAACTAACCTGCGCAACCAATCAAATTTAGCATCTGCAGTAACCGGTAGTGTAGCACCGCCTGTAGCTGTCCTTTAGATTCCACCCTGAGTGATAGCATTCCGATCATCTTAAACGACAGTATATATTAAGAACAGATAAAAAAGGGAAGAAATAAAGAGAATAGAAAAAAAAAATGTACACCCAACTGAACATGGTAGGCATGCATGCCGCATGCGGCCACACAGCGGCGCCTCATATCGGGGGGCCTAGAGGGCCTAGAGGCAGCTGGCTGGCGCCGCCGCGGAGGCGGTCGAGCCGCCGGCACGCACCGGAGGCGAAGAGAGAGAGCCACGTGATGAGCGGCGTGCCGAGGAGGACGAGGCCGACGGGCACCATCCAGAGCTGCTCGTGCGCCGGGTGGAACGCCACTGCCCACCACACCAGCACCCCGGCCCCCGCCAGCCCCAGCGCCGCGACGGCCCCGCAGGCCCACGTCGCCTCCGCCCGCCGTCCCCCTGACCCGCCCATCTCCATGACGGCGACGTCGCCGTTCCACTTGGCCCGCACGCCGCCGCGCGATTCTGGTTGCGCCATTGCCGCGGGGCGTGTTGGTTTGTCGGCCGCGCGCGGGTGCAGTGAATGAATGAATGAATATACCAGGAGTACGTGGGGAATGGAAGGGAGGCTGGGAAGGCAGGGGAGGGGCGCCTGAGGAGGGAGCATGTGGGCGGGGTTATCTGGTGATGCCGACTCCGGGCCGTGTCTCCGTTTTGTTTTATTACTCACTTGGGGGTGACGATGGGTCTAGATTTTTGGATTATACCAATCCAAAACTGTAAATAGATTAACTCATTTTGGATTTATAGCTATTTAGATCATATCTAGATTAGATTGGACCAGCCTTGGGCCTTACGTTTTTCTACTAAATCATGATATGTTATGTATTATGTGTCAATTTTGGTCACATCTACATTAATATTTTACATGTAAATGGCTTGGATCAAGGTCCAAGCCTTTATTTGGGCTTGGATTGGACCTAGACTTAGTAGTTTTAGATTTGGACTATACTGGATCAAAGAAACAAAAATTTAGACTTGGACTAGACTTGTGCCAGACTCAGGCCGTTATCACGACTCACTCCATCCATGTTGATCACGGTCTTATACACGAATATAAAATGTATTTTATGTTTTAATAAAAACTTCTACTTTGATATTTCTTTTATCCCTCTAATAAATATTCAGATTTACTTGATATTTGTTACATACATGCATTAAGTATAATACCAAAAGATACTCTAGTTATTTTTAATATTTTCTAAATTTGGATGATCGAGTACTTTGTAGGATTACTGCTGGTACTTTTAGAGCCATCCCCAGATGGCTAGCTAGCTAACCAAGGGGCCGGGCTCCGCCGTTTTCCGTTGCTCCGGATAAGCAGCTGTTCCATTCCACCCGCTAACCTTCGGCGCGCACGACGTTTCGTGCTAATTCCGCGCACGACGACGACGTTGGTTTGTCTAGCTACTTGCCTCGGGGCCGGACTCAGGTCTAGCTAGGGATGGAACGTTTGTCGCGCCGTGTCGGGCACGGCTGCCATGTGTAATGCGAGGGTAAGCTACTAAGCAACAAGCGCTGTCGGTACGGGTGCTCGCCGCTCTCTCTCTCTCTCTCTCTCTCTCTCTCTCTCTCTCTCTCTCTCCGTGTTGCTTGTAATGCATCAGGTCATGGTTCTTCAATTGCTCTCCTTGGCCGGTTCTCTATGGGCAGAGCTATTAAGATGAGTTATTAAGATGGTGAATGTACGCACAACTATTATATGACTTTGTGATGCCCATCATCCAACAGTTATGGCATATACTACCAATATTCCCGAACCTAAAAGAGGCACATCTGACATCGCGCCCGCCGCGGGTCCCTGGGCCGTCGACTCATCCTCGGAATCGAGATACCCAGCTCTGGCCAGCAGTAGCACAGAGCCCATCGTCTAGATCGGCCGGTCCCACCACGTTTGTCTTCGGAATATGTTCTGCAGGAGGACTTATACTAGTCAACATAAGTGGCTTTGCTGCCATGGTGATGTTCCATGACTTGCATCCTTCTTTCGGGAGCCCCATCGTGCCAGAAAAGCTGCCCAAATGAGACCCCCTTTCACCTTTCTGGGGGTCCAGGAATAACATTCGGGGGTCCCAGGAATACTGATTTCAGGTGGAACTCACTCGCAGGAATTCTACGGAAATGTTACAACAATTGGCTTATTTTTTACACGAACAAGAAAATTTTGGCCCACATCATTCGGCGGTCCAGGAATACTACTCAGCGGTGCTTCTATGCTTTCCCTCTTAATATAATGCATAAATCTTGAAGCAAATGAAGGGACAATTAATCATCATCTACCCTTCATTCATGCTTTGATATTTACGTAATTTTTTTTTAAAAAAAACATATAAAACACCTTTCTAACCGATTCCTTACCATTGAAGCCTGAGGATCGAAGACCGCGTGCATTCCATCGTTACATGTTACTGGTATTTTCCCTCTTTCTTTTGGCCCGCTTGTTTTTTTTTTTAAAGATTGGTCATGAGCTCCGGCATTCATTATAGTAATTTTCTAGTGTTTTTCCAGAACTGCTTCACATCGCTACATGTCCAATTGATTGTGTTTGTAAGATTGATTTGGCTGATGCCATGACCACACAGAAACTCCCTCAATGATGCTGTCGCTCGTACTGCCGGAGAACAAACTGTAATCCAACAGTCTTGCTGATAACGCAAGTTCCGCTATCAGAGAACTACAGAGAACATTCATCCCGTGCAGATGAATGAAACAGCTCAACAATAATGGAATGATGCGGCAAAAAAGAAAAACAAGAAAAAGCAAATTCTTTAGTCCCCTTGAGGGGTCGGCAAATTTTGAAGTTATTGTGGACGGAGCATACGGCGATGGAATGTCGTATCATAGGAGCATGATCTGTCCTTTTATGACAATCGTTACAGAAGGATCGAGCTAAAGCAGTTGTCCAGATCTGAAATAGCATTGCGAATTAGACTATCTTCAGCAATTTCCCTTCATTTCATTCTCTTCCCTATATTTATTCCATTTATTTTCTATTATCTTCAACAACATCCCCTCGAAGGAATTTCTCTCTGAGATTGGAGAGAGAACCTGTTTCTAAAGGGATTCTCTCTCCGAATCCCTTGTAAAGGGAAGGCTGAAGGGAATTCGCTGAAGTATGTAGGATCTGTTCGCGAAGGAATTTGGAGGCTGAAGGGAATCCGCTGGAGATAGTCTTACTACCCATCTTATGAGTAAATACGGAGGACACGGCACTAAAGATTACGCAGGAAGACGGAGCGTTTTTTAAAGGTTCAGATCTTCTCAAAAGGAGAATTTTAACGCTACTTATTCTGTTCTTGTATTGCTAGAGATTACAATAGGATGTACTGAGTGCGGTTAATACTAGAAAGAGATGTTGCAATCTTGTACCTTGTGTCCTCTATTTCCTAGCGTCACTCCTTATAAAAGTGTGAAAAATGTGGCAATTGCGGCCTGCAAGGAGGTGACTCATCGGTTCGTGAATCTTACACGTGGTTGTCTATTAGGCTATTCCCAATGGGTAGTATCATACTCATTAATTACATGCCACATAGGATTTTTTGCTGGTGTAGCAAATCAATAAATAGGAGGGAGAAGAAAGTTGTATCTTGAGCAAGATACAGCTTTGGCACGATATCTTAGGCCATGGCACAGAATCTAATGCTCTGGGTCCACTTTCATAGACACAACATCACACCAATTAATTATTTTAAACATATAAGTATGATACTATGCATTGTAGAGAGTGTTTCTTCAATGCAGTATCATACTTTTCATCCTATGTGGTATTCTTGGATATTGGAGTATGACACTTTGCACTGGGAATAGCCTTACTGGCAGTGTGACATCCCAGGCACTATTGTTGGACGGTTACTGTCAGAGACATATTGGATATTTATGGTTATGTTAGAGAGACAAAGGTGTACGTTTCCTTTTAATCTACCACACACTGATTGTGGTGTATATATTACCTGATCGAAAAAGTAGGGTCCACATGTCTGGTTATAGATCCCTCTAAGGGTGGTCGATA
Organism: Rhipidocladum racemiflorum; assembly: GCA_036346355.1. Classification (NCBI taxonomy): domain Eukaryota; kingdom Viridiplantae; phylum Streptophyta; class Magnoliopsida; order Poales; family Poaceae; genus Rhipidocladum; species Rhipidocladum racemiflorum. The sequence continues at coordinate 84,315,073 of CM070573.1, read as the reverse complement.
CTCGGATTAGGTTGGGTATATTCTTCCCAATCACAAGTACTCGTAAGAGGAATTGGAACAAATATCTATTTTGACAGCTACTGCAGACATTAAGTTTATTTATTAAAGATCATTTAATCCTCGTCAGTTGTTCATTATGGCATTACCACAATGCCAGTGTCAGGACTGATGAGAACATACCAGGCCTAGCTATTGAGCCGGCTGCGAGCTCGTTAAAAAATCAGCTCGGCTCGATAAAAGCTCGGGGTGCTCGTGAGTCGTGAGCATCTCACGAGCCATGTTGGTCAAGATGAACTAAGCTAATCTAAGCCACGTGAGCTAGGGTAATTAATCAGAAGCTAAGCTAAGACACCTCGTAAGCACATGCCACACATTAATATGCAACAGGAGAACTACATAAATAAAATCGTAGTTAATTATCTAGCATATAAGTAAAATATAGGTAATTGGTGGGGAACCAATTAACAATCCTGACAATTCTACTCCAACCTAACATGGTTATATGGACATATATTAATTTAGTTCCCAAGATTTAATGAGCTAACGAGCAGCCCGTGAGTTAGGTTAGACTCAGCTCATTAAGATAACGAACTAGAAAGTCAGCTCAACTTGGCTCGTAGTTCGAGCGGCTCACAAGCTTCGAGCTTTTATGCCAGCCCTAAACATACCTGGCTGATGGATCGCTGCCTCTGCCGTTCCTACATTGCTTTATCATGGAACACCCTGCACAACATCATCTGTGACTGCGCGGCAAGGTCATAGATGTCTACAAAATAGTAAGAGACCAGAGCATAATTGCAATGTTACTTTTACCATAGAGATCAGCAACCTCTTCTGATGACACTACCACAGTTTGAATACACCTTCAAATCAAAATAGCAAGTAATTCTCGGATCGTATGTTCACTTCATACTTACAATATGAGTGGTGGATCTCAACTGGAGGGGCAGCAAACGGACCCGGTTAGTAGACGAGGTGAAGTTATGTTGGAGATAACTCAAATATCTCTAACTACCATATCTTTTGGAATTATCCAAATAGATTGTTAGTTCTAGTCTTCTACAACTCGGACTCTCTGGCTATATATAGCCAGCCCCTGTACATGTAATCCTTGAACAGTTTAGTAGATTGTTTTCCGTGGTTTTTTCCCGAGAGGGTTTTTCCACGTTAAATCATTGTCTCCATTATTTTGCCGTGCTCTAAATCTAACAAGTGGTATCAGAGCTTGTGTTCAAGATCAATCTGCTGCCCCGGGAGAGGCGACTCCCGGGGCAGCACCCGCACGGCAACGTCGGATGGCATCTCTGGTCGGTCACGCCTCAATCAACCGCTCCACCTCCGTGCGGCCTTCTGAGCCGCGCCCCCACCTCCAGCGCTGGCAGCCTCCGCGCCGCTGACCGTCACCCTCCGGCCGCTGGTGCCGCTACCTGCGCGCCATCCCTCGGCTCCGCTGGCTCGCTCGGTCTCCTAGCTGCCTCGCGCGGCTGACTACGCATCGCCCCGGAAACAATCTACTATTTGGTTCAAGGATTACATGTACAAGGGGGTGGCTTATATAGCCAAAGAGTCCGAGTTGTAGAAGACTAGGACTAACAATCTATTTGGATAATACCAAAAGATATGGTAGTTAGAGATATTTGAGTTATCTCCAACAAACCTCCCCTTAACTCAAAATCCATATTGAAATTGTCTCCGAAAAACCCCAAAGGGTAATTAAGCACTGAAAGTCCAAAGGACAGTGCGAGTATGAAAGACTGGAACAGTCAATCCAAACACTTCTTGCGAAGCAAAATTGAGCAAACCACCAATAGGTCTAGAGAACGACTGGAACAGTCAAACCAACACAGATATAACAAAACAGACGAAGAATCTGGGTCTTCAATTCATAACCCCAGTGAAGTCTGAATCTGTGCAATTGACCTTCTGAATAAATACCCAATCATCAAATGGCATAAGCCAAGACATCACCTGTGGCGCCGATAAATAGCGAAGAACTCATCTCATGGACTTTTGGCATGCTCCACCTGGAACATAAAATTCGGCAAAATGCCTACTGAAAATCCATGATATGGTTGAAACTGCTCCTGAAAAATCTGTCAAGATGAAGAGAACTCTCGTGCTGTCAATAGAGTATAAATTGTAGTAGACCTCTCATATCGAGCAAAGACAACAAGATAACGTTGTAGTATCCACTAAGAAGCAAAACTCCTTCTTGCACTTTAATACTTCATCTCTCTGAATTGGAGCAAAACCTTCACTAGAAAAACTCCGAAGAGCTTAATGCTACCACCAGGATGTCAATAAAATTCCAAATGAACGTTGCCAAAACTTTCATAATGATCAACGTATCCAAACGGTGAATGAAACACCAAATAACGGTGACGAAACACTCAAATATCTCTAACTACCATATCTTTTGGAATTATCCAAATAGATTGTTAGTTCTAGTCTTCTACAACTCGGACTCTCTGGCTATATATAGCCAACCCCTGTACATGTAATCCTTGAACAGTTTAGTAGATTGTTTCCCGTGGTTTTTTCCCGAGAGGGTTTTTCCACGTTAAATCATTGTCTCCATTATTTTGCCGTGCTCTAAATCTAACAGTTACTTGACTATTGACAATATATATTAACTTAAGATGCAAAACATAATTGACACACCGTGCTATCCAAATGGCAAGTTATGGTCAACTTAGCATTGAATTGGGACGGACAGACACCTCAGAGAGACAGAAGTACAAACTGCCTCAATTTATGTCACAGTTAACACTAATTTGGAATCATCTTCCTCGAATCAGAGTTCGATTTCTTCTCAATGCTTGATTTGCTGAGGATAAATACGCCAACAATGATAAGACTAGCACCTGTAAACCACTGTACAAAACATATCCAAATCAAAAGCTGAGTGCAGCTCAGTAAAACAAACAATTTCTATTCGATCTAAAAAAAGAGAGAGAAAAAAGCAACAGGTGTTTTCCCATTTAATAAAGAAATGGAATTGCATCAGATCTTGCAGTAGCCAACTAGCCCTTCTGTAATTATGACATGGCTTAGTTCATGTTTAACCAATCTGCCTGTCAAAGGTAATTGCCCATGTAAAGCACAACACCATCTATGTCAGTCTAACAATCCAATGTTCCAGTGTTTCCTTCTGATCAATCAACAATACATCACAAGATATACTCTTAGCATAGAACACTAAATCATATATTAATTTTTTAATACCATATTACCGCGTGACTCTTTAGATGACTAATTCGGAATCAAACTAAGTAATCAAATTTGTCTTCCTTGTCATCATTGGGTACTATGGAATGGATACATTCACTCGTTCACTTCCCCTAAGCAAGAAGCAAGGTGGTAAATCAACCAAGGAAAATCCACCTTTATTTGAAGAGGAGGAAAGGAGCCAATTTCTTATAGATGCCATAAAACTAAAACAAATACACTTGCATTCTGTTTGCTTTGCATTACACGCTTGCTCAGTATGTTCTACTGCCGCTACAGAAAATGGAGAACTGCCATGTTACCTTAGAAGGCAGAGGTTCCTGAAACAGAAAATACCCTGCAAGACCAGACAAGATGAAGTTGGCAGCGAAGTTCGTGACGGCTGCCTGTAGGGACAACAAAGCTCTGAGGCTGTTCACATAGCACCCCCGCATTGTCACGCTGAAACGTATCACCATACCATACATTCGGCAACTGTGTAAGGCGATATCAGAGTCATTAGCAGTTACATGATCAACCCAGTGCTCCAAAGCAGGGCAGTACTAGCATGTTAGTAGGAGAAATTGACCTGAACTACAAGTTAAACAACCGACGGTCTCAAGGTAATTTCCTTCCTTTTTATGAAAATACCACGGTACCTTCAACTTGTGAAGTTGAGCCACTTTACCTTCATGTTAGTTAACATTAATGGGTAATTTCTCCATTTCTTAAAAAGGGGGTAATTTCTCCATGATCTCAGTTATACTTTTGACAGTAAGAGAGCCACACCTACCTTCGAATTCGCTAATTCAAACTTCGGATCTAAGCCAACGATTCATGTATATGGACCGAACATCAGTAACCCAACGATACGAGATCGGAGGGAAAGGAAAGAGGTAGTAGTATGGCACCGGAGGCGCGAAGAACCTGGCGGAGATGGGGGCAGCGTGGCGTTGATGCCCGCCGCCAGGGCCCGGCCGTAGCCGCCTCCGCGTTCCATCAGAACTACATCAGTAACCCAACGATACAAGATCGGAGGGAAAGGGAAGAGGTAGTAGTATGGCACCGGAGGCGCGAAGAACTTGGCGGAGATGGCGGCAGCGTGGCGTTGATGCCCGCCGCGAGGGCCCGGCGGTAGCCGCCTCCGCGTTCCATCAGAACTGGAGATCCACTCTGCTTGAGAAATCATCCTTTTTTTAGCCTCATCTACCCTTTTTTTTTTTTTTCAAATCTACTCTTCATCCAAACACAATTAAAACATAAAAACTATTTTACGGTATACGGTTGCAACGGTATAACACTGAAACCCATGAAACTCACAAAAGTTTTACACTAAAACTCATTAAACTTAGCACTAAAACCAATGAAACATGAAACTCATGAAACTAAATACTGAAACTCATAAAACCAGATGAAACTCATCACTGAAACTAATGAAACTTAGGTAGGTATACCGTTGCAACGGTATACCGTTGCCTGATTCTGCTCTAATTAAAAACTAATCTTATTTCTGACCGTGAAAACATAGCAAAATGACATGTGTCACCTTTTATGCTATCCTACTATAGAAGGCTCCTTTCGCGCCACCCGACTACGACAGCATGTGCTCTTATGCTTGCTAGGTCACGCGGCCACGCTTCTTGAGCGCGACGGGAGATACACACGTGTCGCGCCTTTCACGGCAAGGAAAAGGACCAAATCTATAAATGTATTTATGATAGAGCTAGTTTTACAACAACAAAAAATAGAAAAGCAATGATTCTTGTGCTTGATGGGCGAAAAGTGGAGAGTAGTGATGGATCGAAGGGCGGCCACAGTCATAGAAAGGCTCGGAATTATCAAGTAGGCTTGAGATAAAATGGCCTATTTGCATGATAAATATGGGTTATTTTTTTGACCTTATTGATATATATATATAGTACAAGACAGCATCGTATATGAGGTAGATTTAGCTTTCGTAGTCTCCAATTGAGGAGATAGGTATGAATTTATGATTTTACCCTGCGCAGGTGTGTATTATTTTGTCCATAGTGAACTCAAACGCAGTTGAGAATCTAGAATGTTTATCGCTATTTTCATATTAGATCTCTAGTCCTAACCACCCGCCAGTTGTACCCTCCTCCGAATTCGATGATAATATTACATGGGATGGACAGTTGTACCCTTTCTCAAAATCAGGAGTACTCATCTGCCCTGACCACCTGTCAGTGTACTTAATCTCGAAATCGGTGGTACTAACACGTGAGACGCCCAATTAAACTCCTCCTCAAAATCGGAGTTGCTTCTCTCATGACATTTAATATAGAGCCAAATAAAATAATCAACGTTTGTTATCAAATGCGTCCCTTACAGTGGAGAGTAGCGATGGATCGGGGGCCGGCCATAGACGTGAAGGCTAGGAATTATCAAGTAGGCTAGAGATAAAATGGCCTAGTTGCAAGATAAATATGGGCTATTTTTCGATTTATTGATATATACAGCATAGGCAAGGTTCAAAATCCTCGCGAAATTCAGCGAAATCTCAGAATTTGGCCATGGACGAGTTTCAAAATCCCGGCGGAATTAAAAAAAATCGAAAAATTCAAATTGCTACAGTAATTTTGGATTTTTCGGTGAGATCTCGGCAATATCGGGCGAGATTTGGTGGTTTTTTCGTCGGATTTTAATTTTTGTGCATTGCATTTGATTGGATTTAGGGTCAAGATCATTCACAAAAATTTTGACATGTTTTTGAAATTTTTTTTTTGTCGGTTCAATTTGTCAGTTAGTCTTGAGTAGCACTGTCTGAATTTTTTAAAATTTCTCAAGATTGATTAACATGTGAAAATTTTATGGAAATTTTATGGATGTGTTAGGACTATTCACAAAAATTTTCTAAAGTGGTTTGAATTATTTTTCATTGTGGTGAAATTTGTCGATTCATCTTTAGTAACACTATTTGAATTTATGAAAATTTTTAAAGATTGATCATCATCTAAAATTTTTTATGAGAATATTATGAATGTGTTAGTACCATCCACAAAAAATTTCAAAAGTTCTAATGTAGTTTGCAACATTTCCCATTCGTTTGAAATTTGCCGGTCAGCCTTTTATCAGGACAATAGCACTGTTAGATTTTTTTAAAAATTTCTCATGCTTGATCATTATTTGAAACTTTTATGGGAACATTAATGTGTAAGGACCATCCAAATTTTTTTTCAGAATTGTTTGATGTGTTTTGGACCATTTTTGGCCGGTTCAATGTGTGACGAGATCTCGGATTTTCGGTCGAGAAAAAACCGAATTTGAAATTAGATTTTTGAATCTCGTCCAAATATTATCCAAAATTTCTGAATCTCGTCAAAATTCGGATTTCAGCCGGTTCAATGTGGCGTCCTCTCGCCGCCGGCACGCGCGCGCCGACAATAATCCCCCTACCCTCCTGCGTCTCCGGCCGGGTATACATGATCTCGGCGTTGCCCGCGATCCCTACCGATGGCCACCGGACGGACGGCGTTCGTTGGCGCGTCGACATACCGGCGAACACGCTCGCTCCGATCCGCCGACAGGATCCCCCGGGAAGCGAAAGGCAGCTGTATGCTCCACTGGATTGTACAGGTATGCGATTTACTCTCCCCACACTTCGATCAGCAGCACTCGATCGGCCTGATTTCGTCTCGGCCTAATTACAAACAACAGAAATAGGCGAACTTTGTATCTGTCCCTTTTCACGCGCGCGATTTTTACCTTTGGCGTTGGTGTTTGTACTTGGTGCCAAAATGTTGACCTTCGATATAAAGGCTGAGTAAACATTATGGTATTTGCGTTGCGTCTAAATAATGCCGTATATTGAGCTAATTAATTATCAGGCAGCTTCCGTTCAGCAATGCCAATTGTTGATTCTAGCCATCATTTGAGTGTATATGATCTTTTCGAACGATCTCTGTTGGGGTAGCTATATATGAGAAAAGGAAACAAGGAAGTCTCTGCAGACACTAGTCCAATCCCTTCTGTTCTGCAAGAACACTCCGTTCAATCTGCATGCATCGCCATGTTTGGTTGGGGAGAATTGCCAGTGGGAGGCAATGAGAAAGGAAGGTGTGTTTTTTTTTTTCTTTCTTTTTTGGCGAGGGAAAGAAGTGGGGATTTTAAAGTCTCTTGTTTGTTCATATCAGACATTATTGTATATATATCCATAGAAAAAAAAAGTTTCAAAGAAAATATCCATAGATAAAAAATAAGTTTGTTCATAACTGCTATAATTTTTTAACGCACAATATCTCTGTGTCGACGATTGGGAAACATGCCCCCGCCGAGCTTACTTAGTTGATTGGGTGACTAACTTTTTCCTCTTCTTACGTGAAAGGTTGCTTCTGGAGGATGCTCGGTTTCAGGGGACAGAGGACACTCAGAAAATGACACAGTGGTTTTATCCTGATTCTGGCCTCTCACTGGGGAGATAATAACCCTACTCCAGCGTGGTGAGATTATATTCTATGTATTGCCAATATTCTTCTCCCAAGTATCTAAAAAAACCCCCCACTCTCGTATATGCACAAAAGATATTTATAGGTTACAAGGATATTCTCTTAATTGCAGTCCAAGTAACGGACCGTTTGACTGTGGCTAATATTTGTTGTAACTGAACCTTAATTCACGCCACATTCTCATCGTGGGCGTAATGGCTCCACATCATGGCGTCATTATCGCTACTCGGGTGTAACCTATAAATTAGGCCCTATTTGGATTTAGGGAATTCGGCTAGAATTTAGTTTGAAATTTTAAAAACCAAATCTTGCTCATGAAAACGGAATAGTGTTGGGAAAACATTTTGAATCAGAGCAGCACAATAATGCAAACCTTACGCGCTTTTCTTGCATGAATTATTGCCACCAGTGGATATATAGTGTTGTTGCCATCAAATATTACTGTCATTACTGTAAGTGTACAGTTTACTATGCCACCCTACCGGCCGGGAGTAAAGCGCCAATTATAGTTAGGATCACATCAACCAAAAAGAAAAAAGAAAAAAGAAAAGAAAAGCACATCGCAATGACATGCATCTTATGACCCTACACAGGGACAGATAAAAAGGTTACATCACATTTGGGAGCATAACATACAAAACAAGGCAGAAGAAAAGAGAGAACGATTTATAAAAACTTTGAGCTTTAACCATATACCATGCCCGCATGCATCCCGTACGATCGACACGTCGTGCATGCACAATGCACGTCGACGCCCCTCATTTCTCAAACACACATATTCCGATGTCGCCGTCCCCTCCAGCGCCGGCCGAGCCGAGCAGCTCAGTCCACCTCTCCACTTCATCCCTCCCGTCGCTGTTGAGAAACAACAATGCTGCCATGTCATCCTCACCGTGGTCCAGCTGCGACCTCACACCGGCAGCGGCCGCCGCCGTCGCCTCCAAGATGCCGCACTCCCCGGGGCTGAGCTGCGACGCGACGAACTTGTCGAGCGCCCTCCAGTCCGTGGTCACCTTGTCGGCCTGCACGTTATTCTTGCCCCGCCCGCAGCCAGCGTCAGCGTCGTCCTCCGCCTCCTCGGCCGAGGCTTGGCTCGCCTTCAGCGGGAGCGGCGCGGAAGGGCTCTCGAGCTGAGGCAGCTCGACGAGATGGCTGGAGTAGCGCAGGAGGGCGGCGCCGTCAAGCTCCGTCTCCTGCTTGAAGCGCGCGCTCTTTGTCTGCCGCCTCATCTGCGCGTACGCCGCGTTCGGATTTACGAACGCCGCCGCGGCGCTCATGATGTTGGGCTCGTGGTACGAGTAGTTGGAATCCCACGTCTCCACCATGCTCCGTGCCGAATATGCTGCTCTCTTCTTGAACGCCCGGCACACCACCCAGCCTTCTTCCTGCAATATGTATAAACACATATGAACACTTGCTAGCTAGGTCAGAACACAGAGCATTATGCAAGGTTGAAATGAAATGTTTGCCAAGAAAAAGAAACTAACTAAAGTTATCTAGCTCACCACTGTGTGATAGTGGAATGGTGAAAATCCTGAAATTAACTTTTGTTTTCTAGTGATTGTGCAATGGTTTTGATGAGTACTAGTCTTAGTTGCATACAGCTTGTAAACAATGGCGCGTGTGAGAATGTTCACATGAGGAAACCCTAACTAGGACATGCATGCGCATGCATTTGTTTAGGAAAAGGTTTAGTAAGTGGTAAGGTCAGGATGGCAACACTGGATGCAGAATGCCTTTTTTTTTTGGAAAAGAAGACTTTGGAAGACTCACAAAATGGGGGCTTATCTTTAAGGGCCAAAAGGTTGTGAGTAGTGGTGCATACTACTAGGATATATTCCTCCCTCATCTACAGTGCTATAGACCTCCATGTCAGAAACCAAGATGTCGCAAATTAAAGTATAATTAGGTAACATTAATCGATCTATCAACTTCTTGGATTGTTAACTTGGAGGAACCAGTTTGAAACGGAAATGTGGTAACTAAATAACACTCTTACTTAGTACTCTGATCTTCTTAGGTAGTAGGAAGAAAGACCACGTTACTTTGGCGCTGTGAAGTTCTAAATGAGCTATGTAAAACGCAACTGATGCATCATGAACTCCTGAGCCAAAAGCCACACATCGTTTAAAGAGCTAGCTGATCAAAAGGTGATCAGATCACCAGCTGCTAGTGAGATGAGAGAGCTTGCCTGCGGCGGTGCATTCTCGTCGGTCTCGAGGCGGTACTCATGCATGATCCAGTCGGTCTTCTGCCCGTTGGGCGCCCTGCCCTTGTAGAAGACTAGCGTCTTCCTCATGCCGATGAGCCTGCTCTTGTCGTTCACCGCCTTGTCCCTCCCCGTCGCCTTCCAGAAGCCGGCCATGGTCGCCCTGTTGGTCCTCGTCCCCGTCGGGTACTTGCGGTCCTTGTAGCTGAAGAAGTACCACTCGCTCTGCTCCTCGTACCCGATCCCGCAATGCCCTTCACAGTTACACACACAAAACCAAGCAAGCATATATAAACACAAAATTATATAAGACCAAGAACGTCGCTGTACCAATGCATGCATGCCGATGCCATGCGTATCTGAAACTTGACCTAGCTCGATCATCAAGTTAGATACCTTGGAGATCCCAGGGCTCGATGCGGTACAGATCGATGTCGCGTATGACGTCGAGGTCGATCTTCTGAGAGGCCACCTTCTTCCTGAGGTAGTAGCCGACGAGCTCCTCTTCGGTGGGGTGGAACCTGAAGCCAGGAGGGACGCAAGATTCCATGGAGTCCATATAATCACGACCACCACCTGCATGCGTATAGATGTGCATCAAATTCAGCGACGCCTCTATCGGCCTCTAAATATCCATCCACCCAAATGATATTGCTCGCGAGTGGCACTAGCTAGTAATAAAGAAACACGCATCATGCATGCATGTGCTTGAATCATTCGATGCAAGCCTGCATTTTTTATAGGGGAAAGGCAAAAGCCAGGGGAGTTATCAGTTGCAGAAGGGAACAGTATTGGTTGTGTTGTGTGTGGATACTGGCTTACTAGTAGCATACAGACTGAAGAGTTGTACTACTCCAGTAGTATATGTGTGTGTATGGGTTTCAGTGCCTTGGTAAAATTTAATCCAGCCATGTTGGGTTTGTACTGGTACTCTAGCTTCTAGGTTAAAGGACAAAGTACGGCAAAGCCTGAGCAAGAGCCAGGGACAAACGTAGGAAAGTTACCGGCCTGTCAATGATGTTGTCGACTGTGAAATCAGAGGCATGTGGGCTCTAGTCAGCAAGGAATTATAGCAGCAGCAGGATGAAGAAAATATGTGAATTAATACATAGCAATACTCTCTATCTCTGTGTGTGTGTGTGAAGAGAGTGGGGCATAATATATGTAGTATTGTTGAACGTATAATAGGCTAATTAAGAACGTAATTAAGTGCTAATGATTCCCTACTCATCCTGATCATAAAGCTCTCATGAAATGGATGATGGATGATGGTACATATATATGGGCTCAATGCAATGCAGAGCCAGAGGCCTTTTTTTTTGGTAAAGAAAATCTAGGAATATTACTGTGCTTTTTGCTTAATTTTGTGGGTTTGCAATTTTGCACGATAGAATGCACATCAAAAATCCGCTAGATCAAGTGATAGTATCATACGTGTAACTAAAGAAGATGGATAATGGCATCTACGTACAATACTGTACTAGTTAGCATATTAATTGGTCCCTCAAACTGACTAGTGTCAACTGTTAAGACTAAGTAATACCATGCTATCGTATGTATATATATGTTCATATATTTCTAGAATTTAAATAGAGCTAACACGGCTGGGAAATAAAAGACGATGGAGAAAGCACTGCTCGAAAGCTGAAGGCATTTGCTATTCGCCGACCGGCCGGAGAGCTAGCTCACGCGCCGGCATGCATGCCGCCACGCCATGGGGGACTGCAAAAAAAAACTTTGCAAAGGTGGGCGTTGGGAGCAAAAGGCAGAGAATAAAAACGTGAGGAGACCGAGGAAGGGAAGAGAAGGGAAGGCTCGTCTCTTTCTTGGATCAGGCCTGCAAAGGAGAAGAGGCTAAAAAGCTCCTCCTCCTCCTCACTACTCCGTTAATAAAGCATGCATACATAGATCTAGGGGATGAAAAGCCAGGCCAGCATGCAGCAGGGGCACACGACTATCGGCTCCTCCTATCCTTTCCTTGCACGGCCTCTGACCCTTCTGTCCTCCTGTCGAGGAATTCCACGGCACAGCAGCAGGGAGGTGCTCCGGCCTTGTTGCCTAGCTAGCTAGATGCGTTTGTATTTGCTGCTACTGCCACTAGCTAGATAGCTACTGAACCGCCGTACTGCATGGGAGTCTTGTGTACTAGCTCGTCATGGCAGTTGCTGTGTTACTGTGTAGGGTGGAGGAGAAGGTCCTGCAGGGAGATCGATCAATTTTTTTTTGTCCCCCCTTGGCCTTTCGTCGGGTGTATGACCTTGTCATCACTACCGGATCTCCTTCCATATTTCCTGTCCCTCCGAAAGTACTGTCGTCCGTTCGAAACATGCATGGGGGTTTCACAATTTAATGCAGGTCCGGATTCTGAATGGAGCCTACGAAATGAGATGAGCCTAAATGGAAGAAGCTAGCTAGACATTGTACGTATAACATGTCCACAGATTACAGAGGTAACTGAATTAACGAGACACATCCTTCCAGCTCGTGTGCAAGAAAAGCATGGTTAATTAATTTTGTAATATGAAACATATATCCATCCTAGAAATCGATTGTGAAGACTCAAGAGTAATAGACACTAATGCATCTCTCAGTAACACATGTTTCCTACCACATGCGATCTTTTTCATGATATCTTCCCGAAGTTTGAAAAAAATGGTATGTTGCCAAACTTTTGGTAAGGCATTAGCATCTAAAAAATCAGAAATTAATAAAGATGAGTAAATGGAACTAGGACGCACCTTCTCTACATTCCTATTAATTCTACAAGCAAAAGATTATACATATAATGCTAGTTCTAATTTTACTTTCAAAAATGAAGGTGTTTCTATATGTCCAGTCGATATCTATTTTAATTCAACATATATAAGATCTTCCAGTGTAAAACAATATTTTTTTTCTGAACTATTAGTGTGGTCACAATCCACCATCCTAACAGTGATGGTTAACCATAATAGCCATCCTAGTGCACTTGGCAGTAAAGCAGTTGTGATTGTAGTTAGTCATTCACTCATCTTTCTGGCGGAGAGAGAAGAAGAAGAAGATAAAAGAATAGTTCAGATAAATAAAAGTACATTAAGAATAATAGAAGCCATATATTTCTCAAAAAAACAAAGATGGTAAATCATTATATATGTAAGCGAGTCTCATGCATTTCCTGCGACAGATTAATATGACCATATATAGCAGTTCAACCAGAAGGATGTTTGCACACTGTGGTTGTTTCTTACGAATACCTTAAGAGAGATGTCGTTTCTCACTAAAAGCGGACTTTATATTTAACATATTGATACCAATGCTAAGAGATTGATTTTTCTTAGAAATATTTGTTTGAAGTTTACTAATTAATGTGGCACTTTTGTAAATATATAGGCTAACTCTATGTACAATATAGTACATAAAAATATATTCACATTTACATAAAAAATATATTCAGATATAGTGAAAAGTGTGCAATATTATTCACACCTGGATATCTAAAAAAATCCCCAGATATGCATGTATATATGCAACATAAAAAGAAAATGATAACCCGAATACCTGATGTTTTGTTTCAGACTCTGTTGGCCAAAAAGTATTAAAATAATCTAGTAATGGATTCAAGTGCATTTTTGAAGATAACAGACATGTTATAATTTGGATTTTTTTATCCATACTTACCAAGACTCATGGGGCTAGGTATACAATAACAGAACTAGAAAATTTCGATGGGAGTGCACACTTCACATGTATAACTCTATATTCTTGTATAGTGATTGTGTAATATCATAAATCCAACATATATATTTAAATTTTCTAAAAGTAACATACAAATAGTTATAAGATCTTAAAAATCACAAACCACCAAACTCAAAACAAATTCAATCAACAAATTTGGCCTATTGAAGAAGTAAACTTACAATGTTTCTCAAATATTTTTGGGGGTGCCGGGCATACCCGTCACCCTCCTAGATCCGCCCCTGTAGGTATATATACATATGATATGAGCACCAATATGAAGAAAATTAACTAGTCTCTGATCCATTTGTATGCATAATAACCAAAAACATCAACGAAGTGAAGAGGAAAGATGGGAGACATTAAAGATATTACAGATAGCACTATCTATATGGCTCCATCTCATTTACGGTTCGAGAGAGAGAGAGAGAGAGAGAGAGAGAGAGAGAGGACCAAACAAAACCAGATCAAGATGACAAACTAGCTAGCTAGCGCGGATCACAGATGAACACGTATATAGCTGGATTGATCAATTAGTAGGTGCTTGGAACTCACCTCAGATGATCAGTTACTCTATACAGATATAGACGTCGATGATCCCCTTCTCCTAGAAAGCAAAACTATATATGTCGTTCTTGATCGGCAAGGGGGTAGCTCTTCTGTATGGAAAAATAAACAGCTTGAGGAATAGAAGAGTTTGCTTTGGGGAGGTATAGAAGAGGAGAAAGGAGGGGGAGAAGATGGCGAGTATAAAAAGGCAGGAGGGGTCGCGCTCTCCTTTCCGTCGCGCGTGGGTGAGGGAAATGAAGGCCATGGGCCCACATGGGCCCCTTGCTGACGTCATGTACCCTTCTAGCTACTCCTCTTTCCCTTTCCTTTTCTATGGCCGCTTCTCCCGTATGTACGTAGTACAAAAGAACAAACAAGCTAGTAACAGCTTTGTGTTCGCGCATATGCAGTGGCGGATTCGGGACCTAAATTTATAGGGTGCTAACTGGTAGTGATACAATATTAAAATAAGATAAATAAATTAAATAAAATATAGCTATTTCAAAAAACACCTCACGATAGATAAGGGGCGCTAAGGGGTACCCATGATGTTATCGAAAGTAAGGTATACCCTAGGCCCTCTTGTCCCCTGTTAGGTCCATCACTGCGCAGATGATATGTACCGTACATCGATTTCGCTGATCGATATATTCACCTATCTCACTGCGATCACTAGTGATTACTTTCATGTGATGGCCAGCAGTTAATTAGCCACGTTCAGTTTAAATCTAGCTAGCTAGGGCACTTGCATATACGGTTCTTCGAGTTTGAGCTTCGCTCGTAGATGTTACTCTACAACTTAAACTCTGATCCTATTATCGAATTATCCATCACTTAATTTAAGAGGCTAGCTACCACTTGATCTATCAATTAATGGATTCGCGGCATGTAGGCGGGACCGTTCCTGATATTTTAGAGGCTCTTGGACGGGACAAAAATAGAGGTCCTCATTCTAACATAAATGTAGAGTAATATCTTTTATTTCAGATACTTAGTATATCACAAAAATATAAAATATTCATTGACGACAATCGACTAGCACATTAACATTATGAATAAGTCTCAAAAACTATAACATGCTACTAGAGATAAAAACAATTTAGGAGATAATTATATTAGCCAAAGCATGCTAAGGGAGGGTACGTCATGAATCATCATCTATCACCTGCCAAAAAAGCAAGCAAGTTGTGAATACAATGATCATGTATAGAAAGCAATTTCTTCTAATATTTTCTAGATGCAAAGTCACTGACAATAGTATCAGCATCAATATGATCCAACGTATCCTTCTCAATGCATAAAGTGGCCAGACTATTCAACTTTTCTGGTGACATTGATGACCTCAAATAATTTTAACTTAGAAAAGCTTCTTTCAGCTGAAGCTACAATCATAATAATAGTAAACAAGATTCGATAAGCAATTGAAACATTTGCAGCATTCTTAATTCAGAAAAAAGTTTATCTAACTAAACATCAAATGAATCATTTTGAGAAAAATATTTACAAATTTAGTGCAACACTCTCTTAGTTTGACATCATCCATGGTTTCATGTTTTTTAAGCTAAGTAAAAACCCGAATATACTTTTGAACACTATAATTTTTTTTTCTAATTTACTCCTTCATTTTTTTTTGTATATTTCGGTAGTTCAACTGACCCAACTATCAACTATATTTAATCTAGATATATACTGTATACTATATACATACATGGTATAGGCCTCTAACTTTCGTAGGCTCTGAGTGGTCGCACTTGCTGCCTAGGCCTAAGGCCGGCTCTGCATGTAGGTATATGACATCAGTTATCCCAGGAAACAGCTGATTAATCTAGGAGCTGTCCATCATTTTCTTCTGGAGAAGCGCGACAGGCATGATTATCAAATGCTTTTCATCTAGTAGTTGTTGCTAACTCTGGTTTCGGTGCAATCAATTGCGCACTGTCTTACCAATGGTACCACTGTGCTTTCTGTTTATAGGACCATGCTGCCCAGTTGACAGATGAACAAATTACTCAGTAGCTATAGATAGCTGCAGGTCTCGTACAGTTGTCCATATATCATGATAAATCCGTTGTATCATTGCACACAAGATTTCTCTGATGAATGAACTCACTGCAAATCTATCGACAATTTTGATCGATGTGATATGTTTAAACAAAATGAATTTGATTTGATGTAAATAACAACCTAGATAGCTAGCACTTTCACATCACAGAGCTAGACCAGTAAATTTCAACATACATACATACATACATACATTACTTCCAATATATGAAAAACACTCCTTTATCACTTCTGGTGTACTCATATATATACTAACTATAAGATGTTTCAACGTGTACACACAGACACACACGCATATACACATATAGGAAAATGGTTCTATATCCCAAGGAGTACGTACTCCCACTCTCAGTATACCGCTTGAATGATGTTGTTATACCTCTATATCCTTTTAAGTATACTCTAATATTGATTATAAGTCGCTCCAAAGTGAGTTTCATGAAAAATTTCATAAAAATCCACTATTTATAGCATAATTTGTTTATATTCTTCTTTTACATATGGAAAAAGATAAATAGCAAAAAACAAAGGGCTCCAATGATTTTTTTTTACAATGTTGCATTGTAGTATCTTAGAATTATTATTAGAGTATACCGAAAGTAATAAAGGAGTATAACATATTTGTTTAAGTGGTATACTAGAGGTGGAAGTACGTACTCTGAAGTATAAAAAAGACTTCCTACATACATACATACATACAGACATATGTATGTATAGAGAGAGAGAGAAAGGTCATTTTGTATTCCCATACCCCTTTCCATTAAAAGGCATCATACTCCCTAATCCAGTGGTCCTAATTAATGTATTTATTATTACCGTCGCATGCAGCATAACAACTTCCATTATTAATGCCGCATGCACATTGTTCTAAAGCATTTGGTTGTTGGAGAGAAATTGTAATAAACTTTAAGTGGATGGAACCGGGGTACATATTCCCGGCAGCACGCTGCCATTTTCCTTACAAACTGGACGGTCTCTTATCCCTTGATCATCGATCATACATGTCCTACCTAGAAATTCGTTCAGTCAGTGTCAGAGCATGCACCAAACTGATGAGTGACTAATTGCATCTGTTAGCCTTAGCCATTAGCATTTAATTGATTATATTTCCAGAAGCATGATCAGTAGGAATTATGATGTCGATAACACTGGGGCGTAGGCATGCATTACATTACATGCTGTACTAAGTATGATGCCACCTAGCTACCACTGTTAGGGGCAACAACAAATCCTTCTCTGATAAGAATGAATCAAATTTGGGAGCCCCCCACATCATTTCGGTTCTCATTGCTTGCTAGCTGCTGATCAACTCATGATCAAAGGAAATATATTTACAATGATGCAATGGAAGTGCAAGAATTTGATATATTTTCTATATCAACGTATCGCATGTATTTAGCCCAATTTCTCTCTTTAATTAGATCAACATCAGAAGGTTAAAGGCTCGCTAATATGAGCAGTGCCACAACATTCTGTATGCCCTGAACAGCTTTACACGAGAATCCAACTAACTAACGGTATCATGAACAACTAAAGTCAAGGAAATCCACCGAGCAGCTAGTGTGCTATGATTATTGATGATTAATATAAGTGTGTTCTAATTCAACTAGATGGCCACATAGATAAAGCAAGGATCGGTCAAAATCCTTGGATTAAATTAACTAATAACTAGTGTACGTATCTATAGATCTTTTCTTTTTCGTCAAGCAAAGAAAGTTCAAAGTTGTGCCTTTTTCTTTAGTAATAAAACCTACCTACAGTCCCCATTCTAGTGTTCAGGCACTATACAAGTTTACAAGTGTAATTCAAGTGGTGAGTCACATTTACACCATTGATTGTTCCTCCTTTCACCTAGTCGTTCGTCGATGCAACACTGGGAAAATTGAAGAGAAGTTAAAACTTGAGACAATCATTGATTAGTTACCAGTCACATATTTTGTTTTCCCTAAAATATACTATCAGATTAGATATATAATCGAGCCCGTATATCTGCCACGGCAACAATTAACTTATGTACATTAAGTCCTCCCTGCAAATTATATATCCGGGTTGTGTGGTGGTACTTGATGAATAAGTGATCAGGAACAAGAATTGGAGTCCAGCATATGTATCCGTTCAATCAATAATTAACAACACACTGGAACAAAACAATTAATGATACTGCGGTGACCCGTATAATTAACACAGGATAACGACAACAACTTTATAATTAACTATAATGTAATTACACTAATATGGACATATTAGCTAACAAAACATCGAGCGGACCTGGCACTTTATCAGTTAATACACCAAATTTAGAGTGTTGCAACATAACAATAATTAGAGACTAGTAAGAAACTTCATTACAATTTTTGCCAAGCAAGATATCATCTTAAAGTTCATATGTCTACCAAAGTATTTACAGTAAAAATTTAAATATAATATCTACACTATACAATACCCTAGTGATCTGTGGTCTCCTCCATAGGTGTTGCTACTCCATTCACTCCTCTAGGTAGTACTCTGCCTCCTCATCATCCCGGTCCTGCGGTTGGCTCTCCAACCCTTCATTCTTAGTGAATTCATAGTGCTCAGAATTTAAGCAAAGAGGAATTTATATAAGGGTGAGTACAAGAATGTACTCAGCAAGCATTAGTAATAAAATACTATATATACATATATGTATATGAATTTTTCCTCTCAAATCACCTCATATAGTAATAAAATACTATATACATATATGTATATTAATTTAATGCATTGATTCTATTTTCAATCTTATGTGCGTGAAATTGAATTTGCATATTTATAATTGAATATTCGAAGATCGCCCGTGTTTGTAATTGTATTCATGAAATTTTTTATTTTTGAGATGCAATTATTCATTCATATAATTTATTGACAGAATTGTTATTAAATGCCACAATTTATTCCATTGTAACCAATTTGTAATATTTGAGTTGTAATATTACTTCTTTTCTGATTAATTTGATTTAATCACACGATTTATTTTATTTTAATGACTCATTTGAACTGACCGGGTTATTTCAGATACACCTTTTGGTGTTGGACCATATGTTTGTAACAGGATTCCCAAAACCTAAGGATAGGTGCGAGGGAAAAGACTACGGACACTAAGGCCCCACCAGTTGCGCAATTTCGCTTGCGCTTGCATCATGTTCTTGCGGGCGAGTGACTATAATAATTCCGCGCGTACCCGGCCGGCCGGCCCGGCCGGTCTGCAGCTAGACATGCCCTTTTGCTCCTCATGAGAAGTGCTTTGAGACGGAGGTCAAACACGGGAGGAGTAAGTAGGCCCTAGCGCGCGGCTTAGCAGCTGCTAATGATCGATCATGTAACCTCCAATCACACTCACGCGCGCTAATCCCGATGGAACCTTGCGACGCTGGAGCACGACATTCAATTCCCTGCGCTTTTGCTCCCCGGACGACACGTTCGCAGGGTCTCTCAAGAGATCACTCCAGATTAAACCGTACTTAAATCGGTGGTGCCAAGCTGGTGGCCCATGTTCTTGTGCTAGGATAATGTTTGCACTTGCAGCAGTAGCTAGGGACCAGGACCAGTGGGATCGATATATTGACGATGTTCACTTTTCATGTTTCTGTCTGTGCCTCTTGCATATATACCATGTAGGCAGATGTTTCTATGCCTGCAGAAATAATTATAGGTCTAGCTTGTTGCATATGTAACTGTCAAGAATGAGAAATACCCCCGGACAATTAATGCATGCATTGCCATTGACTTGGATACATCACATCGATCAGTGTATGTGCATGAGCGGCTCTCTCCATTGTAATACATACTGAACATATACGATCGGTGTATGTGCATGACTGCGCACCGTACGCAGCAGCAGATCACCACATATTTCATAAAGCGATCGATCGATGGGAGCGTCAGCTTGTGATCTGTCATTGCACTCTTGGGGATTTCTAGCTACGATCGAACAGCAACGGCAGACCGGCCGATCGATCGGAAAGCTGTAACGGCACGCCATGTTCTTGGTTCGGGCTGATCGATGACTTGTCCTTCCTTCAATTCCCACCAAGCATGGAACAGCATCTCCCCAAAAGTGCACTTAACAATAACAGGATAAGCTTAGATAGCTGTTACGCTTGAGCCGTACACATGTATAAACTACAATGTGTGCCCAATAGCTGGCCGTCCAGGTATATACTAATCATGCTACTCCGGTGATGCATCTAGAACTAGCTAGCTAGCTACCTTCCAATACATGCACTTTAAGGCCCACACCCATCTAAACATATTTATTCTGAAACTGCAAGTATATAGTAGTAGTAGTAGTATATTATCACTACTATAGATTTGGCCTTCCATACTGGCCCATTAGTACCGATTGGATTTGAATCGGTACTGATAGTGACATCAATACCGGTTCATTAGCTACAAGGCTGTAGTGGGCTTTCAGAACCGGTATTAATTGATGACCGTTGTCAACCGGGACTGATGGTCAGATCTGTAGTAGTGTATAATGTAGGTACATATATACGTAGCACCAAAAAGCAGATACAGACGTGTTCGTAGGAGAGGAAACGGGGTTGCAGGCCAAGTTGCAATGCTTGGGGCCGGTCGGACACCAATACCCTACCAGCTGAACCTGCAATGATGCAACTCTTAAATCTTCCATGGCCAGCCTCCGAACTCAACACGCACGTAGCAAATTAAGATCGATCGATGATCGTGGGAAGGCTTGACGTACAATATACACTACAAGTACGCGTCGTCTTTGAACTCGACGGCTTTTAGACTACGAGGTATTCCACTTGTGGAGTACATGCATGAGATCCTGTTCTGGCAGGTTATGTACATGATGTGGCTGCAGGGCGGTAGTAGCTAGCTAGCAAGCACGAATGGGCGCAGACGTTGGGATGGAGACATGTGGTGCGAGCACAGCACAGCTTGTTGTTTGCTGCATGTGCATGCTCCATGGCTATTGGCACAACTGTATATATATATGATCAGTGTATGTTGGTGATGTACATTGTAGATGCAGACATGCATGCAGATATTGGGAAAGAGATGATGAAAGCTAGACATATATGTCGAGTGGGAACAGTGCTGCTTGCCTGCGATCTTTTCCTCGCAAAAGGAGTTGATCAGATTTTTTTTTCACCGTACAGTACAGTGGCAGGAATATATTGCTGCCTGTAGGAAGTAGGAACTTGCCTTGCGGACCAGCCAGCGTAGCAGCAAAGTCAAAAGTCTCCCGGAACTTTCCAAACAAGCGTACTTTTTCTGTGATTTGACGGGCAGTACATGGCATGGATGTTGTTTTCGTTCTGATCAACTCACTTGAACGAGCTAGCCAGAGCAAGATATGCATCAAAGGTAGTGGATGGAAAAGCCGTGGACGTACATTATGGCTTGCAATTCAGAAACAGTGCTTGATCGAGTAGTGGATGCACGTAAATTCCACAAATGAACTCGATTGATCTCTCGGTTATCTTTGTACTTAACTTTCGTTGGTTGGTCGGCACCGTGCGTCTCTCTGAAATTTAACGCTCCGGCAAGATCCATACTTGAAAGTCGTCAGAGAACCAAATACCCAGGCATGCACATAACATGCCAGCGCATGTGGTACGTACGAGACGCTGCAGGGAACGGAACTACATGCATGTAGGTTAGAAATGAGAGGGAATATACTAGCAAGAGACTGAGAGAGTGAAGGAACTAGTGTAGCTCTAGTGTTGTGTCGAGCAGAGTGGGGCGGTGCAGTGCGGATGGGGACGGCTCGTCGCCCATGCAAGCAATGCAATGCAATGCATGCCTCGGTCGGTCGGTCCGAAAGACCCAGTTCACCGGCCCATCCGCCCGCCCAATCATGAGCGCCGCGTGGCATGATTAAACCGCTCCGTCGGTGTGCGAGCGACGCCGCGCGCGTAGGCCCCGCCGCCCACCACCACCGCGTGCGCGCATCCGCCGTCCCCTCCCCTACGCGTTGCGCCCTCCGCATCTCGGCGGCGCAGCCGCAGTTTAACGCGCCGGCCAGCACACGTACGCGCGCGCGCACCATCCCAAAGGTTAAGAATGTGTTTGGTTGGTGGGATGAGATTGAATAGGATGCAGTGATTCTGTATTTTTGATGAATGGAATGATGGTTCAGTATTTACAGGAAATATTTCTTAATTTTGTGTTACAACATCCAGGATAAGATGGTTCCATTCAAGCAACCAAACATATAGATGGCTTTTTTCTTGATCCATCTCATGGATATACCACTTGGTACAAACAACCAAACATGCTCTAAGTTGCTTAGCTAGTGCCCATCGGTACGAGATTGTCCCTTCCTTCACAAAGAGTCATCTTTTAGTACATAAACACCGTCTATACAAAACTAGCTAGCTTGATCACTAATTCTTATTATAATATATAAAAAAAACGAACAACTATTTGCGTTGCGACCGCAGAGAGTAAATTATTGGCAGTATTCCTGCTCACGACTCAAGCCGCAGGTTTCGTGCTTGTACAAACCGGCTCGTCCTCGCTTTCGCTAGGAAACTGATGACAGCTTATGAAAGCAACACTTCCTTTTCGTTTGGTGAAGAAAGGTCGATATATATGCGCGCGCGATAGAGTACGTATGCTGTGTGAGATCGATCCATGGCGTAAGCGGCAAAAAGGCTAGCATGCATGACACTTAGAGTAAAGCCTAGCTACCATGACAACAACACTTTACGTTGTCTCTCCCTCCCCTCCCCTCCCCTCCTTGGAGAAAAAGGATCTTTACGTACCTTTGCTGTAGAAGCCATGCCGTGCTTATAATTATTGACTGTGTAACGTGCTCAAAATGGTACTCCAGCTTCAATTGACCAACAAAGCGAGCTAGAGCTAGATTTTTTCGACTCACATATGCATATATTGTGACTGGCTGCACAGGTGATTAATTTGGCGGCACGCTGCTAATAGACAAAGTGATCGATGGCGATATATGAGCCAGATGAAATGCCTGATGTCTCCTGTCATTTTAGTAATATAGCGGAGAGGTGAACGGCAAGGGATCAACAAGCCACCAAGGGGAGATATATACTAGATAGTTTGTTAGAAACTACTGTTGATCTTGCTCCTACGTGGATCGATCGATGGAGCTAGGCAGCCATGGAGGTTGGTGAAGGGAAAAGGACGGCACAACATGTTGGCTACTGAAAAGGTGCAAAAATGGTAGGTGTTGTTGGAGATATATATATATATAGCGAGATAGATATATACTTGTGGCACACTCTTACCACTTTTGCTACATGTGATGTGAGCATCAAGCTTGTTTCTCTTTCTCTCCCTCTTCCCTTCATTCTTTCTCTTCCCTGTACATGCTGTCTCTGCATGCATGTCGATGCTTCGCTGCTATCATTGCTCGGTTTCCATTCCATTCCAGGGTATGGAGCGCCATGGATCGATGCATCCAAAGCTAGCTCAAGCTGGCATGGCAGCGAATACGCGAAAAGCGAATCCTCAATTACGAAACGACCATTGGTAGCTAGGACAATGCATGCATGTGTGTTAGGGATGCAAATGGGCCGGCCCTAGGGTCATCTTGGACCCACTCTAGTTCATTTGTTTGCACTAAAACTTAAAAGGTGGAGTAAAAATTAAGTTTTTAGTGCAAACAAATGAACTAGAGTGGGCCAAAGAAGACCCTAGGGTCGGCCCATTTGCATCCCTAATGTGTGTGCGTGCTCATCAGATCGATTGATGCAACCAAATGCGCGTATTACTGTTTGAATTCGGATTGAGAACCGCATGCATGATCAATCGGCGGGCATCGATGGTAAACAATCGATCGATCTCTACCTTGTTGTTAACTTCTGGAAGCGGAATCATGTAGGCACTGGCAGCCCTTCGGTGCGCGTGAGCCATCGATGCATTCCGTGGACTGATAACCAGCGGAATGATCGCGCTACCTCTATCAAATCGATCGTCTCTCATGACGAGGAGCAAAGACACGAAAAGATACGGCACAGAAAAGTTCACAGCGGTAGCAGCTAGCTCATAAGTACAAGATCCTAGCTCCCTGATCTGGCCTAATGGCAGATAGACAAGTCGACCATCCATCTTGTCCAGTAGAGTATGTAGTACTACGGCAAGCTCACTAACATATATGCAACCATACAGGAGAACAGCAATTAACAACGTGTCTACACACGATTGGTGATAATTTACTGGTAAGATATCGTTGGAATATTCTAAGTGCTGCTTGGCTTATTTTAAACAAGAGATTAAGGGCCTGTTTGGATCCACCTAGCTAATAGTTATCTGCTAATTATTAGCTGCTAAGGATCCAAACAGGTCCAACAAATACATCAGCTAACAATTAGCTGGGCACCAGCTAATGATTATCTCATTATCTAGCCAAACCCAGCTAATATCAGCTAATAGATGGTATTTGACAAAATTACCCTTCCACCTAAAATCGGTACATGACTCAATGGATGGAATAACCGCTCGTCAAAAACTCCCAACGCCCCAGGACTCTTCTGCAAGCGAAACCAAAATCTGCTGCGCCCCTAAATCTCCCACGGCTCCCCAAATCTTGCCGAGCGACCACCCACGCATCTGCGGCCGCCCGCCCGGTTGCTGCTGCCCACCCACAAAGCTGCCGCCCACCCACGAAGGAGCTCCGCGGCCAGCGACTCTGCGCCTCCTCGGCGCCCTTGAAGAGGTCCTCGCCCGCCGCCCACCGCATGAGATGGGCGTGTTTGGATCGAGCGGCGATAACCGATCACATCACGCCTCCAAGCAAGCGCGCGTCGACATGGATTTCTTCGCGAAGCAGAGCTCTGCGGTGGTAAGGTATTCCTCCACGGCGGTTCCGTGTCTTGAGGGTCTTGATCTCAACTCACGTCCGAGTTCCCGGAGCTTGATGCGGTACCAGGAGTACTGCGATCTCGCCCGATCGTAACAACAACAACGATGCAGAGGTCGGTGACGGGCGTCAGTGCACTGGCCCCTCTGGATCCGCCGTTGCTGGTCGTGGTGTCGCAGCAAGACGTGACTCATCCGGTGGAGATGCTCCTGCCACGGCGGCGCAGCTGTTCCGCGCTCCTCGGACGGCCGGATCGGGTAGCAGAGGCGCACGTGGAGCTCATCGGGGCACCGCCGCCGCAGCTAGGTCTGGTGGTCCTCATCGCGTTGCAACCGCCGCAGGTGGGAGTGCTCCCAGTGTTGGACAACCGGAAGAAGGTGATGCAGGACTGGATGAAGAGGAAGAAGGCTTTGTTCATGGATCTGAGGTGATACATTTTCCTTGGTCATTAGTCTTTGTTAATCTATTTGAGTATTGGAATCATGAACTCTAGTACTGATATTGTTAGAATAGAATTTGCTTCACTGATTGTTCATCAATTTGAGTAATGGAATCATGACATCTAGGCATGATATTGTTAGAAAAGTTTTTGGAACACTGATTGTTCTTCTATTTGCTTTGAACATGTTAGTAACAGACTAACATTAGTAGAAAAAACATTTGTCCATTTGTATAATTAAGGGACAGGGCATGCCTATAAAGAATGCCTGACAATTCAATCTGACCTCTAGGATCCTTTTGACAACATTAGACATTGTATCTGCTAGATGCCATATGGTAATTAGGTGCTTCTATGCTTTTTATATAAATTTGTTCTGGTGATGATAGCTGCTATAAGCTACAACATTAGACTTTGGATTCCCTGCATACATATGCCTGCCATTTATTGGCCGTCAGCAATACAAATCAATTCAATTTCATGTTCTGTCACTATAGCACTTGAAGTAATGGAATCATGAACTCTAGTACTGATATTGTTAGAAAATTATTTGCTTCACTAATTGTTCATCTATCTGAGTTAATGGAATCATGAACCAGCAAGCAAGCTTAAGTGCCAACTGGCCACGAACCCATTCAGTTCGACTATGCCAACAACTTGATTGTGTGTAACCAAGTGAAGGATACTTAAAATGCTGCGTAGAGCTGCTGTTATAAAGACAGTTATAATGCTTCTGAAAGTCAAGACATTTGTGTTTAAAATTTTTAAGTTATAAGAATTTGTTGTGCTTCAGAAAGAGGAATCACCTGGAAATTTATAAAACTAGTGCTTTAGCTTAGAAATCTTGTCTTGTGGTCCTCATAAGTTTCATTTCATATCCACATATATTAATGCAATCATGACCTCTAGGATCCTTTTGACAAAGCAAATTGGAGCTCGTCCAATAGTGCTATATTCTGTGACATTTGTATTGAAGAAATGAGAGTGGGAATACCATCAATTGATTAATGACCCATAGAGCATATAAGAACATGGCGGAGAAATATTTCTTAAGCACGGAGTTTGCGACACTCGAGAGTCCGACTCAAAAGCAGATGGGATCAACTTAAGAAACTCTATAGCTTTTGGTTGTGGCTGAACAAACAAAGCTGGACTTAGGAGGGCAAATGGAGCGGTGGTGGCTAATGACAAGTTTTGGAAGGAACACACAAAGGTACTTGTGATTTTTTGTAATAAATACATGAATCAGTATGTTGACAACTATACTTGTTCATTAATGTGGAATCTTTTTGCGGGGACATTACGAATGGAAGAGGTTGAAGTATGGTCCCCAGTGTCTAGAGCAACTTGAAGCGGAGATATTTGCATACTGTAGATGGATCAACCTCTTGCATTCACAGTGAACAAATTAATGATGAAGGTTTTGAAAGCAGCCCTTGATGGTAGTCCTATGAGTACTTGTATGAAGAGAACTAGTAGTACTAGTACATGTGTTACTAGTCCAATGAAAAGGTAAAGAGCCCTATGGTCAAGATTATGAAGGGAATTTTGGGGCCAGTATGGAGACCAATAATGCCATAGCCGAAAAGGTGATGCAAGGGAACTAATAATGGCGAATCCATCAACAAAGCGTGCAATTGGTTGTGAAAGTGGGGCTGCGAAGGATCTCACGAGCATTTAGATTGCTAGTCAACTATTTGTCAAACCTGAAAATCGTGCAATTTTCTTTACTTTGACCAGCAATGAAGGAAGGCTTGCTTGGTTAAAGAGGTGGTGCAGGCAGAAGAACATAAACTAGGATCTATTTTGTTGTAATTATTAGTCAATGAAAGTGTTATTTGAACGTTATTTGATATACGGTATGATCTAAAATTGTTAAATGAACAAATTCGTATGTGTTGATCTCACGAATGATGTGATATGTTCATATTATGCTTCAATATAAAGTTCATTTACTAATCTTTATATTGAATTGCTTGTAGATGAGCTCTTCTTCAAGTGATTATGAGACGAAGCACTAGAGGTTGCACGGATGCAAATGCGAGAACATGCAGAATATGGTGCAATAACTTGCTTTTAGTGCATTACTATGAAGATACATTCATGAACAAATCTAAGTTTAGGGAACCCGGAAATGTCGGATATGGCGGGTTATGAGAACCCTTAACAATCCAACATCTTGCTTCAACATGTTTAGAATGAGTAGGAGCTATTTTATAAGCTACATGATTCTTTGTTGTCGTCATATGGCTTGACGTCAACAAAGAAGATAATGTCGTAGAGGCTTTAGCCATGTTTTTATGGATCATTGGTGCCCCACAATCCATTAGGCAAGCTGAAAATCGTTTGAGTCGGCCGAAGGCGATTAGTCGAAAATTTGAGAAATTGTTGCATAGTGTCTATAGGCTCTCGGCGGATATTATCAAACCAAGAGATCGAGAATTTAGAAACGACTCATCCAAGGCTACAAGGTCATCGTTTTGCACCACATTTTGATAAGCGCATAGGAGCAATAGATGGGACTCATGTACCGGTTGTAGTGCCGGACATCAAAGATCCTTCAACATGTTGGCCCGTCATGGATATTCCACTCAAAATGTTTGGCTATATGTGACTTCGATATGAGGTTCACCTTTGTTGTGGCGGGATGGCCGGGATCGGTACATGACATGAGAGTGTTCAATGATGCTATACGCCAAATATGGCGACAAGTTCCCACATCTCCTCGAGGTAAACTAACGTCTGACCATCTTATTTCAATTACTCACTACGTACTCAAATTTCTATTGTTATTTTTAATTAATATCTATTGTACACTTTTTGTTAGATAAATTTTATCTTGTCGACTCGGGTTACCCTAAGCAGAGTGGGTTATCTTCTTGTAGTATAGAGGGCCAGTATCATTTACGAGTTTAAACAAGGCCCAAGACCGATTGGCAAAGGAGGTTTTCAATTATTTGCATTCATCTCTTATAGCGTTATCGGCGTTCATTTGGTGTTTTGAAAATGAAGTGGAGGATTTTGTTGGACTTACCATCTTATCAATGGTAAAGCAAACCAAAATAATACTTGCATGCATGGCCTTGCATAATTTTATTCGAGAAAGTGCAATAGCGGATCGGACTTTGACAGTGTGACATTGATGAAAACTACATGCCATTCCGGCGACCCCATCATCTCCAGCGAAGTGGAGCTAATAATCATCTAGGTGGCGAAGACCAAGACATGAGCGTCTTCGTGACAACCTTGCTAATGCTTTGTTTGCTATCGAGAGTGATTGTGAGAGGCTATTTGTATGGAAAGAACTTTAAATTTATATAAATGTTTAACATTTTGTTTGTTATTTATGGACTTCAATTTTGTAAGGACATAAAACTCGACGTTGATTTCACTTGCAAAGCGATCTTGAATCAATGACAAAGTAGTACTTGTGACATGAAGCAAGGCAGTCTTGATTCAATGACAAAGTGTAGACCAACCGCCCTTGAGTGAATAATTCAACGAAGGAATCGGCTATTTCTTTCCCTAATGTGCGGATAACCTTTGAGGTAGAAGCCCTACTTCTCGAAGCGGCTGATGACCTCTCCAATCTGAGCAAACATGCGTGTAGACCAAGCGCCCTTGAGTGAATAATGATCTCAAGGTGACAAAAAAATGTTTAAAGTCGCATGACCACACAACGAGAACAACAGAGAACATGTAGAATCCTTGAGACAAGCATGCAATAAAGCAGGGGTAATCTGGACAATTAATCAATTTAAACATCTATTAGTCACATATTAGCTGGTGGATCCAAACACCCTCTAGCTAATAGTTAGCTAGCTAATAGTTAGCTAGCTAATGTTAGCTAGCAACTATTAGCTAGCTAACTATTAGCTGCTAATGGATCCAAACAGGCCCTAACTCCCAAATTCAATTGAAGAGGAAGGCTACAAACCTCAAGATAATAATGTGAACAAAATATTCTCAGAAGGAAATATAAGCCAATAGCTGAACCACATAGTCCATGAGGTAATTTGACATGGCAAAGCTGATGGCACAAACCTATGAAGAACACACAGAGAACGCAATGTTTTGGGGCAATTTTTTTTTTTTTCTATTTACTTCAAGGTGCGGAACAACTCCAAAGCAAAATATATAAGTTTAGTACTTAAGCTAACAAACTCCCTAACTCGGTTCATGGATGCACGTCCCATACAGCAAGATCCAAACAACCTAGACAACAGCCACGTACATGCAGGCCCATGCACGCCATATCCCCTAAGACTGGGACTACTTGATGTTAGCTAACAACTCTAGCTAAGTCTTGATTTTTTTTTGCCAACAATCTCTTGCTTAAGCATGATTTGGCTGCGCAAGGTTCCTGACTCTCAATTGTTCGCGCATTTCCCTTGCGCTCCTGACTCTCAATTGTTCGCGCATTTCCCCGAACTTGACTCTTGCCAGTACCTTGGTGAGAATATATGCACGGTGCTCGTTTGTGCAAACATGCTCCACAGCAACCACCCCTCCTTTGATGCACTCTCAAATGATGGGAAAATGAGTATCAATGTGCTTGCTCCTTCCATGATGTAAGACCCTCCCTTTTATGATACAATATATCATAAAAGAAAGGATCTAATGTGCCTGTTGTATTAGTTCTAAGATTAGTGGCTAGCATGCACATTCACAAATTGAAATCACAACCATACACAAAGTTTTATTATTTATTACAGCGGAAGCAGTTTTACACATAATATTATACAAACCAAAATGATGGTAGAAATATTTTATCTTGCAGTGTGCCATTAAACCCAATTCCCACATGCAGCTGACAAGGTAAATCCTAGAAAGATTCGTCGTTATCAACCCCGTTTCCTGCGTAAAAGTAAGATTCATCAGGGATTTTTGACTCTTCACCTAAAACAATATTAGCATCAAGTTGAGTACAAAATATACTAGTAAGACTTTTGCAAAACCTAAAATACATGTAGGCTATATCAAAGGAAAAATTACTACAATTATTTTGCATAAAGTTGATTTGAATTGTAAATATTGAATATTAAATTGAAAGCGTAACTTTGTAAAGCAATTTGATAGGAATATAAAATAACAGCAAGTAAATAGAATATAACAACTCACAATTCCTTCAAGAGAGTGAGTAACATATCGCCCATTGCCGACACATGGCAAACCATTTGTAACTAATTAAAACCTTGCCAACGCATGGAAAATTATCTGAAACTATTTCTCAACACATTTCTAGTATCCATTTTTAATTCCAACCCTTTTTTTATGAAAATACCAAAACATCTAACGATGTGATGACTTTACCAAGTGCCCTTGACCATGGGCGTGGCTTTTCAAAAAGTTTCAACTCTGCAGAGGTGTACTTCTTTACCCAAAAGATATGATCAATTCTTTATGCTAAGCTATTTACACACTTCCTTAGGTGTGTGGCAGATGATCATAACAAAACCGTTATATTATCTAGCCCTAACTTTGCACTAGCCCGGTGACGATAAATCCCTGCTATGGCGGCAGAAATAAACTTTCACATAAATCATAAAAATCATGAGCTCACATTTGTCAATAACCATTTTCCCTATAACAAGGCGTACACTATTGTATCGGTAAACGTTTGTTCCATAATCACTTCAGTGTGAACGTCCCTTCGAGCAAACCTACTTGAAATACCCGTACTACTACAACTTTTCAATGTGCAAAGCTAGTTCTAAGTAACATAGCTGGTTAAGGCTGTCCCATACCAGCACTTGTAGTTGTACGGTTATTTTGGCCTGAAAATAACACAATGGTTCGGTCCTTAATTCGACCCGGATGAGAAATCTCCCCTATCTACGTGCAAGTCTCATGCACTTCTGGCTATTGCCAATAGCTCGTCCACGTTAAAACCATAGTTTTATTTTCATTTTTATTAAATTACCATTGATCACAACTATCCCAATATGTCCAATATTTATTTCCATTATTTACATTTAATGCGAACAGTAGAACCATCTGTTCTATTTCCGAACTAAAGCATGGCTAAGCATGTGCAATTATAACGAGTATACCCATTTCACATTTTCATGTGTCAATCCATAACCTAGGGTTATCGTGGTTCATATGTCAACATTAATTAAGGAAATCCATCAATGACGGTTAAATCTGCCATACCCCACAAAATAGCAATGTTTAATGAATATAGCGCATGCATGAAAATATTTAATAAAACATTTTTAAAATGTTGGATCAATATAACCAAGGGGGTGTTTGTCTTGCTGCTCGTCGAAGTCGACAGAGTTGAGTGTGAGACCCTCCCTTTTATGCTACAGTGCAACATAAAAGAAATGTTTTAAAGTGCATACCATGCTAGTCCCATGATCAGTAATTAGCACGTACTGTCATAATTTAAAAATACATCAATACAAAAGTTGCATAATTTATTACAGTGGAAGTTCTATTACCGTGGATCGTACAGATAGTGAGCCTTGCCGCCTGCTTGTACCCCAAGATACACCATTGGAATACTACGGCCGTCGAGCTTCCTCTCGTGTGTACACTAGACACCTTAACATGTGCAGATCACCCAAACACTCGTAGATGATCCAAACGAGCTAGACTTCTTTCTTGACCAAGTTTCATAGGGCTTGGTGCCAATCAATGGCTTTGTTGGTACACAATTCAATAGATACATCGTGTGCTGCACTGCTTATCGCCACATTCTTCCCCGCATATGCATGCATGCTCTTAAGCAAGCTTTGTGCCATTTGCCAAGACAATGCAATTCCTTTGTTCAATGACATAGTTCTGTTGAGGGGTGTATGGTGTCGTTAGATGCCTATGAATGCCTCTTATTCACAAAATGTAGTGAAAAATTATGATAAACATTCTCCCCTATTGTCATGTGGGCCACAACAGACGCCCAGTTGGCCCCCTAATCACCAATTTGTGGTACCTTATATTAGTAATTTGTGATTAGTGATACCATGATGAGTGAGTTGTAATGTGTGTCATGACTGATGAATTATTTCTATTCTAATTAATGTTGAACTTGAGCTTGTGTGATAACTGATGAACTATTTTTATTTTAATTATTGAATATGAGCATTTGTGCGTTATTTATCTGCATGTGTTATTTTAATTCTTATTCCCATGGTCACTTGAAATTCTGAATCATTGATAATCATTCTTCAATCCCCACATAATGTAGTTAATTCCCATAATTTCATCAAAAAGATTGTATTAGTACCATAACTCATTAGCCCCTAGTGTTATTTGGTTCGAATGATTGCTGATAGTGGCGGGTAAACGGGTATACCCCAGGTATCGGGTACCCACGGACGTCGAGTATAGGCGAGATTCTTCGCTCACAACCCTTCGTGGATACACCCGTGAGGAGATTTTGGCTGGCAGCCATGGGTATAGACGAGCACTATTCGAATCCGCCACATTCGATTGCCATCCTAAGTATACCTTAGTTAGGAGCCGATTTTCGCCATTCTTAGCGGAAATAAAATTGTCCTTTTCCCCTAGACATGGACAGTCGAACCATTCCCCAAATTTTACCTGACCACGGACGTTCTCGTCCAGGTCCTTTATGTGGTTGCTCGCCCCGCTGTCGATGTGCCAAACTCCAGTCTCGGCGTGCCCTTCTGATCACCGGAACGAAGCTTTGGCATCGATCACCTCCTCGTTCAGAAGGACCATGTCGCGCGTTTCCTTCGCGCAGACAGCGAGCGGTAGCAACCAGCTGCTCGTCTTCGTGGCCGTGTGTGAGAGGTTGGAATCTTCCTCATGTTCAGGGCGTGGCTTGCGGCACTTGGGACTTACGTACCATGTCGATCCGTGCCTGAACTGCGACTCCCCTCGCCATCCTGGCACGGCGCACTTTGGCCGCCGTGGTCTCCCTTGCAGCGCCGGCGTCCACAGGCCACCCCCACCCGCACGTGTATTGCAGCCGCCCGCCTTGGCCCTTCTGACCGGACGAGGACTCCCCGCCACTTTGAGATATATATACAAATAGATTTTCTCAGTGGCGGAGCCACACGTTGTCACGGTTGGGCCGTGGCCCAACCAATGTCTGGCTGGCCGGGCCACACAGTGACTCGATTACTACCTGCTTGCGATTACTCGAAGAGACCAGGACGCGAACTTGAAGAGACGCGGACGCAGTCGCCAGGACACAGACGACGGACGACCAGACGCCGGGACTTGAAGAGAAGAGACGCTCCGCCTGTCCGGCGTGACGGCGTCCGCCAGTGGCTGATAGGGATCCGTCATCACTCCTTGATGAGAACAATCGTCGTTGGATCAAAATTGCACGAAGGTATGAGCCTTAATTTGGTTAATTAATTAGTTTGTTAATTGGCAAAACAAATGGAAAGCGATTGATTCCACCGAACAGTTAATTACCAATGAAGTGGGCTATCACGTATAGTTGTTTTTTTTCACTTTGGCCAGCTTTCAAACCCACCTTAATTGCACAAGGCAAACAGTAATAGGTAGCCATTTCTCATGCCAAAAATCAATAATTTTCATTCAAGATGCACATTTACGTGTTGTCCTGACGTTTTCAAAGTTCAGTTCGCTTCTGTCTGTGTCGTTTGTGCTACAGTAGCCGAGTCCGGTTTGGATTCAGAGTTGGAAATAGAATAAGAGTTTCTTGCTATAAACTGAATCGGATCATTGTAAGTTTGAGTCTTTAAATATGTGGAATAAAACCAGAAAAGGGGCAATAGTTGAGCACCACAAAAAAATCCATTCAATTGTGTTTTTGAATTGGAGTCTTCGTATTCTATCGTGCTTGGCTGTTTTGTCGCTGCTTCTAAACTTCAGAAGTTACTTCCTGAACAATACATGTTCTGAAGATTACAGCAAGAGGGATAACTTGGTTACTGCGACAATAGAAGACAGAGAGCATCGGTAGAGGTGCTTTGAAACAGAGAGGTGACAAGTTTCAGAGCTTCAGTTTCTAGATTCAGAAACATAATTCATGTATGCACTTTAGCATTTCTATGCTTAATTTGCGTTAACTATAATCTAGATATTTTTTGTAAAAAAAATGGACCAACCTTAACTAAAATCCTAGCTACGCCACTGGATTTTCTCTAGAAAACTCCAACAGATACTTACGGTCTCTGTTAGTGCTGCTCTGCATGCAGTGGGTGGCCGGCCGGCCGGCCGTCGCCTTTGATCTCTGGATCTATCCCTGCAGAATTCAGGCTGGCCATGGCACGCACGCACACGATCGAGCGCTTTCCGATCGATGCTCCTCCGCGTCGGAAACGTACCGTCCTACATCATTTGCGTGCAGTGGAATTGGATATCGGTGGTGGTGGAGGGCACACGGAGGCAGCCCGGCCGATATGATTCCGACCTAGCTAGCTCGCTATCACACTTGCTAGCTAGTTTTCAACTCATGCGAGCAATCTTTTCCTGCGCAGTCACTCCCTTCTTTTACCTTTCTAGTTTTCGCACATCTATGATCGATCTCCATTCACACGCCAATTAATGGTTGTGGTGAAAAGCTCTGTTAAAAAGGCGGCATCCATTGCCATTGCAGCCCACTCCGGCGGGGCTCTGGCGAGTTGCGATCGATCGATGCTCGCTCGCTCCCCCCCGCACTTGCTGCTGCTGCTGCTTGCTAGCTACCTTTCGTCTCTCTGATTATTCCCGTGAACATTATTCTGAACTGACGTATGCTGCCTTTTGCTCTGCTCTTTCGCTATTCTAGTTTTCATTTCTTGAAGGGGATATATAGTCTTCGGTGACTCATGTTTTTTTCTCTCCCTAAAATAATGGATATGGTCATATGATGCACGTGTACAGGTTCAAATGACGGGAGACTGGTAAAAGGAGAGAGGCATCGGATGATGGGCCTTTCAATATAATGCTTTTCCCCTTGGGAACATGGAGGTGGAACTCTTGGCTGGGCAGTCTAAATTAGGGCCCATACATATTGTTGGTTTGCCTTCCTACTGGGCCGAGATGGGCACGCCTTACTTGTTATAAAAATCTATGTTTTCTAAAATTTTTTTCTATAAAAAAGAGTGTGAAGAGTAGGTGATTCTGAACAAACAAATTGATCTGGAGATTCTATCAAGGTGCCGGTAAACAACCATCGATTTACGAGGACGGTCCGATTAGACTCAACAACTCCACTGACAATGGAAATATTGCCGGAGTACTACTCCTGGCCACTGACAAATATCAGAAGAAACAGGGTCCCATGTGGCCTTATCCTCCCTGGAACAACCGCGCAGTAACTCCATTGCCTCCGGGGAGTCAATGAGCATCCACCAATGCGACCTGGCCAACCAATCCATCGTGGTACATGCCATATCAAGGCCTTTCACGAGGACGGCTCACCGTCTCCTTTCGTCTGCCACGTGAGCCGCCGGCAGGCACGCGTCAACACGATCGAGCCCAACTTACTCCTGGCCACCTACGTATGGCACGGCACCGCAGGGTACATATGTTCTCTCTCTCTCTCTCTCTCTCTCTCTCTCTCTCACACACACACACACACACACAATCAATGGCATATATCATTTTTTTTTTGTATCTGGAGATAATCTTTCCTACAATGCTGATCTGTAGATGGATGGTCCATAAGAATGGCCGTCCAAGCTTTGGCAGGGGGCCACGCAAAGGTGGAGACAAACCAATTAAAGGCGATTGGATCGAACCGGCCGGCAGGAACCTCGCGCTCATCAGCCTTAACCGGCGCGCGGGACGGCACAGCGCGCACGTCGTACAAAAGTGTTGATGGGATCGGCACCACCGCCGCCGCCTCCACCTCCTCCTCCCATCACTCCGCCGTAGAATATTCACCCCGCAACCTTCCACGGGAAGACGTCACGAGCTACGTACGCGGTACGCGCGCGCGCATGCACGGTCGCAACGGACGGCCGGGATCACTCGATCTCAGCATGTACTACTACTGGCAGGGAAAAGAAAAGGAGAGCAAACATGCGTTGCATGAGGGCATGGTGGTGCTCTGTTTACGCGCCAAATCGGGCCCACCGCTTTGCATTTGCAACTCTTCGTGGGGTCCACACGGTCTCTGTCTCTCTCTCTCTCACACACACTCGCAGAGTCGCAGAGCCGCTTTTGGAAGCCTTGCTCTCCTTCCACACCGTTCCAAGCATCATCAGCGGCTCTGCTTTGGAGCTAGCTAGCGGCGCTGCCTAGGGCCTCTGTGAACTTATTTCTAAATTAATATAATTTGATTTAAAATTATTTTAAACTTAGGCTAACAAGTCGCTATCAAACCGAGCCTCTTTAACATTTTTCGTTTGAAATAAAATTACTGAACTCGTTAGCTACTGTAATAAAAATAATTTTGATTCAAACCTAACAGTTTCTTTTTTTCCTTGGCCCTAGCGCTAGCTGCCTGCAATTTATTATTGTACTATCCAGCTTGACATAGATTGCGAGGTAGTACTAAATAAGCGATGCTGATGTGTGTGCGTGGATTAAGTCTGACATACATACACGGTACGGCACGATGACACCCATGCACCGGCACCATCAACTGCAAATACATGTGGATGTACAGGTCAGTAAGCTGGTTCGAACTTGTCCACCATGAAACTAAGCAGATTAATTGAACATCCGGACACCAAGTTTCAAAGAGAGAAAAAGGACACTGCTTCGTTTAGGGGTAGCACATGCATATGTTAGAACTTGGTCCTTAGTACTTCTATATTTTTCCTCCAAATATAAGTTGTACGAATTTTGAAGCAAGCGAAGAGATAAGTAATCATTATATATATTTTATTTATGGTTTAATATTTGTTCAATTTTTTAAAAAAAAATATAAAAGCATTCTCCACTCTCTTTGGAACAATAAAACGACCTGACACTTCAATGCGCAAAGCGAAGGGGAAAGAACCAAGATCCCATATAATACGTACACTTGATTTGCAGTTAGAAAAACAAATAAAATATGCCGATTAAAATTTTGTTGCAACTGTGGTACGCTCACTTTTCCGAGAAGATTGATCCAAGACCAAGAGTGATATTAACTGTCAGAACCTTGATATAAACAAGCTTTAGATTGAGTACTTATCACAAAATGAAGCTCAGAACAACGTCAAGCAAAAAAGTATCACTCACCCATTGGTTGGCAGGAGTATTTTGAATCAGCCTTGAACCCTTAATTACCACCATTAATTAATCACCAAAATAATCTTGATCTCAAAAAGATGGTACAAAATCTTGGTACCATACCACGAATTAATGTGCATCCAAAATGGCAGAAAATACGACTTGGAACATAGGCTAATTTTCATTGTGCTTCTAATTAAATGTTACTGATCGCTAAACAACTGGAAATTTGGAACAACATATAGTTGAAAACCCACGGCTGGAATATATCAGCATGAGAGATTAATTCGAGCACACTTCAAACTTCCCCGTCTGTCCCAAGTAGATGAAAACTCATCCAACGGCGTCTACATGCAAAGAAATACATACTCCTACCGTTACTTATTAAACCATGGGAAAATTAGAAGAACATGCATACTGCTAGCAAATATGCCAATTAATAAGTTTTACCATGAAACTAACTAATGCCAGCCAATAATTAAACAAAATTCTTGGGAGACACTTGATTTGAATCCAACATAGTAACAATTCACATAGTAACTAGCAAGCATACCTATCCTTTGCCTTACAGTTTGCCTTGTACAAACAATTTTTTTGGGAAATTAATAATTTTCTTCCGGCAGACGAAGAGATTGCAGCTGGCACAAACAAGATACGCCATCAGTGATGGCACATACTCAATAAAAACTAACTGCTGGGAAATTAATAATTTCATTGCACCTGAATTAATAAAACTACTGGAAAATTTGAAGAACATATTGGCACATATTTTTAATAAGGTAAAATTAGCTACAAGACACTGATGAATTTGCGGCGTTTGTTCTATGACGCTGTCTTTTTTGTGTATTTACTGAAAGGCACTAAACTTTGACAGCTCTTTGTTGACGGACACTATATCTATGAAATATTAAATGTCATGTTTGGATGAAAAAGGAGAGACAAGGATGAACATGGAGAGAGAAGTAGGTGGATATCTTTTTTTCTGTAAGTGCAAGTACAATAAGACCACTTTTAGCTTACTATTAACCTGAATACGTCATCTTTGTACTATGTAGAAGAGTGAGAAAAGAGGAGAAATAAGAGAGTTGGCTCTATTTAGTAGCCAGCTTTGCATGGAAACATATGTAGATTCTTTATGTATAAGAGAGAAGATATGTGCCAATATGTTCTTCAAATTTTAGCTTACTATTAGTTTATAGTAAATTTCGCTATTGTACTTGCTCTAATTGCCAAACTCAAAGGCCATGTCGAGACCATCGTCAGCCTCATCTACTCTATCCCTTCATCTCTTGTTCTCCACCTCCCACAGCAACACAGGCTCCCAGTGGCGGATCCAAGATTTTCAGAATGGGTGTTCGGAGTTACAAAAATATGTCTTTATGTTTTCTTGCAAATTTCCGTCTAGCTCTATTGGAACAAGAGTACCATTTTGGGCAAAGCAAATTAGGAGAAAATTAATCTGGACTTGTCGGTTGCCTCTGGATGGTTCTTTAGATATATTATTATTATAAACAAAATAAGGAGGTGGTCTATCTTTCCATTCCCTTTGGTTTTGCTTGCTTTTATTTGATCAAACTCTGTTAGGTATGTAGTAAAGATGGTGTTTTGGGTTAGAGGAGGATCTTGACGTATGACAGAAGGACCGTGTAGGAGAAATTTGAGATCTGTTGGTCTGGTCTTTTTATTCCTGGGGTTCCTTTGTTCCATATTCGTGATGACCTTGGGTGGATAGAACTATCCCAGGGGAAAGTGGTGTGCTACAGTTAATGTAGGATCTTTGATTTGAACTGGAACAACAAAGCTTAATTCTCTTTGATTGGTTTTTAGGCTGTGAATCTCTCAAGTTTTTCATCCTTTGGATCTTGCTTCTGTGAGACTATAATTATTTTGCTAGATATAACTAAGTTCTGAAATTTTGGATTAATTACTCTTCTGGCTGCAGATCTATCGGTGCTTACTGATTAGATTGTCATAGGGAGGATTACAAGAATTTGGCAAGCCTAATTCATTCGGAGTATAGATTTGGGGATTTCTTTTCTCCATGTAAAGTCATCTGGTCCTCGAGCAAATGGCCATCAAGCCAGCACACACGTACACATTTGGAATATAGATTTGGGGATTTCACCTGGCCACAGGGGACTCCCCTACCGCGCTGGCAATCCAAGTGTAGCAGCCGACCCTACCATTGATGCCGCGTTCGCCGAC
Source organism: Rhipidocladum racemiflorum (assembly GCA_036346355.1). Lineage (NCBI taxonomy): Eukaryota > Viridiplantae > Streptophyta > Magnoliopsida > Poales > Poaceae > Rhipidocladum > Rhipidocladum racemiflorum. The sequence goes on along the minus strand of CM070573.1, from coordinate 84,275,309 downwards.
CATCTGCCCTACTGGCCTGCTTGTCGCTAGACTCGCTCCCTCCTCTTTCGGTTCAACCACATGGTGACTCCCCTACCGCAGTCGCACACCGGCGCTCCTTGCACTACCGCCTCCTACCATGCTACCCGCCGAGTGGCAACCGACCGCCTGCCCATCTACCCTGCTAGTTGCCGCCCCCCTTTGCCGATTCAGCCACAAGGGACAGTGGCGGATCTGGACCCCTTCGGGCCCCCACGTGCGGCACATCGATTTGCCACCCTTGTGCTAGAGAGGAGAGGGGACAGGGAGAGCCACCGCCAGTTGCCAGAGAGGAGAGGGAGACGGGAGCAAGGGAAGTGTATTGCCGATTGGAGCCACCGAGCTGCGCCATACAATGAAAATGAAGATGGGTCGTGCAGTAAAAAATGGGCCAGGGTTGATTGGTGCTGTGTGGGTGTAATACCAACTGGGCCGCGAAATGAAAACTGGGCCGGGACAGATTGGAGCCAGGTTAGACATGCTAAACGGCTGGAATATGTATTTTCAGCCTACTTACTAGTATATACACTTAATATACCTACTAAATAGTGGGTTTTTTGCCAAAATTTTTTGGTGTACATCTGTACACCCATGTCCCTATACCAGATTTGCCCTTGCAGGCTCCAGTCAAGAGCTTATTGACAGTGTTCTGTTACAGGGGCAAAGCATACTTTTCACCCATATTATGTCTATCTTTTAGCCAAAAATGATATTTCAATAGACAAAGTGCCCATCAGCAAAAAAATTATCAAAGGTAGACAAAAAATAATAGCGTCGTGGAGCAAATGCCATAAATTACCTTGTAATAAATACTTTCTCGTAGAAAGCCGATGCCAGCTAGTAAATGTGCAACCGCCCATGGGCATCCTGTAAAAACAACTAGCAGCTCAGGTTCATAAGTACAAATCAGAATCCAGTGAATGAGCGGTCAGTCCACCTCCAGCAGAGGCTGCAGTTCGTACAAATTTGTACAAACCTACATGAATGCCTTCACTGCGTGGCAAGCAGCCGCCCCACAACTGCAGCATGCAGCTGAAGCAGAAACAGAGCGCACGTACCAAGTTCCCACAGGCTGCCGGTCGATGCACAGTGCCAGTTTTCCCCAGTGGAAACGGCTGGCCAACAGTGGCGTGTAGTGAACCCCAGGCGAGCACACCAAGGAGAGCAAGAACCAAACAAAGAATCAAAAAAAAAATTCTGGCCTCTCGACTTTTTTTTTTTTAAAAAAAAAGTTTGGTTTGTATTGAAAGAAATTGTAAATACAAATGATAAGTATCATCTCATGATCTTTTTGTTGCCGAGAGAGTGCTAAATTTACTGTTTCATTTGAATAAATAATAAAGTAAAAAAAGGCAGACCAATTTTTTTTTTTAAAAAAAAAAGCCAAAAACTCCGAAACGAAATGCTGGAGGCTGCTGCTCACAGACCTTAAAAGCGACCCACCCCAGCCCAGCCCGGGCAACCCAGTCGATTCGACCCTCGCCGCGCTGCGCGTTTGCACCGCGACGCCGCCACCGCTCCCCTCCACCGCGTCCCAACGCAGCAGAGTTGAGTTGCACACCGACGCAGCCTCGGGAACTCGCGTTTCGAGCACCGCGCGAGCGCGGGGAAAGCATGAACGGCACTGGGGACGCCCGCGCAGCCGCGCTGGTGAAGCAGCAGCACGTGCAGGTGCAGGTGCAGGTGCAGCCGGGGATGTCATTGCCGATGGGGACGTCCTTCGTGGTCGAGCCGACCGTGGCGGCCAAGCCCAGGTCACCGGGGCTGCCGCCCACGCCGCCCCAGGCGTTCGGCGGCCAGCGCGCGGCGGGCGACGTGTGCATGGAGGACTCGGCGGCGGGGGCCGGCCTGCCCCCGCGCAAGGCGCATCGCCGCTCCCGCAGCGACGTCCCGTTCGGGTACTTCCCGCCGTCCGGCCTGGGAGGGCACCAGCTGCCGCAGCCCAAGGCGGGGACCGGCTGGGGCCACCCCGGGGACGGCAACGGCGGCGATGACTTGTTCAACGCGTACCTGAACCTGGAGGGGCTGGACGGGCTCAACTCTTCGGACGACCGCCACGACGACGGGGACAGCCGCGGGAGCAGCATCAAAACCAACGGCGCCGACAGCAGCGAGAACGAGTCGGAGGAGTGCGCCGCCGACAGCCGCGGCGGGATCCGCCTCTGGGCCGACAGGATGGAGGGCGTCAAGAGGAACGCCGCCGGGGAGCCGGCCGCCGCGCCGCTGGGCCAGCACGCCAGGAGCCTGTCGATGGACAGCCTCATGGGGAAGCTCAAAGTCGCGGCCGGTGCTGCTGCGGGCGTCGGCCCGGGGCCGGACAGGTTCAGCCTGGAGTTTGGCAGCGGCGAGTTCACCCCCATCGAGATGAAGAAGATCATGGCCGACGAGAAGCTGGCCGAGATGGCGCTCGCCGATCCGAAGCGCGTCAAGAGGCAATCAATCCTCGATCGCCACAAAATTAAGCTGTTCCTGCATGCAAATGATTAGCGATTACAATGTTCTGCCGATTGAGCTGAGTTCTTGGTCTGATCGTAGGGTGCTGGCGAACAGGCAATCGGCGGCGCGGTCCAAGGAGCGGAAGATGCGGTACATCGCGGAGCTGGAGCAGAAAGTGCAGATCCTGCAGACGGAGGCCACCACGCTCTCCGCGCAGCTCACGCTCCTGCAGGTATTGTCTCCTATCATTTTCGTGAAATTCACACGGTTTACGTCGATTCGAGCTCATTTCTATTTCCATTTCGCAGCGCGACTCGGCGGGGCTCGCGACGCAGAACAACGAGCTCAAGTTCCGGCTGCAGGCCATGGAGCAGCAGGCGCAGCTGCGCGACGGTGCGTGCCGTATTTTCTGTTTAAAACAGTATGATGCACCTAAGATTAAGCATGGTAAGATTAGACTGCAAATCAAACATGTCCCTAGTCTCAAGACTGTTCCCGCCTTAATTATGCTCGTCAACGTCAGATGTGCTCGATCGGCACCGGATAGTCTTGGATAAGTTATTGACGTTGACATGCTCGTTTGTCCTAGTAAGTGCACGTGTGCTCACGGCTCTGAATTCGAAGCCATAGACTCCTCCAGCTCGGAATTTGGCGGTTTGCATTTTGTTATGTGTCGCTCGCACAATACCGGTAGTCGTTAGCATGTATTAGCGGCGAGGATGCGCTTGAGCAATCATCCGGGGACGAAGATTTGCTTGCGTTTTCCTGTTCTCTCTTCAGATATAATATATTGTTTCTCGTGATGATGTTAGTTGCTAGCATGTAGTAGAATGTCTTGGGAGTATTCAAATTCTGCGGTGACAGATCTGGCATACATCGGCGTCACCCTCGTTTTCAGATCTTTCGTAGTATCAGACGTTTCTGCTGGGATGCCATGTGATAGCTTAGTTTTGAGTCCCCCTTTCTTGCGTCTCAGAAAGAGCCCATCGTCCTACGAATCTAGGGTGCTCACTGCCATGTGATATAGAATGGTTCTGTACCATTTGGTTATATTGTTTTTAGTTTAATGGAATAGTTCATCATCTATAGAGAATATTTCTCAAATTTATATTCCACCACCTAGGGTGGAATGGTTCCATTCAAGCAACCAAATACATAGATGATTTTTTTCTTCGATCATCTCATACATGTATTACTTCGTATAAGCAACCAAACACACATAACCTGAATTCATCACTAGTATATTTGCGAATGCAGTTACTGTATTTCTGTTTTAATTTGACCAATTCGGCCTGTAAACAAAAGATTCACCAGAACAAAGAACCATGCATGCCAATATGTCATCGACATTTTTTTTAAAAGAAAAGTGTATCACCAACAGACTTTAGGAGGTGGTTACATTGTTTTAATCCTCATTTTCCCCCCCTTCTCAATGTTGTACAGCACTGAATGAGGCACTGACAGTCGAAGTCCAACGCCTGAAGATCGGCGATTCTTGCTCGTCCGACACTCTAGCTCAGCAGATCCAACTCAATATTCAGAATCAGATGCTTCAACAGCAGCAGCAGGCTACACCGATACCTTTATATCAACTGCAACAGCCACAGCAGAACGGCGCAGCTAAGAACCATGAATCAAAAGAATGATTACAGAAACATTTTGGACTGGTTCATGGGGGGGATAGGAAAATTGGTTAAGATGATCTGAACCCATATGATATCCTAACTCATTTGTTTTAATATCGTTAATAATAACCTTGTATTTTCCCAGGTGATGAGCCTGCTTGTAGTTTTTTTTTATGTTCATTGATTCTTTGGATGCTACAAGTGTTATTCGAGTTACCAAAGTGATGAAGTTATAGCTGATAAATATTCTTGAGAAGTGTTTTTATGCATCTTCCTTCAATACAAGTTACACAAATCTTGAAGCAAGCGAAACGATAAGTAATCACTATCTACCATTCATTCATGCTTTAATATTTGTACAACTTTTAAAAAAATATACGTAGAAGCATATCTCAGTATTCTTTTGTACTAGCATCTTTCTGTCCAGTGTTATTCTTTTGTACTAGCATCTGTTTGTCGAGTATTTTGTGTTGGATTGGTTACCTCAGGATACACTTATATTCATCAATCTAAAAAAATTACCAAAAAAGTGGTAAACGTGGCACTTTTATTTAGAACGTTTGCTATTTCACTTTTATTTCTAGCTCATCCAGTGCATTTCCGGTTCCCAGCAGACACATTTTTTTCCATGAGCTTTCTAATTACTTAAAAAAAGGCCATAGCAATGTGAAACATTCACAGTAAGCACCAGATATTTCAGGTTCTACAAATATGGATACAGATAATTAGAAACATGACTAAAAAATTGCATAAATAAGGAAACAAAATGATACAAGATCATACCCCAAAGGGTGGTGCAGGATTTAAGAGGTATTTACGAGGAAATTCAATTCTATTTTAGCCTATCCAACAGAATCTTCAACCATAGCCTCATCACTATCACCATCTGCATCACTTTCCTCGCTGCCTTCCTTGGTCTCTGCATCAGACATTAAATCATTATTTCCAACGCCACTTCTTGGGAGCTGCTTTCTGAATTCAGGATCAACAATTTCAATCACAGCATTAAGTACATGATGATGGTCAGTTATTTTGGCGATGACATGACCAATACTACTCTGGCTGCCAGCTGCTTGGCCATCCGAATTCACAAAAGCATCTGCTGCTGCACTTCTTCTGACATTATTGTCCTGTCCACCGGCATGGTCAGCAGCCACCATGTGAAGATCACATTACTTTTATAAGACAATCTTTACTGACCGATTTCACACACTATGGTTTATACTGAAAATACGGCTCATTGTCCGAGTATTAATTGTTTGTCCTTATATTATAGCCTACACATATAGGACCCCGCCGGCCCATAATCTTCTCATCGGCGTCCTCTACCCACCATACTAATTTACACCACAACTAACTATTAAGTTCTCAATTCCAACAATTTACCAAATTTCCAATTCAATCCATTGACCACTTTCTCACTTAAAATACAACCAATACGACCTCGCTTCAATTTAAGATTTTCAATTAACATATAGAGCTTTTGAAGCACTTCTCTACATATAAATATAATGAAATCAGTTTAAAGACATTTAATGGAAATTGATCAAAGGAAAGCTTGCCTGGAATAATATTTAAATGTACGACCTCGCTCGAATACAAGGGTGGGTGGTCTAACTGGTTCGATTCTAGAACTGACAATTATGACTTTAAGAGGTATTAAATCTACATGAATTAATTTATAATAACATTACGAGGACCAAATTCGCTACGGCTGTCTAGGGTAACAAAGGGGGTGCTGTCCCCTTAACTAAAACCTGCTAATTGACCCCAAAATTCAATATTTTAACAGAATAAAAACAGTGATAATGCAATGCAAAACAGGTGCATCACAGTAGCAAGCATGACCAAGTGCACAAAAACAAATCAGCAGGGGGGGCATGCGCAGCAAAGCTCTAATAATACCGATAGAGAACAGGAAGCCAAATAGCATAGAAAAGTTACTAGACAATGAATACCATAACCCTAATAAAACCAGTGAGAATCGGATTAGTGGAAGTGGAATAAGCAGGGAAGCATACCATCATGAGGAGTTGTGGTAAATGACATAATGTCCCCATGATTAAGCTTGCTCAGAGCTGAAGTTTTCTTGAGCTTTGTCCAGTTAATGTATGTGCCATTCATGCTGCAGTGCTATAACAAGTTAATTTAAGATAAACAAATTATTTGTTATTTGATAGAAAAATATCCAGAAGCAAAAGAAACCTTGTGTCCTTGAGGAAAACAGGCATGGGCTCATTGCGGTTCAGCTGTCCCAACACGGTGTCCCTATATACCTTGCAATGCCTCCCGCTGATCGACAAAGCAGAAATCTTGAAGCGAGGGTCGTCGATAATGCGTCCTATGTAGTATGTACTGCTCATCAGCACTTAAAAGAATGTGCATTCACTTCAGTTGATCCAAAAGACCCCAATCAGATTACTCGGCAAATTTATGCCTCGTTATTACAATGCTGGCATGTGTAACACAGATAAAAGGCCATGAATTTTTCAAGCCACCCACTGAAGCAGATTAGGAATTTAACAAAAACAGCTGCCTGCAGTTTTGTCAAGCAGATCAAGCAACGAAGAACTTTACAAAAGACACGCAGGCCAGCAACAGCTTCTTAGGTAAAAAGAAGAATGATTGTTTCTTCCCAAGCGTAGTTTATCAATAAAATAGATTTAGCAGCAATGCAGCCAAAAACAAAGACAGGAACGTGACACAGTGATGGCAATGCTGTGGAAAAATTGGGGGTTTAGGGTTTAAGGGAGGGGACCTCGGGGCGGAGGCGGGCATTCTTGGAGATAGCTGTCAGGACGGCCCAGACCCCGGGGTCAGGGTTCTGTACGGGCTTGTCGGCGAACTTGCGCGCCACCGAGCGCATCTCGTTGGGGGGACACCGGCGTTGGCTTGGGCGGCGTCCGCTCGCGCGCGGCGGTTTCGGGGGCGCGAGCGGCGGGTGGCGGAAGAGCAGGACGATATCGCTGGAAGGGAAGTTGGGTGGGAGGGCGACGGGGTCACGGGAGCCGGGAGGCAGAGTTCCTCGGAGATTTTTTTTTTTTTTTGGTTTTGATAAGTTTCATCTGGATGTTAGCAACCATCATCCAAATTTCTGGCTATTGAATTTGCTTTCAGATCAATGCATGGTCCCCCTGAATTTGAGGTGGGTTGATCCTACGGATGTGTGTTTTGATCGTACGATCCAAAGTTTGGATATTTTTTTGGACAAAAACATCCGAATGATGCCTATACACTCCCTTTTTTTATGAACTGAGTTACTGGGAGTTGGGGGCCGAACAAGGTGGTCGTTGCATCGGACCGCCATGCCGCTGGAAACCTGCGCTGCTGTCTTGCTCTGTGTCGTTGCCACACCGCGTTGCTGTTCTCCACACCATTGAGCTCCATGCCAACTCACGCCCGCGCCGCCGCCGCTTCGGTTGTGACAAAAGGGAGGGAGAAGGGGGTTGTGGTTGCTGTGAAAGGTAGTCGTTTATCGCACTAATCAGTAGCATGCTAATAAAATCATAAAGGCAAATAAGAATAGGAAGCACGTACAATATAGTAGGGGCAAAATTCTCTCTTTATTAGATTGATTTTTCTGTACAAGGCAATGTCCAATATATAGAAGAAAATTCTCGAGAGATCAATTTGAATTCGTCTACCAATGGATAGAATCATTTCATACTGGAACAGGGATCCTATCTATATCATAACACTCCCCTTGGGCGAATACCGCGTAATGCACATGTCTCATTAAAAACTCTCTCCAAAGACTCAATGGAAAAAAAGATGGAGAAAAGAGTGCATTGCACTCACACTCCGTGTTACACTAGTTGCCTTATTAAAAACCTTCATATCAGAAAACTTCAGGAAAACTCATTAAGGAAAAAAGAGCACAACTTATAATCTTCAGGATATAAAGTAGGACCTTTAGAATCATGTAAAGGGTCATGGTTCAGAGTTTACTTCCCATGAACTCTGCATATCTCTAAGTTATTTCATTCCAACGCTAATGACTTTAACAAGGACTTAGTGAATAAATCTGTTAAATTTTCATATGACTTAGTTTGTAATATCTTTACCCCATTATTCTTCTGGACTTCATGAGGATAGAAAATTTAGGGGCAATATGCTTCGTGGTATTTCTCTTTACATAACTCATTTACATTTATGTAACACAAGTAATATTATATTCATAGATAATCGTAGGGTTATTGACGATATTAAAATCACATGACATCTGAATATGGTTAATTACATGTCTCAGCCAAACATACTCACATGAGGCTTCATATAGAGATATAATCTCTGAGTGGTTGGTATAAGTAGCTATCAAAGTCTGCTTAAAAGACCACCAAGAAATGGCTAAACCGCCTTACAAAACACAAAACCAATCTTAGTTAAGTCTTGTTCTTCTGGAAAAACGGTCCAAGATCTTAAGTACCTTGAAGATTAAAGTCTTGACACTAGCTCAATATCTTCTGGTTGGGACTACACTGTGTCTTACTAACAAATTTACTGCAAATGCAATATCAGGCCTTATGCAATTCGTAAGATATATAAATAGGGATGAAAACGGGTCGGATAATTCCTGCCCGATCCGGGACCGGATACGGGATCAGATTTGACTATCCGACCGAATCTGGGTCGGGATCCGGATACTTGAATTCGAATATGGGATCAGATTTGACTATCCGACCGAATCTGGGTCAGGATTTGGATACTTGAATTCGGATACGGGATCGGCTTTTTTTTGACTGGGTGCGGCTTTTTTTATATTTGCACCTGCCTTTTTTATCAACCAAGTTCGGGAGGGTCCGAACTAAACTCTTCTCGACTAGAAACTGAGAGTAATACGACTTGAGTCCAAAATGAACTTTTTGGTAGAAAACAGCAAGGAAAAAGAGTCCAACTAGGCTAGAAATCAGCAACTCGACACAACGATGCAACCAAAAATTCAATAATGCAATGCACTGAAAGAAAATTGCGGGGCTCAGATTGTTTTGGTATGGGAAGATCAAATCTGTTTGTGGCAACTTTTCCAGACTATAGGGATGAAAACAATCTACTAATCTAGGGTATAAAAATCTCTCACCGAGCAACCTGGTTTGCTCTGATACTACTTGATAGCACTCTGGATGTCCCGATCTTTCAATGAGAAACACACGATCGATTTGGTGGAGACGACTTTGACGATTCGACTACACCGTACGACGATGATGCGCCTTAGCAATCGCTAAACCAACTCCGAAGGGTTATTGATCTTGCCATGGGCACGATCAACCTAAACACGAGGTTCAATTCTTGCAAGCAACCGAAGAACAAGCAAGAATGATAGTATAAGCAATCTGAAATTGTGGATAAAAGTTGAAGGCAAACAAAGATGAAGTCTTATTGACGATCTTGACAAGGTGGCTGTCCAGCACAACTCGCATGATCAAGTTTGCACTTGGTTAAACTAATCAAATAAAACCCAAGACCTAAATAAGACGACGACTGGCTATTTAAGAGAGATAGGGCGTGGGAAACACGTCCAAAACAGGTGGAGAACAATTATAACTCAATTTACAAGGCTCAAAGCCCATGTCATCTCGGATTGGAAAAGTGGCATCACTTGTTTGGCAGATTCCCGTCCACTCGTATGGAATTTGGAGATGAGACTAGATCTGTTGGAAAGAGGACGATGAAACCTTTTAAACAAGTACTCATAGACCCAGAACGCCCTTGTGGATCAAAAGTTATTGTTGTTTTAAGTTGATGTTATTTAGGAAGCTGAATCCGAGTTGATCTTGTGCACAGGAAGAATTGGCTTCATGCTTGACGTTTGGAGATCCTTCTTTGTTCCTAATGACAATAAAATCATCACAAGAATTAAATAGTATTCTATCCATTAAATTATTTGTATGCGACCCGAGGAACGCATTCACTTGATAATTGAATTGACGTGCGCGAGCTCGAGTAATTGGTCCTTGTATTACATCATTGGTTTCAATTGGATGTGTACGAGTGGCCGTATCCATGGTAGTGATGTCCTCATCAAGATTTTAGCAATTTTAGAGGTAAAATATGTTGATAATTGTAGTATTCCTTTTATACAATTCTCCTGCATCACTTCAGGGATATTTCTACATTAATTTCTTCCAGCTCCTCGTGATTTTCCACAATGATAGAGTCTGGGTGTTCTGACTTCCCAGCATTGGATTATGTGCTCAAATATATGTTAGGGTTATCATCTTCAGGATGGATCAATTCAGGGATGTTACCGGCTCCAGGATGGCTCACTTCAGTGATTTTTTTAACATCGGGTTGAGCTTCTTCCACTGTCACGGGTAGTGTTCTCATTTGTTTGGTTCTCTATTTCTGCGGACATCTCTGTAAAATTGAGTCCTATGCACCTAGAGCCCCCCCTCATATTATCACGAAGGTCAAGAGTGCGTTCAATACCCTTCTAGGATATTTTCACTCTTTCAGGTGCATATACTACATGTATATGAGATCTTCCTACTCCCTTATGACCAGTGAAGGCATTTGACAGATTGTTAGCTTATTTGTTACAGATTTATTACCCTTCTGTCAGTGTTTCGTGCACCGGCAATACGATTTTTTAGTCTAGTGGTCGTGCGCTCCCTCTCCTCGAATGGTTAGACTCAGGGGTCTAAGATGTATACTGATTCGGGCTGAACGTCCCTACTCCAGTTCGTGGGGTGGATCTATATTGCTTTCGAGGGTAGATAATCGTGTGGTGTTACAAGCGAGGGCCGAGGGTCGGCTCCGAGCACCTCACGTGTGCGTGGGTATGAATGTTGTTTGCTAGAAAAAGAAGAAGTCAAAAGCCTCGAAAAAACCTCCTCTGCTCTGAGGGTCCTGCCTCCCTTTATATGGACGGAGGGGGCATGTTACACGGGAGTTTTTTTACAAGAAAAGGATGGGGTGTTCTATGCCTTGGAGTCTGTACATCCCATGCCGGGTTGGTAGACTCATCGAGCAGCGTGGAGCTCTGTCGCGCCGGGAAGCAGCGTACCTAACCTCTGCGCGTTGGCCAGGTGCTGACGTAGTAGCGTGCGGGCCTAGTGTTGCCTCGGGAGGGAGCGCTTCCTCCCACTATGTACGATTGAGCGATAGGGCTGGAGCTTGACTTTGGCAACCTTCCTGCCGCCTTGGGAAGGAGCCATCTGCCCTGGTGCGGTCGCTCCGTGCCATCGTGTTTGTAGGGCAAGTGGCCAGCTACTGGCGAGGGCCCGGCGTCTTGACCTTCGGCGGAGGTTGCCTTAGTCGGGTCGGAGCTCTGTGGGATGTCCGACCCATGGGGGTCGGACCGCCCCCGGCCAGTTTGGTCGGGGACGATCCGTCCTCGGTGGCCCAGTGAGGCCTTCGGCTGATGTTGGGCTTGGGGCGGCCCACTCGCTTTCCCTGGCCGCTGGGGGTACCCATGGTATGAGTACTCGTAACCTTCGAACTTTAAGTTCGATCTCTTTAGTGCATGGATCTAAGGACTAGGCATTCTTTAATGTGGTACTTATCTACCCCTAATGTCGATAAATGTTCTTAGTACAATCAGCGTACTGAGTTGTACACAAATCCCCTATCATATGCTCTAGGTGTTAAATACTTGACGGAGATTCATAACCTACATAGATCTCCAACTTCTGGTGAGGTCCCATGGTGGTACGTTGTGGTGAAGAGATTGACATATATACAATACATCCAAATTTATGTATATGGGAAATACTTAAATCTTTTCCACGTACTATTTGCAACGGGGGAATTTCATCATGTGTAGTTGGTCTGAGTTGAATTAATACCGTAGTGTACAACATTGCGTGGCCCCAACAGCTGGTGGGTGGCATATTATTATGCAAGATTGGCCAAGTAATAGATTTTATTATTTTAATGTAATGACTCTGCAAGGCCATTTGAATTAGGACACAGGGTACAATATGCTCTACAATAATTCCCGAAGCAATATAATAATCATTAAATGTTTTAGAGGTAAACTCACCAGCATTGTCTATTCGAATAGAGTTGATCCTTTCTTATAGAAAGGATGCTCTTAACTTAATTATTTGGGCAATTAATTTTGCAAAGGCATGGTTCCTGGTAGATAAGAAACAAACATGGAACCATCTAGTAGAAACACCTATTAGTATCATAAAATATCTGAATGGGCTTGGCGGGGGCTGAAATGAGTCCACATATATCACTTTGAATTTTCTCCAAGAAATTCAGTGATTCTTCCATAACTTTTAGGTAAGAAGATCTAACTATAAGCTTTCCTATAGCACAAACAGGCATAAGAAATCTTTAGGTCTAGAAAAATCTTTATGCTATGGTCAGCAGAATTATTAATTATTCAACTCAGGATAACTCATTCGATCTGCTAGATCTTAAATATTTTTGGGTTTTTATCACAATATAAACTTCATGTTTTATATGTGCATAGTATAACCCAGGGGAAGTTTTTCAACCACACATTTGTTACACCCATAAATCTTAGTCATGAGTAGGTATTATGTACCATTCTCTTTCTCTATCTGCATATGAAAACCATTCAAACTAATGTCTTTAAAACTTAAGTGAGTACGATTAGACTCAGGGTATAATATATCATTCTTCCAGTGCCAACTACAAGTGGGGTCTCATTGGGTGGAAAATAAATAAAAAATAGTGTACTTATTGAGTGGGGCCACTCTTAATGCTCCTATGTCAACAGTTTTTTTTTTCAATATACCATTTATGATTAGTGTTTACGCGGAGAGATGATTAAAGAGGATAGAGGATACAACAAAAATATGCATTGGGGGGAGTTATATTCAACAACATTTTATGTCTTGTATGATATTTATTTGATATTTTCTATGTATTTGTGTTAAGATACAAAGGGTTGGAGGAGAAGTATCTAGTACTATTTATTGATGACGTAGATGTTTTTAGATATGGCTATCGAAATCATGCATTAGGAGTGTCTTGAGGACGTTATATCTAAAGCTGCATCTAGACAGCATTAGAGGTGGGCATCGTGCTGTTCCGGTGTAGGATCAAGGATAACCGACTAGAGGGGGGGTGAATAGGAGGTTATAAATTTTTTGACTCAAATTGCTATGATGGACAACTAAAACAAGAATTGACAATTTTTACAAACAAGGCCTAAATCTTATAGGTTTCGCTAATATGCACCAACAATGCTAAGTCTAAGCAAGCAAGCAATTCTAGATAAATGAACAAGCCTAAATATGCTAGAATTGCAATTTACACGAATTAAAGCAAGAAATAGCAAACCACAAAAGACAGACACGAATTTTATCCCATGGTCTTAGAGACTTGCTGGTCTCCCCTAATCCACGTTGAGGTAGCTTGACTCATTTCAAGCCGACTCCTTTACACAATTGAGCCTTCCCCGTATACTCGGGGCAACTCTTCTCCAGTCCGGAACCGATCGGGCTTTCTCACAATCTCCGTTGAGAAGATCACCGATCCCACGCCACCAAGCCGTTTAGGAGGCGGCAACCTCCAAGAGAATATAGAGTTGAAGCTCACTTGAGGTTGAATCGGGTTTTCAATTGGCTCAAAAATGATCAATGCAATTGAATGCTTCAACTCCTCTCAAAACTTGAAATCAATGCAAATGAGAGAAGGAGGACTTACTAGAGCTTAAGAGTATTCAATAAGTCACCAAGAGAGCCAAAGAATGCAGGTGTGGGGGTATTTATAGCCTCCACCAACAATTCTAGCCATTGGGGGGCAAATTCCTAAAAAATAAGGATTTACGGTACTACCGCCGGCCAATGGCCGGTAGTATCGCACCACTGAATTTTGCCCACAAGGGTCTAATGCACGTATTAAATACTCTGGCATTTTTGCCCGTTACAGAGGTCCGGTACTAGAGGCGTTGAAATTGCGGTAGTACCGACAATTTGTCCGAGAACAGATTCAAAGAACACCCCTTTCTGTAAAAAAGCAACCGGCACTATAAACACGGTAGTACTACTATTTATACCGCGGTAGTGCCGATCCACAATTTAGAGCAAAGATACTCAAAAACACCCCGTTCTGTAAAATAACTACCATATCAATAAATCCGGTACTACCGATGTTCCGGTAGTACCGTGTTTAGTACTGTGATAGTACCGCTATTTGAAAATTCAGAAGGGTGCTCTTCTGGATTTTAGCTACTGCACAAAGAATCGGTACTACCGTGAAGCGGTAATACCACATTAAACACGGCGGTAACTCCGGCCCAGAGAAAGTGAAAATATTTAGAAGAAAAGCTGTCTTTGAAAAATAACTACCACTTAAGAAAATTCGGTAGTACCGCCCCACAAAGAACGACGGTAGTGCCGGAGATACTGAAAATGCAAGAAAAAATCAAACTCTTACTAGATGCTTCTAGTATGAATTTTGAAAATATTTGATCCAATTTAAACCTTCGACACATCAACTTACTAGTCAACTTTCCCTCTTTATAGTATGGGAACTAATTCAAAAATCCGATCATTTCTCCAATCTCTGAGATCAATAAAAACATAAAAAGGAAGAACTACTCTGTACCTTGACCTCGAGCCTTTAATCTTCTTTTCTTGTCCTCATTTGTTTATCCACTTGATGTCGTAATCGTGATCAACCTTTTCTCATAATCTCAATAGACATTGTTAGTCCTTTAACATTCTTGTCATTAATTACCAAAACGAAAATAAATTAGGGGCCTAGATGCTTTAGCCGGGCTTGCCCAGCATGGGACTATCATGCTTCGGGCCTGAACCGTGTCGGGCCGCGACGACTTGTCATGCCTGCGTGTCATGCCATGCCGCCCTGGCTTGCCTTTAGCAAGCCAGGCATGACCCATTTGTGCTTCGTGCCGTGTCGATCCAGGCCCAACCCATTTGTACTGTTGCAATGAGAGGAAAGAACCTGGAGACGCACGAAGCTAAGGCAATGGACACAAATATTGGGGGGGGGAGAAGTAAATTTTATTAAATCTTGAGCTTGAACAGAGTTACTGCCTCGTTAAAAACCTTACACCTCGGTGTGGGCTACCCCCGATAAGGAAAAGAGTACAATAACTATATATATATACATTAATACATAGACAATCCAAGGCTGAGATTGTCAAAGTCAACTACCACGTCCATGATCTCCGAATCCTCGAGCTGATATTGTGTATTGTCTTCTGCACGCTCCAAGTCTTTTAGGCATGTAATTGTCTCAACCATCTCAGGTCTGAGGGGATGACCTCCTCGGCTCAAGTACTCTCCCGACCAAACTGAAAGTGGCTTCCAACGAGACAGTGGATACCAAAATTGTAAGTACGTCCCGTGCAAAATGGGATAGCATGGGTAAATACGTTGGTTATTCTTCCAACACAAGAGCAAGTTGAGTTGATTTTCCTCGTCCATGTCAAGGTCGGTCTCCACGAAAGGCGTGTCGAGGTAGTGGTTGAGCTCTACTCGTGGATTCCATGTCGACCTGCTCGGCGATTGGGAACATGAAGCAGATACCTTGCCTTTTAGTTTCTTCCATATATTTGAAGCGATCGAACTGCCTCGTGCTTGTTGCGTTATTGATCTAGATCTTCTTGCTTCACTTTTGGTGCCAAACTTGTCATAATATCTGTTAAAAATTCTAAAAAAAACTAGTTATAAACATGAGTATAGGCCGTGGAGAAATCAAGATCAAATGCCTTACTTATTCGTGGAAGACGCCCTACAAGTTAGATAATTTTCTCCGGTGATCCAAAATAGTAGTAAAACAGTAAAGATGTGGAATAGTTTGAAAATATTTTAAAATTATTTGCTCCATTGGTTCTATAATGGGATGTAAAATATAATTATCTCTATTTTTAAAAAAAGCATTAGCAATAATCCAAAGCCACTCGATGATTAAGAAATAAGTTGGGTAGTACACACCGGATAAATCTTTAGTTGTATTGTAAAAAATTTCTAAAAAATTATGAAAATAACTGGCAATTTGCCAATCCACTTCAGTAACCAATGGCTCATCATTATTGCAGTTGACAAAGATAGTGATGATATGTTTGTAGTCCTTGCATCGCTTCAATATATTATATGTCGAGTTCCATCTAACCTTCTATCAAGGTTGAATCTTCTTGGTTCCTTATTGTTTGCTTTGCAGTACCCTGAGAACTGTGCAAACCTTACAGGCGAATCTGTAGCAAACTGGATAGATTTGCGTCTGTTATCCAAACTAGTTTTTATTACAATCAAGCCTACCTACACAATGAGATTAGGGGCCTATTTGGGGGGCTGCGGCTGGGCTGAAGAGCAGCTTTTGGCTTGCTGAGCTGTAAAGCAGTTGTAGTCGGCGGCTGTGGCTTTTCTCGATATATCGTTTGGCAAACTGGCTGCTGCAGTTGTAGCCTTTGGGGGGCAACCGAGTGTGCCCGAGTGAGGAGGGAGTTGGGGAGGCGGCGTCCGAGCCAGAGGGAGACGAGAAGGCGACCTGGAGGGGAGACAATGGGACGAGGAGGGGGGCGGAGTGAGCGGCAGCTGTGGCTTTTAGGGGTGCTTCAGTTGGGGCTTAGTTGTGCAGCTGCTTTGCAGTTGCGCTGTTTGGGAGAGCTTTAGACCCAAAGGTGAAGCACAACCCCCCAAATAGGGCCTAATAATGTAGCATACGCATCTATGGTGGAGTACAAAATCTTCAACATAAATCTCCAAATGCAGTGAGAGATAATCTATAACCGTCATGTTAGCTGATGCATTATCAAGAGTGATGAAAATAGTTCTACTTTCTATTTTAATGTCGATAATAACCTCAAGTATGTAGGCTAGCGATAGCCTCTCCGGTGTGTGACTTGGAGATTGGCCTAAACCCTGTGACCCTTTTGTTTTGTACGTAGTTGTCGTCTAAGTAATGCGCAACAAAATGAATATAGGTTGTTCTTTGATGTGAGGAAGTTCATATATCTGATGTTAAGGCAAAGAAAAAACTAGATACCATAAAAATATGTTTTAACATTTCTAGTTTATTTGTAAATATTTTATAAATATCACATGTAGTTGTTCTTCTCCTAACATATTGGTATTGTGGGAAATAATCACGTTGCACCATTCTTTCAAAATTACAGCTCTCACCTATTCTAAGTGGAAGATCCTCCATAACTATGTAATGTGCAATTTCGTCTCTAGCTACATCGGCGTTGTATACCCGCGTACTTACCGAATTATCGGTATTGAAGTTGACCTGCGTCTGGACGCCCTCACTCGGCCTCTGTCCTGTCGATATCTTCTACAAGCTTGTATCCACGTGTCTTTTCAGATGACCTGTTCCACCATATGCGCGTGTAGATAGTTTAGCTTGACAGTATTTGCAAATAGCATAAACTACCTCACATCCATCCATAATTTCGATGGTTCTGTCTATGTGTTGCCAGCACCACGACCGTCGAGTGCTGGATATGGATGCTCGTCCCGGTTGCATCGATGTAGTGGCATCCGAGCTCGATGCTGATACCGATGGTCATCCTGGATACACCGATGCAGCGGTATTGGAGCTTGGTGCATCCGGAATGTACAATGCATCCTCGATGCCGTGCATACCATCCAGATGACGGTCATCCATGGTATCCTATGCTGGGGGAGAGTTGATGCAGATCGATCTCTTGATCCCGATGAGAGGGACTTGGAGAGCGAGGGCATGTTCTCCTGCTCTTGCTCTTGCGAAATATTTTATTTTATGGAGGAAGAGCAAAAAAGAGAGCAAATTCAGACTAAACACAGAGAGAATGAGAGAGTCGGTGGGATGTTCTGAGCAAAAATAGAGAGAGCGGGTGGGATGTTGCAGAATATAAATGAGAGCAGGATGTTTTGAGCAAAAATAAAGAGAGCGAGCAGGAGTTTATAGCGATTAGCGAGCGAATGACCATTGAAATCAGGCGCGGCCATGTGGGATGAACGTTAAAATTAACTTTACATCGCATCACATTGCTTTACGTTTTTCAATGTGTCACCTTGCTGTCTGAAAATTGAAACCAGGCACGGGATGGATTTAAATCATTCGCGGGAGATTGAAATATGAAAAATGTGTGCGGGATGAAATCAGCCAGACGCTTCATTTCAAGCACATCATGTCGCTTTATGTCTTTCAATGCGTCACATCACATTGCTTTAAGTTTTTAATCTTTCATCGCGTCTCATCACTGTCTGTTCGTTGAATGTTGCGACAAAGGAAAATTAAATGAAACCTCACTTTGCCTCTCTCTCTCTCCCCCCTCTTTTTTCCCTCCTCTCTTTTCTTTTTCTCAGTTTTCCGTGCGTAAGGCACTGGCTTTTGGATTTACTCCTTTAGTCAAGCACAAGCTCATTTCTCGGTTTCTCTCCACCCCCTCTCTCCATTCCCTCTCTATTTCTAGGTTTCTCCCCACCCACTCCCTCTCTCTTTTGGGCTTCGTCACACCACACCAACGCCTCCCTCCTTCGTAGCTCGGTGGCTCCTGGCCTCCTCCCCCCCATCATAGTCCGACTTCACTTCTTCTCTCCCTGCATCGGCGCACCGCCGGCCTCCCTCCTCCCCGAATCCGTACCACACCGCTGCCTCCCCTCCCATCCCATCCCCTCCCCTCACGCGGCGCAATGAGGCGACTGCGATGCGGCGAGCGAAGCGACGTGATGCGGGAGCATGGTGAGGCAGCCGCAGTGCGGGAGGAAAGTGAGGCGGCGGGGCGGAAGGCGAGGCGACAATGGGGTAGCCGAGATGAAGCTCAAGGTGGCCTTGCCTCCCCACTGCTCTCTCGCCCCCACCTTGACTAGGGCGGATGCGGACCGTTACAGCAGAGGCGGCCACTATCCACGGAGGAGGCGGTGGGCCATGGCCAAGGAGGAGGCGCGCCTGGGAGGCAAGGGCGAGAGGCAGCGCACGGACGGGGTGGGCCACGGGGGGTGGGAGGTGAGGCGGTGGTACGATGGAAGACGAGGAGAGGAGGTGGCTGAGCGACCATGGGTGGTGAGCTGAGCGGTAGTGGGCAAGGCGGGAGCCGAGGCGGTGGCACGGTTGAGGAGCCGAAGCGGCGAGAGGCAGGACCACGTCAGCCACGGCATGGGCGTGACCACGATGACCACGGCAACATGGGCGCGACCACGACGGTCTTCCCCTCACCAACCCCGCTTCTCCACTGTCGCAGCCGCGGCAAGGCATGCCATGGCAGGGTGCGACTTGCCCTGCCGTGGCCTGCGGCAAGCTCTGTGCTTGGTCGTGCCTGATCGTGTTAGGCCGTGCCACCCATTGTGTTTGGTTTCTTAGCCTGGCACGGCTTGATGAACAGCAACAGATTGGCCCAACACAGTCCACTCCGTGCCGTGCTGGATCGTACCGCCATGGCTCGAACCAGCCCACATAAGCGCGACAAGTATCCACCTCTACTTGGAATGATTGAGATTCATGTTTGCAGCACCGGGGATGGCCTTAAGGATAAGGGTGAAAACGGAACGGAAAGTTTTCGACCGTTTCGAAGAAAAACGGAAACGGAAGTCCTTTTTTGGAAACAGAAATGGAAAATACCGGTACGGAAACGAAAACGGAAATGGGAGAACTAATTTCGGCGAAAACGAAAACGGAAACGGAAATTCTGTATAAGTGAAGCCGGAAACTAAAAATGAAAATGGGTCGGAAAGGAAAATGGGCTTAGCCCAAAAATGAGAAGGGAAAGTTTATATTTATTTTTGAATTAAAATAATTTTATAAATACAAATGGTTTCATATAAAATATTAAATAGAGTTCAAAAATTCCAAAAAAATCTCAAAAATACTTTGGAACATTTTGAGCCTAGAAAAGTTATTTTTAGCATATTTTTATTTTTATTTTTTGTAAATAAATTAATTTTATAAATCTAAAAATAGCAAAATGGTAATTATAAACTCCAGAAAATCTAAGATAAATCTCAGAAAATCATAAATGAACATCGAACAATAATGTACAAATTTTAGGGAGTTACACCTTTATAGTTGGTGGAGCAAGAGGATATCAATGATAGTTATATGGATGAGGACATGATGATCTGATATGGGAGACAAATAACGTGCCTTGAGCTGACAAACTCGAGAAAAATTTTCTAGTAATATCAGTAAACATAACACTATTCTTGTGTCTACCTTAGAGATGGAATTTGCTACATTGTTCTTGTGATCATGTATATTGTGATTCTCTACTATGTTCTTGTGGAATTTTCCGCTTTCGTTTCCGTATCCACTCCGTTCCGTCCCGCGTTCGTTTCCGTCCCTATCCGTTTCCGTATCCGTTTCTGGGGTTTTCAATTTTGCTTCCGTTCCCGATAAAAAATATGAAAACGGAAACGAAGCAGTCATTTACCGACCGTTTTCGTAAGTGAATAGCACATTTGTCTTTTGCGCCAAGTTTAGCTGGACCGTTTGTGTTTATCTTTGCGATTAGACTTTGGATAAGGACCTGCGTAAGGACATCGGTTTCACGGACCAAATAGTGTCGATGATTTCTTTTTTGTCAAGCTTTGACAATCGTCTAGAGGTGCATCAGGCTCGATGGAGACCCCCATGCTGAGTCGAAGCTATGCCGGTTGCACCCATCATTAACTAGGGACGTCTATGATCACTACTGGAAATCATTGCCGACAGAAAGGCATGCTAAACTCCAGGAAACATCTGAGTACTCCTTGCTTATCTCTGTGACGGACCGCCTTTTTAGGGGCAGTGCGAAACTCACAACAGTTACCCAGGAAGACTAACTGTTGGAAGACAAGAGTACAATTGCCTGACAAAAGCAACTTTCAACACTTTTTATTCAATATAGTTGGTCTAACGACCGGTTTTACAAGAGAAGCATCCAAGCTTCTAGACTTACACTACCAAAAGAGAGAAACCACAGGCAGGGCCTGAGCGAAGACAAAGACCTAAAACCAGACTAAATCGCCATCTACGACCTCCTGGTAGGCTCCAGCATCTTCGAACTCTGAAAGGGGCGGGGGTTTGCAAGGGTGAGTACGGGAGTACTCAACAAGTCGTACGGAACCACTGAATACTATATGTAGGGTAATCAAGGGATGGCAGTAGGGTTTAGTATCTGGATGCAGTTTTATTTCGCAATTCATTTTACATTTGAAGCACAAACCAAAATAATAAGTAATTTGAATTTCACAAGTTTCAACGGCATTAAACCACAATTATCCAAATTCCAAACAGTAACTTGAGCTTAGTTACGGGTATCAACCCCGATTCCAACTTAACTTCATTTACCGGAAGTACGGCGTAATCGATTACAATTAAGATTAACTCTGCAGAGCGGCTCAGCTTTACCCACAAGATATCTATAACCTTTATGCCAATCGCGAGTTTCATGCAACTTAAATGCATGTGGCCCAGTTTAGATTATCACAGCATTTCGTTTAATCATTCCTGTCCTTTAGTTGTTTACCGATAGTACCGCTACCTTGGACTCAGGGCCCCCATTAGCGTCTACCGTTGTGAGAACCAAGAATGTCACCTGGACCATTCCCGTTCCACCCCTCCGGTCCATTTCCCTGCCGGGAAGGCCCGGTCCCCATTCTCTCCAGAGAATGGTAGCCACCAAGACAGTCCAATTATTATCTCAGGAATGATTAACTTAATGAGCCGTGTCGGATACGGGTCACCGACCAGTCCGACCTGTGGTTGAGCGGGAACTAAGTTATTTACTTTGCTCAAGGGGATTATTAACCTTACACTTTTGCCAAAGACCAAGCCTTCATCCACAAACCCATTCCAGATCGCAGCATCTGCCACCGCACTCAACCAAGGCATTAATCACGATCGAGGATCGGAATCTCATCCACTCCGGATTAATCCGACATCGCCCCTCGATCGCAAAGCACTTTTATAAACAATCCGAATCGGCGATTCGGCAGCATTTTCTTTAAATCCAGGTTTTGAACTAACCTAGTAGTATTATCTAACCTATTCATGACAATAAGCAATTAACTAGGGTTCCAAAGGATTAACAGGGTTCAATTATTTCAAGGGGTTTCAATGAGCAATTCGGCATTATCTAATATCATGTCATTCTAAAATACCGGATTTCAATAATTCAACATACAGTAAAATAATGCGATATAAAATTAATTACTACTATAGCATGGCATGATAGGATCAACATGATCAAAGGGTGTACGGCTTGCCTTGCGAGGCAGCTGGATCGGATGAGTCGTCGAGGAAGTAGTCGTACTGCGCTCCCGTCTGGTCCGACGTCTGCTCCGGGAACTGCTCCGACTCCAGGGGATCAAGCTCGGCTCCATCGGGCGTCTCAACGGTCGAATCTAACGCGAAAAGACAACCAACATAAATAAACGACAAAACAATAACCAGAAAAAGAAAACGGAAACTGAAACGGAAAACCGGAACCGAGTCGGAAAGGAACGGAGGGCAAAACTGGGATTAGGGGATTTTCTGGATTTCGGATTTGGAAACGGGCAGCATTTCTGGACTCAGGGGATCGAAACGGTTCGGGAAAAGTATTTGGTGGAGCTCTGGGATTTTCCGGGATTTTTCTGGATTTTCCGGGCTATTTTTGGAATTTAAAACGAATTTTAGAAATTAATAATTGAATTAAAATCCAAAATCCGTTTTACTGTTCCCGGGCCGAAATCCAACGGCCTAACGGGCCGTGGCCCACGAGCAGCGCGCGCGAGACAGTGGCCGGCCAAAGACAAGACGGGCGAGGAGGCGGGGGCCACCGGCGGAGAGGAAGGGAGGTCGACGGGCAGGCCCACCCGTCAGGCGTGGCATGTGGGAGGGGCTAGGGCACGAGGGAAAACAGGGAGGGCGAGGCGAAGCGGCGAGCGGCGCCACACATGGCCGGCCGAGCGGAGGGCGAGCGAGGAGGAGAGGGGAGCTCACCACGAGAGGAGGGGAGCGGGGCGAGTGGAAACGGAGGGGAGACGGGGGCTTTTATAGGGCGGAGCGGGGAGCAAAGCGGCCGGGCGAGGTGGCGGTCGCGCGGCGCGGCGCGAGGGCCGCGGCGACGGAGTTGTTGGCCAGCCGCGAAGGCGCGCGACAGCGGCGGGTCGGCGGCCACGAAGCGGCGGAGCCGGCGCGCAGCGCGCGAGCGCCGAGGCGAGGCGGCGACCACGGCGCGCCGGCCGGTGGCAGTCGGCCGGAACGGCCGGGAGGCCGAAGGCCAACGGGCCGAGGGAAGCGGCCGGCGGCCCAAGAAGAAGAAGAAGAGGCCCAAACGAGGTTTGAAATTCAAACTCGATTTCGAATTTCCAAAAATTCAAATCCAAAAGCAACGAACTCAAACAAATTCATTTTGAAATTTTTGAGGGTTGTTTCAATCTCCTCTTGGTCTGATCACTGGAACTCCTACTTTTAATTTCCGGTTTACGCCGTGCGCGATAACAAGTACACCACCATGTTGATCTGTGGCACTGAAACGGGTGCATCTCATCCAAGATCAAAAGGTAACTGGGATATAGCGTTATTCATTTTTTTCATCTATTCTATTATTTTGTTTTTTTTTCCATCTATCCTATTATTTTATTAGATATATAAGTGGATAGGATAGCCAACTCTTATAAATATTCATGATAGATCTGGATGAGTCTAATTTTATGAAATCTCAGTAAAATCTTGAATTTCGGACCCTCTAAATTTTATAAGCCTGCCGAAATTAAAAAATTTGAAAAAAAAAATCAAAGTGCTACATTATCCTAAAATTTTGGCGAAATTTTGGTTTTTTGACTGGATTGGATTCTTCACGTCGTTTTCCGTGTGGAGCAGTTGGTAGATCATCCAGTTAGTCTATGCACATTAATTCTGATGGTCATAAATTAAAGATCTCGGTTGTCTTCATTGCAACCGCTAGATCATCCACTTAGCCTATGCAATTTCACATTTTCAACATACGATTATACTGGAAAAAGGCAAACAAATATAGAATATAGCATAATTACAATCTATGTCCCTACCATATTCATATGCTTCACATAAATATTAAAGCATGAATGAATATTATTATTTACCCTTTTATTTGCATCAAAATTTGTACAACTTATATTTAAGGTGATGTGTAAAAGCACTGCTCAACTATTCTCCAAAAAACTGTATAGTTTTTGCAGTTTTTGTATGATGTGCGTCCCTTTTCGTATGATCGCATTAGACAAGTGAATTTCCTCCATAGTTTCATACGTAATGGACCTCCATAGTGTCAAGACACCACAAATTTTTAAAAAATTTCTAATGTGATTTGCACCATTTTTTATATGGTGAGCTTACTTGTTGGTGGAGGGATCAACTGCGACCCCTTCTCACGTGAGGGAATACTCAGAGGAGTGACTCACTGGACTTCAACGGGCGAGGACACAGTGATTTACCCTGGTTCGGACCTCTCAAGAAGGAGATAATAGCCCTACTCCAGCTCGTGTATCTTTTCGTATATGTGTCTCTGCCTCCCCCCTCCACGGCGGGGATGCTTTATAGTTTACAAAGGGGCGTACTTGTTCAAACCCACTAACTCCACGTTCGACCAGGTCCAACGTGGCAACCAACAGATCCTATACTCCAGCCACGTTCCCGCGGAGAACGCAACGATCTAGCGGAGGTTACGCATCTGGCGGTTACCGACCTCGGGATCACGTCAGGTCGGCTAACAACCAACTCCGAACTCGGCCACCTCGCCTGAGCACGACCCATCGAGCCACCAGGTTATGCGACCTTCTCAGGTCCCGGCAAGGTTGTCCCTAGGAACGACCTCATGGTGGCCAGGGCGGGGACGAGCTCGTGCTGCTCGTGGCGCCCGACTAGGTCGTCCCGGGGGACGGCCTTCCGATGGTTCGGACAGTAGTGAGCTCGTGCCCCTCGTGGCACCCGAGGTAATTTATGGGATTCATCCGACCCCCCGACAGCTTTTTATCAAGACAGTAGCACTTTCAAAAATTTTAAATATTTCTCAAGCTTGATCATCATTTGTAAATTTTATGAGAACATTAGTGATGCATCATGACCATCCAAAATTTTATAATATGATTTGAACTATTTTTCATTCCATTGAAATTTGTCATTAGTCTTCAGTAGCACTCTTCGAATTTTTGAAAATTTGTCAAGATTGATCGTCATCTGAAAATTTCATGAAAATATTATGGATGTGTTAGGACTATCTACAAGTTGTTTTAAAAGTTTCTAACGTGGCTTGCACTATTTTTCATTCAGTTGAAATTTGCCGGTCAACCTTTTATCAGGACAATATCACTGTTAGTTTTTAAAAAAATTCTTTAGGCTTGACCATCATCTGAAAATTTACCGAGATTTCGAACGAAATTTCGGTTCCGTGACGAAATATCGGAAATTCTTGTTCAAAAAATTCTAGACTTGAATTTTGCTTTTTAAATTTTGTCTGGATTTCGTTCGAAATAAAGGGGTTTTTATTGAAATTTCGGATTTCAAAAGATGATAAGATATAAACCGAAAATAAAATTTAGAACCTTGCTTCGCGCTGGACTTTGAATCATCTCCAAGCTTAGGTAATAAAATTTAGATTGACCTGGTCCATGTTTAAAAGTCTCAGCTCCACGCAGATAACGAATTCCCACCCAACGCAACGTGCAACGGGCGCGGTTTTTAACTTTTTATACCACGGAGCGCCGCGCGGCTGCCATTTGGATCCAACGAACCGCGCAGGCGCAGCACGAACAGCGGGGAGCGACGCCCGTAAACAGCATTTCGGACAGCGACCGAGGCCTTCGCTCCGGTCGCCCGCGAGTCAGCCGTCTCTTCCTCGCAACCGCGACACCAAAGTTCAAACCCAAACCAGCCGCTGCGCTTTGCACCTCAGAGAGGGCCACGCGCACATAGGGGTGGATAACGAGCCAGTTGAACTTTTTTTCGAGCTTTCTTCGACACTGATTTATTCTTATTTATTATAGTCTCCTGTATTGTTTGAGACCCAACTTCGAGCCGAGCTTAACGAGCCGAGCCTAACGAGCCGAGCCGAAGTTGACTCTGGTTCCAAATCAACTAATTTTTATTTTAAAAGAAAAATAAATGTAATCGGAGCAATTTTGAAACGAGCCACCGAGCCAGCTCAACGAGCTTTTTTTTCAGCCCTGCGCACATCGTAGCTGAATGAAAAGCCATGCCCTTTTCTAATCTAATCTTCCACCGCCGTTCGATCTACCTCGCGTCGACCTGGCCTCTGAGTATGGCCCCAAAAGCAAGCGCTTTCACCTAGATTTCGCATGCAAACACCGGCGTCCGATGCTAGTTAAGCCTACTGACTAGTGCGCGCTTGGTGGTACATTGACCCACGCCACCCACCGCCACCTACCCGTCAGTCTGGACTCGGCGCCCTGGCTGTTAACAACTCGGGATACTATACTATACTAGTAGTGCCAGTGGCCACAGCGGCGGAGGAAATGCATGCGGTGGCACTGCT
Source organism: Rhipidocladum racemiflorum (assembly GCA_036346355.1). NCBI lineage: Eukaryota > Viridiplantae > Streptophyta > Magnoliopsida > Poales > Poaceae > Rhipidocladum > Rhipidocladum racemiflorum. Next base: position 84,248,864 of record CM070573.1, on the reverse strand, counting down.
GCTGCTGCTGCGCTTCCTGTCGCGATGAAGCGGACGCGCTCCCGGGCCGCGGCCCTCGCGGAGGCGCCGCCGCTGCTTGTGGTGGTGGTGGTGGTGGCTCTGGTGGTGCTGCATTGCGCCGGCGCGGGGGTGGTGGACGCTGCCACCGCGGCCGAACGGCGGATACTGCTCGAGTTCAAGGCCGCCGTGACCGCGGACCCGCGCGGCGCGCTCGCGTCCTGGACGCCGGGGGGCGACCCCTGCGCGGACTTCATGGGGGTCACGTGCGCCCCGGCGTCGGGGGCCGTGCAGCGCCTGCGCGTCCACGGCGAGGGCATCGCGGGGGTGCTCACACCCTCTCTGGCGCGGCTGCCCGCGCTCGAGTCCATCTCGCTCTTCGGCAACAGCCTCTCTGGCGTCATCCCACCGGGCTTCAGCGCCCTCTCCGGCACTCTCCACAAGCTCAATCTCAGCCGCAACGCCTTCTCCGGCGAGATCCCGCCGTTCCTCGGCGCGTTCCCGTGGCTCAGGCTGCTCGACCTCTCCTACAACGCTTTCTCCGGCGAGATCCCCGCCGCCCTCTTCGACCCCTGCCTCCGCCTCCGGTACGTGTCCCTCGCGCACAACGCCCTCGCCGGACCAGTCCCGCCGGGCATTGGCAATTGCTCGCGCCTCGTCGGGTTCGACCTCTCCTACAACCGCCTCTCCGGCGAGCTCCCGGAGCAAGTCTGCGCGCCGCCTGAAATTAACTACATTTCCGTCCGGAGCAACTCGCTCTCCGGCGAAATAGCTGGCAAGCTCAACGCCTGCCGCAGCATCGACCTGTTCGACGTCGGGAGCAACCATTTCTCCGGAGCCGCGCCTTTCGCCCTTCTAGGCCTGGTAAACATCACCTACTTTAACGTCTCGTCCAACACCTTCGATGGCGAAGTACCCAACATAGCAACATGTGGCAGCAAGTTCTCCTACTTTGACGCGTCCGGGAACCAGCTCACCGGACCAGTGCCAGAGAGCGTGGTGAATTGCCGCAACCTGAGGGTCTTGGATTTGGGGGCGAATGCTCTTGCTGGTGATATACCAGCGACGATTGGGACATTGCGATCGCTTTCCGTGCTCAGGCTCGCGGGCAATGCACGCATTGCCGGTTCAATCCCTGCCGAGCTTGGAGGAATCGAGATGCTTGTCACGCTCGACCTCGCTGGCCTTGCTCTCATCGGAAACATTCCGGCGTCCCTGAGCCAATGCCAGTTCTTGCTTGAGCTGTGAGTGTTTGTTCACTACTCAATTTAGTCCGATTCGTTTGTAGGACTATGTTTCCAGATTTTCTGACTAACTAAATTGAACCACTACAGAAATTTGTCTGGCAACCAGTTGCATGGAGTGATCCCGGACACCCTCAACCACTTGACTTACCTCAAGATGCTCGATCTTCGAAGGAACCGGCTTGACGGGGGCATTCCCATGGCACTTTCACAGCTCACAAACCTTGATCTCCTAGACCTCTCAGAGAATCAACTGACTGGGCCAATACCTTCAGAGCTTGGGAACCTCTCAAACCTGACACATTTCAATGTGTCCTTCAACAACCTCTCCGGTGCCATCCCTTCTGCGCCAGTCTTGCAGAATTTTGGTTACACTGCCTTCATGGGCAACCCTTTACTATGCGGTCCGCCATCGAATAATCTGTGTGGGGCAGCCCGCAGCAAAATGAAAAGATTAGCTGTGCCTGTCATAATTGTCATTGTCGCAGCAGCCATCATACTTATTGGTGTTTGCATTGTTTGCACTATGAACATTAAGGCTTATATGAGCAGGAGTAAGGAGGAGCAGGAGGGGAAGGAGGAGGAGGAGGTGCTTGTGTCTGAAAGCACGCCAATTGCATCTCCAGGCTTAAATGCCATCATTGGTAAGTTAGTGCTTTTCAGCAAGAGCTTGCCTTCAAGGTATGAAGATTGGGAGGCAGGAACCAAGGCACTGCTTGACAAAGATTGCCTTGTTGGTGGCGGGTCAGTCGGTACCGTGTACAAGGCCAGCTTTGAGAACGGTCTGTCCATCGCTGTGAAGAAATTGGAGACACTCGGAAGGGTGAGAGACCAGGATGAGTTTGAGCATGAGATGGGCCAGCTCGGTAGCCTCAGCCACCACAATCTGGTAGCTTTCCAGGGTTACTACTGGTCATCCTCAATGCAGCTAATTCTGTCAGAGTTTGTGGCCAACGGGAGCCTGTATGACCACCTCCACGGGAATCGTCGTCGTACGTTTTCCGGGAGCAGCAGCAGAGGTGGCGGGGGTGAGCTCTCTTGGGAGCGGAGGTTCAAGATTGCACTTGGAACAGCGCGAGCACTTGCATACCTTCACCATGACTGCCGGCCACAAGTTTTGCATCTCAACATCAAGTCCTCCAACATAATGTTGGATGAAGAATATGAAGCCAAGTTGTCCGATTATGGATTTGGAAAGTTGTTGCCCATTCTAGGTAGCTTTGAATTGAGTAGATTTCACGCTGCCATTGGGTATATTGCCCCAGAGCTAGCTTCTCAGAGCTTGAGATACAGCGATAAGAGTGATGTATTTAGCTTCGGAGTGGTATTGCTTGAGATTGTGACGGGGCGGAAGCCAGTGGACAGCCCTAGGGTTGCTACAACAGTGGTTCTTCACGATTATGTCAGGGGGATATTGGAGGATGGAACTGCATCGGACTGCTTTGATCGGAGCCTGGGAGGATTCATTGAGGCCGAATTGGTCCAAGTGCTCAAAATAGGTCTGGTATGCACTTCCAACACACCAGCAAGCCGACCAAGTATGGCGGAGGTGGTGCAGTTCTTGGAGTCTGTTAGAACTAATCCTTGATCTCGTGCTATCTGGAGCATGGTAGCAGAATAGGAGGTTAAAACAGGGAAAGTGTTTTCTCATTTTTTTTTAACAGATGAAGATCACATTATTTTCTTTATTCTTTATTGTGGCCCCATTTCCCTTTGTAAAATGTATCTAGATTTGTTGCTGAATAAGTGACTGTTTTGGTCAAATTTCCAACTGCTCTGATTTGAGGACATCTTTTCTTCATGGCCTGAGCTCAAGAGGAGTTGGTATCTGGCACTGTTACTGTCTAATTGTGTGCCAAGCTTGAAGTTACAGGTGTAGCGGAAGGAACAGTTCAACAAGAGCATTGTGATGCTGGAGCAGCTCATCCAACCCGCAAGTTCTCCCCTACTTGTATCAGCAGTTCCTGCAAGATTTGCAGCAACTCAAATTTCATTCCCAAACCACATATCCCAAATGGATGATCAGTTCGAACTGCCCGAATTCAACCCAAGGGAACGCGTCAAGCAGCAGATTTCAGTCCCATTTCTCTGGGAGGCGAAGCCTGGCGCGCCCAAAAGGGACTGGGCCATTTCCAAGCCAGTGTCGTCAACCATCTCATGTCCATCGCCGGCAAAGCTCGTCGTCAGTGTGCCGTTCCAGTGGGAAGAGAAGCCCGGGAAGCCTCTGCAAGACGCATCTCCTCCTCATGCGCTGTCTGATCACGCTGGTTTCTCAGTACCTTGTTACTCGTTGAACCCTTTTGTGGCCGACGGCGAGGAGGAGTACTCGCTGGGGTTTGATGTGGAGGCGTTTGGTTTTCCAGACATTAACAAGGTATCTGGCACTGCGGAATGCGCAGGTGGATCCAGTCGCTATGGCACCTGGTACTCGTTTTCAGACACAGAAGATTACAACAACTCTAGTGGAGATGCTTCAGCTCAGGAGTTTCAGTTTCCCCGGGCACCGTCGGAGAAGAGCTGGCAGGTAGCCAATGACGGTGATCTGCTGGCCGATCCGTGGAGTCCTCCGAGGTGTGCATTTACACTGGAGGAGCTTATGATGCTAAGCCGCAAACTGAGCTGCGGACAAGAGATGCCCGTTGATGTCAGGAAGAAGAACCTCTCCTCAATGGTAATGCTACAACACTTTACATTGAGCTTCTCTCTCTCTCTCTCTCTCTCTCACACACACACACACACACAGAGATATTCAGACAAATTCATATACTTGTGAAAAAGGGACCCATTGCATCTGTGTTTGCCGTTGAGGAATCCCACGGACGCGTCACCTCATTGGCACGGAGATGTTTTTATACTGTGCAAGTTGCCTATGATGCAGACACCACAACCACTCTCGTTAATGACAGTACTTTGCCCCTCCTCTCACTCTGGTGTTTCAGGAACTCATCAAGAAGTTTTTAATTGCGTGTGCTTAGCTGCACGGCTCCGTGGCTGCGGCACATGGGCGAACGGTACCGTGTGCATGTGAGACCCCATAATTGAGGAAGCTCAGCAAGTTGGCTTAATTGCTCGGAAGTTATTTTTAGCGTTTGTTTTTGTTGTACTGTATCCTTGAAATGATGAAAAAAAGGAAGGTTTGAAAACAAAAACAATCCGTCTTGAACAGTTTTTATGTAGTTTTCTTAATTTCTGCATCATTTTTTTTTCACATCTTTGTATATGGATGTCCGATTCCTCCTCCTTTCGTTTCTGTCCTCTGGAGTATTGGATGTGGAACTTTTATACGAGCAGCTAAAAATAATTCATGATTGAACCGGTAATAAGAACACAAAGGACACAGCTACAAAAGGAATCGATTTCTGCGGCAAAGCCAACAGTTCAAGGAGTAGAGTAGAGTAAACCAATCCGTCTTGAAATGAGAAAAAAAGGGGAAGGTTTGAGAAAACAAAAACAATCGCTAGAAGGAGGGCTCGAACCTCCGACCTTATGGTTAACAGCCATACGCTCTAACCAACTGAGCTATTCCAGCCTTGGTTCATGCTTCGTTTCTTTCTTTTAAATATATATGGACCGTGGCCAAAGCTGCCTGCGCAGCAGCGAAAAAGCGGGCACGCGTGCATGTGCATCCCGCTGAAACAAGACGCACCACAATAAAGCGTCAAATGTCATTACCTCAGTCCAGTTCTACTCCAGCTAGCTCAAAGCCGATTTCTTCAATAATTGTACCAACTTAGGATCAACTGGCTAAAATGGAGTAGCATAAACCAACATCCACGGACCAGATGCACCGAAAGTTTCTGCCCATCCAGATGCTGTCCTACGTTTACGATAAAAAGGGCAAACGCCAGAGGACGATGCTGGCAATCTGTCCTCCAGAAAAGAACAATGTTCACCACACATGATGACAGGAGGAACAGAGTAAAAACCATCACGGGGGAATAATGCTCGCAGAATGTTGTCACGACCAGGGTTCGAGAAATCGACAATGGTCGCCCTTATGGCTACGGCACATATCAACAACAACCCACAGGAAAACATGTGAAATTAAAATTTAAATAAAAAAGCTCATGAAATTTGCAAAAAATTATCCAAATTATCCCTAAAATTAGTATTAATATGTTTTTGACATTTGGTATGGAATTTATTTGAAAATACGGAATTTTTGACACATTTTTTTAACCAAAATCGAATGCAGGAAAAAGAAAAAGGCAAGAAAAAGGAAAAATAGTAGTAGGCTGCACTGTGGGCTGCTAGGCCCATTAGCCCGGTCCGTCCCAGAAAGAACCCTAGCCGTTTTTAAGATGGATACCCTGGTTCCGACACAATTATTGCGCAACAGCCATCCATCTGCACGCTCCCTCGTAGGTCACGTCCGCTTTGGGCAGATCTGACCGTCGCTGATGCATAAATCGCCGTCAGGAGCTCGAAAACCGACAATTTGGCGGCGAAAATCGACACGGTGTAGGTTCAAGCTCCAATGATTTTGGCGATTGGTTTGGATTAATGCCTAATGATTAATTAATGATAAATCTCATTCGGATGGAAAATGGAAATTAAACCCAAAAGTATGTACCCAATGCAACTTTAATATTTATAGATATATTCCTTAGTTTCAAGTTAAAGGGTGAACTCCACCATTATTTCAACCTTAAGGATGTGCACTATGTTTCCAAATCTATATATACATGAATGCACACATCTAGGGGGAGTTTATACTTTAACTTGATGTTTCAATAGTATTGATTTAATTCGTCTTGCCACATAAATCAAGGATCAATACTTTGAAACAATCCTTTGAGTATATATAACTTGTGCAGTTGTAGTATACTCATGGTAACATAGGATAAACTCTAATGCAATTGAAATTGAATATGTGCATATTGTTCCCAAGCCAATTATATATATGCACAACTCTACGTGGAGTTTATTCTATAGTCAATGGTTTAAATAGTATTGATCCCTTTCTATCACTCCATATAATTTGGATCATTACTTGGAAACTATCAAATTGAGTATATGAAGCTTGTGTAGTTATATACACCCATGACAATTTAAATTTGATTTAAGTTGTGTTCGATTGTCTTTTAATCATCAAAGAACTCTTCATCATGTGTTGACGGTGTTCCTTTGATTGATTAAGGGCAATTGGAAGTTCTTGAGTATATGAAGCATCGATTGCATTAGTATACTAAAGACATAGTCAATTTATTCAAAACAATTGTCTTGGGTTGTGCTTAATTATCAAAGGAGAAGATCAAAGGATCTTGAGAGCTTCTATTATGTGTTAATTGAGTGCATTGATGATTGGGACAACCATGCGTTTTGGATAATATTGTCAATGAGTTTGAAATAGGTTAAGTTCAAGGTTGAGATGGATAAACAGGATAAGGACGCCATCATGTGTTGATGAGTGTTAAGAGGATCTCGAAGAGAAGCTACGAGCCATGAGATTCATCATGTGTTGATGAACAAGATGGAGACTCGGCTTGGAGAGAAGATGAAAGTGATCATAAAAGCTCCAAGTGGGATATGCTAGAAGCAAAGGAATAACTAGCTAGGGCTAAAGATGTATTCTTAGTCTTTTGCTTGTCTCGGTGTATGGTTGGGAGACCGGGTTGCTAGTTTAGGTTTGCCGTACTATTAAGAGGGGTCGAGTCTTATAGTTTGAGCTTCATCATGTGTTGATAAACTCAATCCCGTTTGCTCTAGCTCACTCTTAATTGAATTGGTTTTTTCATGTAGTTTTGATTTGCATGTGTTGCAAATAAGAGAAGCTAGCTCATGCTTGCTTCTCATTGATTTGATTTGGATTTTGCATGGAGCTAAGTTTTGCATGTGTTGCAAAAGGTGAGAGCTCATGCATTTGGATTTGATTCTTTGCATGAAGCTAAGTATTTGCATGTGCTGAAAATAGAGGAAGCTTATGAATTGGATTTACTGATTGTTCCTTGCATGGAGGTAAGTTTTATATGTGTTGCAAAAGGAAAGAGCTCATGCATTTTGTTTAGTCGGTATTTGCATGGAGCTAAGTATTTGTATGTGTTGCAAATAGGGTGAGCTCATGCATTTGATTCATTGGTTGTTGTTTGCATGGAGCTAATTATTTGCATGTGTTACAAATAGAGAGAGCCCATGCATTAAATTCTTAGCTTGTCTCTAGTAGAATTTGCAAACGTGTTTTGCAAATTACTAGAGATCATGTGTTGCTCATCATAAGGCTAAGACAGTTTATTGCTTGGTATTTGCAAAATGAGTTTTTTTTTAAAAAATGTTGGAGTTTATACGTCTTATCTTGGAGCATGTGCGACATTTGCAAATATGTTTTGCAAAGTATCATGATCATGTGTTGATCATCACATGGATCAAGATTTGCATTTATGTGCTTAGTTTTGTCATTTGCAAAATGTGTTTTGTAAATGATCTGGAGTTTATGAGATTGGATCCTAGAGCATATGTTGGCATTTGCAAATGTGTTTTGCAAAGTGTCATGATCATGTATTGATCATTACATGGCTAAAGGGTTGATCTCATAGATTCTTATTTTATTTGCAAATGTGTTATGCAAATAAGTTAAATTTAATGCAATTCTTCTGGAGTATGTGATTAATATTTGCAAATGTGTTTTGCAAAGTGTTGTGGTCATGTGTTGATCCTCACGTAGCTTAAAGAATTGATCTTTGTTGATTTGGAGAAAATTTTCTATGTGAAACTTGATTTTGTGCTTGTGGTTGGCACTACCGAGTTCAATTGCTGGTAGTACCGCTGGACTAGCACGCTTACATAAGTCGATACTGCCGCTCAATTGGCACTACCGCCTACTCGTGTGGTAGTTATTTTTCAGAGAGCATATGTTGCTCACTGTTTTTCTGAGGCAAGCACTACCGCTGTCTAGAACTGGTACTACCGGAAGTGCGGTAGTACCGCCCTAGAGGACGGTAGTTTTATTCCAAAGCATGTGTTGCTCGGAGTGTTTATAGGCCGGTAGTACCGCAGATGACGCCGGTACTGCCGCTCGAGAGATAGTACCGCTCCCAATTGGGAGGTAGTGCCGGCCTGTCTGGGCAACGGCTAGTTTTCGGATTTTGAGTTGATAAATTTGATCATTGCGCCAGAGTCTGGCACTACCAACCCTACATGGGCGGTAGGGTGGTAGTGCCGACTTTGCTGAAAAATGCCAGATTTGCCCCCAAATGGCTAGTTTCTTTGGAAGGCAATAAAAGGGGGTATTGGAGCTGGCATTTGAGAGTTGCTGGTGTTATTATGAGTTTTGTGGGAGTGGTGCATGTGTTGCTATCTTCCATTTGTTTCTTGAGAATCTAATTTGCATGTGTTGCAATTAGAAGAGGATTGAGAGCCTGTTGTGCATGTGTTGCACTTGAGAGCCTTGTGCATGTATTGCACTCAATGATCACCATTGTACTTATGTTGTACATGGTAAGGCTCAAGCGAAATATTTGGCTTATTACTCTTGATGTTTGCCGACACCTAGACGGGATGAGAGGCGTCGTGCGCGGTGACCTTCTCAAAGCAGATTGAGAAGGCCTGGCAAAGTTGTGAAGGTTGAAGCTCACCTACCCGGAGTGAGAAAGAGCTACCACTGGTGGAATCGAGGTGGGTGCTCAATTCGTGGAACCGATCCAATGTGTTTGGGCTAACCTCAATGTAGATTAGGGGAGACTGGCAAGTCTTCGAACACCACAAAAAAAATCGGTGTGCCTCTTTGTGTTTTGTAATTTCTTATTTACATTGTTGTAATTTACAATTATAAAATTAAATTCCTTGATTGCTTCCACTTAGATTATTGGTGCACTTAGTGAACCTAGTTGATTTAGGCTTTAATTGTTAAAATCTTAGTTTATCGCTTCCGCATTATTATTTAGGTTTTGACATAGGGGATCGTTTAATCGGTAGATAAATTTTAAAGCCGCCTATTCACCCCCCTCTAGTTGGCATCCTCGACCCTACACACGGCTGCAGCAATTATCACCAGGGCTATAGTGCGTTTGGCAATTTTGTTCAAAAACTGAGTGATTTTCCAAGCAAATCGGGCGATTTTCGTTATGAATTATTGATTTTTGATATTTTGTACACTGCTATGTTCTGGATATTATGATTATTGTTTTCGTTGTTGATTTGGTTGCAGCCTTACAGTGCCGTTGATGGTTAGGGTTAGTGCCATTAATGGTTAGGGTTAGTGTGATTCATGAGGGTATTATGGATTTCAATTAAGCAGTAGCTATATATGTCATATGTGTGCTTAATATAGCATTTACTTGCATGCATGCAGCAATTAGCACTAGAAAATTTTTGTGTATTGTGATTACTTGCTCAAAGTGGTTCAGTAACTTTATTTGGTAGTCGAAAATCTAAGTGTGATGTATTGAACCATACCGCAAGGTTTAACCGGAGCTCTGACTTCTTGTTGTTCTGCATTAGCATATGGCAGACCAGGGCGACATTATGTGGGAGCACGGCGACAAGATGGGGACAGATTTCAAAGCATGTATATCACCAAGAGAAGAAAGGAGGCGGTGCAACTCGATTGAAGCACCACTTGGCTAGGCGTGGTAAGAATATCGTCCATTGCAGTCAAGTTCCTAAGGAGGTTCGTGAGTACTTTTATCGTGATCTAGACATGATGAAGGATAAGAAGGGAAAGAGGGACAAGAGGCTCAAAAAGGAAACAGTAGCCGGAGATTCCCTGCCGAGGAGAAGTGCATATTTAGAGTACACAGGTAATGCTGATGAGGAGGACCAAATCAAATGCAGCATGCCATGGTTGTCTCTAGGGCGGAGGCAGAATTTATTAGTTGGGTAGGTGGCAGGTATGAGACCAGTGGTGGTAGTGGCACTTCTAGGGGGGCTAGAGGAGGGAGCAGCGGTGTGTTGTCGAGGATGTTTCAAAGTTCGTCGCAATGGGAAAGACCAGCCGTAGGGGATTACAACCTTGGTGCGGCCTGTGGCCCTGTGCAAACAAGGATTGACACTGGTCAATGGACACAAAAGGGGAGGAATGCGAAGCAAGCAATTGGCTCGGCTTGGCCACACGAGGATTGCTGATGATGTCCACTGAGGAGTACAACATGGCCAACCAAGTGTACACTCAGCAATACTACCCGTAGCCCTGAAGGTAATGTTTCATTTCATTGCAACTCTATTTTTTTACTAACATAGCATTCATGTAGGTCCAACAAGATATTTATGTGACAATGGAAGGATGACGAAACAATACCAAGTACGAACATTTATTTTTGGTGAAAAATATTGATTTCAAATGTCATATGCCATGTACATTGAGATGTGGACTTATTCGATTCATTTGTGAATGATATTAAAATGATATGTTAGTTGTTGAAGTATTATTGCTAAATGCCTACTTTGCAACTTGAGATTGTCTAAAATATAGCAAATGTTATGATAAATTTTTTTCATATTTTTTATATTTTACCATCATTGCGTTATTCATTTTCTCTTATTTTTTCATAATTTTTATGTATTTATAACATTTATTCTTCTCTCTCTCTCTCTCTCTCTCTCTCTCTCTCTCTCTCTCTCTCTCTCTGCCTTTGCAGTGTTTTTACAAATCCTGCAAAGTTTTCATTTTTTTTTCCTTCACGCTATCGACTTTTAACATTTTCAAGTTGAGGATGTTAGCAATAATCTTGTGTGTGCATGTGTCCAGGTGCTTGTTAGTGTTCAGATTCATGGTCATTAGTGAGCAGATTTGTACCTGCCATTAGTGTCTAGATTTATGATCATTAGTGAGCAGATTTTTATCTATCGTTAGTGTCTAGATTTATGGTCATTAGTGTAGTAATGGCTTTGTACCTACCATTAGTGTCTAGATTTATGGTCATTAGTGTAGTAATGGCTGCATTAACTAGGAGAATATCTAACCTTCATAGTAGGCTTATATATAGTGGAGAAATCAGAGCAAATAAACATGGTTTTGAGCAACACCAAACCTACTCTGTTCTTGCATGAGCTAAACTTACAAATGATCATTGCAAATTGATAAGAAATCGCTCAAAATCGAACGATTTTCGCTACTTCTCCCTCTATTTTTGATCGCACGGTTCAAATTTGTTTGGCTTCAATTTTTGTGCAATTTCTAGTGATTTTCGCTCAAAAATCAACAAAAAGTCAAAAACCCCGGTTTATGGGTGCCATAAGGTAAACCCTGGTTACAACTCACAAGATGGATGTCGATAGGACAAGAACAGATAAGTCACCTGGTGATTCATGCATGAGGCAAGGCAAACATATTACATACAGATTTTCCATCTCATGGGGAGATAGTACACACACTCGTTCGGTACATCTGAGGCACCAACATACCGAAATCCCTATCTAACTCCTAGATTGAGATGGCAAGAATGATACAAAACCAAGGCCCAGGGCTTTACTGTGCAAAGAATATGCTACCTTGACAACATGTACAATATGTACAACTCAATTTTTGAACTTAAATGCCTGTACGAATGGATTCACAGCCAAACTGTTATCTTTAGTCGTTGCTTCATGTCCCTGTATTGCCGCAAAAAGGAAATGACGAAACTGTTTGTCCAATGTTCCACGGCATGTGCAGAGAGTCAATGCACAAATAAATCACTGTCTGTAGAATGTAATTTGTGGCTTTGCAATGTTAGAGTGATCTGTTGTAAGCTTCAAGCATGGTTGCTTTATCCTGTAAAGGCAGCTGAAATATGATCAGATATGGAATTAGAAAGAATATGATACTGACGGAGCATTTGGCGTCAATACTAAAACATTGAAATATTTTGACAGAAAGAACAGCCATTCAAACGTCCTGGTTTTTATGAAAATTGATAACACTTCTAATCTTTAACTCAAGTATAAATATAGAAGAGGAATGATTTGACCAATTTCATAAGGTGGCTAAACTTTAATTCAAGTAGAGAAGAAAAAAAAATGTGAAATTCAGCATTGTTTTGTTTGAATTAGTAATTTGTTTTCGTGGTTTCTTCTTATCCTAAACTATCTTGATCATGAACCTGGGAAACATGCTTGGCCACTCCAGCAGTCCAACCCCTACCATTTCGATTTTGTCAAGAATCTTTTGGAACAAATGTGTGTTTGATATGTTGTCATCACGTGTGTACCCTAGAAAAATGTTGCCCAATATTATATTTATAATTACATTGAGAAAATCATCATTAACAGAAGTATCAAAGCATCTTCATATAGTGTGTGTGCCAGACTGCCAGTGAAGGTGATGGAATAATATGTTTAACAATTGCACCGTCAGCAAAGAACCAAAGAAAACATACCTCAGTCTGCATACTGCTTTCTAAGGGGAACCAACGCATAAGGATGCCAAGGTGCATTACCACAGGAATTAGTTTGAAAATAAGAGGAGCTGTTACCTGCAGTGAGACAAAAATGTGGCTAAGTGTGTACTGAACAGCTAAGCCCGTCAGCAGACAAGAGAAACTTACCAAGCTAAGTGCAGTTGTTCCCAGTAATAACAGATACATTTTCCCCTGCAGAACAAAATTCTGGTAAGAAATTTGCATAATGCATGTATGGCAACCCAGAGTGGCTAAATCTTAAGAACATATGTTTAAAAGAAAACTCATGAATGAAATGAGAATAATTCACCCCAACAAGATGAAGATGTGAAGCACGGCTCAGAAGCACAAATGCAAACTCTCCAATTTGAGCTAATGATAGTCCAACCTTGGTAAGAGAAGAAAAAAAATAAGAGTAAGAATTTATTTATTTCATTATTGCAGACATACTGAAGGAAAAACCACTAAGAGAGATACTTACAACAAAAGCTGTTCTGATGCTGTATCCAAACGTTTTTACGACAATTGTTATGACTATACTCTTAACTATTATAACAAGTATAACGGCTGCAAGTAATATGTCAACATGATTCCACAAGAACTTAAAATGTATAAGCATGCCGATGCTTGCAAGGAAGAGTGCTGCAAACAAGTTACGAATCGCTTCCACCTTAAATCCAAACAAAGAAAAAACATGTTAAGAGCAGTTCAATTGGAAAAAACATGTTAAGAGCAGTTCAATTGGAACAAGATGTCCAGCTTGGAAAGCTTCAATTATTAAACCATAACACTACGGAAGAAACTGCAACCAGTTCCAACATATGCAAACTGATATGTGCATCCATCCAAAGTGGCCTAAACTCGTAAATCGACAAGAATTTTTTTTTTAAAAAAAAGGAAAAGAACAAAGTTGATGCTCCAATCAAGTCAAATCATCGCATTAAAGTACCAAGGTCAACACTCAATGCTATGCAAAATAGCACCTGCTCCAAAGTATGATGAGCAAAATCTGTGGTGGATATCATAACGCCAGCAAGAAATGAGCCCAGTTCAAGACTCAATCCAAGATAATCACTGCACTGGCAAATGCAAAGGCATAACATCAGTCTATGTACAGAAACGACGTTGCAGGTAATAGTATGAGTGCTGATGAAACTAGTGCGAAGGCCAAAAAAACCATTCATGACCAGTTATCCCTCATGTCAGAGGCATCGTGTACTAGCATAGGCTTCTCTCCTTATTTGTTCCATGTATCACAAATTAAATAGCTCATGAAAATAATATATTAATTACTTGCTCGCTAAATGCTGTGGAATTATTGTTCAATTACCGTCAGCTGTCGCATTAGTTGTCTTCGACAACTACGAACAACTACCAAGGTTGTTGATGCCTAATGTGAGAGTAGCAGATATTCCGTGTAGTTCTCATTTCAAATGATAAAAACCAAAGCCATATATAATGCTTTGGGGAACATGTTGCAGTACTACACTAGTGAACAGGTAAGCATCTGATACTAATGGCATTTGTCACACTACATTAATAACAGTCATATTGAAGCCAATAGGAGAATGTGATGCGAGCAATGAAGTCAAATAACCTTACCCAGGCTAGCAGCAAGCAAAAAGCAACAGAAGCCAACTGATAGAGCTCATTTGTCTGCAAATTTTTAAAAACACATCACCAAGTCAGATTAAACACCAAAAGAATATCGGGAAACATTTAAAAGGAAAAGGATTAATTATATAAGATTCAAAACATCACCACATGATAGAACATATATAATGTTTAGTGAACAAGAAAGAATTCCATTCAAGTAATATGGACTAGACAGTTAAACAAGGTTGGCCTTGCTGTTACAAGCACCAAGCAACATTCAAGGAAAAGCTTCAAAACCACAACACGAAAAAATTTAAAAAAAATTGTGCATAAAAGTTTTCTTGGACATGAGCCCCTTGGTTCAGATAGTGCAGATCCAAGCACGGGCACAGCAGTAACCAAAGAAAGGAAGAAACAGCATGAGCTCCTAACTTTGTATGGTAAAATATAATATTTCAGCTTTTCTAAACAAGATAAAAATGAATAACACAACAGCCAAGTTGGGTAGATAAAAGGTTTCCACTGCCCAGGTAGCCTTGATAGATGAAAAGTTTAGCTTGTGCAAAAAAATTCAGTGCAGTAACGTTGAGAATGAAATTAAATGCATTATATATATTATAAAGTAATAACAGGGTAAATCAGAACCAGAACAGAAGAGGAGCAACCCAATTCACCTAACCTGTGATGATAACTGAATCATCAGTTTCAAGAATCGAGGAACAAATGACCAAGTCATCATATATGAAACAGTGATAAATATGGATAGTACAAGCAACCTGCACATGAGAAACATTTCACATTACTCAAGACCTAAGCAAGTTCTAAGATATAACATTATGATAAGATAATTTAGAATTTTGTTTTGGAATAAGTCCATTTGACCCCCCTCAATTATTTCCAGAGTCTAGTAATCAACCTCCAGCTACAAAACTGGGCATTTTACCCCCTTCAACTATCAATACTGGGTAAATTACCCTTGAAGGCCATTGAAACCTGGTTTTCAACAGATGTAGTGTTGATGTGGCAACAGCTTTGACATGTGGCAGTGGGGCCTACTTTTTAGTCTCCTCCACCCACCTCTTCTTCCTCTTCTCTCAATCGGTAAGGCTAGCAAGAATCAACAAGGCAAGAAGCAAGAAAAAAAACAAGATTGAGGACCTGCTGCTGCTTCGCAAACGGCGGTGCTCTGAGCTGCACCGCCATGAGGACGTTGGGAATGGTGAACCTAGAGAGCGTGGCGGAGGTGCAGCCACTACCAAGGAGGACAATGAGGAAGCCAATGGCGAGCACAGCGTAGAGGATGAGCAGCTTGAGGAGCTTCACAGGAAGGGTTCTACTCGATAGCGCCTCAGTGGGACTACTGTGGCTGCCATCCTTGCCTTTGCCGTCTATGAAATGCCCTAAGATATTGATTAGATAAATAATAGTATTAGTTAATAATTAGAATATTAATTGACGTATTTTGCTTTTATAAAAATTCAAATTGCGAGTAGAACGAATGGAATTAGAAGGAGGATTGCTGTCAGACCCGCAGGCGAGGTATCGATCATCGAGATACCAGACCCGTAGGGGCCAGATCGGCACCTCTCGCTAGATCGGATTTCATCATTCGTCAATCTTAACTTACCTGTTCGGATTACCTCCGTAGCATTTGGAGCCAAATAGTACCCCCACCACTCAGTAACTTGGTAAAAGGAGCAATAGGAGCCAAGGTAACTTGGTAGCTTTGACCAACCCTCAAGTCCAACCAACACAGCCTTTGCAACCAGCAGAGCAGCACAGGGGTGCATCCCCTTTGGTCCCTCACGGCAATCAAGGCAAGGACAAAGCCATACTTTCATTGCAACCAAGGAGAGCAAGCAAGCCTCTCATTTACTCCCAGTCCAACCGAAGCAACCAAGGCATCAAGCACACAACCACCCCCTTTTCCTCCAGCCAAAGCCACCAAAGCCTCAAACATTCCCTCTCCCAGCCCAACCAAGAGCAAGGAGAACCAAACCACCGAGAGAACCACATCCCCAAGGCCAAGCATCAAGAGCAAGCCGAAGGCAACCAAAGGAGCCTCAAGAACCGGAGCAAGGAGGAGTTCCCCCAGGCCGGAGCAAGGGGCCCGAAGAGAAAATCGCATCGAAGGAGGAGGGGTCCCCCAAGAGAACGAACCAGGAGGAAGGAGCCACAAGCAAGGAGCAAGAAGACTCAGAGGAGGAGCCCAGAACCGAACCGGCTACTTCATCTTCTTCCTCTCCGTCCACAGAACCCCTAGATCCAACCATCAGGTGCACAACCCTAGTATAACATCACTAGTAGTAGCAGCAGTATTGCTTATAGGTTGCTAGTGTTAAGGATATATTATCTGTTATAGATAGATTGTCTTATCTCTTCCTTTGCCTTATCTCTTGTACCCTCATGTACTCTATATATTGTGGCCATTGGCCCTCATATTGAATACAAGTCCTATTCATAATATGGTATCAGAGCTCTAGGTTGTTCTAGCCTCTCCCTTTGTCGCTTTAGATCTAATCCACGCCTGAGGAGACTCTGGCGGCTCCTCAAGTGATCACTGGCCCTACGACGCCATGCAGCCCAACCCGGCCAACATGTGCGCGCGCTGCCTCCACGCCCACGTCGACATCACCGAGGGTGTCCCGCGCCGCGCTGCCGTTGTCTATTGCCCCGACTGCTCCTCCTACCTCCAGTCGCCGCGCTCCTGGCTCCGCGCCGGCCCCGAGTCCCCTGAGCTCATGCAGATCCTACTCCGCCGCCTCAACCGTCCGCCTGCCTCCGCGTTTCCCTCTCCGGCGCCGAGTTCGTCTTCTCCGAGCCCCACTCCAAGCGCCTCCGCCTCAAGCTCCCTTCTTGTCGCCTTTGCTGCCCGATCTCCTAGCCAATCTCCCTTCTGGAGCGTCGATCCGGTGGCGTGTTCCATCGGGTTCTTCTCGTCGGCCGTTTCATCACCAACCGGCCAAGGCTGCCCTTCGATCTCAAGGCCGCCACCAACGCCTCACCTCCACGCCGCCCTCCACCAAATTGCCTTCCTATTGAACTCCTGGCCAGATCGCATCTTCTACCGGCGCATCTCAGCAGCATCGCCAAGACTTGCTGCGGCTTCCCGCCGTCGCGTGGCCGTTGGAGTTCGCCACGCCGACGCACAGGCGCAGACGCGCTGACGCCGACCACCACTTCTCCGATCTACGAGCTCGACGCGGCATCTTTGATTTTTCTCGTGCCAGACGGGAACTTCATCTCCACGCAGAAACTTCAATCGGACATCAATTTTTTCTCTCTCATTGGCTTCAAGTCTGCATAGTTCACGTCAGTGAGTCTTTAATAGTTGCAAAGTCCGAGAAGTCTGTGAAGGTTTCATAACATGCAATCAGATCCATAGTTGGATTTCACTCAGCTCCTTCCGTTGATGACTAGCACAACGATCTTGATGGCTTTCAATGGACTTATGGTATACGTGGATATTCCTGGACCAAGGTTTCAAATCTCGTTTTGAGTCAAATCTCGGAGGTTCCCGAAATCCGAAATTTCGGCGAGATTCGGAAATTTCGGACAAACTCCGGACGAATTGCAAAAACCAAATTTCAAATCCGGTTTTTCTCTGAGAAATCCGAGATCTCACCAAATCACCGAGATCTCGTAAAAATCACCGAAATCTCGCCCAAATTGAACCGGCTGAAAAATGGTTCAAAATACGTCAAAAAATTTTGAAATTTTTTTTGGATAGTCCTAGCACATCACTAATGTTTCCATAGAAATTTGAGATGATGATCAATCATGAGGAACTTTTAAAAAATCTAATAGTGGTAAAGTCGTGATAAAAACCGTATATAAAATCAGTTTTTTATTTTTCAAATGTAACAAATGAACTTCAAGTCATTTGAAAAGTTTTATATATGTTCCTATGTATTAAGTGGGATTCTTTCTTTGAAACCACCTGCAGTTCTGAGGGAGGTTCTTTCTTTGAAACCATCTGCAGTTTTGAATTTTGACTAGTAAAAAAAGATCAATACCATAAATATGAGCACTGATCATGTATATGTGAATCCCCGCCCATATATACATAGGTGAGTTAGTACTGTACCCATTTATAAATACATGTTATCTTAAGTTTTAAATTTTGTTTTTCAATATATGTCATTCAATAATTTTGAAGTGGGTTTTGTACCACTGTTTCCACTCCACTTCTCTCTCATAGTCATACACAGATTGATTCCAACTATCAATATCAGTATCAGATATCATTTCTCTCTGTTGTTTCAATGCACTAGAAAAGTTCCTATGTATTAAAAAAGTTCAAACCACTTTAGAAAATTCTGAAAATTTTTGTGAATGGTCCTAACACATCAATAATATTCCCATAAAATTTTCAGAAGATAATCAATCTTGAAAAATTTTAAAAAAATCGGAAAGTCCTAACCGACATATTGAACCGACCAAAAAATGGTTAAAAACATGTTGAAAATTTTTGAAATTTTTTGTGGATGATCTTGATCCTAAACCCAAGCAAATAGAATGCACAAAAATCAAAATCCGGCAAAAAAATACCAAATCTCGCCCGAGATTGCCGAGATTTCGCCCGAAATTGCCGAGATCTCGCCGAGAAATCCGAGATTTGAAAATTTTTAAATTTTTTTGAATTTTCCGAGATTTTGAATCTCGGAGGGGTCCGAAATCCGAGATCTCGCCGGGATCTCGCCGAATTTCGCCGAAATTTGGACCCCTGTCCTGGACAGCTTCTTGCTTGGCTGGGGCATAAGCCGCATAACCATTGGTGCTGATCTTGCCCCATACCCAATTGACACTGTTCATAGTTGGATGATGATGACGTCTGGTGAGCAGGCTATTGGCTTTTGTCCTTCATTGGCTTGGCTCAGCTTCGTCGGCTCGGCTTTCAGTTGGCTCCGACTCTTTGTCTCACCTCGGCTCCGGCTTTGTCTCATTCAGTCGGCTCTGGCTCTTCGGCTTATTTAGTTGGCTTATATTTTCTTTAGTCTTCCGTTGCGTCCATCCAAGTCTTTAGCATCTTGATTCTGTCATCGCTTGGCTCTCTCATCGGCTCGGCTTATTCTGTCAACTCTTATCACCTCGGCTCGGCTCATTCTGTCGGCTTCGTCGGTGCTTCTTCGTTGACTCGGCCCTACCTTCGACTTCTGATCGTCGATTTGGCTTTTTCGTCGACTTTTCTCCATCGACTCGGTTCTTCGTTGACTGTTCTTCGTCGGCTCGATTTTTCAAGAGTTACATGCTACGACGGCTTCTTCAAGACTATGGCTTTGGATTTTTTCCTATTTTAGTTCATCCCTTCCAAATGCAATGCTATTGCATACGCCTTGCATTTGTTGGGGGGGGGGTGTTAAGGATATATTATCTGTTATAGATAGATTGTATTATCTCTTCCTTTGCCTTATCTCTTGTACCCTCATGTACTCTATATATTGTGGCCATTGGCCCTCATATTGAATACAAGTCCTATTCATAACAGCTAGATGGATGGATCGGGTAGGGTTCTTGGTCTCAGTAGGGGAGTCTCACTAGGGGCATGGGAGGAGTGTCCCGACCATTCCCGTGTTCTCACCAGAGTGGAGGCCTAGCCGATCACGATACCTCGGCCCCCAAAACCTAGGATTTCTCACCCCACAATCATCATAGACCCAAATTCCTTGCCAAATCAAAAATAGGAGCTAGAAGTAAAAAGTTGCAAATCACTCTAGAACCCCCATTAGAGTAGCTCGGCCAAGAGATGGATTAGGGGATTAAGAGGGAGTAGAAGAGGGGAGGTTAGAGTTCGGCTCGTAAAGAGAGGAGGGGAGTAGAGTAGGGGAGGGAGGACCAGCCGGAGGGAATCGGCGTCAGGGAGGCCAGATCTAGAGGGAACTGGCCGTAGAGGGCAGCGCCGGGCCGGAGGCTGGCTATAGTAGACTAGGTTTCAGCCGGAGCAGCGAAGGGAGAGTAAGTCGGGGAGGGAGGAGAGATTAGAGAGAAGGGAAGGAAGAGTAGAGGGGTGAAGTAGAGAGAAGCCGATAGTAGGGGCGACGACGGCATCGGCAGTGGCGGCCGGAGCGGCAAGGAGGTCCAGAGGGAGCGGCCCCAGAGAGGAGAGAGGAGAAACCGAGAGAAGGGAGCCAGAGGCGTCGACCAGGTGAAAGGAAGAAAGGAAGGGGGAGAAAAGAAAAGAGAAAAGAAAGAGAAGAGGAAAGAAAAGAAAAGGAGAGAAGGAAAGAAAAGAAAGGAAAAGAAAAGAGGACAAAAAGAAAGGAAAAGTTAGAAAATTTTGTCTTCCGTGCGATCCGCTTAGGTTAAATTGTTGTATTTTAATCGTAGGAAAAATTTTACTTAAATTCTAAAAGCCGCGATAAAATTAGTAGGGGTATAAGTTTATAAATATTGTACTAATTACATTACTGTTGTAATTGCTGTTCAATTTATGAAAATTGGGGTCAAATAAGTAATTTTAGTAAAGAGGGCAGCACCCTTTTTAGTGCTTTTGGCTGCCCGTAGAAGGCCTGGCACCGTAGCGTATTGGGTTAAATAAATTGTCGTAGTTAATAGTTCATAATTGTCAGGTCCAGAACCGAACTAGTCAGACCACCCACCCCAGTTTTCAAAGGTTGTACATTCAAATATTATTCCAAACAAGCTTTCCTTTGATCAATTTCCATTAAATGTTTATAAAATTGATTTTAGTATATTATCTGTATCATTCATGCATCAAAAGCCCTATATATGTTAATTGAAAATCTTAGATTGAAATCGGTTGAATTGTGAATTGATTAATGGAATTGGGGAGGTATTGGTTGTATTTTAAGTGAGAAAGTGATCAGTGATTGAACTGTGAAGTTTATAACTTGTTGGAATTGAGCACTTATTAGTTGGTTGTGGTGTAAATTACTGTAGTGGTTAGAGGGCGCCGATGAGAAGGTTATGGGCCAGCGGGGTCCTCTACGTAGGCTACAATATAAAGGATAAACAACGAATACTCGAGCAATGAGCCATATTTTCAGTATCAACCATAGTATGTGAAATCGGTCAGAAAAGATTGTCCTATGAATGTATTGTGATCTTCACATTGTGGTTAGGTAATAATTAGGACGCCAAATCTGACTATGCCGGAAGGCCCAGAGAGCAGCAGATGGGAACCCAGCCATGTGACTGAGGCTACCCATAATGGCGCTATATGTGAAACCAAGGTAGTACTGCCACCGTATGGTGGAGTACAACTGTTAGCAATGAGTCTAGCGGGATGTCCTTGGGAGGATCCCCCACTCGAGTAACAAGGTTGGGGATCACAATTACTGGATTAGTGATAAACTCTTGTGGCGATCACTATGGGTAAAGTGATACAAACCTGCGCAGGTCCAAAATCATGAATTTATGCCTGTCTCCTGGATTGGAGGCTACGGAAGCTAAGTATGCCTCATACGGGTGTCAGTGGTCTCTTTCTAAATTAAAATATCCAACCTTTAAAGAAAACCACAAATTTCCTTTCAATAAAAATCATAATTTGAGGGAAAGTGAGCCTCAATGGAAAAATAAGAGCAAAAAAAAAAAATCATGTCATGCATTGTTATTAAGGCTTGCTGAGTACTTTGTACTCACTCTTGCTTAATTCCCCCTTTGCTTAGAAGGTAATTCCTATTGATTCCCCTACAAGGCATCGGGTGAGGGTGATTCGTAGGACCAGGTTTTATCGAAGGACGACTATTACTACTACTACCAGAAGTAGGGGCTTTGGGAGACCGTCATCTGGTGTTAGACAGTCTTTGAGGTAATCTAGAGTTTGTAATATATGTTTGTTGTGCTTGGAGCTTATGTATAATTATTGTACTAGACATGTAGCCCTACGTAACTTTTGAATGTAATATATTTCCATATAGTCTCTAATTATTGTTCTGTTGCAACACTCTGAACACGGTATAATAACTGATATAGTGTTGGGTTGCTCGATATTTTGTTAGTTACTATGCCGAGATTCGTGTAATTAACTCGGTGTACTGACAATCCTACTGTTATTAACCTGAGCTAATTATGCGGGTCGCCACAGTCTACTAGTACTGCTACTCCCCCAGCATGCTGAGCTCATGAAATCAAAGAAAAAAAGTAGGGAGTTTTAACAAAGGGGGATTGGGAGAGTTGGGTAAGTTCCTTTTTATCAAATCCAAGAATAGAATATTTGGAAGGGCACGATTAAGAGGAGCGGTTACTAATCAAAGGAACAGCCATTTGTGATTGCTGGAGTAATCAAAGAAAAGTACAACGCTTTGAGAAAATTGTGAAGTAGTAATTAATTAAGAGAAGCAATGAACTTCATGGAGAGCGTGGTGGAGGTGCCATGCGCACCATGGCATGCTGATGCTAGACCACGCCACCCTGCGCTTCATTAGTGCGTGCTCGCGGAGCCGAAGAAGCCCGAACAGATCGAGACAAAGGTAGACTCCATCACTGATAAGGCATGCATATAAGCTGTGTTGGCCGGATCTGCTTGCTCCTTCCTCCTGTTCTTCCTCCCTACCATGTTTAGCCCGGCACCAGATCCTGGTGAGAGTGATGGGTGGCAGCCACACTCATGGGCACCAGTTGTAGAGGAGGTTGGCAGGAGTGGAGGTGGAGAGGCAGCCATGGCGGTGGGAGAGGCAGTGAACAGGAGCAAGGAGAGGAAAGTGATATAGGGGCTGACAGGTGGGCCCCAACATATTTTTTTTGGCTAATTCTAATGATTGGGATACCATGTCAACTGGAACCTAGTCAGGTGGATGTCAACGTGGCGAAAACCACTGATAAAACCAGTCTAGGGGTGAAAAGTGAATGGTTTTGATAGTTGAGGGGGTAAAGTGTCTGGTTTTGTAGTTGGGAACTTGAGGCTTGATTTCTAGACTCTAACAATAGTTAAGGGGTGTCAAATGGACTTATTTCTTCTTCTTCTTTTGTAAATTAGCTATTCTGGTAATAGTCTTACAGTTTCGCCATCGACATCATTCCTCCAAAAATGCCACTAGCACCACCCAGAACTGGAAGAAGACCAAACAACAGACCAACTGCACAATCCTGGAGTAAAAAGAAACACCAATGTGATATCAGAATCTTAACCGAGCACAGTCATGCAACAAGAACAAATAGGGACTACTTTCCATCAAACTGGCTTCCAAAGCAATATTCAATTCTCGAATTTCATAAATCATTATTAAATGAGAAATGTAGCATATTTGTTGCTTATCAAAATTTGGTTCACACGAGGTAAATGTCTATATATGAGGATGGTTCAACAGATCTCAGTCTCAATAGTCAGTTTCTCCTTTTTCTACTTGAAATAGTGAAAACAAACAACACTTCACGGAGACTTGGTGCCTGTAATGGGGGTGTGGCCAAGATAGCATACACCATCTCTACATAGTAGTGCTCCCTCCATGGATTTTTATGAGGCACCCACAAATTTCGAGATTCAAAGTTTGTAAAGGTTGACCAACAATTAGTCCAACAATATACAGATAATGTAACACAAGAGTGATACCATTCGATTCGTATTTGAGAACACTTTCTTATCATTAAGATTTTGTAGCTAAGAACAAATCAACAAAGTATCGTAAAAGATATTAAGTGTTGAAGTTCAATTTTGGAGACCATGCCAAGTCAAATCGCCCCCTACAAAAAAAATCTACGGAGGGAGTACATACCAAGTTACAAACATGAACTCATTTAAGGCGTGATAGAACAAACCCGTATCCAAATAAAAGGGAGAACTATTACCAGTAAAGTTTGGATAAATTTGGTCAGAATATGAACAGATGTAATTAATATGTATCAGAAGTTCCTACATTACAACAGAATTAAAGATATCTACTGATTATGTTGTTTCTTCAACAAAATTGCTATAGGTTTTTCCAACTCCATAACATCCTTACCAATCACAAAACATAAAGGAGTAATTAGATGAAAGAATTGGATGATGTTCAACCTGAAGGATTAGTGTACCAATTGTAACTTGACCATGAAGCGCATTTGTGCTACCTTTTTCCACTAAAAACTTGGAAACCTGCGATTGTTATAGAGGTACAAAGATCCTCATTATTATAAGTTTACCTAACCAATATATGAATGATAATACGCCAAACACTCGTATAATTGGGCCAAGCCCAACAACTCAACCACTTCCCCCCCTAAAACCTCTAGGTCAAATGCAAATCCAACATCCCAAAAGCGATCAAGAAATAATTGTAAATTGCCAAATTCATAAAGGAAAAAAATCCATTTTACTCCCCTGAACTATCACGTTGGTCCACTTAACCCCCTAAACTTTTTTTGACTTATTTTACCCCATGAACTTCCAATACCTGTTCACTTTGCTCCTTAATACCGGTTTAGAAGGTGGTTTTTCCACTGTGGCCACCATGTCACCCAGTTTGCCACTTGTCATCATATGTGGACGTTGACATCAACAAAACATAGAAATTCTTCTACCCACACATATATGCATAGATCCAGCCGCAGAAGGTGCATCAACCCAGTCCCAAAATTACCTTAGCCACGGATGTAGACACACATAATCCTAGCATTTGGATGTAGAAAAAACTCCTAAAACATATCCTTCTTAATATTATTAACAAAAAAAATCATCTAGGCAAGACCCACATGTCATTGACCCACACTTTACTTTTTTTCCTTCTAAAAAAATATCAGGAGAGGCCGGACTCGCTTGTCATTGGGTGAGAGAGATAAGAGAGGATAGTGAGTCGTCTTCTTCCTCTAGACAATAGAAGGAGCAGAGGCAGTGCCCTCAGGTGGAAAAGGGTGGCTGGGAAGGAGAGGTGCGAAGGAACAGGAGATGGGCAAAATGGGTTGTATGCGACGTGAGGGAGCCAATGGTGGTTGTGTTTTGGGGAGAGAGACGCCAGAGACAACCGGCGACGGTCAAAACTGACAGCGGTGCTTCGGGAGCTCATGGAGTGGCAGCTCAGCGGTCTAGAGCGGGAGGTGAGCTCATCAAAATGTAGAACACAGTGAGAGGGTGCTTGGGTATGGTTTAATTGGTCAGAAACTCACAGTACACGACGAATGGTGACGCCAAAATCTGAACAGAAGTGAAGAACACCAGCATCACAGGGGGGGGGGGAGCCAGAGAAATACAGGAAGAAGATAGGGTTGATATGGAGAGCCAACAAGGCAAAACCAGCTGACATGGTAGGCCACAGTGGCAAAACCACTATTCAAAACCGGTCTCAAGGGATGAAGTGAACTGGTATCGGAAGTTCGGGGGGTAAAGTAAGTCGAAAAAAAGTTTAAGGGGTTAAGTGGACCACCATGATAGTTTGGGGAAGTAAAGTGGACTTTTTCTATTCATAAATGCTTGAACAATAGCCACCTTGAATGAATATAATTACCACTGCAGTAGATGACATTGACAAGAAAGCACCAACAAATACTCCCTCGGATGATTTAGCACCACACAACTGGAAAAATGGCAAAAAAAAAAAAACTTTTAGTTGTCTTTTCTCTTACAGGACACTATACAATGAAACAAAGACGATTAAGAAATTGATGGGTAGTAAAATACCGCTGCAGTTAGGCCACACAAGAACATGAACAGAGCAATCTGAAGTAGACCACCAAGCACAGCAACAGGCCCAACCACTTTCAACTGATCGAAATGAAAAACATGGTCAGGAAACCTTTTGACACAACATATATTTACGAAAAGTATATCTGGAAAAGGAGCAAACAACAGACCAAGTCATTAGCCATGTAATTACTGAGTACCTTTGTCAATGAAAACTCAAGGCCAAGAGCGAAAAGAAGAAACACCACACCAAACTGTGCAAAAGTCTCCACCTGTAGTTGAACACAAGAATTCATGATAAATGTAAGACTTCAATTAAATAGCATTATTCTTCTGATGTCATTGCAACTCTGTATCATGCTTCATTTACAACATTTTCAAGTATGGCATCATACAATACAACAGAATAAATTTGGACAATGATTCATTTGGATCAACCAAATTATAAGCCTTGAGTGCATAAAAGTTATTATTTCAAATGCATATGCTAACTTTTTGGTGGGCACATTTTACAAAAGGCATTGCTATAACAAAACTACAGAAAAATGAAATTAGATCAGGTGACAGAGAAACTTAAACTAAACAAAAAGATAGAAGTGCAATTTGTAAGCGATAGTGATCATGTTACCTGCACCATTTCACTGATCAAGTTCAAGCCTCCAGGTCCAACAAGAGAACCGGCAAGTAGATAGCCAACAATAACCTGGAAAAATAAAAACAAATCATGCCTACTGAGGAGGTGAGCTGCTTTATCACTAAAGTATATCAGATCTACGCACCGGCTGCCCCAAACAAGAGAATACGATACCACCACCAGTAGCTGAAACAATTATAACCACCAGATCTTTAATCAATCTGCAATTCCAAATTCATATATAATGGTTATGGCCTATGGGTCCTCAGCAGATTACACATGCCACATACATGTCAAGGTATGAAATAAAACTAACCTTATATCTAATTGAAGTGTTGGATACTTTGTTTTACGATTTGACATCACAAAAACATTATCCTGCACAAAGTTACAGTTAGTTATAACCAAACCAATCACAAAATATTTCGATAGAAAATAAATAAGCATGATAGCTGTTAAGTGACTTTACACACCTCTTTATCTATCACAGTTTCCAAGTCATCAGAATTCTCATTCTGACCCCCGAACATGTCACCTATTTGGAAAGGTTTTGAGTAACTACACAAGAACCAATGTTTAAGTTAGAAACTTAGCATGTTAGTGGACAATGCTAACAGCTGATTCTGTTCATATTATAGCCATACTTTGCCTGCTCTGAATCATTTTTCTTCTTGTCATGTGTAATAACGGCTACAGTCTCCAGAACCGCCTGAACAAAAACAACAGATAATTTTTTTATCTAGCAAATTACTTTGGCAGAAAACAAATCAACAGTCAAAGAGAAATCTATGTAGAATTACAACTCAATATTCAAAAAGGTGCACGGTGAGCAGCTTCATTCCTCAAAATTTCAAAGTAAGGCCCTGTTTGGTAGAGCTCCAGCTTCACCAGATCTATGGATCTGGTAGAGTTGGGTATTCCTAGCTCCACGTCCACCAGATCCGTAGAGCTAGAGCTATGGATATATTAAAAGTGTTTAGGTGGGTCATCT
The DNA here is from genome assembly GCA_036346355.1 of Rhipidocladum racemiflorum. NCBI lineage: Eukaryota > Viridiplantae > Streptophyta > Magnoliopsida > Poales > Poaceae > Rhipidocladum > Rhipidocladum racemiflorum. Next base: position 84,221,536 of record CM070573.1, on the reverse strand, counting down.
TGTTTACATTTTAGAATAAAATTATAAACTTACTTCACTTTATTTTAGCCTGCAAGGCTCAGATCTGAGGTAAAGCTAGAATCTAGAGCTCTGCCAAACAGGACCTAAGGCCCCTATTTGGTACGGTTCCAGATTTTAGTAGAAACGGAAACGGTTTTAGATTCTTGGTAGAAACGTCTCAGGAATCACTGTCTGGAAACCGTTTGGCTAGCTGTCTGGATTCTGTGAATCGGGGTGGATCGGGGTTGAGGGCGATTCGGCCCCGGCGTGGAAAAAGAAGAAACGTTCCGAGGAGAATCGTTCCGAGCTTTAGCCCGTTTGGTTGGATTTCTTCCAGATTCTAGTAGAAACGGCCTGGTTCCAAGTTGCCAAACGGGGCCTAAATATTAATAGTAAATCAGATGAGGAAATATAGTAATTTCAACACAAAACAAGCAGCAGAGATACCAACATCATGGGAGACTGGGAATAATTCCCATGGCAGAAGTTACTTCAGCACAACCCCAAACTAACAAACTATACCAGTCACTCAGAGCATGAAAACATGACTTCAGAAGCATCATTCGTTGTACAGCCACATCCAAACAACAAAAGAGCAAGTGCCTCCGAACTATTTTGAATACAGGTCTGCTAAAATGCTTATGATTAGCGGCTGGTGATTGTTCCTAGATTTTTTTTAATTTCCAGGGGATAAGCATTTATCATTAAAGCACTTTCCTTTCCATTTTTATAGGTAGCAATCTAATGCAATAGTAGGTGCGCATGAGGTTTCCTAACAGATTTTGCACTTGTTCAAATGACCAATCTTATATATCATCCAGCAAACAAAATTGTCATGTCGATTTGCTATATATAGTTTACAAACAATAACATTCTGGAAAATATCCCTCTTGGGGATATAAGAGAGCGTTTTGGAAAAGAAAACACAAGACGCACGCAAGGGGATAGTTACACCTACTTGATGATCTGAGACGCTGTTGTTGAAGCTATTCTTGTCCGGTGCTGCAAAAGGAAGAACAAAACTATTCATCATTCAAAAAAGTGCAGTGTGTAATTATGCTACCAATAATAATTCAAACCAGCAGACCATGAGGAATTGAGGATAGAATGCAACACAGTAGAGCCAATATTGAACATCGAATTTTCCATGACTTGTGAGAAATTCGCAGACAAGCCGTTGCCATCCGATTTAAATCTCTCCTAACACCTCTATCCGATATTCCGATTCAAATCTCTCCTACCACCTCTGTCGAATGATTAAAAATAACAAAATCAATTTGTCCTAAACCAGTGCAGATCTAGGCGAGTGGGACTAGGGTCGGGATTCGTACTCTCGGGGCTGTCGCTGTCGGAGAACTCCTTGTCGAGCACGCGGCCGAACATATCGGCGATGCTGCCCTCCCCGGAGGCGTTGTGTGTGCCGTTGGTAACCAGTTTCCCGTAGAACTTCTCCCGCGTCTCCTGGTCGGGCCTCGCCGCAGCGAAGCGGAGCTGCAGCGCGAGGGTGAGGACGAGGGCGGCGGTGAGGAAGCGACGGCGAGACGGGGGTCTCGCGGCAGCGGGCGGCATCGGATCGGGAGCAAGCGGGGCGGGAGGTGGGGAAGGAGGCGGCCGACGGGAGGGAGAGGGAGATTTGCGGGAAGAATGGTTGGCGTGGTGGAGTCGTCGCCGTCCGAGCACGAGGCGTCGCTGCGTGCCGGTCTGGTCCGGTACTCCGGTGGTTATGCTTGGCTCCCAGTCCCCCTCATGCGCGCGTCGCTGACACCTGACCTGAGCCTGGCGCAGTGGTGGAAGGGCCCGACAGGTCGGTGGTTCCAATTGAAAATTTTCAAATGGGGAAAATTCGCACGGACGTCTCCAAATTTGACTTGCGAATTTGCAATGGCACTAAGGCCCTGTTTGTTTGCCCTATGGATTATATAATCCAGCTTATATAAGTTAATGGGGAAACAAACAGCCTAGATTATAATCTAGATTATATAATCTAAAGCATGAGATTATAATAATCTATAAGCAGCCATTAGGGTGCTTATATAATCTCAAACTAATAATCCAACACAGTAATAATCCAGGAAAACAAACAACCCACCGGCTTATTTAAAGGTAGCTTATATAATCCAGCTTATATAATCCAACACCAAAAAACTGGATTATATAAGCTGGAGAAGGAAACAAACAGGGCCTAAGACCTCGTTTGGTACGGTTCCAGATTCTAATAGAAACGAAAACGGTTTCAGATTCTTGATAGAAACGTTTCAGGTAGAATCAGAATCACTTTCTGCAAACCGTTTGGTACGGTGCCAGATTCTAGTAGAAACTAGTGAAACGGGGTTGAGGGTGATTCAATCACGGCGTGAAAAAAGTAGAAACGTTCCGAGTTTTAACCCATTTAAATGGATTTCATCTAGATTCTAGTAGAAACAGCTCGGTTCCAAGTTGTCAAACGGAGCCTAAAAAATGTTACCTAAATTGACGTTGTTTGTTTTTACTTTGGTTTCTAGATTCTGGTCTTAAAAGCTGAATAAAAAACAAAATCTAGCCAACCTATATAAACTAGAATCCACAGACCACTTCATATATGCTTTTAGGACATATTTATTTTTGTTTTGGATTCTCTAAAAGCTAATTCTAGATTGTGGTTGTAGATAAGCTGATTCTTCAAAAGTTAGAATTCAAAAGTACATATAAAATGAATTATGTATTTATCGACGATTGGGGAGCAGACCCCCGCCGAGCTTACTTAGTTGAATTGAGGGATCAACTCCGTCCCCTTCTTGCATGAAGGGTGGCTTCCGAAGGATGGTCGGTCTCGTGGAATCGAGCATACTCGAAGAATGACATAGAGATTTATCTTGGTTCGGGCCTCTCGCCAAGGAGATAATAACCCTACTCCAGCGTTAGTGTATATTGCGTGCGTGTCTGTCTCAATGTGTGTCTCTCCCAATGCCTTGTTTTTTCCCTTTTATGTTCGGGAAGTATTTATAATTTACAAGAGTATCGATTCGGTTACGGCCCACTCTGTGCACGTCTGACCATGTCCAACGTGGTCGCAACCGAATCCTACTTCTCCGCCACACTCATGCCCTTGGCGCAACGATCCCCCGAAGTTACGTGATTATCGCCTTGGCCGTTAGTCTTGACCCCCCGACCACATATCCAAAGCTCGAGGTCGAGCCGATTTGACACGAGCCCGAGTAGGTGAGCCTAAGCAATGTGCTCAGGTACTGGCCGAGCAACGAGCTCACGCCGAATAGGCAAGGAGCCCGCTCCAAGGGGGGCTCGTACCGTATGGGCAAGTCGGGCACCAGTGCTCGACCGCACCTTCGGGGACGACCTCCGAGGTGCATGGGGCCGGGACGAGACTGGTCGTGTGGCAATATGGTAATTAAGGGAATCACCCAATCCCCGACAGTATTCTAGTGTATATGGGTAGGCTGGATCGTAAGAATCGACTTCTAGAATTGAGTTGTTTGTTTTTTTATTCAGCTTTTGATATCAGAATCTAGAATCAAAAGCAAAAACAAATATGCCTTTAGATTCTGGCTTTTAGAGAATCAGCTTCTCTAAAACAACAATCCAGAATCAGCTTTTAGAGAATCCAAATCAAAAACAAACAAATCCTTAAGAGCATTTGAAGTTTAAGATCCAAATAACACTCCTTCGGGGGAAAAAAAAAAAGAGCCAAATAGTACCACCGTTTGAAGTGAATTGTATATGGTCCTATTTTTTCCTGTTAAATTCCATATTTTTTTATATGGCTGCAAGTTTGTAATCGATGTCATTCGGTCATTCCTGTCAACCAAAATGGACGATAGAGTTTGGTAGGACGTGCGACAGTATGTGTATGTATTAAGAGGGTTCGTGCAGTAGGACTTCAGCTTCTGCTCTTTCATGATTCTGCTTTGACTCTTTCTGATTTCAATCTTCTGAAGAATTAGGAGCATTTTTTGAAAAGTGTTCTGCTAGTTGGTTGACTCTAGATTCTTAAATATGGGATTCTAGAGGAATTGTCCAGTTTACCCTCGTTTGTAATGGGTGACTTATATTTGTAGCTTGACTCTTTATATTTGTACGGATTATTTGTGAGACATGAGAAAATAAAAACTAAAATCGTGCAATATATTGAACATCTGAGTAATTGGTTGCACATGAAGCGGCTTAGCATTAAAAAAAGTCAAAAACCAAACGAAGATCAGTGTGTGTTCGCTTATGATTTGTTCAAAACATGTAGAAGGCAGCACCTCAAACAGTTGGTTTAAAGTATCTGAACTTGTATCTTTTTTAAGTTAAATTTTCATCTTGTTTCCAAAATACTCACCCAAATAGGAGGCATGAAAAGTGCACCCCAAGTAATGTTAACAATTTTGGGATCAAATGTTAAAACTTGACGTAAGGAAGACATTATTGAAGTATTCAATCAACATCAATTAACATATATACACTGTTTGAAAAAACAATTAACAGATTAGCAAACCATTGAAACCAATTCTAGGCACTTCAACATATTCCTATGAGCAAGCAAGGATTAAAATCCCAGCAAAATTTCACGAAATCTCGGATTTTGGACCCCTGAGTTTCATAATCCCAGTGAAATTAAAAAAATTTGAAAAAAAATTCAAAGTATTACAATAACATAAAATCTCGGTAAATTTGACCAATTTTTTATCAGATTTGACCATATTTTGACTGAATTGGATTCTTCATATCGTTTTCCGAGTGAGACGATCGATGGATCATCCAGTTAGCCACGCACATTAATTCTCACGGTCATAAATTAAGTAGCCCGGTTGTTAGAATTTTTAAAAATTTCTCAAGCATGATCATTATCTAAAAAATTTATAGGAGCGTTAGTGATGCATCATGATCATCCACAAAAAATTTAAATTTTTCTAACATGGTTTGAACAATTTTTCATTCAGTTGAAATTTGTCAGTCAGCCTTCATAGCACTGTCCAAATTTTTGAAACTTCCTCAAGCTTGATCATAATCTAAAAATTTTATATAAATATTATGGATATGTTAGGACCATCTATAAAAAATTTAAAAAGTTTCTAACATAGTTTGTACCATTTTCTATTCGGTTGAAATTTGCTGGTTAGCCTTTTTATCAGGACAGTAGCACTGTTTGAATTTTTAAAATTACTTAGGCTTGATCATCATCTGAAAATTTTATGGGAACTAGTAAGATGCCCGTGCGTTGCAACGGGGTCTCAAAAAAGAGCGATAATTGGTTAAAAATCGTCAAGAATTGAAGGGGTTCGAAATCAAACTTTTTGAAGAAACAATTCAAAAAAATTCATCTTCACTGATAATAGCTCGATATGCCTCGATAATCAACCGACCAAGTGAACTTCTTTGGAGATCGAATTTTTGAGAGACTTTCGTCGATTTTCATCAATAATCGCTCAATATTCACCAATTTTCGACTGGTATCATAAATTTTTTTTTTCAAATTTTTTGAATTTGTTCGATTTACTGAGAGGTTTCTAATTTCGTGCCGGCTCGGTAAAATCGATAATTGAGCGATTATGTCGATAAGTTGAACTCTGCAGCCGACAAAGGCTACCAGGCTAACGTCATGAATTACTCCTTGCATCCAAATGGAATCGTCATTTTTTCCTCTAGTAAGCTTGAAACGTGCAATACACGTTTTTCCAGTATAACTTAGACAAATTGTTTGGAAAGCATAAAAGACTAACATATATCAGCTTTCTAGTGTTGTATGTGAAAAAAAAACAATTTTATTTCTGCAGGGAAATGTTTCTCAAGGACTGCTATACTATTAGTACCTGCATGTTCATTTTGAATTATCTAAACAAACGTGGGAGGATATTTTAACATATTGAGATTTAGTACAGAGAAAAATTAAACCTTGCAAGGGTTAAGGAAGCAAGACATGTTTAATTCTATCATAAATACTTAATAAATGACGGAGGTAGATATGTTTGGTGGTCGCTTTAATTGATCTAATAAGCATGAAAACCATACTCTTGAGAAGCTAGATAGAATCTTGGTTAATAAAGATTGAGAAAATATGTTCCCATTGGTTTGTCTGCAAAAGCTTCCTAGGCAAATGTCTGATCATATTCCTTTGATCCTTAAGTTGAGTCCAGATACTTCTAGGACACCTAAACCCTCAAATTTGAGTTACCTTGGTTGCATCATGAAGATTTCATGGAAAAAAATTTAAAACAAACCTGGAATGAGCTTGTAAATTTTAAAAAGTTAGTTGACGCAATGCTTGATAAATTGAAATCAAACAAGAAATATTTTAAAGGTTGGGGTATTAATCTAATGGGAGAAACAGGAAAAGAAAACAAAACTTGTAGAATGAACTGAATTAAAGGTTGGGGTAGAATGGTGAAGTGGTGTGACAACAAACATTTTATCTTAGGACCGACATTTGCAACGAGATATTCATTTTTTTCAACTCAGCTGAGACATATATACTGCTTTATTACCAGCTAAGCTAACTCAAGATTCATCTATACAACAAACTTTTTCGTTCCAGTGGGTAGAATGGCGAATTGGTGTGACACCAAACATTTTATCTTAGGACTGACGTTTGCAATAAGATTACAAAGTGTGTAAACATCTACAGAATGATTCAACCAACTGCTAAAGCTTGTCCCGCAACACAAGATTTAATCTTTAGCACAAATCAATGGGTTCCTTAGCAGTTCAAAATTCAAATAATGGTACCAGTATTATCCATAAAATGATCAGTAATCAGAACTTCGAGGAAAGCAGGGAACACATAAATAACTCTGCTAGTCTATTTGCCAATTTTATTAGCACTGGTTGCATCTAATGCAAGGAATAAATAGCATACCATATACTAAGCGTCTGCATCTGTGCCAAATGGAAGATCGAATGGATTTAAAGTTGTCTAATCAGCAGAGGGTCCTTCAGGGTAAACCAAAGGTATTATATAGAAAAATCCACTTCCAAGAACAGCAATGGTATGGAAAAAATGATAAATGGTGAAAGAAGGTACAAAAGCTTTACCACTGAAGGAACAACAGATAATGGAGATGGCTCTAGGAAAGCAGCAAATGGTGCATTAGGAGCTAACCCATCCATGAAAATTTTCTGGGGATCATCATTATGAGATTCCAGCATGAAAACACCTATATTATTAGATTATTTAGAGATTGTGTAAAATTGAAGAGGACAAGGGGGTGCCTTTGAAGCAATAAAGTAAATGGACTGCTGGCGGTAAGGGACAGATTATGGGCATTTTTGTGTTCATCAGTTTGCGACTGAGCACTGGACAGGTTATGCCATGATCACATTTATGATTTTAAGCCGAACAATGTCAACTTGATAGTGTAACCTCACAATGGTAACAGTTAAAATTCCAGTCTGCTAAAGGACAGTTTTCAGGCAGACTAACAGTTAGATGTTGAAAATTTAACATATTGTACATGTACCTATCTCCTAGAGGCCTTTCAGAAAACCCTTCCATCAACATACCTTCTCTCCACATAAACAACTTTTATGAATTCCCTAAGACCGTCAGTGTTGCTGCAACATTACTTTTTAGTAAGAGCTTATATCATATGATGTCCCATATGTATTAACCAACCGAAGTACGTATACATGATAGTGATTGAGTTATTACCTGCTATCAGGTAGACTCATTTGCTGGGCATCAAAGTCCTTGAAGAAAGATTCCCTGGCTCGCTGCATCATTCGCTTTTGGAGTTAGTACATGAATCAAAAGGGCATTCGAAGCTCCAAGCAACAAACAAGAGAAAGAAAGTTGCAATTGCCCTGAAAGTGAGCAGGCTACATTAACAGCAAGTCAATCAGAAAATTCTCACTAAAAAGTAAAAAAGAATTCAGAACTGACATATATTTAACAGATCTTATCACTCGTTAACAACTACAATTCCAAAATTATATGGACAAGCTAATAAATACACATGGTGCCAACCAAATTAAGCTGTATTTCCAGCATAAATAGCTCCAGATTTAATTATTCTTTATGCATAGAACCAATTATAAGTCCCAGAAACATAGCTCTCAGTCACATTTTCAAACTAATCAAACATTTTATTGAACTGAAGAAAATTTCTGCATCATTAGGTCTGTAAACTTCAACGGCATGACAACAGGGGACAACATTACCTTAATAATTCCACCATATACTACGATACTTGGTCGATTAAGCCATCCCATTGCCATTATTGTACCTTGCATCTGCAATGCAAAGGGGCATTAAATCCAAATGCGATAACACCAAAATGCGCATAGTTATCCCACAGACAACAGATAAATCAAAGTACAATAAAGCTACAAAAACCGAGTTTTTTCTTATTCATAAATATTACAGTAAAAACACATCTACAGTCAATGAACGTTGCAATTTTAATCTCTACTGGCACAATTAGTCGAGTATTGAGGTAAGATAAGAACATATTTCAAGGTGTACAATCGCTTACTGCCAGTATAATAATGATAATACTAACAGAATGGAGCTCACATTCTTGTCGCATCCAGGGATTGAGATGTTGACGTCGCAGTGCTGCATGCCCATGACGGTTTCGATGCTGTTGGCGATGAGTTCGCGCGACTGGAGGCTATAGCTCATGTAGCACATGCCCTTGGTGCCCATGGAGATGGCGTCGGTGGCGAGGACGCCTCGGAGGGAGGGGAGTAGCGGGTGCCGCAGCGCCAATATCACGTCGCGCTCAAACCAGATCCGTCGGTGCCCGTCCTCGCCGCCGCTGCCGGCCTTCTTGTGCCGCGTCGTCTCCCGCGAGATCGCCTTGAGAGCCATGGTGTCCCCGCCTCCTCCTCTGTCCTCCCCGGGCACGACGTGGAACACGACGCCCTTGGCGCTGCGCCCGAGCACGGACACGGCCTTGAGGTCCGCCAGGCTCAACCACCGTGGCCACGCCGACTCCGGCGGCGAGGGCTCCGCGGCCGTCATGGCGGGGCTCCGGTGGATAGGAATTGGGCGAGCGACAATGGTGGTGGTGACGCTGGGAGTAGGAGAAGATTTAGGGGGCGAATGTATGGGGGCAGAGGGTTACGGTCTTACGGATGACTGGAGGCGAGCGCCGAGCGGAGTCGTGCGAGCGTGGCGGCTGACGTGATGGCTACAGTAACTTATCTACTGAGCCTTAGACTCCTATGTTTTGGTCCAAGATTTTTGGCCTGGCAGACTCACCATCACCACCAACTCATTCTTATAATAGTTAGGATATTGTGATGTGTCAGGACCATCCACAAAAAATTCCAAATTTTTTTGATGATTTTTGGACCAATTTTTGTTCGGTTAAAAATCATCAAGATCTTGGCAAATCTCGACGAGATCTCAGAAATCTCGGTAAAAAAAGTCGGATTTGAATTTTTCTTTTTAGATTTTGTCCGAAATAACGAGATCTCGATAAAAATTTGGATTTTTGGAGGATGACAACGAACCAAAAACAAAATTTAGAACTTTGTGAGCAAGTAGCATGTTCTTGTATAGTTTCATGGATACCAAAACAAAGAGCATCGTCTCCCAATGTGCAAAAGGAAAATGTCACAGCAGAGAGCATCAATGGGGATTGTCTGGGAAGTGACTATCCTATTCCTGGAAGAAATAGTAGACCATTGCATTGTCTTGGACTGTTCAGAAAAACAAAGGAAATGCTAATCCTCTCAAGCCATCACTTTGTTGTAAAACGGTGGAGGTGTCGACAGCAGTGTATAGGGGATGAATTGTTATCTGGTCCTATCCTTTTCTTCTATTCAGCATCAAGATCTAGAAACTGCATCTCGTTGTGCCCTGGAGCCACAGAGGTGAGAGATCAGAAACAGGAAGCAAAACAACGGTTTTAGGATGACTACAACTGCCCAAATCAAACCTGCCAAATCAAATTGATTTCCAAATGCTCCAAAGAACCAAATATGCAACATTAATTTAAGCATATCATGCAGACCTATGTTGCAAAAATCACCAAGAAAAACCAAGATGGGCAGTGCTCTATTTGTAAGAAAAACCTGAATATTTTAGCAGACAATACTGATGACTATACTTCGTACTCAACAAATCATAAATCACATGTATTAGTGATATGCATATACTCATAAGGTCTATTTATATTCATACTAGTGATATGCCAAACAGGACATTTTGAAGTCCAACCATTATCAACATTTTTCCACATTCATGACAAGAAGAAAATTTCACCCATGGGGATCCCTTGTAGAATTTTTATCTCATTCGGAACTTGGAACTAGCAAATTATGTTTCTCTCCTTCGGTTCAAGAATTCAATTGTTTGACAGTAGCAGCCAGAAGCTAATCTTCAGGCTACACTAGAATAATCAGCTAGAGGAAGTGCAAATTGATGCTCCATAAATATGACATTGTTCAGTAGTAGCTAGTAATAGCTGTACAGTAGCACAGAGGTCATCTTAGAGCTACAAATAACTGGAACTTAGCTAATCGATGTGTTTCAGTTTTAGGATGGAATTAAGTTCATAGTGAAGGTAAATACCTAGTAGCGAAACTTCGATGACAAAACTTGGACAAAAGTGGAGGAAGTGCAAATTGATGCTCCAGGCCACAAAATTTATCCTGATTGTCGACTCTTGAGGCTGTTGTTCCAAAGTAGAATTTATCTAGATCAAAGCATATAGGAAACGTATCCAAGAAGCAAAACTTACTGGTCACAATTTCATATACTGCAAGGAAGATAATACAATAAATAGCACTTAAAATTTCCAGGATTGGCAGAATCATAAAGATACAATCATGCACAGAAGGATCATCACCTAAAGTAGCATTCAGAGATTAAAACACAGTCACAATCATTCATATGAGTTAACAAATTTTTTTGCAAGGCTACAAATTCTAAGCTGTTGTACAACTCTAGAGAAAATTTCGGTAACATCTCTCTCTGTTCTCCAAATACAAGTCTCGACAACATGTCAAGAGGGTGTGTATTCGGAGAACACTAGGGAGATGCTGCCGAAACTTTCTCTGGAGTTGTACAACAGCTTCATTAGGAACTTACTCGAACCACATATCCTCAAACTATCAAAAAACGTGAACAATTCGAGACTGTTTATATATAAATATACTATTTCAGCATATTTATAAAATAAGCACCATCAAACGGTGACGTATATAGGTTACGCAACCTAAACTCTAACATTGATCATATTAATTATAGCAACAATAATAGCATGTAACATATTCACCAAATCGAATTTAATTCCTAGTGCAAAATTGAAGGGATTTGAAGGAATGTTCACCTTTTGAAGAAAATCACAAATGAGGGAAAATTGAGAGGAAATCTCCTCCAGTTAGGGGTTCAACTTTACCCTCTTAACACTCATACTCGATGATTTCATAATTTCTGACCCAAGTATTGGTTCCAAACATAGCACTAATGAAATGTAACACATTTACCAAGTCAAAATCGAATTTTTTAGTGCAAAATTGAAGGGATTTGAAGGAATGCTCACATTTTGAAGAAAACCACGAATGATGAAAAATAGAGAAAAAATCTCCTCGAGCTAGGGATTCAACATACACTCTTAACACACATCCTCAAGCATTTCATATTTTCTCACTCAAACCTTAGTTTCAACTAGAGTATATTGTGTTTTTTTAGGAAGCGGTTCTTTTTTTTGCCTCTAGAACAACAACAGAGGAGAGTTTGACCCAAGGGCATATAAAACCTAGCAAGGCATATCACAATTGGTAATCGATTCCCACGTAAGAACCGATTGTGATTAGCATTGGGCATATCACAATTGGTTATAACATTAGAACTGATTGTGATGATTCCTCGCTAATTATTAACACCCTCACTGAATCTTCTATCACAATCATTTTTTTCCAAAAAGTTGAGAATCGACACAGATGAAATAACAGTGTTGTACCATTTTGTAGTAGTGCATCTTCCACGATTACACATTATTTTTGGAATATAGCCAATAAAAACCATCATGCCGTGTTAAGCTCTTTCTGTCTTTCAATATTGAGAGGTCCCCCTTGGAACTAGGTGTCACGACCCACTATACATTTATAGAAGAGCTACAATTGAACTCTTGTTTGTCATCTTTTAAAGTTTACACTAGTAAACTTTTTCGGTTTTGTAGCCTTGGCAAAACCGACCATTATAAAGTGACTTTTAGGTTTCTAAATTGTTTGAATTATGCACACTTTTGTGATTATTTTAAATTTCTAAAATAGTGATCATAATAATCACAACATATACACTAAGGTCATGTATAGTAATACAGACGATAGCTGTCTGTAATACATCTCAATATCATCTACAAACAAAACTAAAAATAACGCATACATAAATCATCTATATGGTTGTCTATAATGGTCTCTCATCCAATTAACAGACTGTCTATACAATGATTCATAACATATAAAACCGTCTATAAGACCGTTTATTAAATAATATACAACAGTTTTCTCTCTTCTCCTTCTCTCTCCTCCACACTATATAAAATCCTACATGGCATAGTCTTACAGTAGTGTGATCGTGAATCCAAATACACATACGCTAAAAGAATGATACCAAGAATAGAAATACGACTAGCACATGTAAACAACATTATTACTGTGAAGTATTCTTATAAGGATTTAATCAAAATATGTTCAACAACGACTTACAGAGAACTACTCCGACGGAAGTTGATATAGAGTCGGGTGACGTCGCAAAAGAAGATGTTGTGGTAGCAGCAAGCAGTCACACAAGATGCTTCCCAAAAAAAATCTTATTCGCCTATTCTTATGCTGGACTAAGAGATAAAATGTTTCTAAAGCCACTTCTCCCCAGGTCCGTGCATGCCAATGAAGGCATGGAGAAGCTGGGTTGCATAACGCAAAGGAACAAGGAGGCAAACTGGCAATTTTGTTTGCTCTCCACGGGTCGGTGCACACCAATAAAGGGCTGGTTAAGTCGGGGCAGCACAACGCAAAGGAACAGGGAAGCAAATTGCAATTGTCTTAGGTGTGTTTGGATAGAGAGGACGTCTCCTCATATAAATATAAATGAGCAAATTTGTTGCGTGTAGATATGACATATTATCATGCAAGGTTATGAGATGCAAAATGAAGCCAAAACTTTGCATACAATCGGATCTGAAATCCTTGCACCATTCACACGCACGGACGGACAATAGCGGCGTGGTAAGGCGAGTGAGGATGCAGGATGTCACGCCTGGGCCGGTCCCACCTGTAAGAGAGAGAGAGACTATTAAAGAGGAGGGCATTGGCTGTATCGTGGAGATGAAAAAATATGAAATGAAATTCCCCTTTGCCTGTTCTTTCTTCTTCCTCACGTTCTTCTCTGTTCTTCCCTCTCTTGTCTGTTTTTCTTAGTTTTGCTTCTTGCGATTTGAGATCTCACGCCTCGGATTCAATCCTTGGCCAAGGGACGTGACATTTGGTATCAAAGCAAGGATCGATCTCCTCGGTTGGGAACGCTTCACGCCGCTTTGGTGAGGAAGTTCGTTCCCGTAAAATCCAGATCAACCACCGACGGCCGTCCGCGCCGGCTCCAGTCGCCCTCCGACGACCGCTCCGGCCACCAGCGCTCGGCTCGACTAGGACGCCGTCAAGCGCGACTCCGTCCACACCACCCTTCACCCGCAAGTACCAACTCCCCAATCTCCGTCTCCACCGACGAGGATCTCGACAACCTCGTCCACGAGTACGACTGCATCGCGGCCACCTCCTCCTGCGGCGGTTCTTCCCGACGACTCTTTCAAGTCCGAGAACTGGTTCATCGACGCCCTCAACAGCGCGATCTCCGGCTCGCTTGACGGCATCCGGCAGGGGATCTCCACTGACTCCGCCTCCATTAACTACATCCTCGACTCCAGCATGGAGACCTCCTTCGCACTCGGGCCCTCCGCGGCTGCGGGCTTCATCGCGCCCTCACCGGTCTCCTCTGCCGCCTCCGCCTCGTCTTCCATCGCTGGGATCCCATCCTCCACCACCACGCCTCCCTCGCTGCGCACGCGTGGGTCCACTTCCACGGGCCCTGCCTCCTCACCTTCGGTAGGGGCGCCGCTGCCAACCGCCCCAGGGTCTTCTCAGTCGTCGCCGACCCTCTCCTGGAGCACTCCAGGCTCGATGACCTCAGTTCACGCTCGAAGCACCTCTTCGCCGTACTGCCAGCCGACCACCGCCGCGCCTGGCTTCCATACCCTTCTACAAGATCGCCCACCACCGTTGCGGCGACTATCCCGAGCCTCTTCGGTGGCGCTTCCTCTGCTACATCCACGTCGAGCACTTTCTCTGGAGTTCCAAAAGGGATACAGACTCCAGCGCCGAAGAAAGTGGTATGTATGAATGATCGAGCACCACTTCTACCAACACCTTCCAGTATGTATCTTAAGTGTTCGGCAGAAGATCACAGAAACTGGTCACTGCATCAATCGAAAGGATCTGGGGAGCAAGGTGGTGCATCTCGCAATGTGTTGTCGAAGATGTCGTTTCCCAGTTTTGATGGAGATAATCCCAAGATTTGGAGAGACAAATGCACAGATTATTTTTGTATGTTCAATATACCCAAAGCTTTGTGGGAAATCTCTGCTATTTCGCACATGGAAGGGAAGGCAGCCAGGTGGTGGCAAGCGTACAAGTTGAAGCATGACTTAGGTGACTGGGAGAGATTTATGATCGCAGTGGAGAAACAATTTGGTGCTTATGAGGAGGTAAATTTAGTTCAGAGTGATGATTCTTCTGTACACACTGGAAAGCATGGGCAGTTAGAAGCACCTTGTGATGATCTGGTAGCCACTTTATCTGGGATGAACTTGTCATCATCTAGAGCAGTGAATGGACAACCCTCGGATCAGTCTAAGCTCTATCAGGATGTTGATAATGTTCGTAAATTTCTTTGTGATAGACAGAGTGATCCAACAAATGACAATCAGCAGCACTCCTACATGAAATGTCCTGCGCAAGGACATTTTAAGGCACCTAATGGGTGTTCTGCAAATTCGGCTAATTCTTCTATGATGAGAAAAATTATGGAATAGAAACTTACTTTCCCCTTTGTTGTCTTCTTCCTTCCTCCTGTCTTTCTTCTTCTTCTTGGTCTGCAAGTTCCAATCCAGTCCGGGTTTAAGATCTCACGCCTCCAACCTCATCGGTGGCAAGGGGACATCACACAGGAGTGTTTTTCTTTTACCTGTTTCAATTAGGTAAAATCAATTCTATCTTATACGTTGTTCTTCTCTCGTCTAGACTAGCAATCATGCATGAGTAAACTTTAGAATTTTATAGGATTTATAAGAAAATATTAATTAGGCAAATCCCAACTCCAACGCACTCCGCGGGCTCATGACGATATGTCAATGGTTTAATTCTTAGCAAGAAAATGATGAGATTGTTCCTATGCTCCTCTCTCAGCTTTGAAGAACCTTCGAAAAGAACATCTCACCTTTCTTTTTTTGTGACTAGAACATCTCACCTTATTATTTATTTCATTAAAAAAACATCTCAAATTACTATTTATTTCAATAAAAAAAAGCATCTGAGCTTATCCGTCAACTCTTACTCGTCCCAGCCTATCCTGCTTCCTTCCCAACGGCGCATTCACGTGTCCATGTGCCAACAATGCAAATTGCAAACCTCACCAACCTCGAGCTAGCCATAGTTAATTAGCGCGAATTATATGCTCTAGTGACCACTCGCTCGCTCTTCTTGCTGCTACCAGCTAGTCGTCCACTTGACTTGAGTGAGTCACAGTACTAGTGTAGTGTTACCTGCAGCGCCGGCCTCAGCCATGGCGGTGCAGCGCATTGTCGCCGTGGTGTTGTTGGCTTGCCTCGCGCTGCCGATGGCGCCGGTGCGCGGGCTCAACATCACGGCCATCCTCAACGGGTACCCGGAGTACAAGCTGTACAACAAGTACCTGACGGAGACGAAGGTGTGCGACGAGATCAACGCCAGGGAGTCGGTGACCTGCCTCGTCCTCGGCGACGGCGCCATGTCCACGCTCGTGTCCGACTCCGGGGCGTCGCTGGGCGGCATCAAGAACGCGCTCCGCCTCCTCGCGCTGCTCGACTACTTCGACCCCCGGAAGCTGCACGGCCTCCCGGACGGCACCACGCTCACCGACACGCTCTACCAGGCCGCCGGCGGCGAAACCGGCGACATGGGCACCGTCAACATCACCAACCTGCGCGGCGGCAAGGTCAGCTTCGCGTCCGCCAACCCGGGCGCCAACTCCGACGCCACATTCACCAAGGCCGTCAAGCAGATGCCGTACAAGCTCTCCATCATCGAGATCTCGGCGGCCATCGAGTTCGACGGGATCTTCGACGACACCGCGTCGACGGCCAACCTCACCAAGTTGCTGGAGAAGGCCGGGTGCAAGAAGTTCGCGGCGCTCATCGCCAGCACCGGTGTGCTCAAGACGTACCAGTCGGCGATGGAAAAGGGGCTCACCCTGTTCGCGGCCAACGACGACGCCTTCCAGGCCAAGGGCGCGCCCGACGTCAAGAAGTTGTCCAGGGCCGACCTCATCACGCTCCTGGAGTACCACGCGCTGACGGGGTACAACACCAAGACGTCGCTCAAGACGGTGAAGGGCGCACTCCGCACGCTGGCGTCCACCGCGGCAGGGAAGTACAACATGTCGGTGGTGGCGCAGGGCGACGACGTCTCGCTCGACACGGGCGTCCACAAGTCCCGAGTGGCGTCCACCGTCCTGGACAACGCGCCCGTGTGCGTGCTCACGGTGGATAGCCTCCTGATGCCGGTCGAGCTCTTCGGCGACGCGCTGGCGCCAGCCCCGGACCCTGCCGCGCCGACGCCCGCCCCGGTGCCATCGCCCGCAGACGCGCTATCGAATTCTCCTCCGGCGCCGCCACCGGCGGACACGCCGTCAAAGGCCGCGGATCACAAGGACGTGAAGGCGTCGTCCGCGGTTGCATTGCGGCCAATTGGTGCCTTCGCCGCGGCCATGTGCTCCGTCGTGCTCGGCTCGCTGTTGTGAGGGTGCGAGATGGTGGGCAGTGAAGTGGAGTAGCAGCAGAGCATTGGCAGTTTGGCACATCCATAGCTCCTTGACAGACTCCTCCAAGCAGATATTGGGTTTCTCCGTTTTGCCATTGTCATTGTTGATTGTGTGAGTTGCCACAACACCATTTCTTTGTATAATGCGAGCAATCCAATCCGTGCACATCTCCTTGCTTCTTCCATGCTTGCTGTAGAAGATAATTAATCACCGTTTCTAGAGCAGCCGTTCCATTTCGTCGTACACACTCAACCTCGATCCTATTTCCTGTAAAAACAATACTCCAAGGAAGGTTCGCTCGTCATATCTGCAGTCCAGCTTAAAAGTTGAAACCGAACTGGAGGTGTTTACATGACATCTAAATTTGTGTGCAGATCTGAAAACTTTACTCCTTGGTCCGGAGAATTGAATTATAAATTGGACGGAGCTGATCGCGCATGTGAGCTTTCGTCCTTTGAAGGAGTCCTCGTGAAGCGCAGGCAGCCCCAGCAAATGCTCATTTGCTTGGCATCTTTGAACAACAGCCTCAGAGTCTCACACTAGCTTGATCCGGATGCGCTGGCGTTGTCAGTTCCAACGGATTTAGATCAATTTTAACGGACCAGACGACCGTACGTTTGTTACAGGACGACCCAGTGTCGCACGCACCATGGACGCCCCATCGGCTCCGGCTGTTGCAACTTGCACCCTGGGGCTTGTTAGACAACCTCGCTATCGAATAGTCCGGGGTTGCCTAATAGATCTAAACTGGAGAACAGAGAGAGGGGGCGAGAGACATAATATGAGGAGGAACGAGCCTGCTTTATTATTCTGTATGCTTATGTACAATGGGGTGACCCCCTGCCTCCTATATATAGCGGTTCTGCTTAGAGATAAGGAAGAGTCCATATAGGATACGATAACCGGTTTCCTAACACTCCCCCTTGGACTCTTCATTGCGAGATGCATATGCCTCATTAAAACTCCATAAAAACCCAGTGGGAAAAATAATTGGAGAAAGAGTACATAGCACACGCTGTCGTGTTGCACTGGATTGCCTCATCAAAAACCTTATGTAAGAAAACTTCAATGAAAAACTTACTTAAGGAAAAGAGTACAATCCACCCAAACTTCAATGTTAATCTTCAAGATTTACGTTGGGTACTCAAACTTCATGGTTGAGATTTATGTAGGAGTATGTGAAAAATCTCCCCCTGAAATCTGCACTTCTCTAAGCCTCATCATCCCGATTCCTCTAATACATCTTTCAAAGGAAGATGCCGGGAGTGACTTAGTGAATAAATCTGCGAGATTTTCACACGACTTAGTATGCAATATTTTTATCTCGTTCATCTTATGCAATTCATGAGCATAAAAGAACTTGGAGTTGATATGCTTTGTGAGGTTACTTTTCACATATCCCATTTGCACTTGAGCAACACAAGCTGCATTATCTTCATAGATAATGGTGGGGGTTTGTTCCATGTTCAAACCACATGACTTCTGGATGTGATGAACCATTCTTCGAAGCCATGCACATTCTCGAGAGGCTTCATACAAGGCAATTATTTACGAGTGGTTTGTCGACGTTGAGACAAGAGTCCGCTTAGATGACTTCCACGAAATTGTCGCTCCACCGCAAAGGAAAACATACCCGGTTGTGGCTTGCCAAGATGTGGGTCCGATAGGTACCCAAAGATCGGCATAGCCAACCAAATTCAATTCATTGTTTCTTCTGTAAAACAAGCCAAGGTCTTTGCTTCCTTGAAGGTAACGGAAGATGTCCTTCACCCCTTTTCAATGCCTTGTGGTGGGTTACTCAGCCTTTGCATCTGCTTAGCAAATTCACTGGCGAACGCAATGTCCTACTAGTGCTATTCGCAAGGTACATGAGCGCTCCAATTGCACTCAAGTATGGGAATTCCGCTCCCAGGACTTCCTCCCCCTCTTCTTTAGGCTTGTACGGGTTTAAGTCTGCTTGGAGTGACCTTCCGACCATTGGGGTCTTTGCGGGGTATGCCTTTTCAAAACCAAATTTCTCCAACACTTTATGCGTGTAGGAAGATTGGTGTACCAAGATTCCGCCTTGGACATGTTCAAGCTGCAAGCCTAAACAAAACTTGATTTTACCTAAGTCTTTCATTTCAAATTCAGACTTCAAGTATGTGCATGCTTCTTCAATTTCTTCATCCGTCCCAATGATGTTCAAGTCATCTACATAGACGGAGATTATACAAAATCCATTCGAGGATCGTTGTATAAGCACACATGGACAATCTTCATTGCTTAGTGTAGCCTTTCTTGCAAAGAAAGTCACTCAAGCGATTGTACCACATTCTTCCCGATCGTTTCAAATTTCATACAGTGATTTCTCCAATTTCACATGTATAGGTTTCTGCTTGCTCTGTCTTGGTTCGGGATAGGGATACCTTCCAGATTTTCATATAAATCTCCGAATCCAAGTTTCCATACAAATATCTTTGTGACAACATCCATTAGCTTCATTCTCAACTTCAAGTTGACTGCCATTGAGATCAAGTACCTAAAGGTAATTCCACCCATGACCGGAGAATAGGTTTCTTCATAATCAACCCCAGGACGTTGAGTGAAACCTTGAACAACAAGCCTTGCAATGGTTGTTGCTCTTTTCATAGATTCTCCTATTATTACAGAATTTATGGCCATTTCGTCATGGTGTGCTTCATGCACTTCTACTTGCTCTTCATTGCTATTTCCCATTCCAGGAGCAAGTTCCTTTAGTTTTTCTCCGCCAATGTGTGCGCACACATTATTTCCGGCGGCTTCTTCCAATTGAAGATTCAAATCTGGAATTGCCTTTTCCACGAGCTTCTTTCCAAAGTGCCAGTCTCAACTGGCTCCCCTTCTTGCTTTGGGACACTTTTGTGATTGGTGAGGTAAGTCCTCTTGCCCGATTTTCCCAGACGTCTCCGGTACTTTGGGTTTGAGAAGCCAGATTTCTGTTCTTTTTCTTTGAGGCCTCTGAGCAGGATGAGGATACCTTCGCTTTCTTTGGTATTTCCACCCTCTCTGGTGCATTTCTTGCTGGTACATGCGACTTAACCACGCTCTTCAGATCACAAAAATGATCAGGCAGTTCATTTGCTAAATTCTGCAAATCGATTGTCTTCTTGACTTCATGATTTGCTTCATTAGTGCGAGGGTCATGCACGGGGATCCCAATGGAATGCCATATGATTTCCCGGCATTTTCATCCAATGGTTCATTTCCTCCCCCTAATGACGGGAAAAGGATCCTCATCAAAAAAAAAAATGCAATCAGCGAATCGGGCTGTATGCAATTCTCCAGTCGTGGGTTCTAAATACCTGATTATGGATGCATTCTCATAACCAACGTATATCCCAGACTTGTGGAGAGGGCCCATTGCAGTTCGCTGTGAGGTTGGTATAGGTACATATACCATTCATTCAAATCTTCAGGACTACCCATTGCACTAGTTGCATAGTTGAATGGATGTTGTAGGCCAATGGTCTATAATTGATGAGTGCTGCTGCATGCAGGACTGCGTGTCCCCAACAAGTGTTGGGAAAGTTACAACTCTGCAAAGAGCGGTCGGGCTATGAACTTAATCCTCTTTAATAGTGCTTCAGCTCGTCCATTTTGCGTATGGACATGCGGTACAGAGTGCTCAACAGTTATTCCTATTGCTGTGCAATAATCATCAAATGCCTTGGAAGTGAATTCACCGGCATTGTCCATTCGAATGGACTTCACGCGATGATCAGGAAAAGCATTCTTAATTCTGATGATCTGCGAGATCAGTTTTGCGAATGCATGATTCCTTGTTGACAGCAAACATGTATGCGACCATTTCGAGGAAGCATCAATGAGCACCATAAAGTATCGAAACGGCTTGTACGACAAAGGGCTGAATCGAACCGCAAATATCCCCTGAATGCGTTCCAGAATGCAGGATTTCATGTTGCACTTTCATAACAGAGGGTCTAGTTATTAATTTCCCGGTGGCACATGCATGGCACACAAAATCTTCGTGATTCGGGAAATTCTTAACATTAATGCCATGACCTTGTGAGTTGTTAACTATATTTCTCATCAATCTAAGACCAGGATGACCTAATCTACAATGCCATAAAGCAAATAATTCAGAGCTTCTAAAGACAGTCTTCAAATAAGTATACACTGCGTGTGCATTGATTATCGTGTAGTACAACCCAGATTCATATGAGGGATATTCTTCTTAATACCATTTTTCATACTCCGCGTGCTTCATAATGCACAAATGCTCTTTGCCATTTTCTTCATTTGGTTTCTACGTGAAACCCATTGGCGCGGATATCTGTTAAAACTTAAGAGAGTGCGTGTTGATTCAGGGTACAAGGAGGTTTCATCAATTACCAAAGTTGTACCCATTGGCAATATAATTGTGGCTCTTCCTGAGCCTATTATATGCGTATCGCTTCCTGCGATTTTCATAATCCTTCCAGCGTTCTTCGTGATCGTTTGGAAGTATTTCGACTCTCTTAATATGGTTTTTGTTGTGCCACTATCAACAATGCATATCTCCTCTATTTGGGCGCTACACAATTTTTTAATGAAAAGAAATATAATTCTAATCATACAGTGGCAAAGTAATTCAAATATTGCTTGCAAATATAGAATACTGGAATAAAGAATAAATTGCAATTCTATTCATGAGAAAAAAAAATGTATGCTCTTCGAGAGCTTACAATTCATTATTCAAAATTCATTAACAACCACTGTT
This sequence comes from Rhipidocladum racemiflorum, assembly GCA_036346355.1. Taxonomy (NCBI): domain Eukaryota; kingdom Viridiplantae; phylum Streptophyta; class Magnoliopsida; order Poales; family Poaceae; genus Rhipidocladum; species Rhipidocladum racemiflorum. Next base: position 84,199,796 of record CM070573.1, on the reverse strand, counting down.
CTGTAGCCTGCAAACTTCGGGCGAACCCAATCTTGCTGTGCTTGGAGCAAGATGGTGGACTTGAGCTTCTCGAACTGCTTCTGAAGTGCAGTTCGTAACTCAAGTGTACTCACCTCAGCCATGTATTCATTCTTCACAAGGTGAAAAGTGATACACTGGGAGTACAAAACTTGATCGTTTTGCTCGAAGAGGTTACTTGTCCTTCGAGGACCCTAAACCGATGGCAATTCAGAGCTTCTTGCTCATAAGCACGATCTTCACATTTGATGCCCATGTGAGATAGTTCTGACCATTCGGGCCAGTTCTTCAAAACTCACATACGACAATGCCAGGTATTTACATATTCATAGGATTATTTCATTAGATTACTTCGTGTAATCTAATAGAGAGTGGTTGCAAAGATTCATAAATGCATAAATCAAATTCTCATGAATATCCAGTAAACTAAAAGAAAGCAATAATTTCAAGATTCATAAATACAAGATTCATAAATATTCAGAAATACAACTACGTGCATGTAGGTGATCAGCTTCGTGCAAACGATCAGATTCATATGCATGATCGGCTTCATGCGATCGGTTTTAACGCGGCTTCCTGCGCATGGTGCATTCAGTTCCATGCGCGTCGGCCTTCCTGGCGCGACGGTGGCCGCTTCGTGCGGCGTGCTTGAATTTCATAATAAATTATATGAAAGCAATAAATACAATGCATGGAATTGCACAATTCATAAATTCAGAATAAACAATAATTGCACAATTCATAAATTCATAAATGCGGAAATAAATTCTCAGAAATTTCCGAATTTTTCTTAGTATTTGGCAATTTTCTGTTAATTATACAGCAATTTTCCAAAGATCACTTGATAACGTAAAATAAATTTCAACATGAATTAATCATGGCATAAGTCTAATTACAACTTATATAATTCTTGTTGGCTGGGAACGAAAAAAGGTAGTGAAAATCTCTGTCAATTTGACTCTTGGCCAGTCAACTCGCCTAGGGCTCACATGAGGGAGGGAGCACTTCCCGTTTCCGGGTGCCAATTAAAGAACCAAGCCTCATGTGTGTTTTCCTAGTCACCAATTGTCTCATATCTGTTTATTCATTACCAAAATCAAATCCCAACCACTCAGGTTCTCATAAACTGTTGTATGAGAAATTCTGGAATTTTCCTAGCATTTTTCATAATTTCTGTTAATTTCCAAGCAATTTTTAGAATTACTTTTCAACAGAAAAATTTAATTCCAGCAAATATCAAACATGTCATAATGCTAGGGGAAAAAAAAATAAAGCCAGATCATAGAGGAGATACATGCATGCAAAACTTCTAGTCTGCATGGATTCGCTAGCCTGTGATGGAATTGCCTTCCTCTGGTTCTCACGTGTTTTTATGAACATTAATGAGATCTAAGCAAAGAGATTAGATCTAATATCTAGCTAAACAATCATGCAGGATTTTTTTTTGACTTACCTTCTTGATGCCGAAAGTGTTGGCTATCGCGTAGGATAGAGTCGCGTAGGACTTTTTCGCAATCCGAGTGGATCTTTGGCGTGGTGACGAAGTTGATTGCGGTCGGATCGGTGATCAATCGCCGGTAGTAGTTGCTCGTTGTTGTCGACGATCCTTCGCTTCTTGCGGTAGAGATTCGCTTCTTCAAGCCGGCGGGCACGCGCGACGGCCGACAATAAGCCGCTGCGTGGCCGTGGCTCGAGGCGATGCACGTTGTCGCCGTCATGCGCGTTGCTCTGCGGCGCTTCCTGGATTCAATCCGATTAGGAGATTGGACTTCAAGTCCATTAATGGCTGGCCTTCTTGTCCACTTCTCTGTCCAACCCGGCTTCGGCTTGGCCTTGGTGTCCAGGCGGAACTGGCGGCGGCGAGCCCAGGCGCGCGTGGTGCTGCGTGGTGCGGGGGAGGCGCGCCGCTTCTGCCGCCAGCGCGCGGAGCGCCGCGATGCCGGGCGCTGGCCGGGCCGACGCCGCAGGCGCCATTTCACCGGGTTCAATCCGGTTTTGCCCCTTTTTCATGTCCGCTTGGATAGTCGGATGGACTGCACATTCTGGCGTTATGGACTTCCATGTCCTTTTCCAACTCCATTACGTTGCTTTGCTTGCATACGGGTTGGGACTTCATGTCCTTTTCGTCAAATTGCATAGAGCTTCGGTTCCATACGGGTTGGGACTTCATGTCCAACTCCATGTCCTAGCCAATCACGAGGAGGAGCCCGGTTGGCGTCGGTCTCGGCGGCTGCGGCCGGACGCGAGGGACTCCGGCGGCGCTACATGCGGCGACGCGGCAAAGCCGTCGAAGCGGCAAGCCGGCGGCGGCGCTGGCGTTCAGGTGCTCAGCGACGGCCTGCGCCGTGGCGGGCGCGACGTCATCTTGCGGCGAAACCCACAGCGAGAGCAGGTAGACGCGGCGGCAGCGGCCCGGCCGGCTGCGTCTTGGCAGCCAGCGTCATGCAGCGCGGCCGGCGAAATCGGTGGGAAGCGCCGCGGCGCTTGGCGCCGTGGCGGGATGGCGGCCGTCGGATCAAGTGGTATGGCGGTCGGACGGCCAGAACGAGCTCTGGCGCTTCATGCGCTAGGCCGGCGAGGTGCTCGGCCAGATGGCGAACTGCAGTGAGGATCTGTGATGAGCCTGACGGGCGTGCTCGACTTTGTGCCTGAGCATGGCAGTGGCATAACTGCGTGGCGGTCTTGTATAGCCGCAATAGCCGGTCGACCGCCGTCGTGGCTATGCTTCACGGGTGGCTGTTGGCGGCGGCGCTTCGTGCACCAGCGTTGCTTCATGCAAGTCGGGGCCGACAGTGCTTCGGACCGGACGACGTCGTGTGGGCTTAGCAATCAGTGCTATATTGCAATGCTAGCAATCAGCCGCATGTTGCAATGCTAGCAATCAGCCGCATGCAAAGCTTATCAATCAGTGCTCTTCTATGCATGCATGCTCGCGTGCGATGCTAGCAATCTGGCGGCCGGCCGATCGACTTCCGCGGGACGAGAGGCCGGCGGTGGCTTCGTGCCGAGCCAGGCCATCTGTCGGCTTCGTGCCGCGTCGCGAGCATGTTCACCTGGGAACTTCAATGATCACAGATCAATATTGTTTCCTACCTCTTCTCACCTTTCAATCTGCTCACGGTAGAACGTCAGATCGATAACGTGTTAGACAACCTCGCTATCGAATAGTCCGGGGTTGCCTAATAGATCTAAACTGGAGAACAGAGAGAGAGGGCGAGAGACACAATATGAGGAGGAACGGGCCTGCTTTATTATTCTGTATGCTTATGTACAATGGGGTGACCCCCTGCCTCCTATATATAGCGGTTCTGCTTAGAGATAAGGAAGAGTCCATATAGGATACGATAACCGGTTTCCTAACAGGGCTCACTCCCCTACCCTAAGGGTTATTGCCTTATTGGCTATTTTTTGCTTTTGTCCTCTATGGTGCAGCACCGGTCGTGAAAGGCGCAAGAGACTGGGACATTGAAGAAGCACCCGCCGTCGAGGCTGTCTCGCTCTGAGGCCGGAATTTTATTCTCATTAAATGAGATGCTACATACGCAAAAATGGTGACATGGCAACAAATTTATGAGAAGAGAAGAGAGATGGGTTTCATGGGGATGAAACCTGGCGTACACGGTTACCAAGTGCTTTGAAACTGGGATGAAACCCCACTGAGAGTGATTTGTTTCATCTCCACATCTTTTCTGGATGCCGTGTGGCCATATTGTAGTGTGTTAGATATAATTGCAAGTGGTTGCACAATTTATATGGCATATTTGATCACAACACCATCCAACAATTAAATGTTATGTCATGCCTATGAAATTACAAAATAAAACTGTGCATTAAGAGAGGTTGTTTCATTCATCAACCCAAACATCTAAATATGATGTGGCACTATAATAAACCGTGTAATGAAACTCTCCATTGTAAATGGCCTAAGGTCGAAGAAGAGTTGAGGGGAGAGTCCATGTGAAACCCATTCTCCAACATATATTATATCCATGTTAGGGCATGCACAGTGGTACATGTCAGCTGTCTATAAAGATATGCCACATTAGATTTTTGATGATGTGGAGGAGAGAGAGGGAAGAGAGAGAAATATGATGTCTACTATTTAACAGACAGCTTTATAGTGTGTATACTATTGTACAGACAGTCTATTAATCATATAAGAGATTATTACAGACAGTCTATTGTATAAGTTGTCTTTAGTATTGTCTGTAGATGACATGAAGGTATATTATAGACAGCTATTGTCTATACCACTATACATGCCCTTAGGCCTGCCCACCCATTCTCGCACTTGGTTGCACTAGACCAACTCAGTTGACTCGATCTCGTATTCCCTATTCCTCCCTCAAATTCTAAGACTATCTCCAGCAATTTTCCTTCCCCTCTCCAAATCCCTTCGCGAATAGATCCCAAGTGCTCCAGCATATTCCCTTCGGAAGAGATTCAAACAGTGAATATCTCTAGAAAGGAATTCTCTCTAATCCCTACACAAATTTTCTTAAGGGGATGCTGTTGAAGATAGTAGAAAATAAAAGGGAATAAATATGGAGAAGAGAATAGGGAAGAGAATAGAATGAAGGAAAATTGTTGGAGATAGTCTAATATCCTTCTCCAATTCCAAATTCGCCGCTGCTGCTTAGTCCAGTGCTCCCGACTCAGCTACGGCCATGCTCTTCCTAGCGCTCGGTGGCCAAGGGCGTGATCTGCGGAGGGCTGGCTGGGCGACTGAGCACACCGTTCGGGGCTACGAGCGTAGGCCCGTGCCTGAGTCGGCACACGATTGAGGGGCAGCCAGCGATGAAGTAGGGGTCAGCGGCGGCGGCGGAGGAGGCGAAGGCAACCACACGCCCGCACAGTGCATAGAGGCCGCAACAGCAGTAGCCGCTCAGGTAAGGAGTAACGAAGTAGGGCTCTCAGTTTATGTTTTCATTTCTTTGCTCTGGTACTCTTGTTGATTCATAAAATACTTGCTGTCACGTAGAATAAGAGAAGCAAAAATCAATTATTTTCTCTAATATAGTCTTAACTTATCCTAGATTCTATAAAATTTACTGTAGATTTGTAAAAGATGAGAGTAAATTTCCGGTTGTCGATATTTTCTTGCAACAATTGATGTGCACTACACATATTGATCAATGGAACGCCATGAGTTGTGTAGGCTTGTTCTAAAATCTTTTACTTGCACGTATTTATTAACAAGGTACTACTATAGTGTCTTTTACACTTCCACTTGATCTCTTGTCTATTTATGTATAAGTTTAGGTTGCATTAGACATTCCAATATATATTTGATACGATTTTACTATACTAGCTTTCTTTTGTGAGCATCATCTGCATTTTTATTGTGGGTGTGGCACTGGGACCACCGAACATCCGCTGGTTTGTCTGTACAGGTAGGGACGAAGTGCGCCCTCCGCGCGATGGCACGTTCTAATGGTTTCTATAATAAAATAGTTATATTCTAAAGGCAATTCTAATGGTTTTAGTTCTTTTACATTGTCTTTGATTTTTCTTACTATTTTAGTATCTTCAGAATTAAAATATTTTTGACCATTTTTTTTAATTTTGCATACAATGATCTTGCTAATTTTGCTAGATTTTTTATATAATTTCTGGCATAGTTTACAATTCCTAAAAATTGTTGTAACATCTTTTTATTATTCATAACATCTGGGAATGGTAAGATCTTCTCAGCTATATGCTATTGTAAATATATTTTGCCTTCTCCTATTTTATGTCCTAGAAAATTAATGCTTTCTTTGCATATTTTTATTTTCTTTTTGATAGAATCAGCCTATTTCATTCTACCTTTCTAAAAAATATTTCAAGATGAGTAATATATTCTTTATATGTTTTGAAAAGACTAAAACATCATCAATATATACTAGTATGAAATCTTGATTATCATTAAATTCTGAAATCATAAACCTAGCTAGTAGGCTAAGTACTGATATCAATATGTAGAGATTACCAGTAACACCGTGGGAAAAGGGCAACAAGGTAGGATGGCAATGCAAAAGGGAAACTTAAAGCAGCAGCTACCTTCCTACCTTACAGGCTTGTAACTCTTGCTTATCCAGCCATCGTGTTGCTGATGTGAAAAACCAGTGGTAAGTAGTAAGTAGACCCAAAGTCAAAAACACGGTAAGAATGACACAAAACATAACATGACTAAAAATGATGAAATGACATATACAAGGAGCTACTTACAGACTAGAAAGAATGGACCATGTTACAAGCCGTCCTGTTGAGATCCCCTTGTGTATTCAAAATGGTCAGGGCAAGCCATCTAGTAGAGTCGTGTGATCAACAAATACAAAAAGGAGAAATGGTAACACAGAAATTATACGGAAAAAGTAACATGCGTAATCAAGGACCAATGTCCTGAATTCCTGATCATTTCTATAGGTCCGTAACTCCGTATTAGCATTTGTAGCATTTACACATCAGAATTGGCATGCCAATTTTTTAGATATACTATCCAACTACAATTTCTTATATTACAATTAACAGAAAAGATATATTTCACACCTTCAACAAGTCGTACTAACAAGAAATACACTATACCATGTGGAATATTTACAACCTATGGATGCTGAAATACTAGATCTTGAAGATCACAAGCACAAGAACTCAGTCAGTCTTTGTTGCGAGAGGACTGTTCCTTCTTCTGGCCACCAAGAATGCGGTTAATTTGCAGTCCTCTACTGAACGCTTGGTTAAATAGCATCCGCGTCTGGAACTCAGAGACGAAGGGAAACCATGCCAAAATAGTAATTGGTGCAAAGAGAAGCACCCCCATAATTACCTCATATGCCCGCGCAAGGGCACGAACAGATCCCCATAGCCCTGCTCGCCGAGCAACAGATTTGCAAGCCTGTGCGATCTAAAAGTGATAAAGCAACTGTAAGAAAAGAAATCAACTGAAGCATAGAGAAGATAGCAGAAAGCATACTATTATAACAGATAAGCAAATGAAGCAAGAGAAATACATACCAGTAGTATTCCCCATCCGGTGGGCAAGAATGCCAGGAAGCTCACAAATATATCTCGCATGGTCATGTGAAGAATTACTATCAAGACAATCAAAATAGCGGTGAATGAAACGAATATCATAAACTTTATCAGACGGAAGAATAGCTGAAAGTCCGCACTAAATCTCCGCCTTCCGACAGACACGGTCTGAAAAGAGCAGAAGCAAATTAGGGGACAGAAACATAGAAACACGATAGTGTTATAAGTAAATGGTGGTGCCATGCTAACAAAATCGTGTTGTACTATTATCCTGTTTTCTTGACAATCAAACGTATCTCACCTTCATAACAAGCAACGCCACCAAAATTACAAGCCATGAAACTAAATATACCTGGAAGGAACATGAGAAGCAAGCCATCAAAATTACAATCAAAATACAGCTTTCAACAGAAGAAGAAAATAAACACGAGAAGCATACCAATATACTTTTGTCGCCTGTGATATCTAAGTGGTAAACAAGGCCATACTGGTATATGAAAAACCGCAGGGCCAAAATTATCTCAACAAAGAGCCCAATTGTTCCTGAATACTTCAAATGCTCCTGTTCCACCTCCCACCAGGATTCCCAGCTCTTATCCGGTGACACACCAATCCCACCACGATTGCTGATCCACTTATTCCAATCAGACCAGTCGTCCAAAATCTTCGCCCACTCAAATCCCGAGGGGTTAAATAGGAACGGTGCAAATAGCCATGTCAGCACTAGGAAGCACATAGAGAATGTAACAAAAATATAGGCAACGGTTGAGCGGTAAGATTGACCAAATAGTTGGTAAATGACGAGCAGAATCATCAACTCAATGCCTTTAACAAAGTGGCTGCGAGAGTAAAGCCTGTAGTTTTCTGCAAACTTAGCATGAAAGACGACAAAGCCCCTGCCAGTACCTCTGTACTGAGCACCTCCATGAAGCAACATTCGTCCATAGTAGTGAGTCTTGGTGCCAAGTGAAAATGTAAAGAACACGGCTGCCAATTGCAAGTTCATCATGATAAACTCACTTAGTGCCTCGCCAAATCCTTTTTCAAGGCCTATTTCCATCATCATGGGCAGGGCCATCAAAAAACCAAGCTGAACAAGAGATTGCGAGGCAAGAGCAACCTGAAGAGGATGATTATGTATGAATCTCCGCTGTGTTGAAAGCCCTTCTTCAAGTCCACTAAGAGCAAGATAAAGGCGTCCATACAGAAATACATAAACTGTGACAACTGTCAACTGAGAGAAAGAGTAGAAGTTGTTAACAAAATCAAAGTTCATTTTTTTTTACGGAAAAAAAAAACTATAGTTCATGTACTGATATACTCCTTCCAATTGCAAATATAAGCCATTTTAGCTTTGGGCGCAGAATTAAGGCCTCATTTATTGGTGAGAATATCAATGTCAATCAACAGGGGTATAAATGAGACAAATGTGCCCCAAAGTTGTAGAACGACCTCTATTTGGAGAAAGGTTCATAGGAACAAAGCGACTTATGTTTGCAATCGGAGAGAGTAACTTTTATGGATTGGAATCAACATAAATTGATCATACCAGTGTACTGAAATAAAACCCCACAGTAGTGAAATAGCATGAAAGCATCCTGAAGAAATCGAACCGGTGCCCAAGACGATAGATATCACGGCTGAGAGTCTGCTCACCATTTCCATTTGCCACCTTAGCCTCAAACTTAGAGATCTGATTTAGTCCAACATCTCTTCCCTTACCAACTTGCACATATTCGTGATGTGTTACATTGCCTCCACGGAGGGTTGAGTTATAGCCTGAAATATCGAATACAAGAGGAAAATCACTATATATTACTGATAGTGATATCTATCTTATAATATGTATCTTGCAAAATGATCTCTTCAGTTCCTGACTATCTTGTTGCTTCTTGGAAGAAATCAACATACACTCCATTGCTATTTAAGAAATGAAACATATAAAATTACTCCCAAATACCACGGAGCACTTGATCTTAGGAACATCATTTATCACTAGATTAAATATCAAGGAAACAAACCTGCAAAAATATCTTCACTTAAGTTGATACTCTTTGATGCCTTACTGACACCACCCCTTGTTAGATGGAAAAGCCTTTCAAATACATCAGGATGGCCATAGTGGAACCGAACCCTAGTATAAAACAAGCAATAACTTTAGATGCAGTCCAAAAAGGAAAAATCATTATTTGAAAATTATATTATGAAACTTGGTAGATAAAATGTACAGATGCAGAGTAATTACATGACATATGAAATAATTACATGAACATGTACTTCCCATGATTTTTCAACTAAATCACTCAAGGAGCTTTTAGACGATGTAACTGTAAATCATTTTTTTTGTAAGACATTATCTTGAAGCCTGCTATATTGTTATTGTTGTCCAATAAAAAAAAAAGTGAAAGAGGCCTGATAAACTATGAGAAATCTAGATTAATCAAGTTACAGATGAAGCCCTTTAATACTTCAAATTAGATGAAGCCTGTTATCTTGTTACTGTTGTTGGAGCATTCGTAAGTCAATGGTTATCATACAAACATCTCTTAAATGACAGAGGCTGCAAACTTTCTACCAACTGATGGACCATTCAACCACCTAAGCTAGAACTTTGTTTCAGCTGTTGCAGTTTTGCCTTTAGTTTTACTTCTGTATAGAGAAGGTCAAATACATTTGTGTTATTTAATTGTTGGTTGTTGTGTTCTGCATTGGTACATTTTCACTTTGATGATTGAATTCAAATACTAATACAATGAAATATCAGTGGTTGCATTTATTTTATGGTCTGAACTGATGCATTCCCGTATTGTAGGTTATTAATGGTTGTCACTTTTCATATCTTGTAATAAGTTACCCACATAACAATGTTCTTTCATTTTTATGGCTTATGTTTCTAGATTTTATAACTGTTAGACCGTATCCGGCTAGCCAATTTCTTTCGTCGCCTTGGCCGCCCAGCGTCACCGCTACCGATGCCTCCACTTCTACCGATCGAGCCCAAGCTTTATCGTGGTGACGAGCTGCTGATTGGATTTGGCTTTTAACTCGTTATTCATGTCCGGCTCCGGCTTTCAGCAGGTCGGCTCCAACTTTCACATCTAGCTCCGGTTTCCAGCAAGTCAACTCTAGCTTTGAGTAGCTCTTCGTAAAAAAAAAAATCGTCTATCGGCTCTTCTTCGGGGACTGTTTATGTTTCTCGCTGCCCGGTCATTTTTTATGGTCTCAATTATCGAGACTGGGTTCTTCATATGCGCCTTCACATGCGTGGTCAACGCCTATGAGAGTTTCTTACCAGTGAGCTATCATGTCCGCCTCGTCCTACTCCTCCTACCACGCCTGTGATTCCCAAGGTGGCCGACGATGCTGCTCGCCAGAAGATCTCTGATGATTATGCTGATGATGTGGAGTCTTTTCAGACTCAGTTTACTGCTCCCAAGACATGGATTGATGAAGATGCTCGTGCCTCTGCTATTTTGGTTGCTAGCATGGAGGTGCATCTCACTGGTGACATTATCGCTTTGTCTTCAGCTCAGTTGATGTGGGCACATCTTCGTGATCACTATGAGCCTACTGGCGACTCTTTGTACCTTGCTGTTGTACGATAGGAGCAGTCACTGCAGTAGGGTGATTCTACTGTTGATGAGTTCTATGCGCCGTTATCCTCGGTGTGGCGTCAGCTTGATTCTCTGGGTCTGGAGGTTTGCCGCACTTGCCAGTGCTGTCAGTGTCAGCACTCTCATTTGGAGCTTCGTCGTATCTACGACTTCTTAACACGTCTTCGAGCTAAATTTGAGCAGATTCGTGCCCAGGTAGTACCTGCTCATCATCCTCGTGTGATTCTGTTGGAGGCCCTTGCAGCTATTCGTACTGAGGAGACTCGCCTTCGTGGTGCAAGTATGCTAGTATCTCCTTCAGTCTTGGCGGCGCCTCATTCTACTCCTCCGTCAGTGGCTCCTACTCCAGTTTTGGCTACTGGCGGCGGCGGCCTTCATTGCACCTAATGCGATAAGAACGGACATGTGAACAGTTCTGCTACCGGAAGAAGAAGGATCTTGCTCGTCGAAGTGGTTGTCCTCCTAAGGGCACTGGAGGCTCAAACGTCTCCTCTCAGCGGACTCCTCCTCAACGGACTTCTGCTGACTCTGACTCCACTCAGGAGATTCTTATGCTTCTACGTCGCATGGCTGCCTCTCCACCGACAGGTTCTGCTACTCAGTCTTCTAATGAGAAACTACCTTCTTCATCAGGTACCACACCAAGGATTCTTGACTCTGGAGCTTCTTTTCATATGACATCTGATCCCACGAGTCTCCATTCCATTAGTCCTCTTGCTGTTCCTATTACTGTGCACACTGCAGATGGTACCTCTCTTTCTGTTGCAGGATGAGGCACTCTATTGTCTTCCTCTTTTCATGTTCCTACCGTTTCTCATGTTCCCAAACTGACCATGCAGCTCATATCCGCTGGCCAGATTATCGATCATGGTTGTCGTGTTATCCTTGATTCTAACTCTTGTTGTGTTCAGGATTACCGCACGGGGGCTCTGTTTGGGATTGTCCCTCGCCGCCATGATTCTCAGCGTCTTTGGGAGCTTGACTGGCTTCGCCTTCTTTCCGCTGCCTCTACCAGTCTTTGTTTCCCCAACCGCTTCAGCATCTATTGCATCTTCTACCGGGTCTTTTGCTCAGTGGCATCACCGTTTGAGCCATCTTTGTGGTTCACATCTGTCTTCTTTAGTTCGTCGTGGCCTTTTAGGTTCTGTGTCTGGTGATATCTCTTTACATTGTACGGGTTGTAAGCTTGGCACATAGCTACAACTCCCCTATCCTTCTAGTGAGTGTGTCCTAGCGTCCTTTTGATCTTGTTCATTTTGATGTTTGGGGTCCGACTCCTTTTGTTTCAAAAGGGGGTCATAAATATTATATTCTTTTTACATATGATTTCTCTCGCCACACTTGGATATACTTTATGTCCTCTCGCAGTGAGGTTCTATCCATCTATAAAACTTTTGCCACTATGATTCGCACTCATTTGATTCTCCCATTCGTGTTCTTCGTACTGACTCGGCAGGGGAGTATCTGTCAGGAGCCCTTTGAGCTTTTCTTGCTACGCAGGACACTCTTTCCCAGTTTTCATGTCCTGGAGCTCATGCTCAGAATGGTGTGGCTGAGCGCAAGCATCGTCATCTTCTTGAGACAACTCGTGCTCTCATGCTTGCTTCCGCTGTTCCACCTCACTTCTGGGTTGAGGCTGTTTCCACTGCCACCTAGTTGACCAATATCCAACCTTTTTCCTGCTCTTAAGGGTGGGATTCCAGTGGAACGTCTTTGTGGCATGCCTCAAGATTATTCTGGACTTCGCCTTTTGGGGTGTGTGTGCGCGCTATGTTCTTCTAGCACTGCGTGAATCCATAAAGCTGACTGCTCAGTCTATTGAGTGTGTCTTTCTGGGATACAGTGCTGAGCATAAGGGATATCGTTGTTGGGATCCTGTTGGTCGACGGATGCGGATATCACGGGATGTAACTGTGAAATCATGTGCTGAAAAATTGGCTTGGTGATGAATTTGGTATTGCAAAGTGGTTGTGCTCATGGCATATGTGGTGCATGTGCATGTGTATTTCAGATAATTACTTGATATGCTTGTGATAGCATGGTAATTGTTTTGCTTGATGCAATGCGCTCGTGTGAGTGGTTGCATGGATTGATCTTGAGTCCAGTCGTGGACTTGTGCTCGAAATATTGTTTTGTGTTTGTTCATGTGCAGGTGTTGCTTGAGGTCGAACGTGGTCGATGACGGAAACGGAACTAGGTTCATGGAGGAACTGAGGTTTGGGACTAGGTTCAGGGAGGAATCGAGGTCCTAGTGGTCGAGGATGTTATGCGGGACGTTCGGGCTAGAGAATGGTGCACATGGAGGCTAGTTAGTCACGTAAGTGCAGCAGGTGGGCCGTAAGCGTGCAGTTGTAATCGTTTGGGGTAGCTTGCATGTATTGGGCCATGTTGGGTCAAGTGGACAAGCATTGCGAATTCCTCCCGGGTTTACTTCTTATAAATAGGAGGGGTTGTTTCCTTTTTATTCGTAGAGCAAGCATTAGGGTTTGTACTCTTTTGTTGGGAGTACTGTAACCAGACTAGACAAAAAGAAATAAAAAAAATTTTCTTCAAAGCCACGCGTGACAAGAAAAAGAAAAAACTGAAGGCAGCGACAGAACAAGAGGCAGAAGCGGTGTAAAGCCTCGGTGCTATAGTAATTTTCGTGATGCTACAGTAACCCGTGTTGCTATAGTGGTCGGCGCTGCAGTAATTCCTATTTTATCTCTCTTCTATTGAATGCTGTTTTGCTTCTAGATTGATTCATTGTCTATCATAAATTTTTTCTCTCCAAACTCAGAGTTGTAGATCCACCATGAGTTTGAGGGGGGTATTATACAGTATCCTGTTATGTCTTGTATAGATATTACTTAATATAGACTTTCCCTTTATACCCTTATGTACATGTATATATACTGGCCCATTGGCCTCATGTTGAATAATCATTTACATGATTATTAGAATAGGCCATCTATTTCGAAGCTTAAATGCAGCCTGTTATACTTATAATGGTTAGATTGTTTTGTTCTCAGTCATGCTTCGTTATTGCATTTGCAGATTGGGAGAAAATGCAACAATCGCTAGCATTACTCCATTTTTAAAAATGACCAGCCTAGTGTCCTCATAAACTAGCACATGACATGGCCTGGTTCCCACATTAAATGTCAATGTTGAAGGGAAATAAAAAGTGCTTGCTTATCCATTTTTCTAGTGAGATCGACAACATTGTCTGAAATAAACGTTATCAAATTTTTTTGTTTTTCATTCAAATGTATAGCAAGCATTTGTGATGGTGAAATAGTCAAATAGGAGAAGCTCTCACTTCAGAGGGTTTGCAAGCAGCCGTTGCCCAATAGTCACAAAACTATGCTCCTGATTTGACATAAACCATCCAAGGGAAGAGACACTGCATTATTGAAAAGAGAGGTGTAAGATTGCATAAAGAGCAGAATCTGAAATCTCAATTGTGCAACACACTAATAATCAACCTGCCAGTAAAAATGTGCTCCCTAACTCCAAGTATAGATGGATGTCGCGCTCCATGTTCTCTAAGGAACTCTTGAAGCAAGTTTCTCATTTTAAGTGCTTCTTCCATATAGTTATCCTACAAAATTAAAAGCATGAGCACAAGTAAATACGAGCTTAATGAAAGCATAAGCACAACTTCAAAAAAGAAGAAGAAGCATAAGTATGATGGGAGATACCTGGTTCATATCTATGGTTTGCAGGCCCTCACCACGGGTGAAAATTATTGCATGATTTTGATTTTCGGGCTTCCCTTCTCCCAACATTGCAGGACCTGGAAGTTTTATCCGATAGATAACCTTGGAAACATAAAGATGTGTTTAGATGACCAATGTTATAGGCTTACAATTAGATCAACGAACATAAGTTGAATGGAAAGAATTGAGAAATGTCAGCATTAATTGGGAAAAATATGAAGTTCCGAGAATAGAAATTGCATTGAAGGTTCTCGGATTTGTATAGTCGTGTCACTTGAACCCTTGAACATGAAGTTCCTTACTGTGCCTCCATCAGTTAAGCGTAGTAAAAAATCACACGACACAATTAGAATTATTGACACGTTTAGGGACTCCACTTTGGGATGCCATGCCATTTTTTTTCTAACTATTGGATGTATCCTAGTGGCATGATTAAAAAAGTTTCAAGACCTAGTAGACTAAGGCCCTGTTTGGCAGAGCTCCAGATGCTAGCTCCACCTCAGAGTTGAAACTTGTAGACTGAAATAAAGTGACTTAATTTTATAATTTTATTTGAAAATGTAAACAAGATGACCCACCTAAACACTCTTAATATACCCACAGCTCCAGCTCCACGAATCTGGTGGAGCTAGGAATACCTAGCTCCACTAACTCCACAAATTTAGTGGAGCTAGAGCTCTGCCAAACACCCCCTAAATTTCAAGTTTAACGACCTGCACGACCGATGCAAGAAGGAAGATTAAGGATGATGAGAAGGCCTCATTTGTCATTTTCCAACTGTTTGCCACCATCTTCAGCACCTAGAAGATTCTTTGAGAATACCTTTTTTTGTCGTTTTCCTAGATTCCTTCTTTCTTGAAAGACGAATAACACCATTTGTGTTTATTGTATTTTGTATCACTTGATTAGTTGTTTTAGCTCCACACTAGTTTCAGAAATTTGTTGTGGGGTGTTTGTTATGCGTTGCACCTTTTATTAGTATTTTTTTCCAATGCATAACATGATTTGCCAAAAATTATTTACCATCACCTGGTCCAATAGAAGTATCATTACCTGATCAAGACTTTGGCTTTGTACTGGATCAGATTCAGAATCCTTAATTAGAGCAACCTTTACCAAAGTAGAGTAATAAGCTGGCTCCATTTTCTTTTCTCCTACTCTATCTTCCACCTCATCAATATATGCTACACGAAGAGCAGGGTACCTTTGAGAAATGTAACTCCAGCAATTAGTTTACATGTAAACTCTTTAGTCTTGACACAAAAGCCATGCCTATATTGTTAAACTTTTATTATTTTGTATAGGAACAATATTGTTAAATTATAAAGAAGGATAAATATCAATTCTATACTTCTGTGAACTTTGTGTGTAAGCTTAGCAAAATTCTCCAACTATGTCTCTGCAAACTTTCATTATCAAAAGAGAAATTTAAGCTTCCACAGAGATAAACTGTTTTGGCACTATTCTTTTGAGCTGCTTTTCTTTTTGGTTATATCAAATGCAATCGAGATTGATCATGAAATTTTGCAAGGTCATAGAATATCCCTACCTCTATGTTCAACAATACTGAGAATTTTTGAAAACTTGCACACACGAGGTTCACACAAGTTACATGTAATTGCTTGTTTACACTAGATATGCCCCCAATATTCAAATCCATAAAGATATGCAACTTTGAATGGCTATTTCACTACAGCAACTAGAAAAATAAGTATTTAACTAATTTATATACATGTAATTGCTTGTTTACACTAGATATGCCCCCAATATTCCATAAAGATATGCAACTTTGAATGGCTATTTCACTACAGCAACTAGAAAATAAGTATTTAACTAATTTATATCATCTATTGTATTCAGGTATATGCAGTCAGCTCATTTACATTCGTATTAGCTGTAATATGTCTTGGGCACTAGAAAGAGCAGCACGTTTGTCATTTCCATATTGCTGGCATGATACCACATAGGTGAACTTCATATCAGCCAATGCTTCACATTTAGTAAGCAAGGACCTCTGCTGTATGTTCCATTGTTCCTCAGATACTAACTCGGCTGCTTTATACCCTTCCATGAGATCTGCAGAGTTGGAAAAAATGAGAACAAATATGTAAAAGCAACAGATAAGAACCATGCTACAATTATAAATTCATGCTTGCACTAGTAACGGTGTGCTGTTAATTGCATTACAAGCATTGCACCATAACCAGGGAGAGAGGGAGAGACCACACCCTTTTTTTCATTTGGGTTTGGGTGGGGGGAGGGCGGACCCTATAGGCCTATACCAAGGACACTGCTATAGCATTTTACCTTCATGTTTGGCCATATCTAGAAATGCTTCAAGAACCAAAGCTTTTCGGTAGTACATCATGCCTCTAACTGTTTCAGATCAATCAAATAATTTAAAATTAAGCATTATCAGGCACAAATTGAGAAGTTATAGCATTTATTTGATAGAGGAGAAATACATGTAGCTGAATTCAACAAATAAATGTTAATCAGCAGTACCTGTTCGAGCTAGTGTTTGACCTCTGTATGAAGCCCATAGACGAAGCTCCTCCTTCAGTTCTTCATTAAGTTCTTCCTCCCAACCAACCCTTTCTTGAAAGTTCTTCCATTCATCTACACACATAAGCATAACAGGACATAGCAAATTCCAGATGTTCCAGAAGATACGTCATTATTTATGACAGAACAAGGACAAAGAGTTGCTCCTAAACCTGGGTAAATTTTCTGTAGGTAGAATAGGGTGGAAACTCCATCTTCATTTTCCTCTTCAAGTTCTTTTATAGAAAAAAGAACATGCTCATTGCAATACGGGGTCAATGCACTGCAGGCAGAAAAAAAGCCTTATAATTAAGAACATCAAGTGTCCAACATGTGAAAAAGAGTATATGAAAAGGAAAAGAATAGTTAAAAAGTACCAAGGGAATGTAGTTATAGACATTTCAGACTGTGCGCTATTATACTTCTATTTGCATCTTACAGAAGACTGATCACTAAAGCAGATCTATATATTGACCACAGTTTGATGAAAATAATGGTGCACGCAGGGGGTGGGGTTAGGAAGTAGCATAGGAGTAGATGAAGAAGAGTTCGAGAAACAGGTGTTGAGATTAGTGAGCATATGAGGGACTGCAAAGGTAATACCAAAAGGAGCTTACAAAAACTAATGTCAAGTTACATATAAGAACTTACGAAAATGAAAGCATGTTTCGGACTTTGGGAGCATCAGGCATGTCCATAAACAAAGAGTTGGTGAAAAAGGTGAGACGCCTTCTGGCTTCTAGATTTGAAGGAACATCCATAGCAGATTCCTTCACAGTGAGCAGTAGTTCCAGCCTTTTTATCTGTAGCAAGAAGAATTATATTATTGACAAGCATTTAGAATGAGGCAACGTGGTCAGGAAATGGTGCTCAGTCTAGGAAATAGTGCACCTTAAAAAACACAAGTTTTAACTACTGCTTAAAATTAAACCTTTTCTGTCCAAGCATCTGTGAGTTGTAGGGGAAACTTGATAGCTCCAGATGGTTGAAATAACTGATATTCTTGATCCCATGTTGTCACACCCTCAGGCCTTTGATATGAACCACCATGACTTGACTCCAAAACACTGTCATGTTATAAAAAAAAGGCCAGTGACAAACTACAAAGAGTCAGGACAGCAGTCTCCAAAAAAAAAATCGAGACAAAAGCAAGCATGCCATAACTTCGTATTTATTTTTATATCTCATCTCAAAATTATTTATTTTTTTTCTTTCCTGCACATATGTGCGTGTCTTTAGGGTTAACATAAAATGCATTAGATAAATAAGCAGTAGATTCATCAAGTACTCTATAACAGAAGTCATAGGCTTTTAGCACAATACCTCATGGCCAAACAAAAGTCTTGTTTGGCAAGAGTACTACATATGGTAGCAAAAAAAACTTAATTATCATGTTACCCATGTCTTGTAAAAAAGGGGACACTTTAGGGGAAAAAACACACGAGTTAACAACAAATGTTATAATTCTATTATTTATTGACAGATGCCACAGATAGAAGTTGCTCACAGGATGAGCTCCAAACAGTATGTTAGCATGGTACAGTACTTCATCCTTGGTGATATTTGTACATGCTCAAAACAGTACTTGTACCTAGGAAGTTGGTGGTCCTCCATTATATCTCTTGTTACAACCTCCAGCATATCTTGAAAAATCTTTATGACAGCGACCCTGTCTTTCTCACCATTGTCCTTCTGATATCAACAAGAAAGAAAGAAAGAGGATGATGATGAAGATTACGAGGTAAACCAGCAGAATATGGCATACAAACATGTGGACAGACTTCATTTATGTTCGTGTATAATGTAATGGTATATATCCAAAAGGATAGTGTGAGCTTACCCAATCAGCACTAGTACAGAGATAGGCAATCAGGAGAAGGTTTAGATGTTTCCTTAACACATGCAATGCTGGTCTAATATTTCAGTAAACTACATGCTGGTCCCAGCTGTATTATGCATTATTGGGAAAACCCAAGGTATCAAGTACTGGCACAAATGATTAGCATCACCACTACTGTGTTATGGACAATATTCCTTACCGACACTGCTGCTTTGTGGTTCCGGTTTGTAGCTGGTTACTGGCAAAAGACAGGTAATGCTGAGTGGTTCAAATTCAGGCAAGTTTTAAAAAAGGACTACTGCTAATTAGAGTATTGAGAAGTGAGTGAGTTGCTGTGTTAGTGTTTTAGCAAGTCAATGAATAGGCAAGGCTGGAACTGTAGCTAGGTCAGCAACAACCTAAGATGATTATTCACTGGTTACCAGACCGGCAACATCTCAAGCTTTAGTACCATCAGCAGTTCAGCACAGATTCTAAGTCGGTTGAGAACACATCAGGTTAATCTGCTATTCATGTACAATGTCAACACTTAAGACCGAAACACAATTATTGTACTGTAAAAACTTAACAAAAGAAAGGAAGAATGTCACTTCACAAAAATTTAAACCGAAAATAGTAACTGGTATTGCTTTGTATTGAGATATATACTTTCCAGGCATATAACCATATTTTGTAGATCTTCTGAAAATGAGAAAAATAAATGGTACCTTTTCGAGCAAATTGCTACAAAATAGAAAAAGAATCTATATCTTATGATGGAATGATAACTTGTTTTTTTAACAATCGAAAAGATGTCATACATACCAAGTATTTTACCAATTCAACAAACATATTGTAGAGATCTGGCAGGGAATGCATTTTCAAATTTGTAATTACTGTGTCCTCAGCAATATACTTTTCAACTTCCTCAAATATAATATTTATAACCCTGAAAGCAGAATGTATAAAACAGCATCAAGTACACCATGGATCAGGAAACTACTTCTTCAGAGTTTAATAGATTAAGTCTAGGAGTCATTAAAAAGAAGTATAGGAGAGACACCTTTTCTCTTGTTCACCCTGTACAAGATCCTTGATGATATTTTTAAATGATGCGTAGCATTCTTCAATTGCACATGAAAAATAATAATCATTTTCAAGCCTTTTTTTCAGGTCACGGTCTTTGCCATTGCTATCTTTAGCCATGTCAATAGCTATGGGGATCTGACCATTCACATTGTTCAAAATAAGTCACCTCTTTTTAACAAATAAATAAAAGAAAATGAGGATTGTTTCTAATAAAATATAAATAAAATAAAACAGTGAAAATAAATTGGCAAAGAAGAACCTTGCTGGCAAGTAAAAAAGGAGGCCACTGCATAACACCAAGAGCCTGATCAGCCACATATGGAACAAGCAGTAGCTCCTTCTCCCTATGTTAAAAATGGAGGCACTAGCATAAGGGTAACAAACTCAAATGCAGTTGGAAATTAGTAACTATCCATACAATCCAATCACCTGTTGTCTATAAGGTCTTCTTCTCGAAAGCTAGAGACAATTTCGTTCCACATCTGTGCAAACCTAGCAGCTATCTTATCTTTGTCCGCATGCTCCATCTAAGATGTTGTATCGGTAACAAAATATTTCACGAAATTAGCAGATCAAGTAATCTAGTAAAAGAACATCGCAAAAATATGTAAAAGCATTTGGCTAAAAAAATATGTAGAAGAAGTATAGAAAGGCACCTCCTTGAAACTACTGTATAAATAAGACTTCAGACCATTCTTCTGTTTTGCATCAGATGTCTCAACCGGAATTAGACAGGCATTAAAAGCTAAAGGTATTGAATCAAAGCGTGATCTCAGCATTCCCAGGGTGCGGATCTGTCTCATCCAGAAAAGGAAAAAGTTAGCTGTAAATAATTTCTTTAAAAAAATTGTGATCATTCATATGAAACTCAAAGACAGTGTTAGGCAATCAGAAAGAAACCAATCCTATTAGGGGTTCATATATCACTTTCTAAAGATCCTTTTGGGCTGCTCCTATAACTTAAATGAGCATGTTCCGTTACCATGAGAATTCATTCGATCAACAGCAAGAAATGCTTAATCAATGTTATTGGCACTGCCCTAAGAAGTTACTGCTACAGTTATCTCTATAAGAATTAATCCAAGTTATTTTGTCAGAAGTTTTCCCTATGTTTTGCAAGCTAATAACAGAATGATTCTAAATTCCACTCGAATAAATTAAATTGTTGTTAGCATTGACAAGAAAATGGCCGGAAGAAAAAGATAATCGTACTACACATAGAAAATGGCTATTATCGTATGGAGAAACTACTCTAGAAACAAAAGAAGAAAACCATTACTGAGAATAAAGTCTGTTTGAAGTGTTTATTTATAGACTAACTGAATAATAAAAAGAAGAATAACCTGTCCAAGTCGTTGGAAAGCACCATAAATTCCACCAAGTAGAGTGGAAAAGATTGTATACCAAATTTGTGTATCCATGAAATAGACCTGGAAAGCAAACAAAATTGCACACAATCATTGTAATCCTCCCTTCTACTGCACAAGTGCAATTATCATACGGTATCTTGACACAAACAAGTTGGGGCTTCCTACTTTTGGCCAAAATAACCTACACGGTTATAAATAAGCATTTAAAATTTACAGCAAAGCAAAGGAAAAGGTTCTACCAAAATGATTGGGGCCCAAAGTGCAATCACAACACCAATGTTGCCCTTTTCTGCATAATACAACTTAGGATTGTTTTAAACAAATAAACATCAAATGTTCTTTGAATGACATAGATACCTCTTGGGAAAAACTCATGCCACCGGAAAGTATGTAGAGGGAATTTCATGATATCCTTGGTGGGGTCAACAAGAGGCTTGATCTATAAGAACAAGGGCAACAATTGAGTTGGAGATACAGTTAGTTCAAATACCAATTTATTTGCAACAAAGTAAACTAACAATAATCAGAGGAAAAAAAACTATTTTGCTCAAAATCAATTAGGTCCAACATACTCCCTTGAATTCATAATGTAAGTCCACTTTATTGGGATATGTTGCTTCAAGGTATCAGATCATCATGGCTTCCGTATGCTCTATCTTATTAGGTGCATCATGTTCAAAGTGCCTAACAGATAAATTTATGAGAAAATTGCACTAGAGGTTCCTTAACTTGTAGCGAAGTGCCACTTATGTTGCTAAACTTGTCATTGCATGCCACTTACATGTTGTGTCACTTAGGTTATTAATTCACTGGAGGTGTGGAACTAATGTTGATCATTTAAATGGATGATCCACACAACAATTTGGGGGCATTCTAATTTTTAGTTGGCTAAAAGTGCTATTGTAGCAATTGAAAATTGAGGTGTAAGATTGATGCTAGAGGGTGAAAATTTAAATAAAAAATTGTATTGGTTTGGAAAAAGTCCATTCTTAGTCCCTCAACTCTTCATATGGCTTAATTTTCGTCCATCATCTATAAAACCGGGTAAAACACGTCCCCTTAACTCTTAAAACCGTTTAAATCCATCCCTCCCACTAGCAAAAGGCAGTTTTGACCAAGTTTGACCCATATGGCACGCCACGTTGGATCTCACTTGGCGAAAACGAGATCAAGGTGGGTCCACCTTCATTTTTATTAAAAACCGAAAATGCTTAATATTTCAATGATACATAGGTCCTACCTACCCTGTGAGTAGTTAGTGGACTCAGTGCACAATGGATATGCTGCCCCACCTCTTTTTGGCTAGCTCGAATCCAACGTGGCATGCCAAGTGAGTCAAACTCTGTCAGCACCGCTTTTGCTAGTGGGAGGGATGGGTTCTAAACAGCTTTGAGAGTTGGAGAACGTGTTTTACCCAGTTTTACAGATGAGGGACGAAAATTAAACCACGCGAAGAGTTAAGGGACCAAGAATGGACTTTTTCATATAGGTTTTTATGGTGTATTATTATCTTATATACGTGGAATAGTAATATTATCTTTTAGAATTTATATGTTTTACTTTATGACTAACTGATTACGTAGATTCATATTTTGCAAACTTAGTCGAGCATGTTGCACTCACTCCATTGCTACCTCTATTACCCACTATGAAAACACTTAGCTACTGCACTTCAGCTACACATTATTTAAAACAATGCCAACAACATATCACAAAGCAATATAGAAATTCTCGGTTCTGTAGGCCTGCGTATCAAACTTTTCCAAAAAAATACGAGAAACTAAACTCCATTGTATTCATTATGTGAGTATTCCAAAAGTATGGTAAATAACAAATGTAAAATGACTAATTATGTTTGGCTACCAAATATGTGACAATGATTTTGGCCAATTGAATTTTATTAAGATAAACCGAGACAAAGTGGTAATTACTGGTAAAGTGTATAGAATTACCTCCACATAGTAGCTAAATGCAAACTTTGTCAAAAGAAGAGCAATCCAGAACATGGTGTACCTAGAAACACCGAAATAAGAATCTTGTATAATATACACCCTTGTAATTACATATGTATGGTAACTATTTGGTGTGCATTCATGCACAACCAATATCATGGATTCAATATGTAATGAAGAACAAGGTCAATACATATGTGCTCTTACATGAAAAGTGATAAAGAACTTTCGTGCATTCCCCTACCAACAAACAAACGAGGCTGCATAAATACACACAACATAAGTACACAATGTTCAACTAGATATTAGTAAAGCAATTATAAAAGTTGTATTGAAATTTTAGGAAAGAATTCGATACATGGCAGGAATATTAAACAGTAAATTACACCTAGAGGTATCTTAGAAACTACAAAAGTGTTAACTAAACACTAAAATAAGAATATAATTCAAAATAATCCAGAAAAATAAACTAAAAGGTAAAGTGTCCAAAAATAAAAATAAAGGAACTTCACAAAATAAAATTATCATAAGCGTAAAACAAAATTTTAGAAGGCCAACATTTTTTAAAAATACTGTATATGTGTCGATATTTTCAAATTTTTTGTACTTAAGATTTTTTTATTTTTTTTAAATATACCTTCATTATTACTAGTTCAATTTACTAGAATAATTTGCAGCTTACCAAATTTTCCTTTTCATTATAGAGTTATTCTTTTTTTTCATTATCTTGGTTTCCACAACTCTTTCTGGTAATGGAAAAAAGGGAAGTAATGGAAAAAGGGAAATAAAGTGAAAATTTGACAAAAAAAAATTAAGGGATTATTAGTGCAATTTACTCAGACATAAATTTACCTGAGACCACCACATGATCAACCTCACGAGCTTGAAGTCTGAACCTTCAAGTTTCCGCCGCAGAAGTGGAAGAAGAAAAAGAACAGCAGCTAGCATATTGGGTGACAAATATATGACTACTGCAAGGGCAAAGAGTGATGGGTGATTTCGACCATTTCCGAACCAATTTTTGATGGCCCCAATAATTCCTGTTGGATTCTCCCAGGTGTAAGCGTATGTAACTGGCAGTAATACCACCCACAGAGCTGCCAACGTGAACTTCAGAACATATCTTAGCTTAACTGCAAATTCCATTGTTTTCCTGGCCTTCCAATTAAAAATTATATCAAGTGTAGCTGTAAATACCAATAAGAAATATTCAAATCATGGCTGAACTTGAACAAACTATGTAGCAATCATGAAGGGGCAGTATAATTGCTTTATGCTCACTGAAAGATCTTGCTACTGCACAATTATGAAATTGGGCGACTAAACGTTGAACTTCCTTTCATAACAAATATTCATATGTTAAATTTCTACCACGACACATTCCTTAACCACTGAAAGTTACTCACGTCCCTTATATCCAATAAAAAAGTCGCTTTCCTACTGTGCCACTACTTTTCAAACTATTACCCTTGTATGCCATTGGCGTTCATCCACCACGGATCCACCGTTAGCCTTTCATCAAACGGGTTGGAAAAAGGCCATCTTGCCCTTCTTCCACCATCGACCACAAGTCAACCATCTTGCCCCTGAACCCCTGTCAGAGCTCTCTTTTCTCACATTCTCTTCCTCCTCTCTGCTCACCACTCTGAAACCCGTTCCACCCAACGGCGCCCGACCCCACTTACCCGCCCCACCACTGCGCTGCCTCCCGCCATGGCCGCCACCAACCCCTTGCCGAACCATCTTGCCCAGGACGAGCTCCCTGTCAATGTGTAACCCTTCCTCCGTTCCTCGTCGCGTCTGCCTCGCCTCCGATGAACTCCTCATGGAGGCTGCCTTATGCTTCGTTGGTGCCGATGGCAAGGGTGTCTATGTGGTGGAGGGCAGAGGGTGTTGCGCGTCCGCCGGATGCCATGGCTGGCGCTGCTTGTCAACCTTGTGGTCGCCTTCGCTCTCGGGGCATCCGATGCTTCCAAGCAAGGTTCCAAATTTAGTTTTAGGCTCGTATCTCGTCACCCCGAAATCCGAAATTTCATCAAGGCGGTTGAATCTTAGACGAAATCCGAATAAAACATAAAAACAAAAACAAAAAATCAAATTCGGCATTTTTTTCACCGAGATTTTTAAGATCTCGGTCCAAAAACCGAAATCTCACTCAAAAATACCGAGATTTCGATCAAATTGAAGCGAGCAAAACAGTGTTGAAACTGCGTTAGAAATTTTTTTGCATGCTTCTGACATATCAATAATGTTCCTATGAAATTTATGGATAGTGATCAAATTGAAGCTTGAGGAATTTTTGAAATTCTGAGATTTCGTAGGATTTTGTCGAGATTTCTAACCTTGCTTCAAAGCGATGTTGGTTTACTATATGTAGGCACAATTCATTGATTCTTGTCTTATTGTTTCTAAGTTCGGTGATTCCATAAGAGCATGATAACATGATTGTTTCAGTTGGTTTGATTAGCTTGTGTAATTGAATTAGCACAAGGATGGTGATAGATAACTTGCAGACATTTGCGCGAACACTTGATTCATTGGTGCGCATTGGCTTTGTTCGTAAGCATGATGAGCATGAACCCTGTGTGCTATGTTCCATCTTATCTATTTGCAAATATTGCATCAAAAAAGCTTTGCGTTTCAGAAGAAGTGAGGAAGATGACATGTGGGCCATAGGTTTTGTGTTTGGTAAGATGGGCGTTTGGACAAAAACTAACAGCTTTTATGAGGTTAACGGCGGATGCATCAAGAGCGTTAAGGATATAAATATTGTCTTATATAAATTCTTTATGTATAGGTTTTTTTTATAAGTTTTTCTTGTATAAGTATTGTCTTATATGGGCTTTTCTTTTGTACCCTCATATAACTCTATATATTCTGACCTATTGGCCACATATTGAATACAACAAGCGATGTTCATAATACGGTATCAGAGCAAGGTTTTTAGGATTAGGGTTTTTACCAATGCTGCACTTACGCCCTCCCGACGACCCCCCCCCCTCCTTCTCTTCAAGATCTACCTGAGTTTCTGATCTACGCCCATCGTCGCTCCTCGTCGCGTCGACCTCGACCTCGGGCCACCGCTGGCCGCATCGGCTGCCGCCCCCGGGTGGAGTAATCTACACTCCTAGGAACAACCACCGTACATTATCTTTATCTTTGTGATTTTCATCTGTTTTAGTAATAAATTTGATAGTTCCCCCAATTTTTTAAGATATTGGACTTTTTTCGTATTTTGTTGCACATGTTAACTACAATTGTTGCACGTATTATGTAAAAATGTTGTGACGCGTCCGATGAAAATCTTCGAATCAGACGTTCGATTCCTAGTTGCCCCTGTTAAAAAAACATGAAATCCATTGTGGCTGGTCGGTATTAAGATGTTGTACCTTGTCCGAGATTTAGTACAGCAGAAGTGATAAAGATACTCAAAATCTTCTTGAAAACCACAGGAACAAAAATATTGGCTAGCGAGCCTCCATTCCACGCAAGAATTACCATAACCTAGTAGAAAAAGATGTAGAAAAAGATCAATAAGTACATAGAAACTGAAAAATGTTATTCTAGGTATCTAACCATAGCATAGAATCTTCAAGTGCCTTCTATACAAAACATTTTTAAAATTTAGTCCAATTGACTCTTCAAAAGTATGCAGGAAAAGATAACTGCAAAATCTAAGAGGGCAGGAAATTAAATCAGAATGGAAGTAAATACCTGAAGAGCTAGAATGAAGACGATCCACATTCTATCAAAACTCCTGAATATGTGCCAAACTGAGCGTAGCTCAACAAAGTTGACCTTTCCTTTCTGCTTCTCAGCTCTTATTGTGCTCTGCAAATAGCCAGTTACACTACTTACTATTGTAACTGTTAAGGATATATTATCTCTTATAGTTATAGATAAGTTCCTGTTATAGATAGAGTCCTATTCCTATTCCTTTCCCTCATGTACTCTATATATTGTGGCCATTGGCCCTCATATTGAATACAAGTCATATTCATAACATGGTATCAGAACTCTAGGTTTTTTCCTAGCCTCTCCCTTCCGCTGTTTTAGATCTAATCTGCTGCCCCGGGAGGAGGAGACTCCCGGGGCGGCACCCGCACGGCGACTTCCTCGTCGCCTTTACTCTCCTCCCGCCGGTCTTGCTCGTCGGTCTTGCTGCCGCTCTTTTCCTCCCGCCGACCGAACTGCCGCATCCGTCTGCTTGAGGAGGAGATTGCCCGACGCCTGCTCTCGCCCGGTCTCCGCGCTCGAGCCCTGAGGAGATCTCGCCGAGCCCATCCGCTCCGACGACGCCCGTCCGCCCCTGCAGCTCGACGACGCGCCAACGCCTGTCCGCCGAGCTCGTCTGCCGTGCCCCACAGTGGGGCGCCTAGGCTCCTCCGCCGCCGGTCTCTGCCTCCTTATCGATCTACTCCGGCCGGCTCTTCCGTCGGTCCCCTCGGTTCACCGGCAGCGTCTCCCATCCGCTCGTCGCTACTCTCTCATACGCCGACCCATCAAGCGTGCTCCCGGCCGCTCCTGTCGGCTTGCGACTCCATGCGCACGCCTGCGCCCCTCGGCTTTTCATTGCTTCGGCCGACTGCGCTGTCACCGCGTCTCTGGCCGAGCGCCTTCGTCACCGTCGGAGGTAGCCTATCGCTCGGAACGGCAGGCGAGTGCTGCTCGGCGCCGAGACGGCCGATCCCAGCGCATCGCCTTGCCGGCCGTCGCGCCTTCCACGCAGCGCCGCTCGGCCGAGACGGGCCGATCCTAGGCGCGCTGCCAGCCGTCGCGCCTCCACTCCGGTCTGCCGTCGACGCACAGGCGCCCCGACTCGGTCTTCTCGCCGCTGAGACCGACGACCCGGCAAAGGAGAGCTTCTAGCGATTGGATTCCAAACCGATCAGAGTTATTTTTAATCGGGATCGGGTCCGGTTTTTAGTTCCGGCTCCAGCTTCTTTTGGCCGTCTCCAGCTTCTTCATCTTCTAGCGATTTTGACCGGCTCCAGCTTCTTCATCTTCTAGCTTTTCGCTTGGCTTATCGGCTCCGGCTTCTTGGATCAGCTATAGCTCTTGGTCTTCTACATGGCTGGCATTTGATCGGCTCTGACTCTTCGGTTCTTTGGATCGGCTCCTGCTCGGTGGTTTTCGGGCTACTGCTTTTATTTTCTTTAAGTCTTCCGTTGCGTCCATCCAAGTCTTTAACATCTTGATTCTGTCGTCGCTCGGCTCTTTTTATCGGCTTGACTCATTCTGTCAACACTTATTGCCTCGACTCGGCTCGTTTTGTCGGCTTTGTCGGTTCTTCTTCGTGGACTCAGCTTTACCGTCGGCTCTTCGTCGTCGACTCGGCCCTACCTTCGACTTCCGTTTATCGATTTGGCTTCATCGTCGACTTTTCTTCGTCGACTCGGCCCTACCTTCGACTTAGGTTCGTCGATTTGTCTTCTTCGTCGACTTTTCATCATCGACTGGGTTCTTCGTTGGCTGTTCTTCGTCAGCTCGATGTTTCAAGAGTTACATGCTACGACGGCTTCTTCAGGACTATGACTTTGGATTTTTCCTATTTTAATTCATTCCTTCCAAATGCAATGCTATTGCATACGCCTTGCATTTGTGGGGGGGTGTTAAGGATATATTATCTCTTATAGTTATAGATAAGTTCATGTTATAGATAAGAGTCATATTCCTATTCCTTTCCCTCATGTACTCTATATATTGTGGCCATTGGTCCTCATATTGAATACAAGTCATATTCATAACAGTAACACCCCCGCAACCAACCCCCCAAAAAAAAGGACATGCATGGCCTTAAGACAGATGGCAAAATGGGCTCACTTCATTGCTTTCAACAGGTGAATTGAAAGGTTGACAAAAGAAATCATCATCATCTCGCATAGGCCAACCTAGCCGAAAGCAGTCGGCAGACCTGCAATTTAACAAATATAAAATCTAGAGATCAGGGGTATAAAGCCATTAAAAAAACTAATACCAGAAATATTCATTAAGATCATCGTAGTTTCTCCACTCATAATGATTTCCTTTTTCTCTTTTGCTCCTTTCAGCTTCCTGAGAAAATGGTAGTAAAATACTAAAATTTAGCAAAGGAATAAGCATGAAGCATAAGTGAGACAATCGAATGACAGTTGAGAGAAAGTATACCTTTGCTATGGTAGAGTAAATTGGAGTAACAACTTTTTTCAGAAAGGCTTCTTTCTCACCACCATAGGCTGGATTCACATATTCACCCGTCAAGGCACTCACATTTCCAACTAGCATACCATACATTTCAAATGCCATCTATAAAAATAGTGCAAGAATTGTTAGCACCTTGCTAAGCTACCGTAGTGCAAGCCAAACATTCTTGTGGGCATACTAGAAAAAATGATGGACAGCTAATTACATTCTTAAAAAATAAAAAATACATGTAGTCTTTAAAGATGCAAGTACTGAACTCTGCAAGCACTCCATGAATATCCACTTAGTAAGGTTGCAAAATCAGAATTGTACAGGATGATTATATGTTGACAGAATAGATCCTAGAGTTGAATTGTAGATTGTACCGAAGTTTTAAATTAGCTGAGTATCAAAATATCACTTTTACATCAAGCTATTTGTTTAAATTCATGTTGCTCATATGTAAACTTTGCGTTCGTAGGTACTATTCTTAACACTTTCGGCAGATTGACCATGCACGAAATAATACATAAAAACAAGTGTAGCAGATTGTGAATTCTGTGGTCACTTGTACTCAATAAAAAAAATGCAAAATCTTAAACTTGATTCTAACAAAATGAGATGTTACAATTAGCAGGTATCATATTCAACTAGTACAGTTGCAAGGAGTGAATGGTATCGAAGATAAACACCATTTCCGTGCACAGATGAGCGTCATAAACTCATAATTGAGCTGTTTTATGATAGAAGGTTTCCATAGTTGTTTTATTCCAAGAATTGTATTGCCATGTTGATAATTGTACCATAGATCAGCATGTAGCAAATGCTACACCACCTTCTTTCTTGATGTTCATATACTATCGTGAAACAGGATAGGCACTAGAATCTGGTGGACAGATCTTCTAATAATTTTACCAAAAAAACTCTACTGCCTAACATGTACATGAGTCACATGACATTGGACTCCAAATCACAGATTCATATCCGCCAGATTATGCATCTAATAAGCTCCACTGTACAATAAAGCTCATAGCACAATGCATTCCCTAAGGTATTAGTTGGTTATTTGGTGTTTCCTTGATAACTTAAAAATATCATATAAGGCGCAGGACGAGAAAGTTGCAAATGAAGGAAGTATACTCCAGACTAGTTACATGACACTTTTCTTTGTACACCAATCCAGAATATGTCAAATAGGTGTAAAATATAGGCCTTAGTAAATGCTTAAGAAAAAGCACCACAGAAGCTCCAAGTGTCAACATAAGCAAGTTGATTGCTGGCATGTTCCGCGTATCCATTACACAGATGAACTTCATTATTTGTTGCTATTGACCAGAAAATTTAAGGGTTTTGCATAGTTTATAGCAGTCCTAAAGGGTGATGAGGAGCATGAACAAGTTCATAGACATGAATTGGAAATTAGAAGTTATCTTACTGAATAAAATAATACGAACAAGAAAATCTGAAAGCTAAACTGTCACACAAATTTAAAGAAAAGGAGGACTTAAGATGCAGAAAATTATTTCACACCATACATGATGATATATGTAGCAAATGCATTCCGGCATAAATCGCAAGTTTGCAGCTTCACCCCGGAATATTTCAGAATTTGACACTCAATTCGCAAGCCTTTCGGCTCATTTGGATGACATATGGGACCATCTGTGTGTATGACAGTGGGCCAGAGTGTCAAATTCCGAAATGCGAATTTTAAAGAGTGTCAAATTCTGAAAACTCCCCTTCACCCCAGATGAGAAGGTACAGACCCATATAGAGTAATTTCCGTTGTTGCACCTCCTTCTGAATTGTTGGCAACCTGTTATTGAGAAAAGGACCGGCCGATGATCAGAGTATGTATGGATCAAATGTACAAAAGCAGGTTTTTTGGTTTTCCAACTCAGGAATTCAACAACACCTAATGGCATTTGATTTGCACTAGATATGTCCTCAACATGTAATTAAAATAGTACCCTAAAACTGACGAGAAGAGTCCAATCCAGCCATAATTAACCAGGCTCGTCCTAAACCTGAATCCCCAATGAAAGTCCTTGGACAGGTAGCAATCCCATCTTTTTTTTACCCTAAAAAAATATTCCATGATTGCTCGCTTCCTTCTCTGCCGCACCAGCCTCCATGCACGCGCCCACTATTATCTGGGTCTACATATGAGACACCAGTCATGGCACCAGATAGGCCTTTTAGTTGATTGGATAAACACTATGGCAGGTGTGTAGCTGCCTATGAAGATTGAAATATTGAAAAACACTATGACTGTTTCTATTTCTTTCATTTACTTCTCTCCATGTTTGTGAGTATTTTTTGGTGCACACACAGGTGTAGGAATAAATTCTATGGTGTCGTGCTGCACAAAGGGACCTGTGCAGCACCACTCGGATGGACGCCGCGTGTTACGTCAGTGAATCTCCACCGTTGCATTAATTAAGGGCATTAATTAAGAGGCCTGTTATGAACCTTACTTTTAAACGGGTAAATAGCGCCGGGAGGATAGCCGGCGCCGTCGGCATGAATGGGAAGAGAGATTGGGGAGAAGACTTGAGGAAGGAGGAAGACTTCCATTCTTAATTTCTTGATATGAAAGGAGATGATAATGTCTTGCTTATATAGCCGGCCACCTAACAAGGACATCTAATGCAACCAATCAACTAAAGATATGATCAAAACTAAACTAGCTTAATATATGACCAAACCAACTATTCTCAACAGCCTGGTTTAGGGTAAAGAAACCAAATATATGGAGCTCGTAACATATCAACTAAAGATATGATCAAATCATTCTAAACTACCTAACCAAACCAACTATGAAGAGATGCGTCTAAACTAATCCAAATATGAATATATATATATATATATATATATATATATATATATATATATAGGAAAATGGTTGCATACTCTTGGGAGTATGTACTCCCACTCTCAATATACTGCATAAATAATGTTATTATACTTCTTTATCCTTTTGAGTATACTCTAATACTAATTATAAGATACTCCAAAGTGAGTTTCACGAAAAATTTCATCAAAACCCACACTTTATAGCATAATTTGTTTATATACTCTTTTTATACAAGAAAAATGGTATATACCTAGAAATAAATGGCTCCGGTCAATTTTTTTCAACAATATCGCATTGTAGTATCTTAGAATTATTATTGGAGTATATTGAAAGTGATAAAAGAGTATAACACATTCGTTTAAGTGGTATACTGGATGTGAGAGTACGTACTCCCAAGAGTACAGAAAAATATATATATATATATATATATATATATATATATATATATATATATGTGTGTGTGTGTGTGTGTGTGTGGGTGCATGTTAATTACGAGCTCCATGCTGCTGCCCCTCCTTGTGTGCAGCTCCTCGTGGGCTTGGCTAGGAAAGCCAGCCCATGGCCATGACAAGCCCGAGAAAAGGAGAAGGTGGCCGATGTTGTCTTACTTAAATTGGTAGGGTGGGCCACATATGATTTGGACCTGTTGACGGGCAGCGCAAGTATTACGGATCTAACTAGGGTCAGTTGTTCTCTCCAGAGAGTACTGACTGTAGAGCCCTTTTAAATTATTTTTTACCAGTTTGTGCCTCCATTTTTAATATTATGCTTTAATGTGCCAACCTTTGCAAATGTGGAACACCAAAGCAAAAAACATAACGATAATATTTCATTATTTTGGTTACTTTTGATGCATAAATTTCTATTTGTATTTTATAGATTTGTGTGCGCTTTCCATAATAATTTTGTCAACCACTTATTCTTGCTTATGGAGATTCAGTCCATGAAGCAGTTGAGGTAATATAGTCCATCTCAAAAAAAAAAAACTTTTCAAATTGTGAAATCATGTGCTAAAAAATTGGCTTAGCGGTGAATTTCGCATTACAAAATGGTTGTGCTCATGGCATGTGTGGTGTTAGTGCATGTTCTATTTCAGATGATTACTCGATATGCTTGTGATAGCATGTTAATTGTTTTTCTTGATGCAATACGCTCATGTGAGTGGTTGCATAAACTGATGTTGAGTCAAGTTGGGAAGAATTTGTGCTCGAAAAATTATTCTGTAGTTTGTTCATGTGCAGATATTGCTTGAGGTCGAACGTGGTCGATGACGGCAATCAGAACTAGATTTTGGGATGAATCGAGGTTCAGACAAGCAAAGATGTCATGCGGAACGTTGGGACTAGAGAACGGTGCATGTAGAATTGAGTGAGTCACGTGGTAGCGGCAGGTAGACCGTACACGTGCATATATAAGTTATGGGCTATATATATGTATTGGACCATGTGTAATTGTGTCAAGTGGATATGCATGTGTGTATTTGAATACAACTAATTAGGATTTATTTAGTATAAATAGAAGAGGGTGTATCTTGTTTTTTATTATAGAAATACTATTCTACGGTATACTTTACAACGGTATACCATCGAAATTCATGAAACTTAGCACTAAAACTGATAAAATATGAAACTCATAAAACTAAACATTAAAACTCATAAAATTATATGAAACTTATCACTAAAACTAATGAAATTTAGGTATACGATTGCCTCGTTCTTCTCTTTGTATTAAACCACAGGGAAAAAAAACGGAAGACCGCCTTGCGACGGCACAGAACAGAAGGACGAGCTCCGCAAGAAATCGAGGCGGCCCGTAGCACGACTGTCCTCTACGGCGGCCCGGACGACTCGACCCGTGCGCTGAGGTGGGCACGGGAGCGTTCTCCGGGACGGATGCGGCGTGCTGGGCTTGGATAGGTGGGCTCATTTTGTGATCTATTCCTCTGTTCGTGAGCTGAGGTTGGCACAGGAAGTTGTTGAACGTGAAAAGACAAGGAGTTGCTGTTCAGTGGAACCGAGATTATAGTTTGTGTGGCTTCTGCGCTGATCCTCTCTCTCTCTCTCTCTCTCTCTCTCTCTCTCTCTCTCTCTCTCTCGGTTTCTTTGATTCAAAGGCTGCGCAAAATAGAGAATGAAAAAACTGCACAGGGAACATGAGTATGCGTCAAAAGCAACTGTGCATGAGCTAGAAACAATTGTTCTTTTACGGTCTTATATTAATTACACTAGATTGATTCATTATTTTATTATAATAATTTTGATTTATCTAATTAAAGCTTAGAAATTAAGCGATTGATCTAAAAAGTTTGATAGGTTAATTCCTCGTAGATTTTGATTAATCTCGTAATTAGGGTTTGATCAATTTCCTTCATTATTAAGTATAGTCAACTTATGAAGGTTATAACTTTAGATCCGTAAATCTGATTGAGTTGATTCTTGTTAGTTTAGTTTTGAAATTGAATCTAGTTTCTACAGTTAAAATTTCACGCCAATCCGACGATGAGACCTTCGGAATTACGGTTTTAGTAAACGTAGTAGGTCAATTTGTTTTTTACAAACCGAAGCAAATTTTCATAATTTGTTTAGAGATGTTTTGAGAATCACTGAAAATTTGTTTTAGTTTCCACGTAATCATTCACCCTCCCCCTCTGATTACTATATTAGTGTATATCGATCCTACACAAATACCCATAGTAGATAAGCAGAACAACCACAAAGCAACAGAATATAACAAAGAAAAAAAAAGGTTTCTGAGATAGTCACCAGAGGCTACTCTTGCGACCAAGATATTTGCACCACTTCTTGTAGTTCTTAAACAACTTTTTCATCACTTCATTCAACGCATTGTCATCCAACTGCAATGGGAATTTTGAAAGGTTACTTTTACAGAAAATAAAAGGCAATGCCAACGTGAACAAAAAAAAACAAATGTTTTTGTAAACATAAGAAAGGAAAGGGGGAAAAAGAAGGAAAATAATTTGTTCAACCTAGGGATTTGAATATTTACAGACAAGAAAGTAAACCTTTGATTGTTGATCGGTCTTTGGATTTCTTCGTATATGTATGTTAGCAAGAAGTAAAATCAAATGCTCCCTCTGATTAGAAACATTATCTGTCTGCATGTCGAGAAGTTAATGACATATCAAAATGAATTGGTCAAAAGCCAACATAAAAAATACAAATCATAAATAAGTTATACAATAATCAAACAAAATGTAGACTGCCTTTCCTGAAAGCCAAACATAGCTTGTAGCCAATCCAAGAGGTCCTCATTAACCTTATGCTCGTAATTATTGGGCAATGGAAGACCTCTAGTATTGCGAAGAGCAGCAGCAGCAGCTTGGATCTTCGAAGTTGAGAAAACATCAGAAAGTACTTCACTGGGACATCATTGCCACATTGGGGCAGCAGGATTACTTCGACAAAAAAGAAATAGAAGAAAGAAACCTCAGGAAATTTCATGACTGCCTGATTGCCACTGTCTGGATCAAGAGGGAGAATGTTGAAAGGGAGATATATTTTTGTCTTCTCTTTAACCTCATCAGCAGCTTCCAATATCTAAGGACATACAAAATCTAATCGATAACCGCTACCACTTGTTATAGGAGTAATATCCATATGATTGGTGATTAATGAGCAGCAACGACAAAGGGAAGCAAACAACTTGGTAGGCTATACCTCATGGTCAACTTCAACAGAATGTTGTTGAGTGACAGCTGTTAAAACCTCAAATAGAATATTAGCGGTCTGGTATGCTTTGGAAGCACTGCACCGATGAAGAAAATCTCTAAGCAAAAACATTGGTGAACAAGTAGACTATGAAATAATAGCAAGAAATGTACCGATCCACTTGGTCGGAAGCATTTTGAAGTGGTTGGATATATTTTGTGTGATATTGTTGATAGAAGGTCTGTATTTCCCGTGCGTCACTCTTTTGGGCCCTTCCCCTCAAGGTGGGCTCTTTCTCCTAATGGAAAACGTAATCAACAGGCAATGAAATGTATAATCTCATAACATGGTTGGCATTTAAATTCAAACCAGACATTGTTGTCACTTAAAAGCTTTCCACATTTTCTGATGAAAACTAATCTCATATAACTCTTCAAAAGCACAATGCAAGATTAATTTACAAGATCATGTAAAATGATGCAATTATTAGCATGTGTGGCAAATGTTGAAACAAACACAATGTGGTAGAGGGCAATGGAGTGTATAGGAGATGATACAAAGGCAGACGCAGAATTTTTTTTAAAAAAAAGCCTGAAGAATAGAAGTAAGCAGGGACAACTTGGCGTTGGCGGTACATGGTTAAGAGGTAGGACAGTTGTAGAATAAAACAACATAGATGCAAACAACCACTAAGGCCATGTTTGGATCCCTAGGCTAATTGTTAGCTTGTTAAAAATTAGCCCTGGTCTATCCAAACAGGAAGACTAATAAGTGGGCTAATTTTTAGCCAATCCCTTAGCTAACAATTAGCTCATTAGCTTGTGGGTGGGAGCTAATTTGAACTAATAGCAAGTAACACGCTGGGAAAAGTCTGAAATACCCTCGCGCTGGCCTTATCCTCACTTCCTCACCCGTGCGTCCGCTCACCAGTTGTTATGAGGGGCAGACATAACTTTTCTAAGAAATTAGTCCAACCATTAGCCATGTATCCAAACAGCCCTAGTATAATTTTAGATAGGCTAATTATTAACTGGTTAACAATTAGCTCTAGCTATTAGCCAGTTAACAATTAGCTTTAGCCCATCCAAACATGGCCTAACTAGAAGTACTGAAAACGCATACCCTTTCAAGCCGTTGTAAGAGAGCTGTCTTGAATTGTCGGACACCACGACCACTTGAAGTTGGATCTTGTCTGTGAGCCTTTTCAAATGCATAGAACCGGCCTATCCATTATTGCAGACGTCCACATTAATGTGATTAAACACAATATGAAGCAGAATAAGATTTAGCCATGTTTTTTCCTGGTAACAAGTATCTTGTTAACAAAAGTTTATAAGAGGATGGCCAAGAGGTCATTGTTTGCCTGTATTCTTCCCTGCTTTGCAAAACTTTTCGTATTACGTAAGTACTGAGTATAGGAGTCTCACCTTCAGTCCTCATTCAAGAAAAAAAAATGCTTATGAATTATGATAGCCTGAGGATGGAAATGAGTAGTATTGCTATCCAATGCCATAATTAGGCAACCAAAATCTTTACGTTTGTACCTTCAAATTTTTTTTTAAAAAAAAAGATGACACATTTTCAAACTCTCACACTAGGTGAGTACAGCGTTCTATTAGCAGTACCCGGTCCTGTACAGTGAAAAATACAGAGGAGGGCAGGAGGATGGACTCATGTGCAACCAAATAACAGGAGAATCACTGGGAGGAGCATAGAGGAATACAGCTTACAGAGGTACGCAACGCGGGAGTTGGCCGGCTCGACCTGATTGGCAACACGGAGGATGGGCGCGACCACACCAAGCGACGATGGCACCACCTCACTGTCAAAGATGGGCTCGCCGAAGTTTACAGCCGTCTGCGTCCTCAGGATGCGGCGATGCCCCGGCGGCTGCGTCGACCCGACCCCAGATAGCGTCCGTGACAAGGACGTCATCGTGATGGGCTCCGGGCACCACCCCAAACCTGGACACACAAACGTAAGCACTACCTTGCAGCTCTCGGCACAACAATTCAGCACACGAGAGGAATTGAGCCAGACAGTTCCGCCAATCACCTGGAAACCGCGCTCTGGAGCTAGCCCATGCCTGGGATTCTCAAAATTCCAGAAAATTTAGAGCCTTTCGCGGCTAATGCAGAGCTCAAGGACCTGGCATGCGAGAGACCAAAAAAGTAATTGTGCACTGCACTTGTACCGAAATATTTTAAAAAAAAATGTACTGCCGGGTTAACGGAAGGTTCTGGAACAAGGAACTGGAAGTAGAGGACGGAGGCGGCTGCCCTCCTCGCCGAACACTGCGCCCGCAAAGTGCAAACCCAGCCAGCCTACGAACAGAAGCGTGCGTGCCTATTTCACAAACTTCGAGGCCCTTCCTCGAAGAGAGGAGACTAACAATTTCTGGAACACTCCAGAACCTTCTGTAAGACGATGATCAAATGGAGGATTTCGTCGGTTGCCCGCAACACGGCGCGAGAGAGGAATCCGCTCAACTCGGGAAGGTGTAGAATCTTCTCCAGGCTTCGACTACAATAATAAGAGATGGGGAGGAAGGAACTCGGGAGAGCGGTTACGCACCTCGCAGAACCGCGCGCGCGGAAAAACCCACCCAATTTGCCGCTTCTAGAGCCCACCGCGACGGCCTTCCGTTCCCGACTCGAGAGAGGGGTGCCGCGAAACTTCTAGAATCCACCGCAGGAAACTTCTGGAAGGGTAGACGGCGAGTTGCCTTCTCGCGGGGGGAGGTGATCGGCGCGAGGCGAGGGGGGGATTGGGGAGGAGTTTTGAGTTGGGAGGGAGGAGAGCTTGAAATTTTTGCTCTTGTAGCCGCTTGTCAACTTTTTTTTTTTGGTTAAAAATAGCCCTTATGTAGAGAAATTTTATTTTTAGTCCTATGTCGGCTGTGGTCTAACTGCTTAAAAGGCAGATAAGGGCATGACACTACAGATGGTCGACCGCAGTATCGAGTAGGCAATAAGCCCACATCGTTGCTGAGCTTCTACAACTCGAAAG
Source organism: Rhipidocladum racemiflorum (assembly GCA_036346355.1). Taxonomy (NCBI): domain Eukaryota; kingdom Viridiplantae; phylum Streptophyta; class Magnoliopsida; order Poales; family Poaceae; genus Rhipidocladum; species Rhipidocladum racemiflorum. Next base: position 84,160,979 of record CM070573.1, on the reverse strand, counting down.
AAGGTACCGAGCTCGACGTACTTGGCAAGACGCCGCTCTTGCCGCAGCTTCACAAGCGCACCGCCCTGCCTTGCCATGGCAGCCAGCCTCCTCCTGCACTTCCTGCCGCGCTCGTCCGACCTGTTGTGGTACCTTCCGAGCTCCGCTGGTGCGGCGGGGATATATGTTATCTGTCGTGCCTTTCGAACTCACATAGAGGGTTATTTTCGCAATTTCAAACAAAATGAGACCATATTTGTCAAAACAGAAAAACAATTCAACGGTATACACTAAAACTCATGGAACTTATCAAATTTTACACTGAAACTTACCACTAAAAACTGATGAAACATGAAACTCGTGAAACTAAACGTTAAAACCCACGAAACAAATGACTGAAAGTAATGAAACTCAGAGAAACCCACGTATATCGTTCTAACGATATACCATTGGGTAGTCAGCCTCTTGTCAAAAATGAAGTTTGGGGGGCCTAGAAAATGGATCACTTCAGAGAACTTCGGGTGGGAAGTGAAAAGAGCACACCACTAGAGGAGAAGGATATGTATATAGGCAGGAAGCTTGGACTTATTTACGAACCCTGCCACTAGGGGATGAGATTGAGACAAGATTGGACGGGGCGTGGGTGCTTGCAGGTGGAGATTGTGGTGGAGGGGCAAATCAAAAGGGATCCTTAGATTTTTTAGCTTTCTGACATTTTTTTTTTCAAATTTAGCTCTATTTCCGACCATTAAAATAGTGGCCATGCACGTGTATTGTGGCGGGTGGTCAGGCCTATGGCAGTCCAGGTGATCAAGCTTTTGGCAGAAGCTTGGTGCCAAACTAGGGCACTGTGGCAGGTCCTATCCCCTAGCCTGTTGAGGATCCTGCCGTCGAGCGGCACTTGCCTACTGAGCCGGGAATACGCGGCAGCAAATTTGTCGCAGTAGATCCATCAATTGTTGCTGCGGTCGGTCGGTGTGCGGTGGGGGCGGTAAAATATCGCGGTATACGAGTATGCTTCCATGTCGAGGAGAAAACTATTTTTATAATTTTATTCACACAGAAAGAAGCCATATTTTTTAAAAAAATATACAAGGGTCAATTAAGCCATGGCTTCCAACAAAAGGTGGAGCGTCGTCGCCAAGCACGACACACTTGGCTTCCTCTGCAATCCACGCCGTGGAGATCACACTCAATGTACTCTGCAGATACATAACGTAGGGTTGTATCTGTACGGATCATGTTAGGATACGCAAGGATCAAAATCTCGTCGAAATCCCGCGAAATCTTGGAAAAGTCTCTGATTTTGGACCCCTCCAAGTTTCATAATCCCGACGAAATTAAAAAATATTGAATAAGAAAATTTCAAAGTGCTACAGTACCCTAAAATCTCGCCGAGATCTCTGTATATTTGATCAAACTCTCATTTTTTGACCGAAAGTTGACCAGATTTGATTAGATTGGATTCTTCACGTTATTTTTCATATAGGACAGTTGGTAGATTATCCAGTTAGCCTATGCATATTAATTTTCGCGGTCATTAATTAACCAAACATGCATAAGCTTAAATATAAAATCAAGGTCAGCATGCATTCTTTAAGCTAAGCATGTAATCTTCTGTCAGCTAACAACCCAAGGAATTCGCTCAATAAAAAATTTGAGCTAAGCACATAAGCTTTCATATTACAACCGAATGGAGATATCTAATAACTGAACAAAAATTTGTTGATATGATTATAAGAAACTACTACAAACCATACTTCTCAGAGCATCATTTGTTGTAGAAATTTGGGTTTTGCATGCAGAAATCCGTACACTAGTTAATGAGTACGTACAGTACTAGCTCAGCAGCTGTTACATGCATGCACAACCCATGGTGTACTGGTCCAGAAGAGCTTAGAGTCAAATAAACTTGGTGAGGCTACTTCTACTACGTACTAATACCAATTTTTTAATATAGTTTGCACCATTTTCTATTCGGTTGAAATTTGCTGATCAGCCTTTTATCAGAACAATATCACTGTTAGTTTTTTTTTAAATTCCTCAGGTTTGATCATCATCTAAAATTTTTATGAGAACATTAGTTTTGTATCAGAACCATCCAAAAAAATTTCAAAATTTTTTGACTTCATTTGAACTATTTTTCGTTCAGTTGAAATTTACCTAAATTTTGGCAATTTTGAACAAAATTTCATTTTTTTTTAACCAAAATGTCAAAAATCTCGGATAAAAAAAAATGCCAGATTTGAATTTTGCTTTTAAAATTTCATCCAGATTTAATCCGAAATAACGAGATTTCGGATTTCGAAGGGTGACAAGATTTGAACCAAAGACGAAATTTGGAACCTTGAGGATACACCGCCGTGCACTGCAAATCTTGTACTAATTGTTCCAAGATAGAGCATCACAGGTTAATCAGTGCAAGTTTGTTAATAATCTACAATTTGTACTAGCTCATGCAGTGTCTTGGAAGATTCATAGATAGCCTGAGGTTACAAATTTTGTTTTTGTATGGTGACCAAAATCTGAAATCTCAACGAGATTTCGGAATTTCAAACAAAATTTGGATGAAATCCAAAGACCAAATTTTAAATCCGAGATTTCGGTCCAAATTGAACTGACTAAAAAATGGTCAAAAACAAGTCTAAAATTTTTGAATTTTTTTTGGATGGTCCTAACAAATCACTAATGTTCCCATAAAAATTTTATATAATGATAAATCATGAGGAATTTTTAAAAAAAAATCAAAAAGTGCTACTATCCTGATAAAAAGGTTGACCAGCAAATTTCCACTGAATGGAAAATTATGAAAACCACATTAGATACTTTTGAAAATATTTTCAAAAATTCGAACAGTGCTACTAAAGACTGACCGACAAATTTCAACTGAATGAAAAATAGTTCAAACCATGTCAGAATTTTTTTAATTTTTTTGTGGATGGTCCTGATGCATCGATAATATTCTCATAAAATGTTTAGATGATTATCAAGCTTGAGAAATTTTAAAAAATTCTGACAACCGATGTACTTAATTAATAACCACTAGAATTAATGTGCATAGGCTAACTGGATGATCTGCCGACTGTTCCATATGGAAAACGATTTGAATAATCCAATCTGGTCAAAATTCTATCAAATTCGATCAAATTTCATTCAAAAATTCCAAAATTTTGGTCCAAAATCATGAAATTCTGGCACTGTAGCAATTTGTAATTTTTTCCCCAAATTTTTAAATTTCACTGGGATCTTGAATCTCGGGGAGGTCCGAAAATCGAGATTTCATCGAATTTTGGCAAGATTTAAATCCTTACTGCTAGGTGCATTGTGCAGCCTACTTACAGTCTTTGCGGGAGAAAAATCGATCGGTGAATCCTTGAAGACGACAGCCAAAAGTGAAACGGCAATGCATGGTGTCCAAGGGAGCAAATCTCTACACACTACATTACTGCACCGTTATGCGCAAGTATCGTGAATGAGTGTAACGCCCGTGAAAAAATCAAAATATATATGTATTGGGTCGAGCCCAGCCGACCCATGCCCCCCTCCTTCTTCCTCCTCCCTCCCTCTCCTTTCTCTCTTCCGTCATGGTTGGCCTCCTCGAGCTCCCTCCTTCCCTCCATCTCGCACCAACCTCCCCTTTCTTCTCCGTGTGGACAAGCTCCCCCACCCCACCGCCTCTGCGCCCTTATCCTCTCCAATCGCTACCCTTATCCCGCCGCCGTTGCGCCCGCCTCTCGTGCCTGCCACCGCAATTTTCATGTTGGCTGCCGTCCACCCGAGGCCCCTCCCCCTATTTATACCCCCCTTTGGTGCCCTCTCTCCCCCCGCTCCCCTTTCCCTCCCCAAGCCATCGCCGTCGTCTTCTTCCTTGTCGTCGGTCGCCCCGTCGCCGACCCCCTTACCCCCTCCCATGCCCTCTGGTCCCGTCGACCCCGTCGCCGAGCTTGCCCTGTTGCGTGTCGCCCGCTCCGATCAACGCGCCACGCCGCCCCGGTCGTGCCCTGGCCACGCCCGCACGCGCGCGTGCATCGGGTGCACGACACCGCGTGGACACGGCCCACCTGTCGGTCACACGGCGATTTTCCAATTTAAAAATAATTCTGCAAAAATTAATTATGACGTCAGCATAGCGTCATAATTCAGTTTTTCTTTTGAAAAATAAATTCAGAAATCCAAAAATCCGCTGTTGATGTCATCGTGTGCAATAGTTTGAATTTTTCTTTAGAAAAATAATTGCAAAAATTAGAAAATTCCTTTTTATTTATTTTTAAACTTCTGGAAGCCTGTTTTCGCCCGTTCGAACTCCGTTTGGCTCTGTTTTTCTTTCTAAATTCATCTAAAATCTTAATTTTCTATTTTGTGCTAGTTTGGTATTTAATTTGAATTTATTTGGATGTTATTTGAATTTGGTCGCTTTTCGTGTGTAGATTTCGAAAAGTCTGAGGAGTATCCGTGCGACAATTTCGAGCAGCAACTCGTCGAACCTGGCAAATCACACCACCTCGATCATGTTGCTCCCAGTTTGTAAACCTGTATGTTGAATTTAAATTATTGCATGCCTATTTGTTGTAAATACTATTTTCTGTCCCAGTTTTCAAATGTTAGCTATACATAATATTGGTACGCCGTCTTTGTAAATTGAATTCTGATACCATTGTAACCTTAAGAAAAATGTAAACTATTATATGTTTGTACTTAGAAATTGCTTAGTCATACTTAAAATTGAACTTATGAAGTTTTGGGAGATTTTATGCCAAAATAATGTTATGTTAAAAGTGAAAGCCATGATGTTAATATTATTGGTATGGTAAAATAAAAATGTAATTTATACCGGGCGAGAAAAGGTTGGGTGGTGGTGTGGTTATGCATCTGGGATTGTGATTTGTGAAGAGTCTCGCTTAGTCAATTAAGGATCAGTCTAAGTTTCGCTGAATGTAAAGCCTAACCGTACTACAACAAGTCTGTAATGGGACAGACCTGACTAGCCGTATTAAAACATAACATGGATAATCATGCCATTTGGTGGTAGTGGTGTGGTGAAAGCGTGAGGCTGCCATCCTGGCGCAAGAGGGGGCTTCTGACTAGAGAAATTCTTTTAGCGGTGAAACCTTAGCGGGCATGACTACATGGATGGGTTTTTATAGGGGTATTGTCGTGATTTTCTCTGTCGCACACCAAAGGAAGTGTGCTGACGCAATGAAAATATCATGTCTTGTGAGTAAAGTTGTATAACCTCTGCAGAGTGTAAAACAAATTGATTAGTTGCGCTCGCGGTCGTGGGCACGTCGAGCAAACCATTCACACACTAGAATTTGTTAAGTTTAAATTCTGAGTTTATAAAAATGGAGTTGGGATGGAGAGAGTCCATCAGGGGTAAAACTTAGAGAGTTCCAAGAGTGATTCCTGAGTTGAAAAATATTTAATTTTTTTTAAAAAATTATGCAATTTAAAATTATTTAGAATATTTCAAAAACTGTTGTTTTATGCTTAAATGAACCATATAACCTTCCTTTGTTGCCTGTACATTATATTGTATTTTTCGGTATGATTTGCTGAGTACTTTTGTACCCACCCTTGCTTAATCTGCTGCTTCAGATGAGGAGTTCTACACCAGTGAGGATCTCGATTGCCTATGGCAAATTTGTTGGGTTTTACTATGATTTTGTTTTACTTCCGCTATGTTATTTTACGTTGGCTTGCACGCCGTTTATGCTGTAAACTCTGATAATTAAATAAATAAAACTTTGCTTTGGATATGTTGTGGTATCATTTTTACTGTATGTACTAGTTTTTTTCGAATTAGTACAGGATACATATAGAATTTTGGAAGTGTTTTTCTAGGATCCGACGATGAGCGACCGAGAAAGGTACAGTTAAAATTCTGGACGGCGACCGTGCTGTACTCTGCAAGGAAAGCACGCCATCTATCTACATATCTGTGTGTCCCCATGCAATGCAACCCAGAAAGACCAAAGCTGTATCTGCCCTACTGCATGAGTGTCTCGCCGAAGGAACATTTCTCGGCGGTCGGTTCTCTGAACATTTCTTGGAGTGGCCTTTTTCTTAGACGATGGAGAAAGACCAAAGCTGTATCTGCCCTACTGCATGAGTGTCTCGCCGAAGGAACATTTCTCGGCGGTCGGTTCTCTGAACATTTCTTGGAGTGGCCTTTTTCTTAGACGATGGAGGTTGATATTAGAGCCAAACCCTTGCTTTTTTTTGGCCAACCTTATCACAAGATGGAATGGATTATGGACCCCAGTTTCTTTCTCTTGTGCTACATAAAGCTATGGGAACTGCAGCGAGTCTTTGGCTACAAAGTCTAGCTAGGCCTGAAATCAACCATCGCTGGGGTCGCGATCAGGTCGCTTCGGTCTGCCGGAGAATATGCATCTTATTCCACCCTATTACACTGCTAGTATAACACGATATAAAATTTCTCTTCAGCAAGGCATCTCGAGTCCACTCCTGCTCCCCCAGTCGTTCAATGTCAACTGGTCAAGACTCAAGAGTACGTGTTTTAGGGCATTGGTCACACATACTAACTCTCTTATGCGTGGAAGAATTGCCGGCCTCTCAGGCCGGCCACGCCACCCTCGTTCCATTTTTCAAAAAAGCCTTTCCACTTTCTCTAAATTACGTATTGGTTCCTATAAATTACAAATAAGTCCTTTATGATTTTTTGTGAGGTAAGAATTTTTTTTAAATAGCGTTTAGGTCCTTCGGTTCGTTACTTTACAGAAAAGACGGAGCCTTAAATACAAATCTCAAACAAACCTTTTTCTAATTTTTCAAGGTAGCGATCAGGTCCAAAAAAATAACAAACAGGTCCCCGCCCCTTACATATAGGTCCTTTCTCTGTTTTTTCCGAAAAAAATATGTTCGTCGACATAAATATGTGTACAACTCTATCTTACAAGTTACTACTAGAACAGATATCAGAACTTCCTATTTCACATCAAGCTGCAATACTGCTGCTTCCTACAAATATCGGTTCAGAACCTGAAAGCCCCTGGAAAAAAAAACAGTCCAAAAAAAAGGAATAAAAATGCGACAGGAACGAACAAGATCCTCAATTCACGGCAGCGCACTTGTTCATCGCAGAGCATATTCTTATCTACGACAAAGCTAAACCTATATATGCACTCCTCGAAAGATAATCATTTGTGTATACAAGAGGTGATTCTAAACATCTCTCCTTAATATAATGTTGAATATGACACTTCTTTTGTGTGTTTTTGTCAGGTGCGCGGAGCAGGCATGTTGGCCACTTAAGAGTATTCGCCTTTAGAGAAAAATCTGTTCGCCCCAGCAAGAAAACGCATTATTGTACTAACGCACTAACGCGGGACGGAGAACGAAAAATATGCGCGTTTACAGAAGCGCAACGGATTTCACTCATCCTTTGCTCCAAAACTACATGTTTTTAGCTCTCATTTGCTGACCACCAAAGACGAGGGCTATAGAAAAAGGAGGTGTCATACTGTTGTTAACCAAACTACACAAAGAAAATGTTACAGGTTCTGTCGGTGTTTCGTGTACCGGCAATACGAATTTGTGGTCGGTGGGGGTCGCGCGCTCCCTCTCTCCGAATGGTTGACTCAAGAAGCCAGAGGTTTATACTGGTTCGGGCTGAACGTCCCTACTCCAGTTCGTGCCGTTGGGATGTATGGTATTCAAGAAACGGCGGTTACAGTCGAGGCAAGGTGATCGTCGGATCTCCCGTGCGCTCGATGAGTGTTTTCTAAAGTTCGGCCCCCCCTTTCTCCCGGGACCCTGCCTCTCCTTATATATTCGGAGGAGACGAGTTACAGGAGGGAGTTGGAGAGGAAAAAAGGAGGGGGTAGTGTGCGTCTTGGAGTCTGTTTCCTTGTCTTGTCGTCCGACCGTCCCATCTTATCGCCACGCTGGGTTGGTAGGCCTGTGACTGGGAAGTCTTCTGTGGAAGCGACGCATCATGCCGGGCGGGCGTCAGTCCGGCATTTAATGATTCTTGACTTTGGTCTGGTCTCTGGAGGGACTCCTTCCCTGCACGGTGTCAGACGACGGGACCGGGGCTTGACTTCCTGGCAATCCATCTGACGTCCTCGGGAAGGAGCCACCTACCCTGATACGGACATCAGAGGGCGTCACGTATACAGGGCGGTGGGCCCTCCAGGTGCCGGCGAGGCCGGCCAGTCTCTCGGTCCGACTCGGGAGGTCGGGGTTGATCCTTCTGCCCGGGGCCGGCTCCGGTCGGTGGCAGGCCGGGCCTGTGTTCACTGCCTTGGAGGGATGTCAGCCCGCTCGTGGTCTCGGGCTGATGGGGGTACCCATGGTATGGGTACTCGTCAGTAGCCCCCGAGCCCCCGCCCGGGTCGGAGAGCCGGTCGGGGGTTTACCCGGTCGGAGGCGGTTGTGGATACGGAGGTCGGCGACGTTCGGCGGGCGCAACTGCTGGGCAGCTGCGCTCTCCAAAAGGTGCGCGAGCGCACCGTGGTGTAGTTTTGAGCCCCGAGCGGGTCGGAGAGCCTCGAGGGTTTACCCGGCCGGCGTCGCCGAACCCGTTGGTTGGCGTTCGGCGCGAATCTGGCGCTGCGCTCTCTAAAAAAGCACCGGTGTAGTTTTGAGCCCCGAAAGCGGGCCTGAGAGCCGGTCGAGGGTTTACTGGCCGGCGCTGGCCGACCTGGTTGGCGGCGTTCGGCAGGCGCAGAATCACTGGAAGCGCTTGCGCTCTCTAAAAGGTCTGGCTGGCACCGTGGGTGTAGTTCTTGAGCCCCGAGCGGGTGAGAGCCGGTCGGGGTTTACCTTGCCGGCGATCGCCGGCCCAGAGGGTTAGCGGCGTTCGCGCGATCACTGGCGTGCGCTCTCTAAAAGGCTCTTGCAGCCAGACCCGTGCAGGTAGCTCGAGCCCCGAGCGGTCGGAGCCGGCCGGGGTTTACCCGGCCGAAGGCTTTTCGTTAAGTGGTCCGGCGGCGCGCGAGCATAACCGTGGCGCGACCCCGAGCCTCGATCGGGTCGGGAGCCGGTCGGGGTTGCCTGGCCGGACTCGTCGACCGTGGTTCATGAGCCTTGAGTCATGTGAGCGATCGCGCGTTTACCTACGTCGGCTTGAACGCCGTGCTCATGTGAGCTACTAACGGGTGATCCGGGTGGAATCTTGGCGAGCCCCCTCCAGGGGGGTCGTTTCCAAGCGGACGTGACTCCCGGCGTGGGCGTCCGACCCTCTGTGGGCATCCCATGAGAACCTTTCCTTACTCGATCCCGTATCGGGCTGCCGGGTCGTCCGCCGACCCGGAGCGCGGCTGGCCGCCACTCATGGATGAGCTCCGCGGGAGAGTGTGAGGTATGGTCCCGGATGCGGGCTAAGGTGATTGGGTCGTCCGCCGACCCAACTAGAGGCCCGCTGGGGGCTCACCCCGGCCCGCCCCTCGCTCTGTTTTACGTCTTTGGCGGCTTGGCCCGGCCACCGGACTTGGCCTTCGTAACCCCAACACGGCGCCGGGCCTCGGGTGTGAGCCCGGAGGCTATCCACCGTCCCCGAGGCCGGGCGGCCCAGTGGGCCGTTTCATACCTTTTTTCGGGGCGTTTTGGCCCAGTTTAGCTCGGCGGAGCGCGCGGTGCTGCGCGGCGTGCGGCGCGAGGCGGTTGTCCTGTCGAAGCAGTTAATGCTTAATGGAATTTAAATGGGCTGCGGCACGTTACCGGAGTAGTGGGCGAGGTGGCGGGCGGACGAAAGGCGACCACGCCGGTTTTCGAGGAGGCGTCGGTTGGGCGCGAAGGCGCGCCTGCTCCCGCCTAACGCCTATAAAGGAAGGAGGAGGAACCGAGGCAGGCAGAAGCCTTTCTGCTGGCGTCTTCTGAAAAAAGAGAGCAAACGCGATAGGAAAAAGTAGACTCCCTGCTCCTCCGCGCCGCGTCCCGCCCCTTCGCCTGCACCGGAGATGTCGCTGTCTCCTCATTCGTCCGCGGCGGGCCGCTTCCTCGGCCTGGAGAGGAAAGGGCTCCTCCCTCCGCAGGTCGAGTCCGGCTGGCGAGCGCCGCCGGCCGGGACCGAGGCCCCCGAGTTGGGAGACAGGGAGACAATCTCGCTGGCCTCCTTCTACGAGCGCGGATTTGGCCTCCCGCTCCACCCGTTCGTCCGGGGGCTGCTGCACTTCTACAAGGGGGAGATCCACCACCTGAACCCAAACGGGGTCCTGCACATTGCGGTCTTTATCACGCTGTGCGAGGCCTTTCTGGGGATTGAACCCCACTGGGGGCTCTGGCGCCACTTCTTCTACGCGAGGCTGCCGTCGGACGTCGTCGGCCTCCTCGGAGCTCTGGCGATTCAACTGCGCCCCGGCCGCAGGCCGCTCTACATCGACGTGAAGCTGCCGTCGTCGAACCGAGGGTGGCACGGCGAGTGGTTCTACGTTCAGAACCCTGGCGACAGTGCCCCAGCCTTCAGTGGGAATAGGCCGGTGCCGGATCCCTGCTGGACTTGGGGTCCCGACTCGAGGGACAAGAGCAAGGTGGCGGCAATCCTCGAAAGGCTTGGGGACCTGAAGCGTCGGGGCCTGACAGGCAGGGCGGTCATCCGCGTGTTCATGGAGAGGCGCATCCAACCCCTCAGGGATCGGTCGCGCCCCATGTTCGAATACGCCGGGCTGACCGACCCCGCAAGGTCGTCGGAGCGGGAGCTTCCTGCGTCGGAGGTCCTTGCGCGCGTGGCTGCGGTCTCCATCGTGGGCGACACCGAGCCGGTCGGCGAGGCGCTCACGCCGTTCTCGGCGCTGAATCCGCAGAATTTGGTACGTCTGGTGGCTTCTGTTCGTCTTTTTGCTTTGTTTGCTCCTACTGCCTTCTCACCCGAGCACGCTTTCGCAGGGGCTCGGCGGCATGATCTCTCGGCCCTTGCTCCCGGGAGAAAAGGAGGCGAGAGCGGCAGCGCGCCTCTCCAGGGACCAGCGCGACGCCGCCCTCCTGGCGGACAAGGAGGCCGCGAAGACGCGGAAGAGGAAGGAGCGCGCGGACCGGGCCGCGCGCGGCGAGGAAGTCTCCGAGGAGACTCTGAGCGACGATGGCGAAGGCTCGTCGTCTAGCGAAGAGGAGCCGAGTGCTGGGGGCGACACCGGTATTCGCGGCGCGGGTTCCGGCCACGAGGTCGGCGACCGCGACCCCGGGGACGACGCCACCAGCTCAAGGTTCGTCCTGAGGAGACGGAGGCCTCCCACGCCCCCTCGCAGGGGCCCGGCGAAGAGGGCGCGTCGGGCGCTACTTGTTCGCTCTTCACGGTAAGTGTTTCGCGCGTGCCCCGGTCGACCTTTGCCGAACCGTTTTGTACGGTTCCTGACCGATCGTCATGCACAGGGGGCTTTCCAGCGTGGGCAGGACGCTGAGCCCCACTTCGGCGGCAAGAGGTCGCGTGCTCCCGCCCCCGTCGACGGGGTCTGCGGCGGTGGCTGTCGGGAGCGGAGGTCCCGCAGGTGCGCTTCCCCCGGCGGAGCCCGCTGGCGGAGTGGTGCCGTCGGCGAGAGGGGTGCCGGGATCTCCGTCGGCAGTGACACCGGCGGGGGAGGTCCTGGCGGGCTCGCCTCGGCGGCGCCGCTCGTGGACACCGGCGAAGACTTGCCGCCCCGCTGGGAACCGCCGCTGCTGTGCGGTTAGGTTGTCTTCTTGGAAGGCCCGCAGCCGCTCACGCTTGCACCGGTGGGGCAGGATGCCGATCAAAGGCGCCGCGGTTGCCGTCTTGACTGGCCCGTGATGACCGGCCAGAGCGCCCGCGTTCGCTTTTAGACGGCAGGCGAGCGTGGGGACTGGAACACCATAGAGCGGTCGAGAGAGGTGGGCAAGGAGATGGAGAGGATCCGCACCGATCTTCTCCAGGCCGTTGACGCTTCCTCCCGGGTGATGAGGCTCGTCGTTCAGGAGTCCCGTCCGGCCGGATCGGTAAGATCTGACGGGGGTCTGCTTTTGGCAAACATATTTTTCTTTTAAATAAAAAAGGAGACTGACCGGGCGGGCGATCGACTTGCAGCGTTTGGTGTCCCGGGCGGTGGACAAGTCGAGCTTCCTCCGGCGTCTGCACAGCCAGCGGTGCATTGCGGAGGGAGAACTTCGCGACGCCCGGGACGCGCTCGTCGCTGAGCAAGGGAAGGCCGCCACGGCCGGCCGGCGGTTGGAGGAAGCCGTGGAGGCCCTTCGGGAGGCCCAGCGGCTCGTGGAGTCGCGGACCGGCGAGGCGGAGAGGGCCAAGGCGGCCCTGGCGGAGGCCGAAGGGGCCAGGGCTTCTGCGGTCCGCGCAGAGGAGTCCGCCCGGGCGGAGGCCGCCCTCTTCCGAGAGGAACTCGAGTCGGCCCGAAAAGAGGCCGACTGTCTGCGCGGCGAGCGGGATCTTGCCCGAGGGGAGCTTGAGTCCCAACGGGAGGCGCGTGGCAAAGTCGAGGAGGAGCTTCGCGCCAAGCAGGCCTCCTTGACTGGTGGGTGTTCCCACCTCTGGGCAGTTTGTTGTAGCGGGTGTCTACTGACACTGTTTTCGCCCTTGCAGAGCTTCAGAGGGATCTCGACGGTGTGCTGGAGTCGCGGAGGAGGGCGGTGGAGCAGCGGGATGCGGCGGTCGAGTCACGAGACTCGGCCCTTTTGGACAAGGGGATTGCGGAGAGGGGCGCGGCCGACACGATGGCTCGGCTGACAGCCCTCCAGGTGGTCGGCCAAACTGTCTGCGACCGGGTGCTTGGACTTACCCCCGGCCCCGAGGTTATCCCCGCCATCCTTGGGAGGGTCCCGGAGCACGTCGAGGCGTCGACGCGTGAAGCGGCGGTGCTCGGCGCTTCCTCGGCCCTGGTCAACACCGTCTCTTACTATGATGGTGTCGACCTTGAGGCAGTCGGGAGCGGCGTGGCCACCGATCGGAGCGACGGGGAGGTCGAAGCGATCATGGCCCGAGTCGACGCTTGCGCCCAGGAGATCGCCGGTCGGATCTCGCCGCGTGACATCCTCCACCGGAGGGAGGAAGATGATTAGTTTCCTTATTTTTTGCTTTTTGGCATGTAATGAACATGAAAGCTTTAACCAAGTCCGAGGCATCGGGCTGTTTTGAGTTATCCTGCCCGTTCGTCCGTGCCTCGACCGCCCCTAGCGTCTCTTGCTCGTAGGACTTGTTTCCCCCGCAGAGTGCCACTTCGGAGCCGTAGCCACGGGGGCGTAGGCCGTAGTACTTTGGGTCAGGGGAAATAGCCACGAGGTAGATGGCTGGGTCGGTCGGAGCATGGTTTAGGCTAGCGACTCGTGTGCGCTCGGTCGGTTGGAGTGCTAACCCGAGTGAGGGCGCTTCGACCGTCCCAAGCGTCTCTTGCTTGTAGGGCTTGTTTCCCCCGCAGAGTGCTACTTCGAAACCGTAGTCGTGGAGGCGTAGGTCGTAGCACCCTGAGCCAGGGGAAATAAGCCACGAGGTAGACGGCTCGGTCGGTCGGAGCGCGGCTTAGGTTAGCGACTCGCGTGTTGCCACGGGGGAGACTGCTTGACCGGTGGATTGACCGGCCTAAATCGAAGGGCTCCATCCGACCGCTACTGGCCCTTTGCTCAAGTAGCCTTTCCTCTGCACAAGGTGCTACTTTGGAGCCGTAGCCACGGGGGCGTGGGCTGCGGCATTTTGAGTTTGAAGAGGTTACTATGAGGGTAGTCCGGTCGGAGTGGTTGCCGACCATCGATTTAGGTCGCTGACCCCGAGGTGGCAGGGTAGCCCCCGAGTGGTGCTTGTGAGTCCGAGTGCGATCGCCGCGCGCACCGCTTGAGGCCGCGCGATAATTTTTGCAAAGGATTTTAAGTTTTCTTAGGAGATAAGGGCGGGTTGACTCGCCTGGGGGATCGTGCTGATTTCGGAATCGATGTTGGGCGCTTCGCCTTCTGCGCCGTTGCGTGACCCCAGGGCGCTTCGGCTCCTGCTCCCTCCGCACCGTTTTGGCTATAAAAGGAGAGGCGCTGGTGCACTTGCTGCTCTGGCAAGGACTGAAAACAAGCGAACTTTCCTTGCGCGCCATTGCAGACCGCAACATTCAGCCTCGCGAGGAAGTGGCTGCCCATCAGGCCTGGCTGCGGGAGGGGGCGGAAGAAGAGGCTGAAGCTGTTCGCGAGGACAAGCGGCGAGTCGGCGTACTCGTCGTGGGGGTCCCCCGACTTCGGGAAGCGAGGGCGCCGCTGCTGCGGGCGCTGGTCGAGATGCGCCGTGCGGAGTATGGCTGGAGGGGCGCGCACCAAGATCGCGACGGGCGGTTTGTCCTTGGTTGGAGCGATGTTCCTCCATGAATAAATAAAGCGGACCTTCTTTTTTGCCTGTTTGTCTCTTTCATTTCTGTTTGGGATCTTGCCCTCGTACATGATCAAAGGAGTACTGCTTCGGGACCTTTGCTTTCGGGGCGAAGGTCACAGCGCTCCAGATTACCAAAGCGAGAGACTCGAGAGAGAGAGAGGAACCACTCGGTCGGTCGTCCGACTGTCGCAGCTTTCTTTGCTCAGTCGTTTTATCGCATGGTACAAAGAAGAGAGAGGCGATTTTACGGATAAAACCTCCTCAACTTCTCTATGTTCCAAGCGTTTGTGAGAAGATTTCCTTCGGTATCCTTGAGACGGAAGGTGCCGGGTCGGAGGACTTCCGTGATGATGAAGGGGCCCTCCCAGGGCGGGGAGAGCTTGTGTCTGTTTTTGGCGGACTGGACTTGGCGTAGTACCAAGTCGCCCACTTCGAAAGACCGGCCGCGAACCCGTCGGTCGTGGTAGCGGCGTAGCGCCTGCTGGTACTTGGCCGACCGCAGGATCGCGACGTCTCTCATCTCGTCGAGTTGGTCGAGGTCGTCTTGCTGCGCTTCGAGCCCCCGTGTACCGTCGTAGTTCTGCACTCTTGGTGCGCCGTACTCGAGGTCGGTCGGGAGGACGGCCTCCGCTCCAAACACCAAGAAGAAAGGTGTAAGCCCGGTTGACCGGGTCGGCGAGGTCCGTAGACTCCAGAGAACGGAAGGCAACTCGGCGGCCCACCGTCCCGCGAATTTCTTCAGTCGACTGAAGATTCTCGGTTTGAGCCCTTGGAGGATCATGCCGTTGGCCCGCTCGGCCTGGCCGTTGGCGCGAGGGTGAGCGACCGCCGCCCAGTCGACTCGGATGTTGAAGTCGTCACAGAACTCGAGAAACTCCTTTCCCGTGAACTGCGTCCCATTGTCGGTGATGATGGAGTTGGGCACCCCAAAGCGGTAGACGATGTCGCGGAAGAAGCGTGCTGCCTGCGCTGATGTGATGGTCGCCAATGGCTTGGCTTCTATCCACTTGGTAAACTTGTCTACGGCGACGAGCAAGTGGGTGAAGCCCCCGGGCGCTTTCTTGAAAGGCCCGACCAGATCGAGCCCCCAAACCGCGAAGGGCCACGTGATGGGGATTGTCAGAAGGGCTTGCGCAGCGAGTCGTCTGAAGGCGAAGAATTGGCATCCTTCGCAGGTGCGGACGATTTGCGTTGCGTCCGCCACGGCGGTCGGCCAGTAGAAACCTTGTCGGAAGGCCTTCCCGACCAGGGACCGCGGCGCGGCATGGTGTCCGCAGACCCCGTCGTGGATGTCTTGCAGAAGGTGTTTCCCTTGGTCGGTCGGAACACACTTCTGAAGGATTCCGGACGGGCTCCTTTTGTAGAGGGCGCCCTCGATCATAACGAAGGACTTAGCCCGCCGAGCGAGGCGTCGAGCCTCGGTGGAGTCGGCGGGGAGTGATCCGTTCGTCAATCGATTGACAAACGGTAGCCGCCAGTCGGTTTCGACGCTAAGGACGCCCAAGTCCGACCCAGGCGGGTGAGTGTCTGGCCGAAGATCAGCGGGAGGGTCCGCCTTCGTGGGGTCGGTGGCGATCTCAGCACTCGGGTCCAACCGGATCGACGGGCTGCTGAGGTCCAGAACGAAGATACCAGGGGGAACCGGTCCCTTTCCGGAGGCGAGGTTGGCGAGGGAGTCGGCTTCGCCGTTGTAGCGTCGATAGCTGTGGTGGAGCTCGAAACCCTTGAACTTCTCTTCGAGCTTGCGGACTTCCAGGCAGTAGGCGGCCATCCGAGCGTTGCGGGGCTCGGTGGCCTTCATCACTTGGTCGACGACCAGCTTGGAGTCGCCGTGAACGTAGAGCCGTCGCACGCCTAGGTCGGCGGCAATCCGAAACCATTATCGAGGAGGCTTCGTGTTCGGCGACATTGTTGGTGGCGTCGAAGAGTAGGCGGATGGCGTACCGGAGCTTGTGGCCGAGTGGGGAGATGACGACGACCCCCGCGCCGGCCCCGTTCTTGGTGTAAGACCCATCGAAGTACATCGTCCAGTACTCCGGGTCCTCGACCAATGCAGGGACTTGCGCTTCGGTCCACTCGGCGACAAAGTCCGCCAAGACCTGGGACTTGATCGCCGTCCTGGGGACGTACGATATGTCGAGGCCGTTGAGCTCGAGAGCCCACTTGGCGATTCTTCCGGTAGCATCGCGGTTGTGGACGACCTCCCCGAGTGGTGAGGAAGTTACCACGGAGACGGGGTGTCGATCAAAATAATGGGCAAGCTTCCTCTTGGTAATGAGCAGTGAGTACAGCAACTTCTGTATCTGGGGATATCGGACCTTTGTTTCGGAGAGCACCTCGGCCCGATGAAATGGCGGCCTCTGCACCTTGAAGACGCGGCCTTCCTCCGCTCGCTCTACGACAAGTGCCGCGCTGACGACCTGGGTCGTGGCGGCGATGTAGAGGAGCAGGGGCTCTTGCGGCTCCGGGGCGACCAGGACCGGAGGTGAGGTCAGAAAGGCCTTTAGTTGACTAAAGGCTTCCTGAGCTTCGGGGGTCCAGGAAAAGCGGTCGGACTTCTTCATCAGCTTGTAGAGTGGCATGCCGCGTTCGCCGAGGCGGGATACGAAGCGACTTAGTGCCGCAAGGCACCCCATCAGCCTCTGAACTCCCTTCAGATCGTTGATCGGCCCCATCCTTGCGATAGCGGAAATCTTGTCACGGTTGGCTTCGATGCCGCGCTCGGAGACGATGAATCCCAACAGCTTGCCCTTGGGGACCCCGAAGACGCATTTTTCGGGGTTGAGCTTTATGCGAAACCGCCGGAGGTTTGCAAAAGTCTCCTCCAGGTCGGTGACGAGGTCATCGGCCTTCCTGGTTTTGACGACGATGTCATCGACGTAAGCTTCGATGTTACGGCCAATTTGGTCTGAAAAACACGCTGCGCATACATCGGCCGATATGTGGCGCTGCGTTTTCGCACCAAAGGGCATCGTGGACGTAACGATCTGAGCCGTGACGGGTGATGAAGGAAGTCGCGAGCTGATCGGATTCCTTCATCGCAATTTGGTGGTAGCCTGAGTAGGCATCCAAAAAGGAGAGGGACTCGCACCCAGCAGTGGCGTCCACGACCTGGTCGATGCGAGGTAATGGGAATGGGTCTTTTGGACAGGCTTTGTTGAGGCCCGTGTAGTCAACGCACATTCTCCATTGCCCCGACTTTTTCTTTACAAGGACGGGATTGGCGAGCCACTCGGGGTGGCGCACCTCCCTTACAAAGCCAGCGGCCAAAAGCTTGGTGATCTCTTCCCCTATGGCCCGACGTTTTTCTTCGTCGAAACGGCGCAGGCGCTGGGCGACTGGTCTGGATCCCGGTCGAATATTCAGGGAGTGCTCGGCGACCTCCTTTGGAACTCCTGGCATGTCCGAGGGCCTCCAAGCGAAGACGTCTCGGTTTGCTCGGAGGAAGCCGACGAGCGCGCCTTCCTATTTGGCGGCGAGGGCGGCCCCGATCCGAACGGTCTTGGGGGGATCTTCGGGATCCACCGAGACTTCCTTCGTGTCCTCCGCGGACTTGAAGGAGCTTGGCCCCGACTTGCTGGAGTCGGGGGCGGATTCGAGGCCTTCTCTCCTGGCCGGGCGAGCTCGTGAAGCGGCGACCGCCGAGGTTACCAGAATCGCTCCGCTCGCAGCTGTAGGCGAGCTGAAAAGACGTGGCAACGGTGATGACACCTTGCGGCCCTGGCATCTTCAGCTTGAGGTAGGTGTAGTTGGGGACCGCCATGAACTTCGCGTAACAAGGCCGTCCCCAGGATAAGCGTGGTAGGAGCCGGAAATTCCACAACCTCGAAAGTGAGGCTCTCGGTGCGGAAGTTGTCCGGCTCCGAAGGTGGCCCGGCAAGGTGGCTTGCCCGAGGGATGAGCTGTTGGCCTGGGACGACGCGTGGAAGGGCGCCTTGCTCGGCCGGAGGGCGGAGCGAGGGACCCCCAGGGCGTCGAGGGTCTCAACATACATGATGTTGAGACTGCTGCCGCCGTCCATGAGCACCTTGGTCAGGCGCTTCGTCCCCACGATGGGGTCGACGACAAGCGGGTAGCGTCCGGGGTGCGGGATGTGGTCGGGGTGGTCGGTCCGGTCAAAGGCGATCGGGCACTCCGACCACCTCAGGTAGGAGGGCACGGCGGGAGTAGCCGTGTGAACCTCTCGGTGGGCGAGTTTTAGCCGTCGCTTGTCGGCATAGCACTCTGCCCCTCCGAAGATCATGAGGCAGCCATCGAGTTGTGGGAACTCGTCGGCTGGCTCATCGCCCTTCGCCCCGGCGTCGGGCGCTGGGTCGCGCTTTTTCCCCTTACCCCGTGATGTCGGTGGGTTCCCGGAGAGAAACCGTTTCAGGACCTCGCAGTCCCGATACTTGTGCTTGACGGGATAGTCGTGGTTCGGGCACGGACTGTCCATCAATTTCTCGAAGCGGTCGGTCGTCACGGCCTGGCTGCTATCGGTCGGTCGGCAGCGGCGATTATTCGGACTCAGCGCCCTGCTTCCCCTTCCGCTTCCTTTTGTCGTATGGCGGTCGGAAGGGGCGCCGGCCTCGAGGCTGGGTGCTTTGCGGGCCGTCTTCCTTTCGAAGATGGCCCCCACGGCCTCCTCGCCGGAGGCGTGATTGGTGGCGATGTCGAGGAGCTCCTTGGTGGTCCGGGGCTTCGCGCAGCCCAACTTGTGGACCAGGGCCTCGCACGTGGTGCCGTAGATGAATGCCCCGACGACGTCGGCGTCGCGGATGTCGGGGAGCTCGTTGCACTACTGGGAGAAGCGGCGGATGTAGTCCCGGAGGGTTTCCCCCGGCTGCTGCTTGCAGCTCTTCAAGTCCCAGGAGTTGCCAGGGCGCTTGTACGTGCCCTGGAAGTTCCCGACGAAAAGGTTCGTCAGGTCGGCCCACCGCCGATGGTGTTCTGCGGGCAGTACTCGAGCCAGGCTCGAGCCGAGTCCGCAAGATAGATGGGGAGATATCTTGGATGATGAAGGAGTCATCCGTCGCTCCCCGCCGGCAGCGAGCGGTAGTCTTCTAGCCGGACAACGGGTTAGTGGCCCCGATGTACTTGGCTATGTTGGTTGGGGCTCGGAACCTGGTGAAGCCGGCGTTGCAGGCGGTGCGCGTGAACGCCCGTGGCGGGCCATCAGACCACTGGTCACGGTGCCGCGTGGTCCGCTATCGGCGACCTGCGAGGGTACCGCCGTGCCGGCAACCCTCCTTCGCGCCTCGAGAGTGGCGCGAAGATCATACTTGTCCCCCAGGCGATGGCGCACCGGGGTGTACGATGCCTGGGGGAGCTCGTGGGGCGGGGCCGTCTTGGCCGAACTCCGTCGACCCTGTGAAGGGGAGTGGCCCGGCGGCGAGGTGGCGCCGATCGCCGGAGTCGGAGCCTTGGGCGTCTTGAATGACGGCACGTTCCACCGCCCCGGAGGTTACGGTAGGTAGCCTTGGCCTCACAGCTCCGTCGGCTCGAGCGATCCGCGAGCGGCATTCTTCTTGGCGGCGATGTTCTGGTTGGCGTGGGGGAAGAACGGAAGGTCGCCCGCCCCTTCAGCTAGCTGCTGATGCACCTGGCGTGCGCGGGCGCGCGCGCCAGGGACGAGTGGGGGTTCGGGTTGTCGTCGCTCCAGGTCGGCCTGGAGTTTGTCGAGCTCGGCCTTTTGGGCCTCCAGCTCCTCGCGTCGCTGTCGGAGGTCGTCGAGGCGTCGCTGGTGTCGCGTGTCGTCTTCCCGTTGGGATTCCTCCTGCCGCGCTTCGTCGCGCGGGAGGAGGGTCCCGAGGGTAGCGGGCGTAGTGGATGGTTCCGCCGCGCCCGTCATGTTACACTCTCGAGAGTTTATGCGGCGCGGGGGGTGCTCCCTGTCGGAGCTGGAGCCGTGGCTAGAGGAATCCCCCAACAGGTCGTGGAGGGAGGTAGGCGCGTAGCCAGCCATGGCCACGAGCCGGGAACTCGCGGAGGGCGAGACCCTTGAGTTGCGCGTGGCGTTGTCGGAGACGGTGCCGTCGCGCGACGAGGCCGCCGAGACGGCCCGTTGCGGGGTCTCGAGGCGAAGGTTGCCGAGGACGTCGGCGATGACATCCAGGTTCGTGGAGGGCGCCCGGTCTCGGAGGGCGGCGGGGACGAGGACAAGCTCCCCTGCCGTGGTGACGATGAAGTCGAGGGCTCCGAAGCGGATCCAGCCCCTCGACGCCGGCGAGTCGTCGTGAGCGAAAAAAGCCATCGGAGAGGAAGATGGGAATCCGAAAGAAGATGCGGTGACAGCGCGCGATCTCCCCTACCTGGCGCGCCAACTGTCGGTGTTTCGTGTACCGGCAATACGAATTTGTGGTCGGTGGGGGTCGCGCGCTCCCTCTCTCCGAATGGTTGACTCAAGAAGCCAGAGGTTTATACTGGTTCGGGCTGAACGTCCCTACTCCAGTTCGTGCCGTTGGGATGTATGGTATTCAAGAAACGGCGGTTACAGTCGAGGCAAGGTGATCGTCGGATCTCCCGTGCGCTCGATGAGTGTTTTCTAAAGTTCGGCCCCCCTTTCTCCCGGGACCCTGCCTCTCCTTATATATTCGGAGGAGACGAGTTACAGGAGGGAGTTGGAGAGGAAAAAAGGAGGGGGTAGTGTGCGTCTTGGAGTCTGTTTCCTTGTCTTGTCGTCCGACCGTCCCATCTTATCGCCACGCTGGGTTGGTAGGCCTGTGACTGGGAAGTCTTCTGTGGAAGCGACGCATCATGCCGGGCGGGCGTCAGTCCGGCATTTAATGATTCTTGACTTTGGTCTGGTCTCTGGAGGGACTCCTTCCCTGCACGGTGTCAGACGACGGGACCGGGGCTTGACTTCCTGGCAATCCATCTGACGTCCTCGGGAAGGAGCCACCTACCCTGATACGGACATCAGAGGGCGTCACGTATACAGGGCGGTGGGCCCTCCAGGTGCCGGCGAGGCCGGCCAGTCTCTCGGTCCGACTCGGGAGGTCGGGGTTGATCCTTCTGCCCGGGGCCGGCTCCGGTCGGTGGCAGGCCGGGCCCCTGTGTCTACGGGCCTTGGAGGGATGTCAGCCCGCTCGTGGTCTCGGGCTGATGGGGGTACCCATGGTATGGGTACTCGTCAGGTTCGGATGGCCAAACTAAAACACCAACACATACAATATTATAGCGATGTGCATGAGCCTATATAATTGGGGCACTCCCAAAGGTGGAAGAAAAAAAAATACAAAACCAATTGGGAGTGAATTCTTAGAGGAGCACAGTGACTAACAGATAAGAGTATAAGTAGATATTGTTAATTATAGTGACTCATGTCTAGTCTTTTAGTATTTGAAAAAGTATGCTAGATGGATCCTAGTACTTTTTTTTCAGAGTATGATTTCTACTTACTTTGGAGGAGGATTAAGTGAGCTTTATAAGGGAATGACTTTTGAGTTTAACCTCAAGCTAACAAATTTAAAGTCACCTTCTTAAGATGCCATGTATCATCTTCTCCATCCATCTCCCCCTTCCCTTTTCCCAACTCACTTCCCCACCCCCCTTCTACCCTCTCTAACAAAAAATAAAATAAAATTAGAACATTTAAGCTTTGAAAGTTGCAACTCAAAAAAAATTAAAAAAAAAATTCAAATTAGGGAAGTTTCAACTCAAAAAGTTTCAAATTAGAAAGTTTCAACTTGAAAATTTTCAACCCAAAAGTTTTAACTCATAAATCTTTTGATTCAAAACTTTCGATGAAAATTTTTTTGTTTCGAAAAGTTTGATTAAAAATTTAAGTCGAAAAAATTCAAAATTGAGAAGTTTCAACTCAAAAAAAATTAAATCAAAAAAGTTTAAATTAGAAATTTTCACCTCAAAAAATTCAAATCAGTTTGACTTGAAATTTTACGAGTTGAAACTATCTAATTTAAATTTTGGTGATTTTATTTTTTTTGAGTTCACGTCTGGCTTTTTAGGATGCGCGCGACGGGCAGGTGGAAATGTCTGCTCGTAGACGGAGGCTTGGAATGCACGCAGGGTAGATAGAGATGCCTGCTTTCCACGTGTCATGCAGCTAGAAACAGAGCACACGCAGGGTCTCGAATGGGCCACGATGAAGTAACACTTGGTGGTTACGAAGAACCCAAGCAACCAAGAAGCCACGTGCCAATTCATCCAAGAGGTGCACTAGAGGATTAGAGGTAGGTTATTCTTTAAAACTAGATTATTGTATATGGCAAGGATTCAAATGCCCTAAAATATTTGAGAGGTTGTGGGAGAGCAACAAGCCCTTGTACTTTTTTAAGATTGTGCTTAAAGAATTTATGGTCGATTTCGTCAAATCCTTTGTCTCTCATCGTAGTTGTTTCGACATCGTTATTTCGATTCTCTTTACAAAAATTCATCCTCTTTGTTTTTGAGACCGTGCATGCTCGTATCGTATTTTATAAAACTCTAGTTCGATCCGAAAGCTATTGCACATAAAAAAAAAAAATGCATCGGAGTACTGTAACAAAGGCTGAGCGGACTCAAATCTTAACCGAGGCACACGAGGGGCTAACAAGCTACAAAGCCCTCCACGAAGGAAGAAAGAACCATGAATAATTCTGGTCGACTCCACTCGCGTCTTTCTTTTCCCTCGCAAAGTGGCGGCTTCCTTTGCTAAAGAGGAAGAGATCAGGAGACACGAAAGCTACGAAAAAGCGGTTAATTTCTTTAGTCCCCTCCATGTATTCATCCAGTCGTCTTCCTACTCCTACGAGCAGCCGGTGCCCGGTGAGTGCTTGGTGCGTCAGGAGCCAAACCAGCCGCTCTTTTTTCTCGTCGGATTTCGGTGCCACGGACGCCCATGCAGGCTACACGCGTGCACAAGTGTTTGTCTTCTACACGCGTGCACAACTCTTCTCTTTTTTGGATTGGTGCGAGGCAATTAGGCTTCGAAAAAGAGGACTTGAGCACAGGATAATGCTAGTCTTGAGCTTATGTTTTCTTAGCCAAGGGGGTTTGCTGGGCGCAGAGATACCAGAATTTCGAAAAAAAAGACAGGGATGGATCATTGATCATATCTGCTGCCTTTACCGTTCGGAAGTAGTCATGTTTAATCGGTAGTGAAAGCCTACGAAGGTACTAGACAAAAGGAACGCTTGAACCTGACAATTGGGAATTGAGAAGTCCGATTACTGCTCAATGCATCCGATGAAAAGAGAGACCAAGAGGCTTCGAAAAAGAGGACTTGAGCACAGGATAATGCTAGTCTTGAGCTCATGTTTTCTTAGCCAAGGGGGTTTGCGGAGCGCAGAGATACCAGAATTTTGAACAAAGACGGGGATGGATCATTGATCATATCTGCCTTTACCGTTCCACCCATCCAAATCTCGGCAGAATAATTTTTTTTTTGAAAATTTTCAAATTACTATAGTAAATTTAGTGAGTCAACGAAACTTCACTTAGTTTCACCGAGATTTCGGCTTTCTGAACCGGTTTGCATGGTTTTTGGTCCGGATTTCGCACCAATTTTTTTTTGTGAAGAATTGTAATACCTTTTCTGCGGAATACATGTGAAAAATTTGCACAAAAAAAATACATATACAAACTATTTTACAGTAATTCTTGCAATAGTGATTGATCCTGCAGTCTGTCGCTTCGCTGAACACAATTACAGAAAGCAAGGTTAGCGAGCGGTAGGTGATCAACAATGAGCTTTTCAGGTTTGTGCCTTAGGAGCCAGCTTGATTAAACTTATCTAGCCTTTTTGTTTAATTAGGATTTGTTATCGTATTCTCTTATCAAAAGGAAGTTCAATGCACTGGAGGCAATCAAATTCCAAACCCCAGCTTTTCCAAAAGAAAGTAGTGACTCCTTTTTGAAGGCACAAATCATCTTGATTCCTTGGTACAGTGGCATGGTGTTCATTAGCTCTGGAGAGAAGCTGGTGTGGATAGTAAACAGAGCATGCATGAGTTTCTTCATTTTTACCAAAGAAAACATATTGACCGACTAATTAATTCAAGATTATTTAATTATCGTTCAGTTATATCTTCTTATTTGCTTCTCCTTTTCCATGACAGAGAACTTCCTGATTGAATGACTCGGTAAATGCAGTCAAATTGATGAAAAAGATGTCCACATTATTGTACATTCATCGTTTTCTTCTTGTTAGCAACCAAAACTTTTGAGAAATCTTGGCATTAATTACCCCACTAGCTACCGAAATTTTAGACGAATATAGGGTATTTTATGTGCAAATACGTAGTATTTGACATTCAAATAGATAGGAAATATACATAAATACTTGCATGATTTTTTTATATTTTTTCTAGTCTTGAATATCATTTCACAGGGTTGAAATTGACCTAAATTTCATTTTTTTCGTTGTCAAATAAACCATATTTGATTTTTTATTTATTTTGGTCATAATTCTGATATCTCAAATTTTAGTCGCCCCAAGATGTGATTAGAAAATAAAATTTTAAACCTTGCTTCAGACACACTATGTACATGTACATCTAATCTAAAGGCTTATGTTAAAAAACCACGAAGCAGCAGCAGGCGCAGAGGAAGAATCCTTTTCCAGCAGAATGCCACCGGGGCAGCATGTCACATAAAGCGACTTATCCTGAAGGTACGATGAGCATAGGGATTACTGTACATATCTAGCCACTTATAAATTACATTTTGCAAATTTAATGTTTCTAACATATTTTTTTTTGCAAAAATAGTATCTTCCCTATCGCGAACGGTATGGCAGGCGACAAGTGTCCCCTACTGCTCAGTGAGCGATTTATCCTATAGGTACTATGAGTATAGGGATTACTGTATATATTTAGCCACTTATACATCATATTTTGCAAATTTAATCTTTCAACAATTTTTTTTTTTGCAAAAATAGTATCTTCTCCATCGCGTAAAGCGTGGTAGGCGACACGTATCCCCTACTGTGCTCAGGGAGCGTGAGAGGAGGCCAGCCCTGCGGCAATGCGCAATGGGACGCGTGTCAGCGATTGTTTTGTCACACCGTTCATCTCGACCGCACAGCATTGTTCATCAATATTCATCCGTTTTTTTGCTTTCATTGTAGCATGCACTATCTATCACTGATCATCCCGATTTTTTTGCTTTCGCACTAGGGTAGCGTGGAGGGTGTCTTCTTCATTGTAGCATGCACTGTTCACCCCGATTTTTTTTTTTGCAAAAATAGTATCTTCTCCATCGCGTAAAGCGTGGTAGGCGACACGTATCCCCTACTGTGCTCAGGGAGCGCGAGAGGAGGCCAGCCCTGCGGCAATGCGTAATGGGACGCGTGTCAGCGATTGTTTTGTCACACCGTTCATCTCGACCGCACAGCATTGTTCATCAATATTCATCCGTTTTTTTGCTTTCATTGTAGCATGCACTATCTATCACTGATCATCCCGATTTTTTTGCTTTCGCACTAGGGTAGCGTGGAGGGTGCCTTCTTCATTGTAGCATGCACTGTTCACCCCGATTTTTTTGTTTCCGCACTATGGTAGCGTGGGAGGGTGCCTTCCGCGCTCCCCAGACGCGGTAACGTGTCCTCTCGCGCTCCCACGCGTAGCTGTAGGGTCGGCCTCCTCCCGTGCCCTCCGGACACTGCAGGGACCCGTGTATAATAAAAAAATACGTTAAGAAATTAAATTTGCAAAAAAAAAAATGTTGTATAGATGGCTAGGAATGCACAGTATTCGAGTATAGGTAGAGAGATAAAGACAGGGCTAAAACGCAAGAAAACAGGAACATTGTGTGGAGTGAGCAGCCCATATATATATATGTATATATATATGTATATATATATATGCCCCAATTACTAAAGCTAAGGCACTATTTGTTTAGGCTTATAGCTAAAGTCAGCTTTTGGATAACTTAAAAGCAATCGGCCTTTATACGTGGTAAAAATGGATAATTTTGCCAAAATAAGCAAACAAAAAATACCTCTCGAATGATTTTTGGCTATATAAATCCTTATGACTTTTAGCTATATATATATATATATATATATATATATATATATATTTAGGCTTTATCTTTTTGACTTTTAGACCGGTGAAAAGGTCGAAACAAACTATGCTTAATCACACAGCGCTATTCATGTGTATGGTGTACCACTGCCACCGTGGCCCCACATGTCATCCGCAACTGCATTCGGGCCCTATCCTAGATCCCCTTAATCGTGTTAAAACTCAAGGATAAAGTACATGCTGAAGTACCGAACTTATACATCGAAGATTATAGTTATTTTATTTGTTCGTTTAGATTGTGCTGACAAGACAATGCATAAGCTTAGAAGTATAGAAGAGTACACTGGATGATGGATGAAGCACTAGTGCGCGTTTTGCAAACTTCAATCTACAACGTGGTCGCCGAGACGACGATATTAAACGAATCAACACAAGCAGACACACAATGGCATGAAAGAACCCGAACTCACTGCCCAAAGCTACACCTACATACATAGCTAGTTCGTCGTTTCGCCTCGTTCTTCTATGCCATTTTATTCCTCTATAAATTCTAGAAACAACCAATGAAACGAATCCAGTTCGTAGAAACGACCAACCGGGGCAGAAGAGCTCGATCGATGAGAAGAAGGCCAGCTTGGGTGGCTGGCTCAGACCATGTCGCTGATGAGCAGCACGTGGTTGGTCCGGTGCCTCTCGACGAACATCTTCGACGCCCCCGCCACCGTCTTCCTCCACGTCTAAGCACCGCACACAAATTAAGCAACCCAACATCAAACAATGAGGTCGGGAAGCACGGGAGATTAAAAGGCTTGAGAGCTAGCTAGCTTACCCGCTCCAATGCGGCGAGGAGGAGGCCGGGATCGAGGCGCGCGACCCCACCCCGGCGGGGGCGGCTCACGGGGCCGCCCTTGCGCGCGGAGGACGTGGTCATCGGCAGCAGCAGCCCGGCCCTCCACTCGGTCGAGCCGCCGATGCTCCGCCGCCGCTTGGGCGCGGCCGCGTCGGAGTCCCTCGCGGAGAGCCCCGACGCCACCCGGCGGGACGAGCGCTTGCGTCGCAGCGCGAGGCTGCGGCGGGGCGGCGCGAGGTGGTGGGCGGCGTCCGGGTCGGCGAACTTGCGGAGGAGCTCGTCCGAGGACGCCCTCGCCACGTGCTGCACCGACACCGCCGTGCCGCTGCTCTGCGACTGCGGCGCCGGTGTCGCCATTGGTCAGGAATCGAGTGGATCAGGCAGAGGCGAGAGGAGGGGAGAATGGCACAGTAGCCGTTGATTGGGGAGATGGGATCGAGTGGAGCGGGAGACCGGGGGGATTTAAACGCGCGGGGTTTTGGTGGGGAAGGCGAGGGGGAATGCGAATATAGCCGTTGGGGAGCGCGGGTGGGGGGGTGGGCTCCCACGCGCCGCTTTGCAATGCTGGCGCCGGCGAGTGAGGTCGCGGGTGCAGCGGAGTACATTACACTCCAGGCTGCGCTCTCTTTCCTGGCTCGTCCCGCCGCTGTGCTGCGTGAAACGGCAGGAAATCTGACACTGACTCAGGATTCAGGCCGTTAGAATTAGATCCCTCATCAATGATGGCAAAAATACATGTGGGTCCGGGTACCCGCGGGGACCCACAGGTATATTATTTCGGGTCCGGGTCTAGGTCCGGATCCGGATCTCATTTTGAACCCGTGGGTACCCAGATCCAAACCCGACAAGAAAATATCCATTGTATGAAATAGAATTGTAGATAACAAACATCATCTATTGTTGCTTACTGTTGCTTTGTTATTATATGCATGTAGTCTATTTCTTAATCCGGATAATGAAGTTTTAAAATTTAACCAAATTCTATAAACTTTAGCTACTCAAACAAATAAAAATAGAATTCTGTTGTTCGGATCCGGGTACCCGTCGGGTCCAGGTTTAGATCCAGGTTTGGACCTGTGACTGACTTCAGGTCCAGATCCGGATCCGGACTTCGGGTCTCGGATCCGGATCCACGGAGGTTGGACCCGGAGGGACCAGACCCATTGCCATCCCTACATCATGACAACCACAATGGCATAAAGGGGTAGCAGAGAACGCTACGTGCTCTTCCCTTCGCCATCTTCGTAGACGGACGCGGTTGCACAGGTCAAATCCAGGGATTTCAATGCAGTGAAATAACAAGCTCAAGAGTTCAGATCAGCTCGAGTCCCAGTCTTAGCTCAGATGGAGTTCCTTTTTTTTTTTCTGAGAGAGATAGAGTTTAGATTTGATTGAGTGCTTGTACATTGGTAGGGAAGAAACGACAGGCCAGATTTCTGTTACGATTTTTATTATCAGAAACTGGTGGACGGGTCAGGGCAAACTTGCATATTTTTAGGAGGCCCATCTGTTGGCGACTTAACAAATTTCCATATAAGATAATTTCCCTAGCAAACGCAGTCATTCAGAAGTTCAGAAGAACCCAAGCACTGTATTAATCTAGAAATAACAGCATGAAATGCAATTATTCAAAACTTCAGCCAGAAACAACAGCATGATATGCAATTATTCAAGACTTCAGCTAGAAATAACAGCATGGAATGCAAGTATTCAAGACTGTTACACAGTCGTCAACAACTATACACAACTGAAAAAGGTGAAGGGCTACCCAAAAATTGAACTTCTAGGATTTCGCAGCACCAAGGACCAAACCAACAATCCAGGTGATGACCGATCCAATTACCCAGAAGACTAGAAGGAACACAACGACACCAGCTACAATAGTTAGGACAGGTGGGCTATCCGAAGAACTCGAGTTGTCATCTGTTGAGCTGCTCTGTTTTCCAGTGCTGAAGCAAATAGAGCTTGCTTCTGGTGCTCCACCCGCCAGCTTATTGCATTATCAAACAACAGAAAATTTCTTGCCAAAGGGTCAGGACTCCTGCAGTGCAAAACAGCGAGAGTGATACCACTGAGAATACAATATGTATCCTAGGCTCCTAGCCAAGTCATTTAAGATGAACAGACAAGTTCAGTGCACAAGGACTATTCTGATATTGCAAAGACAATTTATGCACACAAGGGCTCGCTGAATGACCTTCTCACGAGTCAAATAGCTAGCTCAAATATGTGTATATGACGCGCGGTTGAGAAAGTGGAGTGGCTATGCCCTTAACTGTCATCAAAAACTTCCTCTGCCTTGGATGTAGTATCAGTAACATGAGAAACCACTCTAATAAAACTGCATACATGATCCCAATCATCAGATGAATTTCAGACTGCACTGCCTACTGCCTCACTAAACATTAGACAGGCACCATGACATTTCAGATACCACGTAAACCGTAAGCACAAACATGATGACATGCTTCTTTTTCTAGTTATGCCGTTTTTGCAAAGCCACAAATCCACAGTGGGGATTTGGAGCGGGTGCATCAGACAGGCTAACCAACTAATGTTAGAAACTAAAATTTCGCCCCTGTCTGACTTCAACACATCATGAAGCAATGGGATATATCACGATATGTAAGCATTTCTAGCTTTCTACGTAGTTCCCAACCAAGGCTACTAACCTGAGAAAAAAGTGGCTCTCAGACACCAGTCTAGCTGTTAGGTAGAACCATGAAACAGAATAGTAGCGATTTGGCAAAAAAAAAGAGGGAAAACCTGTGTCATTCATTCTTTCAGTTCATGTCTGCAACATTCGTTTATACATCACAAATCGATCCCCTTTCTCTCTACATCCTTAGTGGTAAACTGGGTCCCCGCACGGATCCAATTGGGTTTAAAAAAAAAGCACAGGACAACAGCGTAACTGCACAGCTAATAAAGGTGTGAAATTTTCTCCAGCCAATGCCCAATAAAACGCTAAGGTAAGAAGAGGAAGGGGAGTGTATACGGTACGCACCTGAACCCACGGAGGACGATGCGGGTGCCTCGGGGTGGGACGACGGAGGCGGCGGGGGGCAGCCGGCGGGGAGGTGGTCGACGAGTCGGGGGGAATGGAAGTGTCGTGGTGAGGAGGTGGGGGTAGAGGGCGGCCATGGCGAAGACGCGGGGAGAGGGGAACAGTCGGGTTTTTTCTTCTTCTTTCTACTATTTTGTTGGAAATGCGATGCGATGTGTCCATGGTTTAGATCTATACTGCTCTGCATTTGTCACTTTGCTGTGATGGCCTGCAGCCACAAAATGAGTGGTAATCCACATAAGAGAGGGTTCCAGATTAGGACGTATGGTAGCTTGTTAGCAACCAGACAGTTTGATGATCATGAGGATCAAATCCCGAGCTGGCAAATGACTCTGGCGTTTTCAAAGCTTTTACTTGGAGATGCAGCAAACGAAAAGCTTCAAGGAGCTTGGCTCTCCTAATAGAGGAAACAGTCGTGTTTGTTTCGCCCAAAAACGAAATCAGACAATAGAGAATATGTTGATTTTTTACACCATCTAGAATTAGAAACAGAAAAACTAAGAAACTGTATACCGTTTCTACGGTATGTCTCTGAAACTCATGAAACTTATGAATTTTTACACTGAAACTCATAAAATTTAGCATTAAAAACTGATGAAACATGAAACCAATAAAACTAAACACTGAAACTCATAAAACCAGCACTGAAACTCATAAGTTTCATAAGTTTCACGGCTATACCATTGCAACGGTATACCGTTCCCTAGTCTCTCTCAATTAGAAAATACTCTTGAATCTTCTCGTTTCTGCTGATAAATACACCACACAAGAACACAAGCTGTCTGGAAAAGACTGGTACATTTTGCTAAGACTAATGGCAAAAATACGACATCTGACAAATCAATCAGGTGAGCGGACACTGGGAAAAGAAGCATGAGCTTCTATTTGCCTGGTACAGACCGTGCAGCCTCAGCCTCAGCTTTTGCTACATCGAAGTGTAGAGCAATTATATCAAAAGATCTAATTGGAGAAACCTAGGGCATAACGCATCTAACAAAGAACTACTGAGCTACAAGTACATCCTTCTGAGGTAACTCTTTACATGAGCCCCTACAGGTTCCAACAGTTTGTTCCCTCGTGAAAGCTTAAAACCCTGCGCAAGTGCAAGATTAAGCTGTCCGTAGAACATGCTAAACCACGCCCTCTTGCACTCCATACAATTAGACCCAAGTCAGCAGTCCAAGCTTGTTGAGAAACTCAAAATGCTGCATTCCAAGTTCCTCAAATTGAGCTGTATTAACATATAGGTATATTTGTTAGCAACGTATCTCATTATATATGCAATAAGACCAAAGGAAAGCAAAGCTTTTGTTCTTCAAACGTGACTTCCTCCTATTTTACGCCAAGATGAGTAAACAGTCTAAACCTTCAATAAAACGAAAATATGGAGATGTTCTAAATAACGGCTCGTCATTTGTTAACTTGTGTACTTTTATCATTGTGTGGGGAACTTGTATACAGTTATTGTGTAAAAGTAACAAATACCCCACTTGATGAATTGATCTCCTTAGTCCTTACCAGAGTTTCAAATTTCGTTTTCAGATCAAATCTCGTCACCTACCGAAATCCGAAATTTCACCGAGATCTCGTTATTTCGGACGAAATACAAAAACCAAATTTTGAATCCAGTTTTTTTTCCACCGAGATTTCCGAGATCTCGGTGGAAAAACCGAAATTTCGATTGTTTTAACCGAGATCTCGGTCCATTTAAAACGTTGTAAAAAATGTGCAAAATTCGTTAAAATTTTGTGTGTACCCTTCTGACATATCATTAATATTTCCATAAAAATTGTAGATGGTGATCAAGCTTGAAGAAATTTTAAAAATCATATAGTGCAAAGTACTGTAAAATGGTATCACGAGACTAGAAAAAAAATGGGAAAAATTTTGGAAAAATCATGAAAGAACTTCTCACTCACAAAAGCAATTTGGATTAAGGAGAATTTATTTTTCCCGTATATCAATCCAACAAATACTTGGCAAAAGAATCAAAAGGAACTTTTGGACTAAGAGGTTGAAAACCAATATAGAAGCACCAAGAAAATGTGGGGAAAATATAATTAGCATTGATCATGATAATGGAAAATGAAACCGCCTATGCAGGAAAGAGCATTTATAATTTATTTAAGAGTAATATATGAGTAGTTCACAGGCTTCAGTGCATGTAAAATTGTGAGCATGCTGTGTTATTTGCTTGTTAGGCAATTTATGATGTCAAAATCTTCTTGCTCCCAGAATACCACATACACATTGCTCGTTGTAAAGTTCTACAGAAAGTATAGCTATAGAAGCTTTTGCCATGCCCTGTGAATGCGAAGCTAAAATGGGTAGGTCAATGGTTTAATCTCAATTGAATGACTAGACCGCTATTTGGCTGGTGATTCTGTTCAAAACAAGAACTTTGCAATTTTAATGTATGGTGGTAAAAAATCGTCAATTTTTTTAAAAAAATTTGGTCCGACATGGAAAACAACGTGAAGAATCCAATCCGGTCAAATTTTGGTCAAAAAACCGAGATCTCGGTCATATTCGCCGAAATTTTAGGTTACTGTATCACTTTAAATTTTTTTAAAAGGGTTTTTTTAGTTTGGTCCGAAATCCAAAATTTCGCAGGATTTCGGCAAGATTTTGAACCTTGGTCCTTACTAGACTTCCAAGATAACCAAAGTAGAATTAGCACTGCGAGTGGGTACTGATACATACCATGACAGCAATGCCACTATCACAAAATCTTGGAACGCAGATTAACCTCACATTTTGTTTTTCCAGGCCTGCATAACAAGGATGTTAAGTTGGATGCTGAAACAACATACGAAGCTTACATGAAGTAGTACCTTGCAACAACCGAGTTTCATATTTATCTTGATTCCCAACAAAGTAAACATGGGGGCAACTGTCAATGAGGAAAGGGTCCTTGTCTGTGTATGGATAACATCCTGAATGAAACAGATACATGCGTGAGAAATGAGAAGAGTCTTCTAGCTTTTGATAATACAATTACTATAATGATCATCTAATCAATTATGAAATTCATATACAGATAAATGGACGTAAAAATAGAATTTTTTTTATAAATAATCAATTTTTATTCAGATATTACAAAAATATACCTACATATTTTTTTTTGCAAAAATAACCTATTTTCGCGCCACGTCATCGCGAAATGGGGGGCTTCGCTCCACGCTATCGCGAAATGGGCCGGGCGGCGCCACGTGGCATGCGCTGGTCGGTTACGCCACGCCGGGCGCGACGGCAAAGCAAGGAGTCGCGCCACCCTGGCGCGACGCGTGAGGGCGGCGCCGTAAAAAGTAAGAAAGAAGAAGAAAAAGAAAGAAAGGAAAAAAGAAAAAAAGGAAAGAAGAGGAAAAAAAGAAAATAATGGAAAAATATTTTACAAAATTTTGGTTAGGAGTTTTTTCCTCAAAATTTGCGGAAATAAATAGATTAATCACATAAATAATGAAATAAATTTATAAATTTGTATTAAGATGCAAGGATTAAGGTTATATGATAAAAACTACTATGCTCCATATATATCTAAATTGTTTAATTCAAGTTTCATAATACATAAAAGGCTCTTTTAGTAAACTTGATTTAAACAATTTAAATCTACATAGAACATAGTAGTTTTTATTGTATAATCTGAATCCTTATAGTTTAATATAAATTTAGAAATTTATTTCGTTGGATTTGGAGCTTCCTAGCAAAAGATATAAATTATTGAATTAAAAAATCGAATAGAATGAAAAAAAAAATTGGAAAAAAAAGTTACATGTCGCTACACCATGTAGCGATTAGGCATTGAATGAATAAAAAAATGGGGGATTGGATTTGTTTTCGCGTCGACGTGTCGCGACAAGTCCATTTTCCAAAATAATAAAATCGCGAATACACGAATAAAAAATGTTTATTTATAAAAATAAATTAATCTATTTATTTCCGCAAAGTTTCATGAAACTAACCATAAATTTTAAAAATAAATTTTCAATTATTTTTTCTTCTTTTCCTCTTCTTTCCCTTTTTTCATTTTCTTCTTCATTCTTTTTTTTTCTTTCTTCTTTTTTTTCTTTCTTCCAGTGGAACCGATGGAACCGGCTGCCCACGGGGCTGCCCTTTGCCGCTGCCGCTACTCGCTCTCCGTCGCGCCCACGCCGGGCGCGACATGCTACAGTCCATCCTTTTCGCGATGACGTGGCGCAATAACTCCCTTTTCGCGATGACATGGCGCGAAAAGAGCCTATTTTTGTAAAAAAAAATATAGTAGTATATTTATGTAATACACAATTAAAAAAAGATTATTTATAAAAAAAAATCCGTAAAAATACTAGGATTTTTACACAACAATCTCAACACACCACAATAGAGCTGAAATGTCTGAAGACTGAAGAATTACCTAGGCTATTTGGAGCGGTCGGAGCAAGATGGCACCATCTCAGTGTTCTTTCCATGAATTCCAGTTTGTCTTTGGCGTCAGAGTACTTGTAGAGATCATCTATGTTCTGACCAGATGTTCCGACAAATCTACATACAGAGCTTTCTTGCATCAAAATCTGAAAGTTGCTTCACAATTGTGGAAAGTTAAAAAAAGCACTGACACTCACTGGACACTGTCAAGCTTGAATTGATGTGGATTCGAACATGATGAAAAAGTATTATAGGTGGATGCTCCAGAGAAAAGGCATCTATGCAAAGGCTGCAGGCAGATCAAGACATGAGTAAATCATGCATGCATAAAAAAATGCACTTGAATACTGCCAGTACAAATCAATAATTATTTATCCACACCAAGGCCCACCTGCTGAGGCAATGAAAAATTTGCCGGATCATTACATCCTGGCATCATATCCACTGGCAATGATGCCACGAGCTGGAGAGGAAATGGATTACATCAAGATCAATGTCAGAGACCAGAACAGTGGCATTGACAAAATTCAAGGAGAAAAGATAAACAATTGCAACCTGAGTCAGCATTACATCCAGTTCTTTGATTGGCTCAGCAATCCTGGATTGATCTTTCGATGCTACTGTCTGAAATATCAGAATCGGCCACTAGTACAGTGGACTAATGCAATACGCAAAGTAGCACCAAAAACATGTGAAAGGCAGTGCCATCACCTGACCATTGAAGAATCTTGGTGAAACATGCACTGAATTTCCAGCCACCACAACACGTATTATTTTTGATGCTATGGTTTGCTCCTAATTAATTCCAAAGGAGATACTCCAAATTAATATGTCTCTTAAGTAGAACAGTTCTCATTTTACAAAGATAAACAGCATACATTCTCATCGCCCAAATGCCCCGTGATATGGTCAATAAGAAGTTGGAACTGCAGAGGATTGAATGTGCCGCTCCCAACACTTAACCCTGACACAAATACCACATACTTGTCCTCATCTGTAAAAGAAGTAAATGGGATTTCAGAGCAATTTTCTCACCATTAAAATTTTGGTAGCAACAAGGAAAAATACACAGCAGGATATGGAGAACATTACTTATGCTAGGCAATGCAGTTTGAGGAGGAAGACCAGCCTCAAGAACATCTTCAACAAGAAAGTTGCCAGCACTTGTTTCCTTCCCGTGGAGAGCTACTACAACTCCTATAGATGATCGAGTATTATTCCCAAGCAGAAGTTGGCAGTGAAAAAGAAGACTTACCAGTCACATATGCTGCTGGAGGTATGGCTCCTGCAAGTGTGACTCGTCCACTTTCATCTTCCAGAATTAGATAATCATCAGGATGCATGAAATTGTGTGGTTTAACAAGAGGAATTGCGGACCTCTGTAGCACAAAGAGTTAACGCAGAGGCCCCTCGGGTTATTAGGATAGAGACCATATATGAAGACCTGAAAGCGCTAATTTTTATCTCATACTACCTCCTTTGAGTATTCATCAAGAATGGAAGGCTTTAGTTTCATTTGCTTGTATAAAGTTCCAACAATTATGCAATCCTTTCCTTCCTCAAGTCCCAAAACTGTAGTGACTGCAAGATAGGAAAAAGGTGTGCTATTAAACACACTCGATGCATAAGCAAGCAGCCATGCACCTTTTGCATGACCCACTTACATGAACAAAATATAAGTACACAAGGTATAAATTAGTAAACCCGTTAATTGGATCTAATTGTTCAACCTTGGTAACAAGGAGGTGCATTTCTTAATATCATAATGCTGGTGGAGTACTTGGAATTAGTAGCTCCAGTGCAAAGTAAGCATTTAACAAAGCTCAAATGATTTTGTTTTTCATTCCAACTTCACACTTACACCAATAAAAACACTAGTCAATGTGCCAAGCTGCTACTAAAACCCTAACGTGAGCTCAAAGGGCCTAAGATTTCCCAACTGCACTGGCCAAATTTTCTAGAACCACTTTACGGAATTAGAGGGACACAGATCAGCAGAGAAACCCTAATTCACACATCATATTATATCGCAATCAACTCCGAAATCAGGTCAAATACCGAAAACAAAGCAGAGGATCCCCTAATTTCAGGCCAAAATGCCACCAAACTACTCACCCTCAAGGCCTCAACTCTATCTTCCATAACTGGGAGCATTACGAACGAGCTAAAGCAAACAGAGTGAGGAAAAGCGAGGGTTCGTACCAGGGAGGTGCGGCTTCCAGGAGGGGACGAGGGCGTGGAGGAGGTTGCGCATGTGGTGGAGCCGCGTGAAGTAGATGTGGCTGTACTGCTGCCCCTGGTACTTCTCG
Source organism: Rhipidocladum racemiflorum (assembly GCA_036346355.1). Taxonomy (NCBI): domain Eukaryota; kingdom Viridiplantae; phylum Streptophyta; class Magnoliopsida; order Poales; family Poaceae; genus Rhipidocladum; species Rhipidocladum racemiflorum. The sequence goes on along the minus strand of CM070573.1, from coordinate 84,124,156 downwards.
CCCTGGATCGCGTACCTCTCGTCCTGCCATTGCCAGTGCCATTGTCATTGCTCGATCAGTCCAAATCAAAATCGGCCCGAAACGAATAGAATCGAAGGGGAACAACAAAAGCGGAGCAAAAGGCAGGGGCGGGATGGAAGAGACAGCGGTTCTTACGAGGTTGCTGTAGCCGGCTTGCTTCCTCTCCATGGCAGGCGGCGGCGGCGGCGAGAAGTTTGGGAGCCTAGTTTGGTAGTGGCCTTGGAGATTTCCCTCCCCCCTGCGGCCAAATTTTATCCGCCAAAAGCGTTCGCGAGCAGCGCGCGTCGGCGTCGCCTTCCCTTGTGATCGATGAGACGATGAGACGGTGCCACACTGGCTGACTGGCACCGCCAACCGCCTGAATCGAGCCTTCGCCTCGATCATTTTTTTTCTCGGCCCAGCAAAGATATCTATGGAAACACTTGGCCCAGCCGGACACGGTAAGTCCGGCCCACTAGACTCTCAAGTGTCGCAGTCGCAGTCGTACTCGTACTCGCACCTTGGCTCCTGTTCCATGCACTGCTCCCGTTCGCACGTGTTCCTCGTGCTGTGTTTTTTTTAGCGGTCGTGTGATTTCTTGCCATGTCGTTTGTTTTCCTTCTTATTTTGAACTTTTTTAATTTCTATTTTCAATATTAGCTCCAGCTAAAAACCATTTTCAAAAATGATTTTTTTTTTCTCGGACCAACACGAATAACATTAAGTTTCAAATTATCAACACTAACTTTATGAAGTTAACATTTGATACCACGTCATGGTATTGTGTGGTGTGGATAACACATTAATATTTTTTTAGCTAACCTATAGGTAAAACTTTTGTTGGACTTGCTTATCTCTTGCTTTTGTGGAACGCGTACAAACATTCATGTTCCTTGTATCAACAACCAAACTAGTCTGCTAACTACTTCATTTAGTTTTTATTCCACAATATGCATTGAGTTATTTGTTCGTAAAGACTACGGGGCTGTTTGGTTTGAAGCCAAAATTGCCAAGTTCAATCTTGCCAAGAATTGGCTAGCCAAAATTTGGTGGCCAAAGTTTGGCCAACTATTTGCAAGAAAATGAACTAGAAAAATTTGGCATGGCAATGGAGAAAAGAATCTAGCCAAAGTTTGGTTGCAAACCAAATGCTTGCCAAATTTAATCAACACTACCAATATTTGGCATGGCAAGTATTGGCAAGCATTGGTAACAAACCAAACAGATAACTTTTTTTTTTCTCATTGATAGTGATGATTTGTGAGAATTGAGGAAGGTTGATGGAGAGATTGACACTAGCAAAGAATATAAAGACCAAGAATTGTTCAAGGCCGAATTTTTGTTTAAAATAATACTTTTTAAAAAATGTATTACGTTATTAATACGCGAAAAATAAAAATTGCAAAAATAATACATATTCGCCAAACGGTACGGCGAAATAGCTATTTTCGCTGAACGGTTCGGCGAAAATAGCTATTGTCGTCATACGGTTTGGCGAAAATAGCCTTTTTCCCCTAAACTCTGACGGTCGACTGTTAACTGCGTAGTTAAGCATTTGTCGCCATACCGTTTGGCGAAAATAGCTATTTCGCCGTACCGTTTGGCGAAAATAGCTATTTCGCCGTACCGTTTAGCGAATATGTATTGTTTTTGCAATTTTTGTTTTTCACCGCTGTTGCTATCAAAAAATGTATTATTTAAAAAAATTCGTTCAAGGACACACCATTCGAGAAGTTATTACGATGGATAAGTGTTGATGTTGGTTGCACGTACAAATTACTTCCTCCGCTTTTTTTTACTATTATTTTGGATATTGACACGGCCTTTAAAAACTCTTTTGACAATTAATTTTTATAATTATATGTTAGCCAAAATTAATAAAATATAATTGCATGGAAGTACTTTTGGTGATAAATTTAAATAATTGTGTGAATAACAGAGGGAGTAGCAAAGCGCATGGGTCACGGGTAGCCTATATTAATTTTCTATGTTGAATAGCGTGCAATGCCATGTCGCATAATTTTTTTCCCATGTATAAAACATATTTTTGGATTTTTCGGTGATGTAGTTTGTAAAATTTAACTGGCTATGAGCCGTTGGCGAATTTGCGTAACCATGAGGTTCTTGTTCAAAATTTTTGGTAAAGGATTTGTTCGTGTTTTTTTAAAAACCAACTAATTTTGCGTAACCATGGTTCTTTTGTAGGAAAAAAGGTGGAAGGATTTATTCTTAATTTTGGTTGTCGCGAGGCGTAGGAAAAGTTGGGCTAAATTTTTTATTGGAAAAAACATAATTTCGGTTTTCTCAGTTGTGTTTTTTGTAAAAATTGGTTGGCTATGAACAATCGACGACTTTGTGTAACCACAAAGTTCATTGGTTAAAAAATCCGGCAAAGGACTTGTGGGTGTTTTTTAAGAAATCGGCTAATTTTTTCATGGGCTGGATTTTTGTTGGGAAAAAAAGGTAATTTCAGTTTCTCAGTGGTGTTTTTTGTAAAAATTGGCTAGCTTTTAACCATCGACAAATTTGCATAACCACAAGGTTCATTGGTTGGGGGAAAAGGATTTATTTGTGATTGGTTGATGTGCCGAGCAGGAAAATTGGGTTGAATTTTTTATTGGGAAAAACGTAATTTTGATTTTTTTTCGGTGGTGTTTTTTTTTTGTAAAAAATGACTAGCTATGAACCCTCGACGAATTTCAGTACCCACGAGGTTCAATGATTGGAAAAAATAGTGAAAGGACCTATGCGCGATAGCAAAAGGCTGGTGGAGGACTCGTTCACGAATATGCAGAACTACGAGGTACTTGCAAAATTATCGGTGGAAGGACTTAGATGCAATTTTGGATTTTATGAGGAGTTCCCTGAAAAAATGTTGATGTTGCAGCCCTATCTGGCAGGGGATCCCACGCGCTTTATATATAGTTATTATTATTATTATTATTATTATTATTTGGTAAAACTAGCGAAGTGATGAACACGATTCTCATGCTAATATCCATATATATTTAGAAAAATGTAAAATAGGCTATAGGACACTCTAAGTTTATTTATTTTGCTGTATAACAGTGTTCTTTTATGTATTTACCAAAAAAAACACTGAACTTATAAGCGGTTTTAAACCATCTTCCCCAAATGGTTAGCCTGATAGGTGATATCACCCCCGACTCCGAGCTTATAAGTAGGGTTGTAAAAAAAAGCTTGAGCTCAGCTCAATCTAAACTTGATTCGAGATCGATTTGAGCTCCAAACGAGCCAATCTTGATCTCGAGCTCGCAAGCTTCACTGAGCCGAGTTCAAATAACTCGTGAGCCTACTCGAGTTTGGACCAAGCTTACTCGAGCTTGTTACCAAGTTTAGTGTAGCCGAGCTTATTCGAGCTTGTTACCGAGCTTACTCGAACTTACCAAGTTTACCAAGCTTACTCAAGTCTAACTCGAGCCTACTCGAGTTTGGACAAAGCCGAGCTCGAGCCTAAATCGAAACTCGGACCCTAACTCAAGCTCAGCTTGAGCTTTACCGAGCTCGAGTCTAAGAATCTAAGCTAGCTCGAATTCGACTCATTTTGCAGCCCTACTTATAATTTGTAGCAACAATATGCAAGTCATAGCCATGACCATCGCCCTACCCCCACAAGCCATCATAGCCAGCTTATTCGCGGATTCTCCATACCACAACTGGGCACATAACTTGACCCAATTCTAAGTGAAGTTATCCACACATAAAGTAGGGGAGGTCCTTTTGGTTGCATAATTCTTGTCTTTCAACCTGTTTACAACCGACCAGATTGAACAGGTTGGAGGTTATCTTCCGTTAGAATTGTATGGTAAGTTTTTTTTCAACTTCTCTTAAAATTCCATGTGTATTCATGAAAGGGCAACAGTAAAAACCATGATCAAGTAGTCATGTTGTTGCTAGATAGCTAGCAGCTGCATGTTACTTGCTTGGCAATTTATAGCCATCTAGTTAAAGGGGGCGGCTAGGAATCGGATGTTCGATAGAAAGCTTCTCATCAGACATATCGACGCAATATTTTTTTAATAACGTGTGCAACAATTATAATCACCATATGCAACAGAATGCACAATAACAGTGGAATGTCGAGAAAAAAAAATCTAAATTGGATGAAACCATGAGTATAGAATGTAGCTAGATTTTAAAATGGTTCAAACATTGTAAACAAAAGAAAATACAAGAACACAACACATCAACATTTGAAAAAAACAGTTGCAATATTTTAGAGTTGCTCATACAACAATTGGAGAAAATGTTTGCAACAAAATTAAACATCAAATTTGAATATATGCAACAAATCTGTAGTGATGTAACAAAAATTCGCTATATCTGCAAAAAAAATCCCGCTCCATTGCAATAAACCCATCCTAACCATCAATATAACAAAACCAACAAGCTATTTCAACAAAAAAAATACTTTTGATGCAACAATTCAGAGTCCCTGCACAACAAAATGTTCTAGCCACCAGATTCCATGTTAATAAGTTGCAACAAAACAAAACACTGATTGCAACGTCACTAGATAATGTATGCAACAATTGTAATCAATATATGCAGCAAAAACTCCGATTGCAACAGTGTACAACAAAGTGCAATAAACAATCCATTGAATTGCAACACAAAACACAACACTTCAGCGTTCTCCCACGCAAGAATTGAGATAGCTCATGAAATATTTTAATTTTGGTTCTACAACATTCATTAAGACAAAATGAGAAAAAATAAGCACAAAGAAACCATATAAGACAATCAGTTCATGTGCTTGCAACAAATATTTGCTCCATATGCAACAAAGTGCAAAACCAACAAACAAAATTTGTGTAACAAACTTGAACTACTAGGGCAACAAATACAAGAACCTATTGCAACAAAAAAAATTAAAAGTCACCCTTCCTTTGTATACTACGCTCTTCTTCCCCCGCAAACTCCACCACCCCCTTCCTCCCAATCAAGAAGCAGCAAGTTAAATGGAATCCACCGAACCAGGAAATGGAGGACTACTACTGCTACTTTCCCACCTCCTTGGAGACCATTGACGACCTCGATACGGGCTTTCTAGGCGTTCACTCCACCTCCCGCCACGCCACCAAACCTCGTTGTCGCCAAGGCCCCACTACAAGTCTTAACTGTGATGACACCGGCAAGCTCTGGCTCCACTACCTCAACGCCTACTCCCGGTGCGAGCGGACACTCGCCGGAAACAAGGATATGGGGAGATGCTAGGCTTGATTTGGATAAGGATGGTGTTGATATCTAAGAGAGAGAGAGAGAGAGAGAGAGAGAGAGAGAGAGAGAGAGAGATCTGTTTGGTACTACAAGAAAGAAAGAAAGTAACAAGGGGAAGAGAACTGAAGTGGGTAATAGTGTAGTCAATATAGTGGATCGTGGGCGTCGCTCTAAGCGTCCGATGGCATCGGACGAAAGCAGTGTAGCGATTCCGATCCAGTTAACGAGCTAGCTATATATAGCTAGGTACAACCGTACAACACAATCCCTTACCCATGTTTTTTCACATATGAAATTATAATCATGATTAGGCTGAATCTGATCGTGTCTTACGTGATTTTTGCTGCTAATGTCTCTTAATGATCTGGTAGCTAGCTAGTAGACAACGAAGCTTATGCGTCTTAATGAACCGGGGATCGCCCGATCGAGCACCATTATCTTGGGGACCATCCTTGGATATGAAATCGCTGGACTCCATGTAGAAGATTATATCGTTCTCTGCTAATCTGCCATATAGAAAACAGAGAGAGAGAGAGAGAGAGAGAGAGAGAGAGAGAGAGAGAGAGAGAGAGAGAGAGAGAGAGAGAGAGAGAGAGAGAGATGTGCAGCAGTATAACTCCAGGACAGCACCGCTGCTCGCTCTTAGAATGAGATGCGTAGCAGTAATCGGTAGAGTGCAGCTCTAGTAGAAATATTCTTCGCGTGACGCACGTGTGTTTTTGTGCTTAAATTTTCTTCGTCTGTCTGGATTTTTGTGCTTTTTCTTCGTCTGCTCCAGATGAGGCCCGATGGCACGGGTCATCCATGACGCACGTGAAGATTTGGTGCAGCGATCGATTATTCGTTCGTCACTGGGATTAGATAGCTAGAGGCGTTGGCCTAAATCTAATTACAGGCCGAGCTGGATGGCTCGCTCACTGGCTGCAGCCTGCAGGCGATCGAGCGAAGTCCGTAGCAGGCTGATCACGACAGGTTAACAGATGAAACACTTTTGGTCACGTCGCGTTCGTCCGATGGGCGCGGATAAGTAATTGCAATTAGCGACGTGTATTACAGGTTAACAGCAGTGTTAACCGTGACCAAGTAACTCGGCAGCCGATCCAATTAGTCCAGTTAACACAATACACGTGTATTGCAATTAGCTAGCTAGTCTCACTCTCACTGTGCATGGCGCCGTAACAAGGAGATCACGTCATCGCGTCACTTGCATGCTTCGTCGATACCATAAAGATTGGCCGTTCTTGAATTTTTTAGGTATTAATTCAATACACGGCTTTAACTACAGCTTAATTATTATCATAATATATACGTACTAGTAAAAACAACAAAAAATATACATATCGTGAAAATATTCTGCAAGAAAATCCGATCGCATTATTTTATGTAGTACTTTAATATGTATTAACGGTCAAAGTCCCACTGCGAGCTATGTATCAGTGGACGGAGGAAAGCCGCTTGGCCATGGAATAAGGCATATGCTCTGCGCTGCTGGTGCTTGCGTGGATGGATAAAGCATGGGCGGAAAATGATAACTAAATCAGGGAAACAATCATGCTGCTTCGTCCCCAGTCGCGGCCGCTGACGCAGGAGGGGCCAAATCCTTCTCTCTCGTGTTTTCCTTCCCTGCCGGTGCTGTCAGATCAGATCTAGAGTACTCTACGATGGCCTCGTATGGGGGAGTACGGCAAAGCTCGCAGTTGCAACGGAACATTTCCTTGCAGAGAACAAGGTAATTTCTACCGGACTTTTAACACAAAAAAGAAAATTCAGGCTCTTCTAATACGTTGTATACGGCTGCTTGGGTATTTTCTTTAATACATGGTCTGAAGATCTCGAGAGATGTTTTTTATACACCACTGTTCGAGAGTTGCTTGGCTATACATGGTCTGATTCTATATAGAAATCGGCTTCTGATTCGCAGAGGAGCTGTTCAGGATCCTCCCGTTCGGCAAGTAATCCGTTTTTTTAAAAGCAGAAGAAGCTGAAACGAACGGAACCCTAAGCATAAATGAATGGTAGACGTTGATAATTTTTTTTCTAAGATCGGAGAAACTTGTATTAAAAATTATTTTAATAATTTTTTTCTTTCCCCTGAATTTACCATACACAAACGGTAGAGCTGTTCATATTGACGGGATAACACTGCACCCACACATCAACGTATTCACAAGCCCAACGGAGCACTCCGGATGATCACACCAATAGATGCCCGGAGAGGAATTCCTTCTAGGGCTGGGAAGTCGGACACTTCACCCGACTCTGCTGCGCGGCCGTCCCACCACCTACTACCTAGCCTTCTTTCGCGACAGGACACAGGGAACCGACCCGTGATGTGACGGCCCGCCTTTTTAGGGGCAGATCCGTACGCCGGCATACCAGGATGATTAGGCTGAGGAATCAAGCGATATTATCGCAGAAAAGTCAAATTCCAACATTTTTATGTGCAATATAAGGCCTAACGCCAAGGTTTTCTGAAGAGCGCGGCCCGAATAACTTACAAGAAACACCGACAGCAGGCCGAGCAAAAGACTAAGACCTCAAAACCAAATTTGCCATCTACGCATTCCTAACGCCCAGCCTTCTTCAAACTCTCGAGAGTCGGGGTTGCAAGGGTGAGTACGGAGTACTCAACAAGTCGCACGGAAAACACCGAATATTACATGCAAGGGTGTAGCACAACATTGGTACAAGGTTAAAGTATTTGTGGATGCAGCTTTATTTGTAACATCATTTTACATGTTAAAACACAATCCATAATAATAGTAATCCAGGGGGGTTCCATTCACAAAGTCATCACCATTAAAACACATCACCATTAAACCACATTCTCAAAACATGCACCAAGATCTACTTGAGCTAGGTTACTGGATTCACCCCAATTAAACTTAGCTTCATTTACCTAAGCACTACAGATTCGAATACCATTTATTCACTCTGCAGAGGTGTTCACTTTACCCACAAGATTCCACGATCGTTAATGCCAACTCGAGTTTAACACGCAACTTAAATGCGTCGGATCGAGGTTATCATAGCTGTGGACATTTCCTCTTCATCCCTATCCCAGAGTTTTGCTCCACATTATCCTGGTCCCCACTTGGCCGGTGTGGAGTGCTTGGTCCCGCTCGTGGCACCTACCGCTGTGAACCCGAAATGCCACAGCTTCCTCGTGCACACTTTCGTTTCACTCCCATAATCATTGGACCATCTCCCACACCTGGAAGGTAACCCTGCTCCTATAGGTATTCCGAGGGAAAGTACAATGTACCGAGCTATGTTGAGTCAAGCCAACGAAGTTGACCGCCCAACTTTGTGGTTGAACGAGTTCTTAAGTTATTTACTTTGCTCAAGGGGATTTATTATCCTTATATTGCCAAAGACCAAGCCTTTTCCGATCCACAACCCCCTTCCAGATCCGCAGACGCCACCGTGACAAACCCAAGGCATCAATCATCGGATTGGAACTCATCCACTCAGGATTTATCCAATTCGCCCCCAAACCGTAGCACTTTTCCAAATGCATCCGAACCAAACGTTCGGCAGCCTTTCATTTCCATTATCAAAAGCATTTGACTAAACTAACAGGATAATAATAATTAATATAGGAATATTAAGTAACCTAAGGTTACAAGGATATAATTAGGTTCAATATTTTTCAAGGAAGTCTCATGAGCAAATTGGCATTAACTAAGTATCATGTCATTCTAAACTAGACAGATTTGCAATATTTCAATATACAGTAAAGTAATGCGGTAGAAAATAGTAATTGACTATAATAAGGCATGAATAGGTTCAACATGATCAAAGGTGTACGGCTTGCCTTGCGAGGCGGAAGGGTTCCCTAGTTCGGGGTTGGTGCAGTCGAGCTCGGCTTCACGCGGGTCCGGCTCCTGTCCCAAGGACTGCTCCTGCTCTCGTGGTCGGCTCCGGGAGTTGGTACTGCTCGGGCATCGGTTCTCGAACTCGAATCGCGGCACGGGGGAAAGCGGGCGGCAGCGGAACGAGCCGGCGGCGGGGTCCGGCCGGAGACGGAGGAGGCGACCGTGGAGCGGCCACGGTAGGGCACGGGAGCGAGTGGGGGAGAGGGGAAAGGGAGAGGAGTTTGCCACGGTCCTTATGCGCGGCACGGGAGGAGGCGAGCGGCGGCGGAGCGGCTTAGCGGCAGCGGCCGAGACGAGGAAGACCCCCGTGGGGCGGCCACGGAAGAGCTCGAGGGAGTACGGGAGAGAGGGGAACGAAGAGAGGAGATGGGTGGCGAGCTTGGGGGACAAAAATGGCGGCTGGGAGGGGCCTAAATAGCCGGCGAAGATGATGGAGTCGCCGCTCCATCATTGCGATGCGGCGATGGGGACGAAGGCGGCCGCGGCTCAAGCGGCCTTGGCGCTAGTGCGGCGGAGTGCCCTACTGCCAGCACTGGCGCAAGGTCACGGGCGATGGGGCCTTGCGCAGCGCGGCAATGGCAGCGAAGAAGCCGCCATGGCGGCGCTCACGGGTAAGATGAACAGTGCGCTTGTACCGCGCGGGCGCGAAGCGCGGAAGCGGCAAGCGCGTGCGAGCGTCGAGGCGGCAGAGCGGGGCGAGGCGCAAAGGGAGGAGGGAGGCGTAAAAGCCGGAAGAGGAAAGCGTCAAAGCTCCGAAACTTTCCCAAAACAGCAAAAACCCAAAATCAGCTCAAATAAATCCAAATAAATTCGAAAAAAATCCAAATAAATCAGGAAAAATCAGACAAAGTAAATAAAGTCTAATTGAACTTTTTTTTTTTTTTTTTTTGAAAATTTTGGGGTATTTCAACCTACCCCACTTAAAATAAATCTCGTCCCCGAGATTCATTCCGCCTGGGGAAAGAGGTTGGGAAAATTCTGCTGCAAAACCTGATTCCTTTTCCAAGGGTTTCTTCGAGCACGTGATTCTTCCACCGTACTCGATAAATTCTGACAGTCTTAAATTCCAAATCTGTTTTCCATGATTTTCGAGATCCTGACCTGTCTCTTATGGAGAATCTCGAATCCAAATCCTTTGGGTAGCACTTGTCCCGATCGTTGATGGAACCTGCCTCTCCGAGGCATACCGTGAATTTCCAAACAAATCCTGAACCAATCAGAATTTGCATGCCATTCCTCTCGATTCTGTAAGAATCTTCGTCCATTTATCCTGCCTTAGCTCCTTATTTTTCATCCAAAATTGCGTGGGTTTTGATGGTCGGTATTTTTCGACATAATTTCCTTTCGGAGCCAATGTAATCTTTCTGTTACATTGGAGCTTGCACTCAATTTATTGGTAGTGATCCTTTCACGGATCTTTGTATCCTGAACGAGCTGGGTTCCACTGCTGTTTAATCCTAGTCCTTTATTTCGTCCCAAGGGTTTAATATTTCCTTCCGTGATGTCTGGGCTGTCTTGGTAACCGAGGTGGTGTGGAGGCTTTTGTGGACGGTAATAGGTGGCCTGATTGGGTCCCAAGTGTTTAGAGCGTAGGTTTTCGGACATTTTCTTCGCACTTTGGTCGCTTTTCTTCTCGCTTGTCTACCTGGCGGAGGGTATCAGGTCAAAGTTCAAACCGGTCCTTGTAGCCTTATTCAGACTTTCTCAACATTGAGCTAAACTAGCTCACAATCCGACTCGAGGGATTCTTTGTAGTCCATCAATCCGGTTGAATCTAATTCTACTAACTGTTCTTTCCAAAAGATCTCCTGGTAGGTCAATCCATTAGTGATGTTCCTTCGTCGTCAATCCTTGCCGATTCTTTAGGTAACCTGGCGGCAAGGTCTTTTCTTTCCTTTCCCATTTATATACGGCACCGTGAGGGATGGTGGCGCAACGGCTATTGTTTTGGTGGTCCATCTTATCTTTCTCGACATACTTTACATCCAAATCCAACCACGTGTTTATTCATTACTTTCGCCAAGATTCCTTTCTTCAACACCGTATATTCTTGCTCCGTTGAGCGCCGACCATTTGGGTGGGTGAATTTTGTCAAAATCAATCCTCTTATATCTTTGTCTCATTAAACCATCCTTCAAGGAAGCCTTCGCCTTTCGACACTATCTCAAGGGCCTAACTGCCGCAACTCGCATTCTAGCCGAACGTGTCCTTTTCTTAAATCATTTAATGGCGTTCCTTCTTGTGCAAACCTTAGCCATCATGTTTACTTTTCCTCCTGGTGATTCCGATTTTGAGGTTGAAACTCAAGTCCAATTATTTTCCTTTATTGCCTATTCTGACTCTGTGTTCATCTCAGAGGGTCGCCATTCTAGGGGTGCTGAGCTAAAGGCTGGTTATTTCTGGAATAGTCTTTGGCTAATTCCTTGTCCTATTATTCTCGGAAAACTTCTGACTCCTGTCACTGACATGGGTTGCTTTCATTCCATCATTACTTGGTTGTTGAGATCCATTTTTATTCCACCTCTCAGTGGTGATGTGTCATGGGGAACGAATCTTATTTAACTCAGTGAGTCACTATATATATATATTTTTTTGTTCATCATTCGCACAGCTCATGTGTCAAAAACAACTACTTTATTACCAATATATTGTCCGGACCTTACATTCTTGATAGTACAAGTCGATCCTAATCTTTATCCCTTGATCTCCATATCCAAGTTGCCACATTCAAGTCCGGCTATTAGTCTACTTCCGATTGCTTGGAATTTTCAGCAATTCCTTATTAACTGATCAAGTTGCGATTGTTGTTCCTTTGGACGTGACATGATTGGATATCTTCTGGTGTCTTTCCTTTGTCCTATCTTGTATCTTATTCCTTGGGTATCTCTCGCTTCATTGCTATGCGGACGTCACTAGTCGGTTGGTGGAGGTGAGGGTCTATCACTCGCGTCACAGGCTACCAGGGTTGGTAGACTTTTCTTTGGGCAATTGGCGCCTCGAAATGTCCCATTTGTTCAATGATAGCATTTATCCCACCTCGTGGGACAATTGACGGCAGTGGTCTCCATTGCGCTTGTAGCACTTAACCGATTTGGGCTGAGGTTTCGCAGTGTTGGTTGCTCTTTTTCTTTTGAATGTTTCTTGTTAGGGAATCCGAGGGTGAGGTCTGGGTCTTTCCTCCGATCCGCGGGAGTCGGATTCCATGTCTGTTGAATTTCTTTCTTTCTCTTTTCATCATTTTTAATTCATTCCTGGCTTCTTCGATTGCTATCCATTTGTCCATTACTTACGACATGTCCTTTATGGCTGAGGTATGGAACTTCAGGCTCTTCTGTAATTCTTCAAATGATTATTTCATCCTACTAGCTTGAGGGTCCATCTCCTTGGGAATATCACTGGTAAAGTAGTCGGATTCGTTCGTATATCCCATCGCATGTACTTTCCTCTTGTCTATCCAGATTTCCTTGGGTGTGTTCTTGAGGTTTTTCAACTAGCCGCTCAAAATTCTTTCCAATAACTGCAGTATGGTGCCTTTCCGCTTGTTGTCTGCTTCTTTCCATTATGGTCAAGAATTGAGCTAGGTTGGATCGGGTGATTTCGACTCTTCATTTCTCGCCGAGTCATGCAGAATTTTGATCCAAAATCGCCATGGTCTCAATCGACTTTCTTTTCTGGCCTGCGGCAGGTTTTGAGGAAAGCGAAAAAGACGAGTAAGAATTTAGGGCATGGGGTGGGAATAGCAAGAATAGATGGGGCTCAGATGAATTGAGGGAACCTTTGAATTAGACGGAAATATATAGATAGTTTAAGCAATCAAAATCACAGAAATAGAGAACTTAGCAATTTTTATAAGACATGGATCATGCACAAAACCGTTTTAAGGTTCGGCATAACCCATTTTACATTACAAAAGCCTAAAACAAAGAAGGGCACAACTTCTACGACTAACGGCCTAACTACTGCTGACGGTATCATCTCCAAGCTGCTGGCGAAGATCGGCGGGGATTTTGAAATTTAGACGGGCAGGTGAAATCTTAAAACAAAACTGAGAGAGATGAGAAGCTCTAAGGAAGACAAGGTAGCAGGGGGAGAAGGAGACAGCAATAATACTTATATTTTCGAAACTCATTTTGTTTGTATATCAAAAATAAGTTTTGAAAGGTTTCCTAATCCAACCTAAGGTCTTAATCTATGGTCAAGCCAAAGCTCTGATACCACTTGTGACGGCCCGCCTTTTTAGGGGCAGATCCGTACGCCTCGGACTACCCAGATGATTAGCTGCCAGGAACCAAGCATATTATTGCCAGGCAAAGTCAAATTCCAACATTTTTATGCAATATAAGGCCTAACGGCCAAGGTTTTTCTGAGAAGAGGGCGCAGCAGGCCCGAATAACTTACAAGCAAAACACCGCAGCAGCCTGAGCAAAAGACTAAGACCTCAAAACCAAATTTGCCATCTACGCATTCCTCGAACGCTCCACTTCTTCAAACTCGAGAGGGGGTCGGGGTTGCAAGGGTGAGTACGGAGTACTCAACAAGTCGCACGGAAAACACCGAATATTACATGCAAGGGTGTAGCACAACATTGGTACAAGGTTAAAGTATTTGTGGATGCGCTTTATTTGTAACATCATTTTACATGTTAAAACACAATCCATAATAATAGTAATCCAGGAGGGGTTCCATTCACAAAGTCATCACCATTAAACCACATCACCATTAAACCACATTCTCAAAACATGCACCAAGATCTACTTGAGCTAGGTTACTGGATTCACCCCAATTAAACTTAGCTTCATTTACCTAAGCACCAGTATTCGAATACCATTTATTCACTCTGCAGAGGTGTTCGCTTTACCCACAAGATTCCACGATCGTTAATGCCAACTCGAGTTTAACACGCAACTTAAATGCGTACGGCCGGATCGAGGTTATCATAGCTTTTCGTTGGACATTTCCTCTTCACCCTATCCCAGAGAGTTTTGCTCCACATTATCCCCGGTCCCACTTGGCCTGTGGAGTGCTTGGTCCCGCTTCGTGGCACCTACCTGCTAGAACCCGAAATGCCACAGTTTCCTCGTGCACACTTTCGTTTCACTCCCATAATCATTGGACCATCTCCCCACACTGGGAAGGTAACCTGCTCCTATAGGTATTCCGAGGAAAGTACAATGTACCGAGCTATGTTGAGTCAAGCCAACGGTTGACCGCCCAACTGTGGTTGAACGAAGTTCTTAAGTTATTTACTTTGCTCAAGGATTTATTATCCTTATATTGCCAAAGACCAAGCCTTTTTCCGATCCACAACCCCTTCCAGATCCGCTGCATCGGCCACCGACAAACCCAAGGCATCAATCATCACCGGATTGGAACTCATCCACTCCGGATTTATCCAATTGTCCCCCAAACCGTAGCACTTTTCCAAATGCAGACCAACCAAACGTTCGGCAACTTTCATTTCCATTATCAAAAGCATTTGACTAAACTAACAGGATAATAATAATTAATATAGGAATATTAAGTAACCTAAGGTTACAAGGATATAATTAGGTTCAATATTTTTCAAGGAAGTCTCATGAGCAAATTGGCATTAACTAAGTATCATGTCATTCTAAACTAGACAGATTTGCAATATTTCAATATACAGTAAAGTAATGCGGTAGAAAATAGTAATTGACTATAATAAGGCATGAATAGGTTCAACATGATCAAAGGTGTACGGCTTGCCTTGCGAGGCGGAAGGGTTCCCTAGTTCGGGGTTGGTGCAGTCGAGCTCGGCTTCACGCGGGTCCGGCTCCTGTCCCAAGGACTGCTCCTGTTCCTGTGTCGGCTCCGGGAGTTGGTACTGCTCGGGCATCGGTTCTCGAACTCGAATCGCGGCACGGGGGAAAGCGGGCGGCAGCGGAACGAGCCGGCGGCGGGGTCCGGCCGGAGACGGAGGAGGCGACCGTGGAGCGGCCACGGTAGGGCACGGGAGCGAGTGGGGGAGAGGGGAAAGGGAGAGGAGTTTGCCACGGTCCTTATGCGCGGCACGGGAGGAGGCGAGCGGCGGCGGAGCGGCTTGGCGGCGACGCGCGGCCGGAGACGAGGAAGACCCCCGTGGGGCGGCCACGGAAGAGCTCGAGGGAGTACGGGAGAGAGGGGAACGAAGAGAGGAGATGGGTGGCGAGCTTGGGGGACAAAAATGGCGGCTGGGAGGGGCCTAAATAGCCGGCGAAGATGATGGAGTCGCCGGCTCCATCATTGCGGTGCGGCGATGGGACGAGGCGGCAGGCTCAAGCGGCGCAGCGCTAGTGCGGACCGAGTGCCCTACGAGCTAAGCAGCGCAAGGTCACGGGCGATGGGGCCTTGGCCAGCAGCGCCAGGCGCAGCGGCAGAAGCTGCCATGGCAGCTCACGCTGGGGAAGATGAGCAGTCGCTTGCATGCCTTGTGGCGCGGCGGCGCGAAGGCGGCAAGGCGCGTGCGGCGTCTTGGAGGCGGCAGAGCGGGGCGAGGCGCAAAGGGAGGAGGGAGGCGTAAAAGCCGGAAGAGGAAAGCGTCAAAGCTCCGAAACTTTCCCAAAACAGCAAAAACCCAAAATCAGCTCAAATAAATCCAAATAAATTCGAAAAAAATCCAAATAAATCAGGAAAAATCAGACAAAGTAAATAAAGTCTAATTGAACTTTTTTTTTTTTTTTTTTTTGAAAATTTTGGGGTATTTCACGTGAGGCCGCGCCGGCCGTGCAAGCCTTTCCGATAGGGCCGTCTGCTTCATTGAACTGTTGTCAAGCGAGTACTGCATGTGTAGTGCCCGTTGAATTGTTGTGCAGCATGTTTGCGACCATACTTTGTCGTAAAATGGAGTTCGTAACATCTTTGCCGTCCGTGCATTAAAAATCTTCAAGGCTCCTTCCTTAAAGAAACATAAAAGATTCTTGGTGTTTCAAGCGAACGCTTGGTTCTCCTGCAAATAAAGAATTTAGATGGAAATAAAAAAGAATACTCATGTCAGACATAATGGGGGAACATCTTATTGGGTAAAATGGGGAAGAAGACCCATGAAGCCCACCGCAACAGCAGTGTTCAGGGTCACCTCGGTGCCGCGCTCCCTCGGCTTGAAAGGAGCTTGTGAGATAGCGATGACAATTTTACTTATAGATTTGGGTACCCGTAGTACCCAACCTGATAAGGACAGACACAGTAGCACTTTAGAGTTCAAACCCACTGGTTTTTGGGTTTGGAGTACCCGATAAGGTCATAAAATGGACGTGAGTGTTTATTTGTACCCATATGTATCCAATGTGTACCATATAACATGTGAGCCTTATTTTTTAGAGATACACATAACTCCCTGTTCCCCATTCCCCCGATCCTCCAGTCTGGCCGACCACCACCGACCCCGCCTTCCGCGCCCCTCCCTCTCTCTCCCGAGTCCTATCGCCCTTCGCCTTCCACCATCGCCTCCATCTCCCTTGGCACTGGGCAGCCCCCTTGCCTCCTTTCGCCCTGGCCGCCTCGCCCCCCACAGCCCGCCTATCCCTCCCAAGTCCCGCCACCCTCCGCCTTTTGCCATCGCATCCGTTTCCCTCGGCGTCAGCTTGGTCCCCTCACCTCCTCCGTCCCTAGGCGCCTTGCTCCCCTCGCGGCCTCACCCCCATGGTTGCCTCACGCGCCCCTCCCTCTCCCTCCTAAGTCCAGCTGCCCTTCGCCTCTCGCCACCGCCTTTGTCTCCTCTTTGCCCCGGTGGCCTCGCCCCCCACGGCCCCTATCACCCCCATCGTCCCCCACAGCTCTGTGCCTCATGGGTACCTATTGGGTATCGGATACCCATTATGTTCAGGTGTGTTCCTGTGAAGCTTAGTGGGTTCGGTGGGTAGTATGTGTTTGGTTTTTGGGTGGCTGGTCTAAGGCGGTTGTATCTGGATGTACCCACCAGATTGTCATCCCTATCGTGTGCTCGACCTCACGCTTAGCAGGACTCCTGCCGAGCTCTTCATGCTTGACAGTTGTCTGGAAAGCTTACAGAGCTTCGCGAGCGTGTCAGATGATATATATCACTTATCGTATCTTTCACGGTTAGAGAGAGGATCTTTTTTGCAAAATTTTTCAGAAGAGGGCCATATTTCCGAAATTTTTGTGTGAGGGAACTAGATCTACTTGATTGAAAGCGCAGCAGAATACTTCATCTACGACCGTGCCCAGTGCTCCATGCGAAATTCAGTATGACGTGTTTCCCCCCAGCATGGGTAGGTCATCCTGTGCGTCAGTGCGTTCACCTTGCAGGAGCAAGCTATGGATATATTTCCGCGTTGCACCCTGTAGTAAACGTTAATTCGAACTATACCCTCAGGTTTTTATAATTGCATCGGAACCTCACTCGGTATTCTCGGCTGACATCTGTGGTTCCAATACAACATGCTACTAAAAGCAAAATTGTTTCCTTCAAAAGGGAGAAACAAAAGTTTCAGTGAACGGCTCAAAGCAAACCTTTTATCAATTTTATGCATGTTATCCTATTCCAATTTCCAAAAGAGAATATGTTGACCTCCCCATGTTTAAGAAAAAAAATATTCGACACATCGCACAAAAAATATCACTAAGAATGTACGATCAGCTGAAGTTTCACCTTTTTTTTTATGAAAAAGTTTAAAAAATTAACACTGCGGAATCAAATTAATTTTTTCGTACAAAACTATCTGTAAGTGAAGTGAGGCAGTCTAACTTTGATTTGTACTGGATAAAGAAACCGAAATCCTCTAGCACAAAACTAGTATATGTAATTGTCACTGAATAATTCAAGAGGATAGTGGTATAAACAGTGCCGGCTAGAAAGCCAAGGCATGGCAAATCGTTTTTGACTCGGAATCCATCGCCTCAAAATTCCCCAAACCACTCTTGCGCACCAAGCAAAACCACGACTGGTTTCTGTCGGCGAGCAATATTCCGGGGATCCAGGGACCCAACAGCAAAAACCAGTCCCGAGTCCCACCTAACCTCCCCGGCACTATAAATGGGGGCTCTCCCCCTCCTGCTCCTCTCTTCTCTCTTCTCTATTTTTCTTCTCCCCTTGTTTTTGCATTTTAGCCCCTCAGGAAGCTTGGATTTCGTGTCCGGTCCCTCGGCTCGATCCCGCGTGTGGTTGCTTCGATTGAGCGCGCCGCCTGCTGTAAGATAGCTCCCGGGCCTCTTGTTGTGCCGGGCGCGAACCTGCGCTCGATTCGGCTTCTTTCGGCGCAAATTTCGTGTTTTTTGGCCTAGATTTGCCCTGAGGGCAACTATCTAGGCGTTTCTCGTGGGTTTCGGCTTTGGTTCGGCCGATTTGTGGCTGGATTTGGTTGTTTGGGGCTGCGAAGCTTGGATCTTTGCGCTCAGGTTTTAGCATTAGAAACCCTCAGATTGGGGATTTCCTGCCGGAGGAAGTTTCCGAAGGAGCTGCCTTTGGGAGTAACTCTTCCAGTTCTGAGGGTTTCGGTGTACGCCGGGCTTGACAAGGAGCGTGGAAATCTCGTCTTTCGCGTGGGTTATAGTTGGATTGCGTGTGGTGGATATAGCAAGTTTGGGTGCTTTTGGGGGTCAAGTCTGGTGGTGGAAGCCCACGGGCGGGAGATTTCCTCCCTGTGCACGCCGAAAGGAGCCGCCTTTGGAAGGAGTTTCTTGCCATCCCCGAGGTTTCCACTTCCTCCCTTGGCCAAGTTTAAATTTGCCCTGATTTTCTTGCCTTGCAGTGATAAGTATGGGTTGCTGATCAAGTCTTGTGTCGTGAAATGTCAGGTTGGGGATTTCGTCCCTCCCAGGAAGCGAAGCAAGGTCTGCCTTCGCGAGGAGCTCTTCCGATTGACCGGGTTTGCACGCAGTGTCCTGGCTATTTAAGCGGCATTTGCATCCGAGGGATAAAATTCTGTGAGACTGGGAACTTTGGAGCCAGTTTGCATTAGGTGTTCTTGGAATGGGAAATCAATGCCAGAATGGCACCCTTGGGAGTGATTACTACAATCGGTTCCCCAGGGAGCACACCGTTCCTAGGTATGCCGATGGGTACCTCGAGGAGGATGGCTGCTTGGACTTGAAGAAGTTTGAGAAGCCTTGGCCTGAGGTGGACTCATTTAAGCCCACTGCTGCTGGTATTCTGAGGCGGGGCTTGGATCCGACATCTATCTCTGTCCTTGGGCGGAAGACAGCGGACCTAAGGGAGCATTATATCCTTGGTCGGAAGCTTGGGCAGGGCCAGTTTGGCACAACATACCACTGCACTGAGATCAATACAGGGTGCAAGTATGCATGCAAGACCATTCCAAAGCGCAAGCTCATCACCAAGGAGGATATCGAGGATGTGCGCCATGAGATCCAGATAATGCACCACCTGTCAGGCCACAAGAATGTTGTTGCAATCAAGAATGTCTACGAGGATGGGCAGGCGGTACACATTGTGATGGAGCTCTGCGCTGGTGGGGAGCTCTTTGACCGAATCCAGGAGAAGGGGCATTACAGTGAGCGGAAGGCTGCAGAGCTGATAAGAATTATTATTAGCATTGTAGCTATGTGCCATTCACTTGGGGTGATGCACCGTGATCTCAAGCCAGAAAATTTCCTCCTTTTGGATAAAGACGATGACCTGTCAATAAAGGCAATTGATTTTGGACTATCAGTGTTCTTCAAACCAGGCATGATATCAAATTTTGATGCATCCCAAGGAATTCCTTTTTAATCAACAATTGAATTCCATAAATGATACTATATATGTCTGTTTTGTCGTATGAGATTTTCTTGTAGCTAGATTGTAGTCACATTCAATTACACTTCTGCTAGCACCCCTAAGACTGACTATATGAGCGACCACTTTAACACTTAAATTAGTCTATAACAGTATGGCATGAGCAATATATTGGATGTCTTACTGATTCAACAATTCATACAATATTAGTCTGTTGTTGCTGCTTAATCTGACGATGGAGTAAGTTGATAACAGAAAACTTATGCCCCAGATCATCACCACTATATTATGTTTATCCACCTCGTTCATCTTTGTCAGTATTTGCATTGTATCTAACAGGCATCAGAACATGTGTGAAGTCATGTGGATTTATGAACCAATTCTTGAATTTTCTTTTTATCTAACTTTAGTAATTTACAAATTTCAGGTCAGGTTTTCACCGAGCTGGTTGGGAGCCCATATTATGTTGCTCCTGAGGTATTGTACAAACGTTATGGACCAGAATCTGATGTGTGGTCAGCTGGAGTGATGCTCTATGTATTGCTGAGTGGGGTGCCACCATTTTGGGCAGGTGAGTTATCTAATCTCAGGTGTTAAAGAGTCCACTGTCTTTATGGAATTGCTAAAATGATCAATATTGATCTTTACCAGAGACACAGCAAGGAATATTTGATGCAGTTCTGAAGGGCCACATTGATTTTGAATCAGACCCGTGGCCTAAGATTTCTGACAGTGCAAAGGATCTTATAAGAAAGATGCTCTGCCATTGCCCTTCAGAGCGTTTGAAAGCCCATGAAGTGCTAAGTATGTTTGATATATCTTTTCACTAATGTTGGTTGCCCTCTTGTTTTATTGCCTATTTGTGTATCACCATGTTGATTCATAAACTAGTTTCCAGCATGGTTTTACTTTTAATTCCTCAAATTAGTTGGTATTCATGATTTATTTTCGTATTTGTTTACTGAATTATATGTTATGTCAGGGCATCCCTGGATCTGTGAAAATGGAGTGGCCACTGATCAAGCTCTGGATCCCAGTGTTATCTCTCGCCTCAAACAGTTCTCTGCAATGAACAAGTTAAAGAAGTTGGCTCTGAGAGTGAGCAGTTCATCTACTTTTACCCTTTCATATGTCTGCTGTAACATTTGTTGTCATTTTATCATCATTGTCAATCATGGTGATTGAACTTCATCAGAATCTCTCGATATGTAATGATATTTGTCCTCTGTAGATCCTTACGATAGGGAAATAGTTTAATTTTTCGTAGCATCTTAACTTCATGTATTATCATGGACATTTGTTATGCAGCAATCCTATTTATTGTTGACTCATCAATTAAAAGTACAATTCATGTGGAATTACTATTGGTCATGTATGCACTCTGTTGCTGCCATGTAAACGAGTTCGTTTAAGCTGCTTCTCTAGGTTGGTCACCTGATTTTCTTGCAATAGAAAACACAAGTTTTTAGGTTTTGGCATTCCATGTGGGATAGGCACTAACATGCTGGAATTCAATTTTTTTCACTTTTCATTGTATGTCCTACAGCAGTATGGAATGCTTCTTCTGACACTTTATATGCTTCCAGGTGATAGCTGAGCGTCTTTCAGAGGAGGAGATTGCTGGGTTAAGAGAAATGTTTACAGCAATGGACACAAAAAATAGAGGTGTAGTCACTTTTGGTGAGCTTAGAGAAGGTTTAAGAAGATATGACACTGCATTTGGGGATACAGATATTAGCGATATAATGGATGCGGTAAGTAGATGCCTTTTTTCATGATTATGAAGGCATGTGCATTTATATTGAATGTGTAACACACTGACTTGCTGTCAGCCTGTCATATTGTTTTCAATGATTATGAGGTTCTGAGATATCTTCCATTGGAAATGCCTAAGTGATATTATATTGGATAGAACCATTTCTCTTTTCTGACATCATTGCATTAATATTGTGTAACATGCATTTGTTGGTAAGACTATCTGTCTTATTTTAGTGCTTTATCTAAACCCTCTGAAGCTTTTTCAGGCTGATAAAGACAATAACGTAACCATCAATTATGAAGAATTTGTTGCGGCAACTGTACCTCTTAACAAGATAGAACGCGAAGAACACTTGATGGCAGCTTTTACATATTTCGACAAAGATGGAAGTGGTTATATCACAGTTGACAAGCTTCAACGAGTTTGTGGAGAACATAACATGGATGACTCTTCCCTTGAAGAGATTATTTTAGAGGTCGATCAAAACAATGTAAGTAGATCATCTCAGTCTACGATCCAAGATGTCTCTGTTAATGACTATTGCCATGTAAGCACGATACTAACTCAGGAAGAATTTCAATGTAACACTTTTGGAATAGCTAAATATTATGCTCATGTTAGACTTTTAGTGTTGTGTGGGGTTGCATCTTTGAAAGATATTGCGATGGGTCTCAGTCTAACATGGCACTTCACTTGTAAAATTACACCTTCGGTGGTTCTGGGCATCTACCCTACTGTCACACTCACACCTAATACCGACAGTCTTTCTCAACAACTGAAAAAGAAGATCTACATGGTGTCAGCATGACTCAGTCAGTCTTTTGACAGACCCATTGGTCTTGGATTAAGTTGCAAGAATACGGATTCTTATATTTGAATAATGAAACTTGGAAGAAAGGCTACCTTTCCTTTGCATTGACAAACCATTAGTATGTAAAAAAAAGGCTAGTAAGAGTGATCTTACCTGGATAATGTTGTGAGAAAATGGAGTGGTGGTTTTCATGATTGCCAACAGTGCATCTGAAAAGTTCTTCCCAGCAGAATCTAATGCATCGTGTTTTGTCTTTTGTTTTTCAGGATGGTCAAATTGATTATGACGAATTTGTAGCCATGATGCAAGGCAACAATATTGCAATATTGGACTTGGGTGGCAAACAATGGAAAGCAGTATGAATGTAACCTTGAGAGACGCACCTCAAGCACATTGATGCACATGCCATGTGTAGATTTTGTTCTCTTCTCTTGTTCATTATTTCTTCACGGCCCAATTTGGGTTGTGATTTGCACGAGAAGAGAGCAGATCGATTCGTTTAGTAACATTTATTTCAAATAAATGCGGGCTGGTTAGTAGTATAATTGTCATGAGAGACAACAGTATGGGTAATATATAGTAGTGGTATATTGGGTCATGTAGTTGTAGGTTTGGCTAGTAATTAAAAATAGCAAAATACCAAAAGAGATGCATTCGGTTTGTTATTTGTTCTTTCTTGAAGTCCTGTCTCCTGAGATGACATACTCTTCAAGTTCGCATCTTTTTTTTTTATTAAAAAAAGTCTTAAAACCCCGAAATTTATTACTCCATTTGTACGAGTCATAATCAATCAGTCACCTTAATCGTAGGGTGGTCGTTTACACGTCTTCGTTGACGGTCGGAAACTTTCTTTCGAGGCACGGTCAGAAACTATGGTCGCCTGCTCTGGCAGCCCTGCGTATTGGCCCCATGAGCAAAACCAGAGCAACAAACGCAAAATCTGACGCTTTTGGAGGGAGAGAGAGAGAGAGCAATTTTTGATGAGTAGAGTACCTTGTTTGTTGTATGACAGTGTGACTATTCTAGATATATTCTAACATGAAAAATCTGATGAAACCTGGATGAAGCTCCTGGCTGCCTGTCTCAAGTGCCCTCCGACACCCGGGTCTCGTAAGCAGCGGCTATCTCCTACAAACGAAACGAGAGAGCGCTGCAAATAAGAATCTGCTGCCTCTAGCTCCGCAAAAAGATTGGAGCAATGTATTGTGTATTGGAGTGGTATTGTGTTGGAACACTTGCCTTGACGTCTCCATCTTTCGATAGAACACACCTCGATGTCACTGCACTGCCATGGCCCAGAACCCACCCGACCTCGCAGAGGAACCCGTCGCCGCCGTTCTCCGTGAACAAGCTCCACAGCTGCTTCGGCAGCGTCACGACGCCAGCCTCGCCTCTGACCAATCTCCGCGGTTCATCTGGCGACAACCCAGCGAACTTACCCTGCCCATCACAAATCTGTACATGTTACGCGCTTCATGAGAAACCATCACGTAACAGCAGTGGGACGAACGCTCACCGCCTCGGGATCCAACTCGTCCGAGAATCTCGCGGCCGACGCGTCGTTGCTCTCCCACTGCCCTAGAACCTCCGACACACGGAGCTTCTCTCCGGCGGCGAACCCGGTCTCGCGGGTGGCGCAGCCAGTGAGCTGCTCGCCGTTGCGGAACGGGCCGTACCACCGCTCGGAGAAAACCTTGACCCCGCGCAGCCGGGACTCCTTGGCCAGCGCCACCGTCTGCACCAGCCTGACCCTCACCTCCCTGTTGTCCGGGTGCACGATGCAGTGCTCCACCTCGAGAACCGGTGCCGGGCCCTTGGGCCAGGCGGCGACGTAGGACCCCGTGGCGCCGTACGCAAACGCCGTGGCGGAGGACGCGTGGCGCTGGTGGGAGGTGTGCACGGTGGCGGCGTCGGCCTCGCAGCCGACAGTGGGGAGCAGGCGGATGAGCCTGTAGTGGAGGGCGCACGGGGCGGCCGGGTCGGCGAGGGTCGGGCACTGCGTCTGCCAGTCGAAGACCTGCACGCCCCAGTCGCGGTAGGCCTCCGGCACGACGTTCTCGGGGAGCTCCACGGGACCGCCGGCCGCGGTGAACTCCGCGCCGAAGCCGTCCCACTCGCCGGACACCCGCGCTGCGAACTCTGCCCACTTACCTGCGTTGTTTGGTGCTTAAAGTTAGTTAAGGCACAGTCTTCCCCATTGGAGAGTGTGCCGATGCAAACATGCTATTGTGCTGCAGTTCAATTCCAATACCTACTTAGCTTGTAGACGGTGGACTGTCATCTTTGTGTTAAAATGCGAGATGTTAATGTCAATACTTGATAAGGGCTTCAGGAAGAAACTCTGTTTCTTTTATGTTTTTCATGTGCTCTGACCTTTGATAAGGCCTACCTAATCGTTTTAGGCTTTGTTATTTTTAAAATAAATAATTTTTAGGATCGGTACAGTCACAACTAACACTTGAACAACTTATATATTTTGACCCACCCGTGGGACCCAGGTACCAGGGTCACCAGCAGCAAAGAGGGCAAGAAAGAAAACACGAGGCGAGTTGAACCGCAAGGTGGCTATAAGTTTTGTAACCTGACTGCACGCCGGCGGCCGAGCCGTCCGTGGCAACGGCGGTGAAAGTTGCCGGAGAGACGGCGAGCGGAGCCGATCTCGCCAAGGACTTGGTGGACGGCCGTAGTCGAAGCGGAGGCGACGGCGAGGAAGGCGTTGCGGCTGCGGGCGGCGGGAGAAGCGCGCGGCAGTTGGCGCTGGGGATCAGGGACGGTGGTTGCGTGGAGATGATGCGCATTGCCATCGCCCTTTTCTTTTTTCCCCCCTTCCTTTTCACGTTATTTTCGGTTGATTCTTTCTTTGTGGCCCGGACCCTCTTCGAGTCTGGTGGCTTAAGAACGAACGACCGGTGGCCCAAGACCGACCCGTTGGGCGATAAAAGATGTGTGGGCGTGATTAGGATCACCGAGTTCGTGGACACCATGGACCGGCCGCGCGCGAGCCACTTGTTCAGATGTTGCGCCATGGACGGGCTTGGATTGCGAAAGAAAAGGAAAAACATTAATGATTCAAGTCCATAGGATGAATGCATCTATCAGATTCCAGTCCGACACATGCAACCATCTATCAATCTATCGACCTCCTTTTGTCGCTCTTGTCTTCATGTTTTTTTTTTCTTTCTCCACGGAAGCTTTATTACGAAAGAAAAAATCTCGCGTAAACTTTACGCACGCACAGCTAGCTTTGCATTACCTGTGCTGTGTTAGTTGCATCATTTGAAGTTTTCGTGCTAACTAAGTGTTTTATTTTGATACGAGTTTCATTGCGGGTAAGGTCAGGTATAGATAAGGTGCAGAGAAGTTATCCACACCCAAATCATACACTAACAATTGGTTCAACCTATGTCAAAGCAGATCAAACCAAACCGAACCAATTATGTCTTTGTCTCCAACTTGATACAAGCTAAGGTTCCCCATAACCGGATCAAGGGTGCGGTAAGAAGGTCATCTTCCTATATTACCTCCTCTCGTTTCAATTGGTGCAAGAGGAAAACACCGACTGATCCACTCATACCTAACCTGAGCCACACACATAGTCCAAAGGACCACGATAGAATGCTTCATGTCCAAATTGCTATGTCATGAAGTCTACGTCAACAGAAAACCACCCGAATAAGTAGAAAAATGACTGTAAGAAAAAATCAAACAGATTACACATCCTTGTAGGGACAAATCAAATTCAGGCTTATGGAGGGATAAGCTACCCGTCCCGTGACCAGTACCACTGAAGTCACGATCATAAACACCTACTCCATTACCTCCTCCACTACCCACTGACGGAGGGAATGGACGCTTTCCAACCTACATATCTGTAGGCTTTCCTCAATCTTTTGAGAATTAATTTCTACTACTTTTTATTCAACATTCAAAAAATAGTCAAACTCAAATACACTCTTTTTCCTCCCAACTTTTATAAATCCAAACCCCAGACCCTCTCTCTCTCTCTCTCTCCCCCCCAACCCGCCCCCACCTCGCCTCCCTCCGCCCTCGCCCCACCTTCCCCGCCGCCTCCTCGCTCGCCTTCCCCTTCAGCGTCCTCATGGATTTGCCACCATAGCGCTAACATCCAGTCGGGGGCGAGGGCGGTGCGGGTGCTGGGTCGAGGGCGAAGGCAAGCAGGAGGAGGGGAGAAGGAGAATGATGACCTCGTCGCCGGAGTTGAGTGGGGTCCATGACGACCTCACGGCCGGATCTGAGAGGGGACGGGTGGGAAGGGGGAGCACGCAGGTGACATGAGGTGAAATGCGAGGGCTAGCATGCGGGGAAGAGGAGTGGCCAAGGGGGAGATGGCATGGGGTGGCAGGGGAAGAGCGAGGTCGGGCACGAGGGGAAGAGCGAGGGTGGGAGTGGCGGAGGTGCAGCCGGTGAAAGCAAGCGGGAGGGAGAAGGAGAGCGGTGCGTGGGGGGCTCCGTGTTCCGTGATTTCTTGGCTGGCAACATTCCTGGAGACGATTGCATCAGTTGGAACACGATCGGGCGGTTCTAACGCCAGGGGATGACGTGGTCGTGTCGAGAAAGCGTCGATTCTTTCAGTATATGAAGTTTAATATTTTAGAGGAGTTAGCACTCTTTTCGTACCTGTCCTATGGAAGCTTTATATCCCTCTCAGAGTTCATATATTCCTTCATAACAGCTTGCTTAATTACCGAGGATAATATGAGGAAAAGATATGAAGTTGAAGGTCTTAATTGTATATTTTGTTGCACCTCAGAATCTATTAACCACCTTAATTGCCACCCACCACCGGTACTCTACTGCCCTAACTTCCCTCTAAATCCGGATTCCGGTGAACTCAATCCGTGACCTAAGGAACCCTAAACTTAATCCGGTAAACCTTGTCCTAACTCGCCACTACCTCCATGGTTAGAGAAGAAGAACACGTCGGCCTAGAGCACGAATCTCCAAGCACATCGCAAGGTCAGGAATCTGACTGATTTCACCAAAAATTTTATGCAACAAATTTTTAGCACTTCTGTTCTAAAAAAAGGAGTGGACAATAATAAAATTAACTTGTATGCTGAAGATGGAACAAAAGAGCTTTAATTACTCTACAATTCATGGACTATGGGATGCTTAGTAAGCCACGTGGTGAAGCAAACTCAACTGATGCTCGTATGATCCGGTTGTTATGATATGGTTAGAGTCCGTGTCCTTGTATGGAAGGACTCTATCCATTGGTGGGCGAATCTGAATTAATCTCCAGGGGTCATCCACTATATATATAGGGCATTTCCTTGTACAGAAACAATCAATCTAATAAAGAGAGATGTTTTTCCCTATATTGTGTGCGCTCTTTTTCTTCTGTTCGTGTGATTGCTTGACATGCCGCGGATTGGCATGGGTGAATGATCTTGTTTCACAACACGTTATCAGCACGAGTCTCTACCACAAGAAGCGGAGAATCGTCGACTACGATGAACGACTACTACCGGCGATTGATCGCCTGATCTGATCTGCAATTAACTCGCCATCAAGCCGGCATCTACTCGGATCGCTGAACAAGTCCCACGCGACTCTATCCTATGCGATAGTCAACACATCCGACATTAAGAACGTAAGTAATCGCGCATGATCAAAATCCTGCAGATTGTCTCATTGGATGTATTGATCTAATCTACTGTTAGAGATCGTTCTTGATCTGTTACTGCCCATAAAAAAATTGTTTAGCACACTATTGGAAGCTCCATACCCTGAGTTTATTTTTTAGCTTTTGCCATGTTTAATATGTGGTAAATTGATTTTTTGTTACATAAGTTATTCTGAAAATTGCTCAAATATTAACGGAGAATTGCAAAATTTGCTAGAAAATTTTGAGGACATGAGTAGCTGGGATTTGATTTCAGTAATGAAAGAATAGATGTAAGACAATTGGTGGCTAGGAAAACACACATGAGGTTTGGTTCTTTAATTGGCACCCAAAAACGGGAAGTACTCCTTCCCTCATGTGAGCCCTGTGGGCGGGTTGAACTGGCCATGAGTCGAGCTGACGGAGACATTCATTACCTATTTTCACTCCCAGCCAACAAGAGTTACATAAGATGTAATTAGCATTATGCCGCGCTTAATTTATGCTGGGATTTATTTTCTGTTATTAAGTAATGCTGGAAAATTACTGTATAATTAACAGAAAATTGCTAAATGCTAGGAAAATTC
This sequence comes from Rhipidocladum racemiflorum, assembly GCA_036346355.1. Lineage (NCBI taxonomy): Eukaryota > Viridiplantae > Streptophyta > Magnoliopsida > Poales > Poaceae > Rhipidocladum > Rhipidocladum racemiflorum. Next base: position 84,095,561 of record CM070573.1, on the reverse strand, counting down.
TGAGAGAATTGTGATAATTATCTACTGAATAGATATAGCCCAAAACTTTATTGATTGAATGAGGATGCATGCAAAATAATATTTTTACCAGTAGTAAAATTTTGTATTACTTGCATATAGGATATGTCGGCCATCGCAAAAAGGGAATTTGCTGTGCTTGCCCTAGATGGCATCAATTATCTCACTAGGGCAATGGATGCCAAAATCAACCTAACAGTTAGAGCACTTGGAGTTGCTATTGCCCAGCCTGAAGCTGGTGCACTTGTTGTGCCCGAACCCATAAAATACGATGCTTTACATTTCCTGAGGCACCATCTTCATTCGGACCTGAAGGCCGAATACTTGATGGAAAAGGACCCGCTTATGTTATGGAATTCCCTGAAGGAATGCTACAACCAACAAAGATCCGTGTTGCTGCTAGAAGCACAACACGAATGGACCCTCCTACGCTTTCAGGATTTTAAATCTATGGCAGCCTATAATTTTGCAATGCACAAACTTGTCGCTAAATTAACATTTTGTAACCAAAAAGTTACTGATAATGAGATGATCGACAAAACATTGTGCACCTTCCACCCCAACATGATGATACTACAGCAACAGTACCGTCATGCAAAGTACAAGAAGTACTCTGAGCTTATTAGTGTTCTGCTAGAAGCAGAAAAACATGATGAACTCAGATTGAAGAATCATCATGCAATTGGTAATGGAAATCAAGCATTGCCCGAAGCACATGCTATCGCTCAAAAGGCTAGTAATAGCCATGGATGCGAAAAAGACCAAATGTATAAGGGGAATAAATGGAAGAATGACAGAAATCAAAAGGGAAAGGGCCAATCCCAATGGAAAGGTAAAGGGAAAGGTACTGGAACCTCCCAGCAGTAAGGTCTAGCCAATAAGGCACCTAACCCTCCTCAGTCGTGCTTTAGGTGCGGGTGCGTTGGCCATTGGTCACGTACCTGTCGCACCCTAAAGCACCTAGCGGAACTTTACATGAAATCCACTGAGAGATTCTAGAAGAAACAAGAAAAAAAGGTTGAGGCACACTTCATTGAACAAAAAGGTGGGAAGAAGGACAACAACGTCACCGACCCTACGGTCGAGTTCAAAGAAAGCTTTTTCGGATATGGTGACTCGCCCATGGAGGAAGATGGCCTTCTTGGTACTGAACTTGTGGAATTCCAAAAGAATACAAATGTTCCCCAGGAGGAGGAACATGACTTATATGGAGACTTGCAATAGTTTCCTTGTACCCCTTTTTGCTTTATGTCGCATTTCTATTAGTTGAATCTCCTTAAGAGCCTCATATTATCAATTTGAATATTTATGTTCCTGCATGAACATTTGGTCTATGCTCCTGTTCAGCAATCATCAATAATAGTCAAATAAGGTGTTTTTCCAGAATATTTGCTCATTCTTGTGCTATGCTTGTCCTATATTCTACAATTTTTTCCTGATGCAATAATTGTTTGATTGTTAAGTCATACCTTTAATATAGAACAAAGTATAATCCAGCGAAGGAGGAATAAATTTGTCTAGAAGACAGCTATACCACACTAAGTGATTTGAAAATTATGACTATCGCCAGAAGCGATGATCTTATAGTTGGCACTGGAAGAATGTCATATTATACCCTGAGTCCAGTTGTACTCATTTATATCTTAAAGACATTGGTCTGAATGATACCCATATGCAAACATAGAAAGAAGATGGTACTGAATACCCACTCATGGCTAAGTTTAATAGTTGTAATAAATGTGTGGCTGAAAAACTTCTTCCCTTCTTCTCTGGGTTATACTACGCATATATAAAACCTGAAATTTGTGTTGCGATAAAAATCCACATATATTTAAAGATCTTGTAGATCGACTGGGTAATCTTGAGTTGAATATTATGATAAAATAATTAGTAATTTTGCTAGCCATAGCATAAAGACTTTCCTAGACCTGAAGATTCCTTATGCCCTGTTTGTGCTATAGGAAAACTTACAGTTAGATCCTTTAACTTTTAGAGGAATCATTGAATTTCTTGGAGAAAATTTGAAGTGATATATGTGGACATTTTCAGCTCCTGTTGGGCCCTTTCAGATATTTTATGTCTGTTATCTACTAGGAACCATGCTTCTGCCAAAAATTAATTGCCCAAAATTTTTAAGAGCCTCCTTTCTAGAAGAAAGAATCAAGTCTATTCAAATAGACAATGCTAACGAGTTTAACCTCAAAAGCATTTAATGATTGTTATGTGGCCCTGGGAATTAATGCATAACTTTTAGTACCTCATGTCCAAACATTAGAATGGCCTTGTAGAGTCATTATTAAAGGAATAAAATTTATTGCTTAGCCACATTTGCAGAATAATAGATACCTACCAGTTGCTGAGGCCACGCAGTGCTGCACACCGCAATATTAATTCAACTTAAATCAACTGCATATTATGGAATTTCTCCGTTGCAGATAGTGCATGGAAGAGAATTAAGTATTTCCCATCTGAGAAAAATTTGGCTGTGTTGTATACATGCCAATCTCTCCACCACAGCGTACCACCATGGGACTTCACCGGAAGTTGGAGATCTGTACACGGCTCGGTACACTGATTGTACTAAGGACTTTTCCGGCATTAGGGGGAGATATGTACCACAATAAAGAATGCCGAGTCCTTAGATCCACGCACTAAAGAGACCGAACTTGAAGTTCAGAAAGTAATAAATCTGCAACAAATAAGCTAATAATCTACCAAATGCCTTCTCTGATCATAAGGTAGTGGAAAGATCTCATATACCTGCAATATATGCACATGAAAGAGTGGAAATATCCTAGAAGGATATTGAACCCACTCTTGACCCTCATGAGAAAATGAGGGGGAGGCTTCCAGGTGCACGGGACTCAAATTCGTGGAGACGTCCGCAGAAATAGAGAATCAAACAATTGAGAACACTACCCATGACAGTGGAAGAAGCTCAACCTGATGTTGAGAAAATCCCTGAAGTAAGCCATCTAGAGGATGGTAACATCCCTGAAGTGATCCATCCTGAAGATGATAACCCCAGCGTATATTTGTGCGCACAATCCAACGCTGAGAAGTCGGAACACCCAGACTTCATCATTGTGGGAAATCACGAGGAGCTGAAAGAAATTAATAAAGAGATATCCCTGGAGTGATGCAGGAGAATTATATATAAAGAAAGACTACAATTGTCGACATATTTTTCCTCTAAAATTACTAAAATCTGGATCTAGAACCGAAGTCTATGGCAGAGTGCCAGGAGCGCTCATATAGGGTCAAATGAAAGAGCAATTGAGGCAGCGCTCGCTTAATAAGAGAAAAGTTCTTGATCCTATTGACTGAACATTTCCTGAAATATTCCCTGTAGGATCAAATGGATTTTTCATCTTAAAGAGATATGAAAATATCAAGGTGATGAGATATAAAGCTAGGCTTGTAGCACAAGGGTTTTAACAGAGACCTATCATCGATTGCCATGAAACCCGTTCTCCTGCTATGAGTAGAGTAACGTTCCGAAATTTAATATTGATGGCAGCAAGCTTAAACTTATCAATACAGTTGATGGATGTAGTGACCGCATATTTATATGGGTCACTGAATACGGATTAAAACAGTCGGTAAAGGATGTGGTACAACCGACTTAGTAAATTCCTCCGGAAGAAGGGATATTCAAATAATGATGATTGTCCCTGTGTGTTCATAAAGAAATTCCAGAATGGATTCTGTATCATTTCGGTATATGTCGATGATCTGGATATCATTGGAACTACAGAGGAAATAAAGAAAGCAAATACTTACCTCAAGACGGAGTTTGAGATGAAGGATTTGGGTAAAACCAAATTTTGCTTAGGTCTGCAGCTTGAACATTTCTTAAAAGGAATTTTAGTACACCAGTCTGCCTATACCAAGAAGGTATTGGAAGATTTAACATGGATAAATCTCATCCTTTGAAAACCCCTATGGTAGTAAGATCCCTTGAAGCGGACAAAGATCCATTTAGACCAAGGAATGAAAAATGAGAAAGTCTTTTGGACCTGGAGTCTCATACTTATGTATCTTGTGAATTGCACAAGGTCTGATATTACATTCACAATAAATTTGCTAGCATGAAACAATATAGTCCCAACCAGAAGATATTGGACTAATATCAAGACTTTACTCATATACCTCTAAGGTACATAAGATCTTGGGTTGTTTTTCCTGAAGAACCAAGACTTAACCATGAGGGAAAATATGAATGTTGGCTATCTGTCTGATCCTCATAGTGCCAAAATTAAGACTGGTTTTGTATTTCTCTACAGTGGTACAACCATTTCTTGATGGTTTTTTTAAGCAGACCGTGGTAGCTAATTCTACCAACCACTTAGAGATTACAGCCTCACATGAGTGTGTTTGGCTGAGACATGTAATTAGCTATATCTAGGAGTCATATGGCCCTAGTACCGTCGTTACCCCTACGATTATCTATGAAGATAATAAATACTTGTGCTACACAAAGTGCAAATGGGTTATGTAAAGGGCAATATCACGAAGTATATCGCTCCTAAAATTTTTCTATCCTCACGAAGTCCAGAAGAATAGTGAGGTGAAGATATTACAACTAAATCATGTGAAAATCTAGCAAATTTGTTCACTAAGTCCTTGCTAAAGCTATTAGCATTGGAATGAAATGACTTAGAGATATGCATAGTTCAGGGGGAGAAAATCCTGAACCATAACCCCTTTTGCTCAATCCTGAAGATTATAGTTTATATCCTGAACATTATAAGTTATGCTCTTTTTCCCTTCGTGAGTTTTCCTGAAGTTTTCTCGCATGAAGGTTTTTAATGAGGCAACTAGTGTAACACGGAGTGCGAGTGCAATGTACTCTTTTCTCCATCCCTTTTTTCCTACTGAGTTTTTGGGAGGAGTTTTTAATGAGACATGTGCATTATGTGGTATTCGCCCAAGTGGAAGTGTTATGATATGATTAGAGTCCGTGTCTCCGTATGGAAGGACTCTATCCATTGGTGGGCGAATCCGAATTAATCTCCAGGGGTCCTCCACTATATATATAGGGCATTGCCTTGTACAGAAACAATCAATCTAATAAAGAGAGGTTTTCCCCTATATTGTGTGTGCTCTTTTCTTCTGCTAATGTGATTGCTTGGCGTGCCGCGGATTGGCGTGGCTGAACGATCTTGTTTCACAACACCGGTAACAGCTAGTATCATATCCATAAATATCATATCCACGTGGCTATCTGGTTTCTTCTCACGTCGTACTAGTATCGTATCCATAAATATCATACGGTAGCAGCGTTGTTTCCATTCTCCAGTAACCGTATGAGCCCTTCACGCTGCCGCCAACCCCTACAAAACTTATTAGCCATGCCCCATCGCTATTTGTTCTTCTCCTCCTGCTACCACACGCGACGACGGGACAATGGGCACACCAGATGACAGCTTAAATATTGTAGTGCCCATAACGTAACCTGATTAGCTGGTTGAGCTCGAGAAGCTGTGTGCAATGTCAAGAGTCATGGCGATGCCAACAACAACCACCTTTGATGGAGGGACGATCATTGGTGCGAGGAAAAACAGACGGCCCGCGGTGAACACATTATAATAATTTTTAAATATAGGTAAATATTTTTTTATTTTTAAGTGATATTTTTGAAAAATATACAATTAAAATTTTGAACATTTGATAATTAGTGTACTAACAATAATCTACATTGATAATTCCTATCAAAAATTATTTTTCATAAAAATTTTTTACAATGAATATCCGTGGTGTCATTTAAAATAAAATTTAGAGGGATTAACATACTAAATATTTAGATGACTCAACCAACATCATACGGTTAAAAAATAATGCATTTTGTTTTAACATAGATCTATTACAAGTCATCCTTTTTAAAACTGTTAAAATTGATATATAGTAATTACACTCTTCTCTTTTCTTATGCCCTAACTTAGCATATTCGCATACGAGAAACGAGGTATTTTGTTTAGATTCATCACAATAGATATAATCTAGTTTGTTCAAAGTATATCTAAAGCATGTAGATATTTCTAAGGATTTATAAATTTTAAAATCAAATAATTTAGAACCTTTTAATGAAATTATCTCTCTTTTAATTCTTGAGAAACTAGTTGGGTGCATACATCTTGCAGGAAATATCACTACATTTTTTCGTTCTACAATATAAGTCTAAGCTTAGCGCACACACACACCATAAGTGGCGGAGCCAGCCTCAGGCCACCCATGTCGTGGCCTGAGGCCTGGTATCAAACACCTGTGAGAAAATGGCTCAAAATCAGTTGGCCCACCTAGGAGATGGCCCATCCTCAATAGCCCCGCCCGAGACCTAAGCCCAGTCTAGCTCCGCTTCTGCAGACCATCAAAAGGAAGTGTGGAAAAATGATAAGAAGATATTAGAACATCAATTTAAAAGAGATGATAGAAGTGAAAGTTCATTTCGGTCATGGTATTAAGAAATGGAATCCTAAAATGGTTGTATGTCATAATTTCATTGGCCGACATATATATCGCTTCTTCATTTCTATTCTTTGCTTGGAGAATTTCACTGGCTTGTCTCTGGTCAAAGAAAATAAACTGGACACCTAAAAAAGCTTTGGTCTAACATGGCCGTCAGTAGGGATGAAAACGGTACATAAACGATCGGTAAATGGTTGTTCTGTCTTTGTTTTCAAATTTTTTTACTGTAACAAAAATAAAACCGAAAACCCCAAAAACGGAAACGAAAATGAATAGTGACGTTAATGGATGCGGAACGGAGCTGAGCGGAGTGGATATGGAAACAAAAGCGAAAAATTTCATAAAAACGTAGTACATGATCACAATATCCATGAGCACAAGAAACTTCCGCTTTTCCATGGACACATTGCCTCCAAACCGAAGTTCATTTTATCAAAATCTAACCCTTGACTGTAATTCTCGAGCATTGTCCAATATCGCGGACACGGCTATTCGAATAGGTTTGACACTTTGTAGAGGTTATACATTTTACCCATAAGATACAATCACTCACCACATAGGCAAATGACCATAACAAAGCTTTTACAATGTTTCATCTAGACCCAGTACTGTCCGTTGAGGTTTCAACATTGATGGGATCGGTTACCATACTCAGGGCCCCCTCTTGCGCCATATGAGTCTACCCGTACACCCGGAATGCACACTACCACGATAATACTAAAATCTAGACATCACAAATTATTCAGCTAGGTCTGTCCTATACCAGACATGTGGTTATATGTTTGGCTCAGTTCAAATGCTTGCAAGGTTAAGTCCTTAATTGACCAAAGTAAGACTTCTAAAAAACCAATCTTTCACATATCAACTCATATAACCAAAACTAAATGCCAAATGTGATCGCCCAAATGCCACACCTGGCCCACCAATAAACAACGCTTGTCACTTGCCCCAGTCTAAATCATTTTGCCACCCTAGTTGATTACCATGCACCACGTGCCATCAACGACATCAATAACACATAACACACTTTTATAAACACGTTCCACATCTCATTAATCATGATTACTTTTGATATTCCAAAATGATATCAATAACACGTTGCATGGCTAAGTAGACTAGTCACGATCTAGTAACCCATGTTGGTAAAGTAATAACAAACGACTATTAATCAACAATCTTAGGGTGACTAATGATTCATGGCATACAAATAACAGTGACAAGGTGGCATAATCAAATAGGTTGATTAGCTAATCCCAAATTAATTGAAATCACTTTTAATTGAATTAGCATGCAATAATTTGAAACAACATAATTTTAAAATATGGGATCAACATGATTAAAGCACAATTTGCCTTGGAAAAACTCTTGATCTTGCTCTGGACTTGCTTCTTAAGTCAACACTTCTCCCTCGTAACCCTCGAGCACTTCAACGTCTACGCGAAATGAATAAATAACCAAATAAATACAAAAAATAGAGATCAACGAAACTCCAAAAATTAAATCAAATTCACCATTAAATAGAGCACAATTTTACAAATTTTTAGGCTCTGAAATCACCTCAATTGAAGTTCATATGAGTAAGAACGAGCAATTTGAAGTTTGAAAATAAAATTATCGACGTTTGGGAAACAGGTCCCCGCCGAGCTTACTTGTTGAATGAGGGATCAACACAGGTCCCTTTTTCGGTGAAGGGTTTGCGTCTGAAGAATGCTAGTAGAGAATAGGATGCTTGGAAAGTGGACAAGAGTTTATATTGGTTTGTGTCTCTCACAGCGGAGATAATAACCCTACTCCAATGGTTTTACTATTGCTGTTGAACTCTTACAGGAAGGTTCATGTATGTGCGCCTTGCTTTCTGCTTATCGTGAGTCTGTTCACGCGCGCCTTCCTTGCCAATTTACCTGGGGGTACTTATAGCTTACAAGATATTTGTTATAACTGCAACCGAATAATGCGCACCTTACTACATTAACCGTGGCTGCAATTGAAACCTTGATTCTCGCCACGTTTCCTTCGTGGGCGTAATGGCCCTAGATCGTGGTGTAATTATCGCTATTTAGACGTTATGGGGCGAACACGTCCTTCCGATCATGCTCGAGGAGTTCTCCAGCTCTACCCGATGTTTCCGAGCTCACATGTACGCGAGCCTAGACCGAGCATGAGTGTTCGTGGCCAAACATGGGTGGTCGTGGACGAGCATCGGGCCTAGTCCGATCGGGTAGATCAGCTGGCTAGACTATTCGAGGGTCATCCTTGGGGACATCATCCAATGGCATGCATAGTTGGCCAAAACTAGCTGTCGGGGTATAACAGTCCTCATGAAGATTATCCAATCCCCGACAAAAATAAAAAGAATAAACTGAATTAATTCATTTATTTTCTACTGTAAATTCCGAATAATGATGTCACGCTGACGTCAGTTGGGCACGTGGCCCAATCAGAAACTGTCGCGTGTCACCGGTGCATGGACCTGGTCCACGAAACCTCCTCTGGTCTATCGTGGACTCGATCCACGTTACCTAACTGACACTGACCTGTGGGCCCGGGCTGTGATGTCATCTCTTATGTCACCATGACGTCAGCACGCGGCTGGCTCGCCTAACAGGTGGCCCTACCGATGACATCATTACTGACGTCACCCACGCAGCGGCTTGGCTGGTGACGCTTCGCGTTCTGTGCACATGTGGCACACAACGATTGGCTGAACGCGCGGCAGATCTGACCCGTCCATTAGAAATCCGACGATCTAGATCCAATCATCTTTGCAACGTAGTCGAAACGCGTGTTGATCCATTCGTGCGTCTATGTGGCACTATCTCAACTGCTCATCCCACGATTGTACAGCTCATATCTAATCTATTCTACATCGCCGAGATGCACTACGTGGCATTACCTAGAGCCTTGGATCCGAATCGGACGGTGGAGATCCCTCGCGAGTTGGCTGGTGGTGTTCGACGAAGAAAACCGCCAGAGCTGGGGATGAAGACCAGGGCAACGGTGCTGCGACGACCCTCCAGCGGAGTGGAATACCCGACTGAATTCGCCTTCCCACGAGGATTCTGAATCTAGGTTCCGCGCGGTGGAACGAAGTTCAACGACGACGGAAATTAGGAAAAACCGAGGCCACTGCTCTAGGCACTATGGCGAGCAATTAGCGACAAACATTGGTGGCTCAGGCTAGATTGTCTAGGGCAGCGTGAAGATCTTGTAGCGGCGAACCCGACTGGGGCATTTATAGCTCCTTGGAATGCGTGCTCGACCCGAAAACTGCGACGAGGCTGTTGCGGCGGCGGAGTCCGCGTGCGACATGGCAAGGTCAACATGGCTGCAATTCGTCCGTCCACACGGTGCAGATCCAGCGGCTCACACGCGCGCGACCACGTGGCTTCATCCTGATCGTAGGATCATGATCCAATGGATACACTATTAGGGTTTGGGTTTGGATTCAAAGCGGCGCGGGTTTAGCCTAGTTTGGTCTGGATCACTGGGCTCGGGCCAATAGGGATTCCCCCCTTTTTTTCCAGTATTTTCTATTGAAAAACAATTATAGAAATTCAAATAATTCAGGAAAAATAGCAAAATTACCATAAGAATTCCAGAAAAATTCTGAAAAATATTTCAAGACATTTTGAACTTAAATAAAATATTTTCAACAAAACTTTATATGAACTTTGCAAATATTTAAATATTTCAATAAATGGTTTAATTCAATTTAACTCTAAATAAATCCAAATATATTTCAAAAAATTTCAAAAATTCAAATGACTCCATAAATACATTAAAACAAAAATTGGGATGTTACACAGGCTCAACCTAGTTAGTGGTCAAGGCAGACCAGATTCCTTAAACCAGTGTTTCAGGAGTACATCCAAATGTTTGTAAGTGAGCAGTGCACGCGTCTGAAAATTGCTTCACATTATTATGCTCATCTTGTTATTTGAATGAGTTGACCAACAATCTCATATACAAACATCAAAGCCCTATTTTAATGAGTGTGACAATTACATACGTTTTATTTTATTTTCAAAGACGCACCTAAAGGCCCTATTTGAATGCGTGTGACAATTACATACCTTTTTTTTTTTGATAGACGCATGCGGACAATTACATACTTGAACATTAGGAATGGTCTTTGTGCAGATTGATGTTCCAAGAAGCTGCAGTGGTGAATATATGAGATCTCCTGCAGATAGTTTGGCCGATGAAAATGAGAATCAAGGAAGCAAGACAACTCTCCCCGTTTTGCGGACGCCCTCTCTCGAAATGTAGACTTCTGACGTGGAGTGCCCATGACATTATCTGCTGAGCAATATCTGAAAATAGATAATGGTGAACTAGTTCACCTCAAAAGGGCACGATTACAAAGATTCAAGCAACACCTAAAGTTTCTTTGACATTCTTGCATTGAAAGTTGAAAGTTGATGATCCTGAACATAGGAGCCAAGCATGGCAATGTGTGCAAGAAGTGCCTGCCAAGCTCCTTTATTAGCTTTAAGGACTTGAAAGAGAAAAATAGTATAGATGACTGGACCAAGGAGAGCAGCTCGGCAGCGCCCCATCTCTCATATCATACTATATGCATGTTGTTGCACTTTATCAGCTTCGATGACAAGATGCAACGGTTGACTGTAAGTTCATCAGCAATCCAAATCAGCAAAGAGGAAGTCAACAGTTAGCGATTGCTGTCTAAGTGGCTGACATTAATTTTGCAGGTGAATCAAGACTCACTGGAAAAGAAAAACATTGAACAAAGTATGCAGAACACGTCAGAGAACCTTAAGAAGGGCTTCAAGAATTTCAGAACAGAGACACATTAGGCGCACCTGTCAGATGCCTAACAAGCAAATCTGCACTCGAAATTTCGGCAGTAAAACTCCTTTTCCATTTCACCTCTCCCTACAGGTTTTTTACCTCTTCCTGAACAAATATGTACAGACTTTTTTAACCCTTGATCTCAACCCAAGCATGAATTTTACATAATCGACAGTTCGACACCAATCTCACTGTCTGCTAAGCTACTAACTTCTCCCGAACTCCATCAGGAATCCAAATCTTTGAAACTAACAAAGATAGAACAAGTGTGCAAAATCCCCACCATTAACTAATAAATTATTCTCCTCTTTCCGATGATCTTCGTCTGAGTGGAACGGAAGTAGATGTGGCTCACTGACATGTGGGCCGTAGAGGGTAAAGTGGCAGGCTGGCAACTAAAAATTACTCGTCTCAACCGGAACTCACCGACATGTTAACTTGTTACGCCGGCGCCGGAGGAGGAGGAGGCCTCCTCCATGGCCTCGCACTTTCGGCATTGCTTGGGCTGCGGCGGCAGTTTGGGGGGCATGTCGACCACGAGGACGCGGCGGCAGGAGGGGCACGAGGAGTGGGCGCCGAGCCAGGTGTCGACACACGCGACGTGGAATCCGTGGCCGCACTGCGGCAGGACGCGGATCTCCTCCTTCTCCCCGAAGTCCGACAGGCAGATGGCGCACTCCGCCAGAATCTTCTCCTCCCCCGGCACCGAGCCCCCGCGCGCGGCGACCGCCGCCGCCACGGCGTCCTCGTACGCCAGCTTCGGCAGCGCCTTGAGCGCCTTCTTCTTGAGCCCCTTGTTCGTCGCAGCGGCGTCGGGGCCGGAGGCTGAGGTGCTGGGGCTGCTGCCACCGCTCCGGCGGGAGCGCGCGCAGCGGGCGACGGCAGCGAGGCCGACGACGCAGATGAGCGCGCAGAGCAGCGCGGCGAGGATGACGACGACGTCGGAGTCGACGGCGAGGGGGTCAGGGGGGTCGGCGGCGGGGATGGCGGTGGGGAACTGGCCGGAGTTGGTCTGCAGGAGGCGCCGTGCCGACGCCATTAATTGCCGGAGCCGGTCGGTTCCTCTGGTATGGCAATGGCGGGTTGGAAGGGGAAAGCCAAAGGGATCAGAGAATGGGGAGGCTGAGTTTTAGTACTGCTGATATTAATGGGAGCTTTTGCGCTTGGGACCTGCACTATGGTTAGTATTAAACTAGTGCGTTGCTAATTAGGATGGACTTTTAGGGTGTTTTTTTTTTTCTAGTAATACTAATATGGGCAACACAACATTTCCCTTGCAAAAAATGACGAACTGGGCAACATGATCTGGTTTTGCAGAAGACCACAATTATGCCCAGGTTAACTACCACTTAGACAAAAAGCATCTCTTTAGTTAGCAGTAGTACAATTAGGAGTTAGGATGGTAATCGGGCGCGGCGGCTGGCGGGTACGGATAATACTTATTTATATCTATATTCATCGGTTAAAATCTCCTTTACGAACATACCTGTAAAGGGTGATGGTCGTTTATATCTGTCGCTCGCAGATCCCTGATACCAACGGGTATACCAGCGTCCCTACCGCGCACTTCATGTAACCAATATCTCATCATAAAGGCAATGAACATATTAAAAGACAAGCAGTAGTTCAACCTAACTTGGCTTCTACTTTTCAGAATCGACATCTGATAAACATGTAATATAGCTAACAGATCTGAGAGCTTAACACAAATCACAAGCAGCACAATACAAATCACAAGCAATAGATCGAGATTTAGGATCGGAAATGAACGAAAAATGAACTTGATGGCGGAAAATTATAGACCAAGAGGGGTGAGACCATGAATGCCTCTAGGGTTTTTCAAAAATGGTCTACTTGCCAATGATTATTGTCGGGTAATCAGATAGAACGGGCATATATAAAACTCCACTATACTCGTGCCCATTTGCCGTCCGTCAAGCAAATATTTGACCCCATAAATATATCCACATATAATAAATAAGCAATACACCATCTCTATTATAATTTTATTTACAGATTCATAGATAATCGAATAATATTACCATCCCTAGTTACACTTGCTCTTCCCTCAGGCTATCCATCCATTTCAGCCTAAGCAGTGATTGCTCTTCCCTCAGGCTATCCATCCATTTCAGCCTAAGCAGTGAGAGTGCATCAAAGCACATGCGAGTATGCGACATAGCACGAAGGGAAGGCAAATGCACGTGTCAAGCGACAGGGCTTGTGCAGGACCACCGTACGCCGCTTGCCTGCAGCGCATTTTTACCGCAGAATTAGCCTTCGAGAGAACCTATTCGCACCTTTTGTCCTCGTCGAGGTCTCCTGCTGCGGTACGACACCCTAGCAGGTTGGTGTTACTTGCAGCGGCAGATATAAAGTGTGCCAAGCTGGTTTGATTGTGGTCGAACAGTACAATAGATAATTTATTATAGTTTTATAGCGTCGGTTGCAGTTTTATATCAGTAGGCGTATGTGTGTTTTTTATATCAGTAGATGCGAGGATGTACCCTAAAAATTATTTTTGAAAAATACTATATGGGATAGGTCAAATTTGTTAATTAAATTAGTTTTAATTTTGATGGTTTAAGGTTTCTAAGGTCTTACAAGTATTTGTAGTATACTTCTAACAAATTTCAAAATTATATGTTGGATTTATGATACTATAAAATTATTATACAAGACTGTACAATTATGCATGTCAGGTATACATCCAATAAAAAGTTTTAGGGCCTGTTTGGCAACATAGTATTTTCATAGTTTCTAAGCAAAACTATGGTTTTGGAGAATACCATGGTATTTTTGGCCATAAGGTGTTAACCAAAAAAATTTTGTTTTGAAAACCATAGTATTGCCAATACCATGGTATTTTTAGAGTATTGAAAACTCCACTCATAGTGGAGTTTTGAGCTTTTGGCATCATTTCATCATGCAAAAGACTTTACTTCCAAACAGTTTTCATGCTATGGTTTTATAATATCATAGTATTTATGCCAAAACAAGATTTTATAATACTATGGTATTAAAAAACTTTGCTTCCAAAGTGTAGAGCTCGAACAAGTCGCGGGGTGGAGTCATTACCACGATGAACGTAGATAGTTGGCGGTTGCCTCAATCAACCACGAACTCGATGCGCACATTATCCGATCGCCACTTTGCCGCCTATCCCTATGATAATGGTCGAGGCAGAATTATTAGGGCAACTATTTACACACGAAAACTGGTTAGTGTGGCCAGGCAATCTTCAAATAACCAGCAACTATGCTTGATTATTTTTTTTATTTTTTTTTTGCAAAATAAAACAAGAAGAATGGAAGGAGCGAAGGGCATCTGCATCGGATGGCAATGAGCCAATGATAGTGTTCCTCGGCTTTTAGGACAAATCTACTGCTCGTTCCCTGATTAACTCCGATACAAACCTAGCCAAACCTACACCCCAACGTGTGCGAGAAAACGTCCATGTGTATGTAGCTGATGAAGCTGCTCCGTGGCCGTGGTACAGTAGCAAAGTTGGAGGCTTCTGCCTACAAGAAGCTGGCGGTGCCCCCACTTGATTGACACGCTCGAATCACCTCGCCTGTGCTTGCATTGTGCACATCGGGAAAAGGAACGAATAGCTTTAGTGAGCACCGTTCGATCCAAGGCAGTGGAAGAGAAGTTCGAGAACAAGTAAAAGGGGCGGTCGTTGGCTTGCACATCACTTCTTTGGCTAAAAGAATAGAGTTGTTCTTGAGATCCCCACAGATCGAGCACACGATTAAAGTTTCCATGCAGCGACCAATTCATGGGGTCTGTCCTTGAAGCCTTATCCTTTTTATTCCTTCTTTCTTTTTTATAAATCTAGCGCACGCGAAAGCGCTCTCAGATTTCGCGTGCTTAGATGGCACGTATCACCTACCATACTCGTATATAGCGACAGGAGCCTAGACAGTCCGATCGACTGCAACAGAGACCAATGGGACCACCGTGAAAGGCTTGTTGCCGTGTTCCCCAGCTCGATAGCAAGATGCCGAGCTCCTCAGGTGCAGCAACAGGTCCTGTCGAGCTGCCCTGGCTCGACAACCAGCTCTTGCCACACTCTCCCTCCTTTTGCGATCAGTCATGCTACCGCGGTACACGAGTGCAACAGGTGACACTGACATTTTTGCAGTAACAGATTGGGCTATCTTTGAAATTGTATTCGCACTAGGCCATATTTAAAAAAATCGTGCCAACGAAGCTAGAAAAGCCTGGATTTCACGGTCCTCATGTAGAATAATATATAAGGTTCAGTTCAGAATACAACCAAAACCCGCTCTGCATATGCTGGTCGAATTCAGCAATAAGGGTCTAATGGATAGAAAAAAACTAGAAAAGAGATGGCACTAATTATAGTTTCATGGTTACATGACGCAACTGATAAGTCATAGACTCAGAGAAGCAAGCACCATTCATTCTAGTGCGAGGCTGCCAGCAATGAAACAGACTTGCATCTTTTTGTGACCTTTGCTGACATTTGTTGGGACAAAGGGTTTATACTAAGCAATGAGTAGAAATCAAGCAGTGAATACAGTAATAATATCCTAAGCACATGGAAAGCAATAGTATATTCACCAAATCGAGATTCCATGTCACAAGCCTTTGTCATATAGGTCACACAGAGAATCTACAAACTACTGACCACATACACTTTTCGATGGTTCCAAAGAATCGTGAGTGGAAGGGGTGTGATCCTGCCAAAAAAGCACGACTTTGTACAAAAGGAACCAAGGAATTTCAAGCACTTTTTGGCCACCACCTTTATGGGAATCACAGAAATGCAAATGCACCACTAGTCTATAGCAATTTCCCACTAAGCAAAAAGTAAGTCCAAAGGTGAAGGTTCCCCATGATTTTTCTATCAAATGCAAAAATTTTGATCAGTTCCAGAATGATTACAGTGCCTACCATGTTACACGGTCCTTTGAAATTCCCAAAGTCAAGAACTGGGAAGATGGTTTACCAACACAACATCTAGGAGTATTTGATTTCAACATATAAATTCAGACAATAAGAAACCACCAAGACGATGTTCAGTCTAATCACTAATAATAATATACGATAATGGCACCGGGTTTGCTCAGATCTCACTAATGTACTCTAAAAGAAATTCGACCTCTTGCCTCAGGGCAGCAATTTTCTGCTGCTGGGAAGCAATCCTGTTTTCTACATCTTGCCCGCGCAGCTTCTTCTCAAAGCTGTCAACCACAGTGGAATGCCTTGTCATGAGCTTCTCCTGCATCTCTCTCTCTTTTGCAACCAAGTCATCTACCTGCATCACAAAGCAAACAGTAACCACAACGGAACATTTGTATGTGAATGTGAAAGCCAGTTCAGATTCAGATTGCACGATAAGGCAAAATGCACTAGTAAAAAAACTGGTTTCCCAATTCTACTTCTTGGTATGCCAACACATAGCATAAATGTGTTCAGTTAATAATAACAGAAGTATGTCGAGCAAACCTTTGGCCATATCTGATAAGACTGAGGGGATGACTGTAGAGATGTCAATAATGGCTTCAGCTCTTTCCCTAATTCCTTAAACTGTGCATCAGCAGCTTTACGAGCTGCTTTGCAAGATTGAATGTCTCCCATCCTAGACAAATCGCGCAATGAGGACTCCAGTTTATCATGAACTACCAAGCATTGGTTAAAGATACCCTGGATTTGCTGGACAATGGTTTGTACCTGCACCGAAAGTATGAAATAGCCGAGGCAGAAATTAGCACCGCAGAAGATTAAAGCAGAATCCACAAGATCAAAACAGAAAAGATGGAACTGCACAAGGATGGCCACAAACTCTTTATTTACAAGAAAAAAGGCATTCTTCAATCCCATGAACTTTCTGTAATCAATGTTGTTTCAGGCTTTCAGCTTAAACAAATGGTACCTCCTTGACTCCTTGAGTTTGAAGTTTGAACTGTAATACTGTAGGATTTTTTATGGATATTCAACTTTGATGTTAAGCTCTCTTTTTTTAGTAGAGACAACTTGCTGTCACGTACCTAACCTAGTCAATTTATCAAACTAGCCGTACACTTCTAGCTCAACCTTAGTTCTTGTTTTCTCCAGTCTTATTTACTGTCTGTTTTACAGATGCCACCATGGCTTAAGCCCCCTTTCTTGTCACTTCTCATTACGAGACCAAAGGCCCAAAAAGCCTATCTTTAATAGAAGCAGAAGGCTCAGCATTAGTGATTCAGAAAGTAATCTTGCCACTTCTATAAATAATTCTTAGCCTGGCCTTCCAAATCCCAATGCCACCATCAAAAACCCCAGTGGAACTAGACTAAACTTTTTTTTTTGAGAGTACATCCAGTTGCTTTCCTAGTTTTTAGACTGCCCCCACAAATGTTTGTCACCTTCTTATTTATTATTGGCAAAAGTATTTGACTACTTCAAGTTCGTTATTACAATTTTTTTACTGACAAAAAATATTCACGTTACAAAGTATGTACTTGAAAGCCTTATTTGGGTCTGTAAATTAATTTTGCGTATTTTGCTCAGTGCTCTATGGTGGATACTAGACATTGCATCAGTATAATAACAAATCGTAGTACAAGAGCTGAACAAGAAGTCGTTACATGCAGATTAAAAAACAGCTCTCAGTGAGCCATAAATCCTCAAAATTTGGAGGGATTTGAGTACTAAAATAATCATACCTCATCCCATTGCAGCTTTGCCAGATAAGAAGGAGAGTTCTTAGAGATCGACATGTCAGTGTGCATGTAGACAACACAGGCCACAAACAGGAGGAAGAAGCCTGTAATCAACATCATTGGCTCTCTAAGCAGCGAGATGCTATTGAATTTGTAGTACACCTGCATATTGCAAAGGAATAAAATAAATAAATTTGCCATGGTTCACATAAAACACCACTAAGTACTAACACACAAACAACTCACGGAAAGTATTGGTTATAAGATCAGCCTTTCCCTTAACACCTTTTACTATTGTTACATGTGATGAGAACCACTATTATAATTTTACATATTCTTCGGTTAGGTTAACAGTTTATGCAGTTCAAACTTGTCATCAAACAAGTGCCCAAATTAGTTGCTCAAATAAATCTGAAGACATACCTGGAAATATAAATTATGCTCCGGAATAACATCAGCCTTCTCCAAGATAACCACAGGCCTTCCAGCAATGTCAAGGTGTGAATACTTCACCTGCACAACACATCACTGCTGTTACAACAATCAAATAGGATGAGGTAGTTGTTAAGTACATCAACCAGTGAGGATTAGGAACCACCTCTTGCCATCGCTTTGTTGGAAATGGAACTGCAACTTCAATATCCTTTGAACCTTCAGGTAGAACAACCTGTCCAAAAAGAAATATATTTACAAGGGGACGGGGAAATTAATGTGAAATTATTCACATCCATGGAAGTAACGGTGCAAATAAAATTAACAGTGCAATGTCAAGTTCATGGAAACACTGGCAAAGTCATGTTTTTCACATCATTTTTCTAGAAACTTTTATAAAATCAACGTAAGGCTCAGGCAAAAAGCAATAATTCTGCCAAACGGATAATACATTATACATGAGATGATATCTGAGACAATAAAAGGATCTAGAGCCCCCCCCCCCCACCACTCAAAAAAAAAGCTAATTTAGTACCAAAGAAATAGTCAAACCCATATGGAAATTATGTTTAGGGCCTGAAATTCTGGAACAGTGGAACTCCATAGATCAAAGCATAGAACACAAGTGGGAAAAAATTGAAAACCTTTATATGCTTGAGGATACTGGTGTGATGCACACTATGACATACCTTTACAATAAGCTTTTCTACGAGAATCTCCTCCATTGGAGAACCAAATGTGATATTGAGAAACCTCTTTCCATCAGAATTGAAAACAAAGTCTTGAAGAGGTAAACCATAACCAATGGTAAAGGTTGTTTGCCACCCACCAAACAATGGAAATCTCGGTTCAATTTCCAGTTGGGTCTGCAATAAGATAGTTCGACATGTAAAGCTATTCAGCATGTATACTCAGCTTTGCACTTTTGCTGGGAACATTAAGCCTTGATAGTTGAGATAAATAGCAACAGTACCTTCTTATAATCACTCCATAAATGTGATGTTGAAATGTTACCAATTTCATCTCTGTAATAAATAGAGTGAGCCCTTGGAGGCAATCTAGCAATAAGATGCCTAAAAGATGAGACCCCTCTTATGTAAGGTCTAGACTGGTAATCAATCCTGTAAATAGTAACAAAGATTCTGTTATTTCTGGACGTAATTTCACTCCCGTCTCTCCAGTTACAGGTTGAGCTACTTATAACACAAGCTATAAAGGAAACAAACCTGGAAAATTCACCCTTAAGTCTGGCACCACCATGAGCAATGTCGTAATGTTCTGTAATCTGTATGTTCCCCCAGTGAGATATCTCTATCTCCCTTATAACTTCCTTTGCAACTGCAAATGGGTTGTTGTTCTCAAAGTGCACAATAACAGGGGAGTAGGAAAATGGGGGAACATCTTCAAATGGTCCATATTTTAGCTCTGAATCCACAAGTTTTGTGTTTGGATACTTTGTGTATGATTCAATCCTTCCACCAGGCAATCTGATACTAAGTGTCTGTACCTTAACAGGGTAAGGTGACAGATAGTGAGCGCTATCCTGATAGACAACAAGCTGTGATTCTGCTTGAGTGATTTCTTCTGGGAATGGTTGGAGAGAGTGTGTAAATACAGTCAATACATCTAAGTGAAGAATCTTCCCCTTTTCAAGAGCTTTGGGTAAAGATGCCGAAAAGAATGTTAGTTCTGGGGGCATTCCAGAAGGCTGAACAGATTCAATCGGAAGAACAGTACTTGGACCTTTCACTTTTCCCTCAGTACCGAATGCTCTTATAGCTGCCAAGCTCTTTGCTTGGACATTGGGGAAAGCCAGTAAAACTTGAGATACAGGTTCCGGTCCGACATTTTCAACCTAAAAACAGTGGGGACTATATAAGTAAATAACAGAATTCCAACAAAGCACATATGCATGAAGCCCAAAATTCTATCCATAAGAGATCACTTGCAAGAAACATGTGTATTATATCACAGAATGGTTTTAAAGAGTGCTACTTAAGAATTTTAGAACTGATGCAATTGACAGTTACAATATAGAACCTTATTGCCGATGCAGTGACACCTATAGATCAACCAAAGATCCCACGAGCATCTACTATATACTGGTGAAAAAACTAGCAAAATTTCGTGAGGCTCTGAAGTGCACATATCTCAATCCTGAGAATAATAATTTGGATACTAGTGACCTCTAGGCATGAACTAACAAAGGATTCGATCCATGAAATGCTAACTTCGTGAACACGTCGCAGCATTTTTTATTAGAGTTGCACATACAAAACTACTAAAAGGTCGGAAGTTTAACATGTTGCAGCAGTTAACAGAGAAACGACTAACACTGGAGAGCTAGAGCGCAGCAACGTACCTTCAGCGAAGTGAGGACGCGAACAATATGGGAAGTCAAATCAACCTGCAACGAGAGAGAAGACCCATACACCGTCAGGTCCGAGACAAGTGCGGCGTGAGAGACGAGGTGGGTTCGGAGATCTGGAGAGCAAGAAGTGCGGGGCTGGGGAGGCCACTGACCTTCCGATCTGTCCTGGAGATGACGAGATCGGAGCGCGCGGTGGAGGCGAAGACGCCGACGAAGAGGAGGAGGAGGAGGAGCTGGAGGAGAGCGACGGGGCGGAGGGGCGGCGGCGGCGTCGCCATCTTCGGCGGCCAGATCGCGTCGCGGGGTGTTGGATTCGCGACGACACCCTCGGGATCGGGCCGGAGTGTGTGCCTGTCTGCCTGGGACTGAGCGAGTGAGCGACCGAGTCAGCCGTTTGCCGAGGGGATTTGGGTGCGATCCGGTCCGGTGTCTCGTCCAACCCAAAACGACCCAACCGGCTGAACCAGTCTCCGCTCGAGACCCAACATTGCCGCAGCCGGAAAGACGCCGCCGCTGCGCCTAGCCGTAGATTGCCCACGCGCGGCCCCGCCGTGGGCGCCGAGGCCACGCAGATCAGCGCCTTCACCGCCGCGGCCGCCCACGCGCTCTGCCTCGCAGCCCTCGCTGCTGCCCACGCCCTCGCTGGCCGCGGCGCCCTCGTCTCCGATCCCGCCCTCGCCCTCCGCCTCCTCGTGGTACGTACGATCCCTTCCCCTCTCCTTACCTCACCACCGCCTCCCGCGTACCTTCTGCTCCCTTCCCTCTGCGATACATCTGACCCGGACTACGCTTTTCTCTAGGTCTGTGAAGCGCCGTTTGTCATCGCGGTGTTCAGTTTGCTCCGGCGAGATCCCAAACGCTGCTCGGTGCGGCGCGCGCGCATCCTGTTGGATCAATTGTTTCTTCCGATTTCGATACCAAAGTTTATACTTTGTTCAGTGATGGGGTGATTGGGTTTCTTTAATTGCAGTTCCTTCTGAAGGCGGCTGCGCGAGGATTGCTTGCCTTGCCCGTGGGTTAGCTCTCTTCTTTATTGCATAGTCTGCATATGCACTTTGATCCATAGTTGGGGACGCTTCGAGCTACTGTGAAGAATGTCAAAACTCTACGATAGCAGGTGTCATTGCATTACCAAAAGGAAAAAGCTCCATGCTGGAAATCTGAGTCAGTAGCCAGTCCTCAACACTACTTAGTAACATAAACCGATTTACTCTTTTGGAATGACACACATAAGTTGAGTTTTTTATGATCTGCTTATCTTCCTCCCTTTCATTTCTTCATTCTTATGTTATACACTGCTGTCTGGCAGGAGCATTCCTAAATGCATTTGGCGCGATTGTCCTTGGTGTACCTGTTGGAATGAAGTGGGTGTAGTAGACTGACAAGGACGTTTATGATTGTTGTTGGTGTCTATGCTACATGCTACTAATTAGGAATCATGACTAGAATCACCGTTTATGCTATTTGTTGTGAATTTGTCCTTATATTATATATATCTCGTTGTAGCAGAATTCACAAGGATATTTCAATTCGTGCTTACCAGTCTTAGAAAAAAATGTTCCCTTATCTGATGGGGTTGCACATTTGCAGGTACTGGACAGCAACAGGCTATTGCCTTTTGCCGCTGATGCTTCTGTATCCTTTGATCTTCCTTAGGAATGACCAACAATATTAATAACTTTATTATACGGGGAAGATTTAGAGGCCAACCAGGGCCTCCACGACACCTCTCTGGCTTTTTGCAAAAAAGCCTCCTTGGCTTCCTCCAAATTGCAGATAGATCCCTATAAAATTACAAAAAAAAGCACTTAGCATTTTTTAATATTTTTTCCCAGACCACCTAGTACATCTATTATGTGGGGGAAGATTTGGAGCCAAACAAGGCTAGCCATGTCATCTCCCTGGCTTTTTTCAAAAAAGCCCTCCGGCTTCCTCTAAATTACGGATTGGTCCCTGTAAAATTACAAAAAAACCCTCAATATTTTTTTATATTATTTCCCCAAACCTTAAAAACTATTTTTTTCAAAATAAACTATGTGTTCTTTCGAATAGCGTTTAAGTCCCTCTCCTCCGTTATTTTAAGAAAAAAATATTCCATTAAATACAAATCTCAAACTAGTCATTTTCTAATTTTTCGGAGTAGCGCTTAAGTCCAAAAAAATTATGAATAGACCCCCGTTCCTTGCGCCCAAGTCCTTTCTCCGTTTTTCTCGGAAAAAACAATTTCGTCAAAAGAAATATGTGTACAGCTCTATTTCTATATTTTTTTTTTGCAGGTCAATTTCTAATATTTTCCAAAACATGTATTATTACCGGGTGAACGCATAGGGTGTTGAACTCGGCAAAAGAGGGTTCTTTCTCCATTTTTCCCAGGAAAGCCAATTTCGTCAAAAGAGATATGTGTACAACTCTATATCTCTGTGGTTTTTTTGTAGCTCAATCTCTAATATTTTTCGGAATAAGAAATATGTGCACTGCTGTATCTCTAGAGCTTTTTTTTGCAACTCGATCTATAATTTTTTTCGAAACATGTATTATTATCCGATGAACGTATAGAGTGCTAAACTTGTCAAAAGAAGTCCTTTCTCTGTTTTACTAGAAAAAAAATAAATTCATCAAAATAAAATGTGTACAACTCTATCTCTATAATTATTTTGGCAACTCGAAATCTAATATTTTTTAGAATATCTATTATTCTTTTTTTTTTTGCAAAAAGGTCCGTTGTTATACAAATCGTCGACGGTTCCTACTTAGCATTTTTTTTAAAAAAAAAGAACAAAAAAAACGCATAGATCCTTCTAACTTTTTTCAAAAAAAAAAAACTTGAATCAAATTCGCGCGCGACCCTGCTTTAATAAAAATCCTCAAAAGGAAAGGAGTACGAAGCTGCTTCTTAGGATCCTACACTCTAACCTACCTAAAATAAAAGTAAGTCTAGAATTATATACACACACGTACGTAATACCTTAATTACTTGACCGACACGTATGATTGACTCCCCTAACTGTTCATAGTACCTGACCCACACGTGTGGTTGGCTCCTCTAACTGTTCATATATACTTTCTTAGACTATGAGCAGTTAGGGGAGCCAACCATACGTGTAGGTTTGGTAATTAGGGTCTGCTTGTTTCAGCTTTTGATTCTCTAAAAGCTGATTCTGGATTGTGGTTTATAGAGAAGCTGATTCTCCAAAAGTTGGAATTCAAAAGCACATATGAAGTGGATTGTGGATTCTAGTGTATAGGGGTAGATTGGATTGTGAGAATCGGATTCTAGAATCAGACTGTTTGTTTTTTATTCATCTTTTGGGACCAGAATCCAGAATCAAAAGCTGAAACAAACAGGCCCTTAAGGTAGTACGTATGTGTGTGTAACTGTGTGTATATACTTAGGGTGTGTTTGGTTACCTGCACCATCCTAGCTTATTTCGTATGAGCCATTCAAGCTAGCTTTGTCCTGACTGAGTGGATGCAAGTTAAGTTGTTTGGTTGCTTGTTTGTGCATCTCACGGGTCTGCATTAGAGAGAAGTTTAATTTCTGTGTTTTCTCCATCCTGTAAGAGTGGGTACAATTGTATCCACCTGGCCAAGATGAATAGGAAACCAAACATGTGTCTAATAGATATATTTGTATCCATTCATACGATTCAGACACCATGCAGGCAACTAAATACACCCTTAATTACCTGACCCACACGTATTTACCTGACCCACACGTATGGTTGGCTCCCCTCTGTTCATAGTCTGTATATATGGTCATCGATCGGGTCAGACCAGCCACGTGGCGTGTTTCTGTTCGCCCCTCCGATGACTGGTCCGGGCAGACCTGACCGCTGGTCTCCGGATACATCCCGGCGATCAACGTGAAGTGTCTGGCACGGCGAGATCGAAAAGATGTGAATTTCTTCTAGTATGTGTCAGTTACGGTGCGATTGCTGGGCATTTGATTGGCATGGTGGTATCGCTGATCCTGATGGTTGCTCACAAGAGAAGTGTTCGTGCCAAAGCTGACTAGCATATGGATGATGATTTTTTTCCCCTTATGATCTATCCGGATTATACTATACAACAGTTTTTCCACAAAGCTATGTATTTGTTGATTAGATTTCTTGTCGAGTGCAAGTGTTGATGCCTTGCAGTTAGCCTTTTTTTTGGAGCTATAGATTATTTTCTTGAATGTAATGAGAGTGATTTTCATTTACTAGTTTTTTTATCTTTACTAATATATAAATACGAGTTAGAGATGATTGTTTGTTCTCTCTCCTCATCTCTAAGAAAAACAACGTGTCAATATATGGGCTTTGAGATAAAAAAAAATCAAATGCATCTCTCTCTTTCTGCCAC
This sequence comes from Rhipidocladum racemiflorum, assembly GCA_036346355.1. Taxonomy (NCBI): domain Eukaryota; kingdom Viridiplantae; phylum Streptophyta; class Magnoliopsida; order Poales; family Poaceae; genus Rhipidocladum; species Rhipidocladum racemiflorum. The sequence goes on along the minus strand of CM070573.1, from coordinate 84,070,442 downwards.
ACCCGCTTTTTCGGACTAGGTTATTACTCATTACTCTCTTTCTGTGGTAACTCAAGAGTGCAATTTATTTTATTTTTTAAAATATGTAACATGCTTTGATTATTCAGTTAAAAAGTGTTTCGTGCAATGGGCAATTTGGTTAAGGTGTTCCCGAATGCTGCTTGCATGTTTCTTCAGAAAGGATTTCTTGAACGAAGTTAGCTAGTTTATTTTTTGAATCATTAAGACGTCCCTATTCCCTATTGTATTAATCATTGTTTCTATGCTTTTCTTTTTAGTACAAGTTGTACAAATTTTGAAGCAAGCGAAGGGATAAGTAATCACCATCTACCCTTCATTAATGCTTTAATACTTGTACAACTTTTAAAAGGAAGAGCGTAAAAGCACGTCTCGTGTGTATATGCTATACAAAAGACAACTTCACAACATCATACAGAAAACTCGTCCCATCACCGCTGCACGCGGAAGGAAAAATCAGCATCCGCGATGCCAGCATCAGTGGCCGACGACGAGGCCGCCCTCCTCCTCTCAGTGTCTAGCCTGTGCAGCTGATGCGGCTGCACCACCGGATACGTGTCCTCGGCCGCCTCCTCGTGGAACCTCGGCGAGGCCGGCGCGCTCTGGGAATCTTCCGACCTCACCCGGTGCTTGCGGAGCAGGTGCACCGGCGACGTCCCGCGGCTCGGCGACGTCCCGCGGCTCGGTGTGTTGCCGGCGCTCATCTGCGCCAGGAACTCGTCTTCCTCCCGTTGCTTCTTCCTCTCCCTCGCCACCCTCCGCCAGTTCATCAGGGCCTTGACCGTCCGCTCCTCGAAGACGGTCTTCCTCATGTTTGAGCCCATCTGCAAGCGACGGCACACACAAGGTTGGATGTGATATTGTGGTTCGTTCCAATGGCGGTTTGTAGAGAAACGAATTTTGTCAATAGATATCTTACCTGTGTGACGAGTGCATAGAGCGGGAAGGTGCTGTAGCTGCATAGGATCTGAAGAACTACCCCCACTACGGCTTTCATGATGCTCAGGCCTATGTTTTGGTGGAAGCATTTTTTCAAGCCAGGGGTTAACTGTGAGGGGACAACCAAAAGAAGTTTGTTAACGTACCAGTTCATGGTTAGTGCATAATAACACTTCAGGACTTGGGTCAGTGGGCAAATCACATACCAGTGTCCATACAAAATGTGCCATCTGAAATGCGTTCTGGTGATGATTCCATCGGCAGCATGGTTCAGTCACAGATGAATGTTAGTAAGGCATTTGTTTTGCTGTCCTATGTGTATTATGAGATGCAGTAGTAGCTGACTAAGATCACACGCGTACCTGGAAGAGAGTTAGGTGTATGAAAAACAGGACCCAGTCAGGCCGGTTGAACCAAAAGAACTTGTTGCTTGGTTCAACAACAGGAGCCCCCTTGATCACAGTTGCCCGGTCTTGTATCTCTTGGGCCATCTCCATAATGACAATCTGTAGCTTCGTTCCAATTAGCAAGAGGATCTGAAAACCATGACATGTTTGTTTATTTACTTATTATATTGTATTCTAGAATCAAGTCGCGATAGGGTTGGAAAATCATGTACACTTACGATGAGTGGGACAAAAGAAATCCAGATGAGCGTGCCGACACCTACGCATAGAAGAAGAAAAAGTTGCAAAATGATGGTGATTGTGAGACAAATTAAAAGCAAGGATGGAGAGCAACAAGAGAACGGGATAGGACGAGCCGTACCGTGGATGTCGAGTAAGAGTGTAAGAATTGCCACCAACCACAATGGGAGGCTGCAAAAACCAGCCAGATGTGTCAAGATCCTAGGCTAGCATCAAGACCACGACGTACGTAGCAATAGCGTAGGGAACATGCTGATATTAAAAACCTATGGAGTACGTATATACATATATATATATAACCTTTATTACAATCGGGAGGAAAGGCCAACAGAGGGCCTGCCCACGTGTCCCACCCCCTCTCTCTCCTCTTTTTGCGAAAAAATTCTTCTGGTTCTTGAAATTATGGATATGTCCTTTTGCAATTTTTTGTGAGAGGGAGATTTTTTCCCCGGTTCGCGTTTAGGTCCCTCCTTCGCCATTTTACATAAAGAACCTCCCGTTAAATACGAATCGTAAACGAGCCCTTTTATAGTTTTTCAAAATAGCGAACAGGTCCAAAATCATAACAAATAGGTCCGTGCACTTTTCGTTCAGGTCCTTTCTCCGTTTTGCCCCAAAAAAATGTTTTTGTGGTCCGTTTTTTCCTCCGGAGCATTGAAAAAATGTTTTCGTTTCTCCGTTTTGCCGGAAAAAATGTTTTTGTGGTCCGTTTTCCCTCCGGAGCATGGAAAAAATATTTTCGTTGGCCGTTTTTCCTACAAAAAACCCAAAAAATGTTTTTGTGATCCGTTTTTCCTCCGGAGCATGGAAAAAATGTTTTCGTTTATCCGTTTTGCCCGAAAAAAATGTTTTTGTGGTCCGTTTTTCCTACGGAGCATGCAAAAAATGTTTTCGTTTCTCCGTTTTTCCTAAAAAAAAAATAAAAAATGTTTTTATGGTCCGTTTTTCCTCCGGAGCATGAAAAAAATGTCCTCGGAGATTTTTCCTCCGGAGCATGGAAAAAATATTTTCGTTTCTCCGTTTTTTCTAAAAAAAACCGAAAAATATTTTCGTGGTCCGTTTTTCCTTCGGAGCATGGAAAAAATGTTTTCGTTTCTCCGTTTTACCCGAAAAAAATGTTTTTGTGGTCCGTTTTTCCTTAAGAGCATGGAAAAAATGTTTTAAAGTGTTCTCGTGGTCCGCTTTTTCTACGAAAACATTTTCTCGGTTTTTTTTTTGTATTAAAAATATTTTTTTTCGTTCACGTACGCGGCGTGCCGCCGCGCTCAATTTCCTAGTATTATTTGACTATAGGGAGGATTGAACCTGATCCCAACGACGACTTTGAAGTCGTCCTCCAGCGACCTCTTGATGTACTTGTGGAAGTTGAACTTGCTATTTTGCGACAAATGCGCCTGCATATATAAAAGAGAGTTCGTCAATACATATACTGTAACAATTGCAAAAATGCAACCTCAAAAGCTTGCTCCGTTGTAACAATGGCGAAGAAGAAGGGTTTAGTACATTGATGAAGCCTTGCCGCATGGTCAGGTAGTCCACCTTGGTGACTGACACGAAGAATTGCCTGAAGAATGCCACCTGACAGACAAACATCAAGAAGAAGAATGCAGGTAAAGTAAATAACAAAGGCTGCAGCAACAATTAACCATGCAGACAGAGAGATCTGGCGCACGAACTCACAATCCATCTGGCTCCAGGGGTGCTTGAAAGACCTAGATGCCGCCTCACGAACGATGTCTGATGTGTGAATCGGAATCGCGAAGGATCTGCAATAATCGAACTTAATCCGTTTCACTGATCTGGTCATGCCTGCCTTGAATTAGGAACATGCATACACTAGGTTCTAATCCTTACCGTTTGCGAATTGATACTCCAATGAGCTGGTCTCTTTTTCCCATTTCTTCCAAGTTCCCATCTACACGAAAGAACATATCCTCTCATTGCAATTCAAATTACGGATTCACGCACGGTTTTGCTGGGACAAATGGGAGCACTAAACAAATATATGCATGCCTGACATGCGGTTAATTAGCCACTCACTTTTAGACGCCCTAAAGCCATCGTGCTGACGCTGTAGAGGACATGGAACACCGCGAGCACAAAGATGAACACATGCAGCTGGTGCATACCGCTTGCCGACATGAGCGCCACCTTGCCCTGCAAAACCAAGCAAAACGAAGAAGAGAAGTTATTTTGCCTACATCTTCGTATATACCGGGCACCAAGACGCGCTCACGTCTGTCGGGCCCAGCTCTCAGAACAGCTTCTCTCTGACGCGGCAGCGCTGCTCACCTGCTTTGCGCATACGTCCTCTCCGGCGGCGCCGGCCAAGAACCGACGAGGATTCACTTCTTCTCCGGGATACCAAAGTAGCCCCCGGCGATGGCCCTTGCCACCGCCGGCCCCATCCTCCGCCTTGCACGGCAGCATGATACTGCCAGCCTTTTTAGGGATACAAATCTTGGAGATGGGCGATTGCCCCACAGTGAGCAGTAGGGATATGAAGCCCATCAGCATCAACTCTGCGAGGGATTATATATAGGGGGGAACGAAGAAAGAGAGAATCAGCCAGAGCAAATCAGGATCCCAGCACGAGGATGCGAGTATGTACTGTGTAACACAGTTTCCTAGTAATGGACAGGTGGAAGTAGATGTGTTAATTGGTTATCTGCTGATATGTTTTCACCGTTTGACATCTTCGAAATTTGATTTTTGTTTTTTGGGTTATCAGTAAAAAAAAATTTGATGAGGAATCTGAGAGCTAGCTGAAATAAAATCATCTGCAACAAGGCAATAAGGCAAATAATTAGATCGAGCAGCTCACCTGCTTTGATCTTCTCGAGCGCCTCGGCCATGGCCTTCTTCTGCCTCTTCTGGAACCACTGAATGCACGCGAGATTACACAAATCAACTGGTCAGTAGATTGAGCGAACAGAAATCAAAGCGCTTGCGAATCATCACCGCACGAGGGCCGGTACGTACATGGCCGAGCTTGTGGAGGCCCTGCTCCATGGCGACGGAGACGAGCACCATGACGGTGCAGACGAGCGCCACCGCCCACGTCGGCGTCTCCGGCAGCTCCCGCCCTCCCGCGGCCCCCGCCATCTCCTCCTCCTCCTCCGCGCCGAGCCGAACTGACCACCAACGATGGATGATAACCTCTCCTTTTGTGCGGAGCAAACGAACAAACGAACTAGCTCGCTGACGCACGCACGCACGCACGCACGTCACCGTGGCATCCGAGCGCTGTGGCAACGGCGTACACGCCCAGGCGTTTTCATTAGCGGCGGCTCGGCCGCCGGGTCAAAGCACGTGCCGGCCAGCCATCGCGTCATCTAACACCGTGACTAACGATGTTTTCTAGACTTGTCAAACCGCTTCACGTACGTGTCACTTGTAAATTAAGCCCAGGTTGATGGTGCTCGTGAACTCTCCTGTCCATTAACGAAATAAATGACGCTGGAAGAAAATGTGTGACGGTGATGCGTCCCCTGCAGCCGCTAAAAGTAAAAATCGACACTGCTACTAACGGTATTCTACACTACGTTAAGTTGCGTCCCCCGCGTTTCCAAAGAAAATCGTGCAAAGGTGATGTGTTCCCTGCAGTCGTTTGTTTGTTCTTTTCAAACGAAAGGTAAGAATAGACACGGTTACTAACGGTATACTGCTCTCTCTCTCGTCGTAAATAGTTTTGGTTTTCAACATCAGTAACATTTTCAAAACACAATTCTGATTGCTACTAATTTCTATTGTAATATATTTATACAACCCCATAAAACTATAATATTATAAAAATAATATCCAATTTAAATAATTAAAAAGTTATTAACGGTTAAAGTTTCAAAGTTTTGACCGCGTCTACGTCCAAAAACAACCTATTCAAGTTGCGATGACCATTTACTCTTCAAGTTGCGATGACCATTTACTCTTCAAGTTTTCTATTTGGCTAATCAGGGCGATCACATTGGTCTTGCCACGGAACACAGTTCTTACGTCCGTCTCAGCACGTGCATAACAGTAGTAAGCTTAGAACGGACCGGAGCGAGTCAGGTCAAGTGAAACAGTGTGTGACATGATGGGGGAGCTGAATCTTTTACTTTTGGTGGAGTTATTGCCCACGGTCTGAGACTCTGATGACTTGATAAGAGGATGTGTGACTAAAAATCCAACGGGATCGAGTCGATGGCAGACTCTGACCAAGAGATATTTATGTCGAAACTACGTGCAGGGTTCTGTCGGCGGCGAAGGTACCTCTGTTTTCGTTTACGAGACCTGAGAACAGTCGCTCCTATTCTAAGGTTCTAAATTTTATTTTCGGTTCAGCTTTCTTCACTCTCTAAAATCTAAAATTTTATCGAGATCTTATTATTTCGAACGCAATCCAAAAGGCAAAATTCAAATTCGGTTTTTTTATCGATATTTCCGAGATCTCGATGAGATTTGTCGAGCTCTCGATGATTTTTAACCGAATGAAAATTATTCTATAAATCATCAAAAAAATTGAAAAAAATTAGATGGTCCTGACACATCACTAATGTTTCCATAAAAATTTTAGATGATGATCAAGTTTGAGGAATTTATAAAAATTCAAACAGTGCTACTGTCCTGATAAAAAGGCTAACCAATAAATTTCAACTGAATGAAAAATGGTACAAATCACGTAACTTTTGAAAACTTTTGTGGATGGTCCTCACATATCCACAATATTCCCATAAAATTTTTAGATGATGATCAAGCTGTCCGAATTTTTGTGGACAGTGCTACTGAAGGCTGACCAGCAAATTTCAACCGAATGAAAAATAGTTCAAATCATGTTTGAAAATTTTTGCGAATGGTCATGATGCATCACTAATGCTCCCATAAAATTTTCAGATAATGATCAAACTTGAGAAAGTTTTAAAAATTCTGACAACCGAGATACTTAATTTATGACCGCGCGAGAATTAATGTGCATAGGCTAAATGGATGGTCTACCGATTGTCCCATACTTGAAGAATCTAATCTGGTACAAAAACCGAAATTTCGATCAAATTTATCAAGATCTCGCCGATATTTTAGGTATTGTAGCACTTTGAATTTTTTTTAATTTCGCTGGGATTATGAAATGGGGGTCCGAGATCCGAGATTTGCCGAGATTTCGCCAGGATTTTGGTCCTTGCTCGAATTTGGAATATTCGACTTGCATGAGGAAGTCAGAGGTGAAAGGTGCCATGGCTTTGGATCATCCTCAGCCGTCTAGCCACCTAGATCTGATGGTACAGCGGCGAGGAGCTCAACAAAAAGTGAGCTACAGTACTCCCTGCACAATGCTGGGCAATGTTTGCTATAGTGATTTGCAATCCTCTCACTATTTGAAGTAGATATTACTAGGAATCACTTTCGTGTCACTCTCGAATTTTAGTCCCGGCATTGAATTTCGTGCATCGTGCTAGGGGTGTGATTGGGAGGGTTGCGTGCGCTCATATAGTGAGGGGATAATCGACTAGGCGCCTACTGTGATGGAGAAATAAAATACTTAAAAGAAAATTCTCATTTTCAAAATTTAAAAATTATATATATATAAATAAAGAGTAAATAATTATTACTTACCTATTCATTTATTTCTAGATCGTCACTCATTAGCAACGTCTGCAGTTTCCTCTACAAGAGGCGGCCATGACTGCTAAGCTGTTGTACTGCAAGAGCAGATCGACACAGCTTTGGCTGGCCTCTTCCAGTTCTCTCCGGTAGCTGCAGGCATTTGCATTTCCTTCTCGCTGCTTCCTGCAAGAAGCTTTATAAAACACAACTCCAGTGGCACTGAGAGTACACTCACAGGTACTTTTTTCCTTTTATTATTTTCCTCACTTCTATTACATGTATTGCTAGAGTATACTGTGCATTTATTCGAGGAATTGGAGAAGAGATTGTGAATGCCGGAGGCTGTTTGGATTGTGGGAAATAAAGGGTGGGAATGGCATTGGATAGGAGAGGTGACAAATTTAATCATTGGATCGATGGATTGACGGATAAATTCATCTTAATTTATATCCTAATCCTATTCGCACTCCTTGTATCCCTGTATCCAAACGGCAGTGAGGGCAGCAAGACGAGGTTCTGGTCCCTGCTCATCGTGGAATGGATGCCTGTTCTGCAGGTCCTTCTTGTACGCCTGCTTTGGAGCTTTTCTTTGGAGTCTCCCCCGGCATCGCCCATCCCGTCAACGCTCACCCCACCCCCCCCCCCCCCCCCCTGTACTCATCAGCTTTTGGAGGTTAGAACTGAACATCAAGCTGTACTCATCAGCTTACGCGGTAGGTGGTACCGTCTTCATTTCATGTTTCAGGTTGAGTTCTTGCATTTGTTATCAATCTAAAGAAGTTAGCCCAACAGTGTATTGCCGTCCATCCCAAGAATGTTTTGCACAACTGTCTATGCCATCATATGAATTCAGTGCATTCTTTAATATGATATGGGACATCTCTATAATTTTAATTCTGAGATAATATGCTGGAAAACCCCAAAATATTTCAGGTTTCTCCGTTTGTTCATAGAAGGGTAGGAGTGAAAATGCATTCTTGGTATGTATTTTTTTACCGGCCAGCAAAAGGGGGGATAGTGGTATGATCATCTTCTTGAGAGCTACAAGCTGTGAACATCATAGTATATTAGCTTGATTTAAATCTGCATCACATTGTTGTCAGATCTGCAATGTATTTCCTTGGGAAGAAGTACATGTAGGAATCAAGGATTGGAGTGTGGTATAGTGGTAGGGAAGAATGAATAGGGACATAGTAACAGGATGCATGATGCTCTTGTCCCATAACCTTGTATGCATCATGCATTCAAAGTACATACAGAGTGCCATGGAACACAATTCTACCAACTTGTAGGCCTTGCCGCCCTGCAACCATGACATTGCCACTTTGCCGGTTGCAACGTTCCCACCAAGGGTGAAAACTGTAGTAACATGACCCTGGTTAGCTGATACAGAGCGTGCATAATCCTAGATGTCAGCCAAGTCAGAAACGTCTTGATGGGCTGGCCGATTAAGCAAGCATTTTCTGGCACAATTCTCACACATATGCCATCTAATAGATGATAAAAACACTGACCCAACAGAGTTGATAATAAGAATAGTATTTATTCTTCCACAGTTGTGTTGAAAAGGAATATGTAGCTACCATTTTAAATTCTCCCCACATATAAATTGGCATTATAAGAAATTAAATAATAGGTAAATATGGCGTTCACGACATGTAATGAGCTATGGAAACTAAAAAATGGCCGTCATAAAGCATGTACAATGTTGTAATGTTAGACACCTATAGGTTTGTGATGGAATTGAAACATAAGAATTTTGCTATCTAAATTTGTTTACTATCTACATTTGATTCTTGACTTTTATGTGCTAGGTTTGTGATGGAATCTACAACTGCAAGCAGCAGTGCAAGTGTAAGCAATACATTTCCTACTTTGTCGCCAATGCCACAACCAGTTGCTGCTGCTAGAGATGTTTCTGATCCATCTGTTGGTGCATTGGTGCCAAGAAATGAAGTTGATTTGACTAGTGAAATTGGTACTGAGTCCGACCCTGTTGCTCCTGCTGGGAAAAGAGCAAAGAAATGTAACTCTGATGTTTGGGAGCACCACAAGAAGTATGAAGTTAAGAAGAAAGGAGCAGACAACAATGAGATTATAGAGCTTTGGGCTAAATGACTCAAATGCACTTATAAATCTTGTTGTGAAAGTTTTAGACGAACATTAGTCTTTCGGAATCACTTAGCGAACAAGCACCATTCGGGAAAGAACTTGTGTGCACATTTTTATGATAGTATGGTGGACTGGAATGTTGATAGAAGATTGGTTGCACTTACTTTGGACAATGCATTGGCCAATGATATATATGCTAAAGGGGTAGTACAAAGACTCAAAAAGTCTTCTTTGATCTGTGATGGTATCTTTTTTCATGTGAGATGTTCGAATCATATTTTAAACCTCATTACACAAGATGGATTGAAGCAAATTACACCAGCTATTACAAATATTAAAAATACAATTGCAATTGTGAAGAACTCTCCATTGCAGTGGGAGGAATTTATGAAGTTTGCATTAGAATATGACTTGGATGTGAAAAGTGGCCTCTCTTTGGATGTTCCAACAAAGTGAAACTTCACATATCTCATGTTAAAGCAAGTTATTTACTATAGACATGCATTTGATATGCTTTTTCTTCAGCATAGAAGTGAATATGTGAAGTGTTCTCCAACTTACCAAAATTGGACTATGGCAAAATCATTATCTTCATGTTTGAAGAAATTTTATGATGCTACTGAGCTCTTCTATGGCAGTACATATCCAACAGCAAATCTATTTTTTTAATCATTTTTTTTAAGATCAAGCTTGCAATTGCAGAATGGTGTTATAGTCCTGATCTAATTATAGCTACTATGGCACATTCAATGAGAATTAAATATGATAAGTATTGGAAAAAAGTCAAACATGGCTCTTACTGTAGCATGTTTTGTTGATTCTAGATACAAGACAAAGCTAATACACTACTTCGCAGAAAAGATTTACCATGACAATGCTTTAGAAGAAATCAATAAGCTCAATTGTGTTATTAATCAGCTATTTCAAGCTTATATGTCTAGTCCACCTATAACTGCAATGAAGACAACAGCTACAACAAATTTGCAAATAGTGGATTCTCATCCAGACAACAAGATCGAGGATGACGATAGCGATGATGATCTTCAACAATTCTTGCATGGTAGTACTGTTTCAGGTGAAGGTACCAAATCTAAGTTGGAAATTTATATGGAGCAACCATTAGTGCACTGGAAGACAAAAGACAAAAGAGAATTTGATATTTTGTCATGGTGGAAGCTCAAGCAAACCGAGCTCCCTATTCTCTCCAGACTTGCTCGAGATGTCTTATCTATTCAAGTGTCTACGGTTGCTTCAGAGTCAGCATTCAGCGTTGGTGGACGTGTTGTTGATCCATTTTGCAGTCGTTTAGATCCTGAAGTCGTCCAAGCTTTGATTTGTACCAAAGATTGGACTATAGCATCTAGAAAAGGTAATGTTAAATTCTGCATTTGTCCTTTACTGGTTTATGTGTAGTATGTGAGCAAAACCATTTAACATAATTTAATCTTCTGACAAAACATGCAGATGGAAACATATGTGGATCTATCATATCTGAGATGGACATGGAGGGCATGGAGCGATGTTTTTGCAAACCTGTTGACAAGGGTTTGTTGTTTTTTATGTAACCATATATATATTTGCCCTAATTTCATTCTTCCATGCATATTCATTAAAATATAACTTGGAATTGCAGGAGCATCAGGATATGGAAGATTTTGAGGAGGAGGATGTGTTGGAGGACATGGATGAGTGACAGAAAGTGATTCAACCATTTCAGCTTGCTAATTGCTCACAAGAGTTTGTTTTGTTTTCATTATGTGTATCTTTGATTTCAGTTTTCACTAGTGAAGTCATTCGTGCATTTCATTTTACACATACAAAAAGATATATCACATTTATTCTAACCAATCAATAAGCATCATTTTTTTCCATTGTATTACACATATGTCATGACTCATGACTGTATTAAATTAGATAGCCTACCAGGCAGTTTGTTTTGATACGATTGCATTGCGTAGTTGCGCGTATTTACATTGTGGTATGATGATTACTTATTAGTATTACTCTCGAGACAATTAGAATGATTGTTAGTATCCTGTCCAGGTATTTGAGTGCAAAAGGATGCAAAGTTAAATGGATTCTATAGGGAAAACATAAATTTCAAGTTGAAATATAAAATGTCCATAAAAAGGCCCTTTTTAGAACAACCAATTTGGTCCAGGATTGATCACAGCCACAATACAGAATCACGGCCAGTTACCTCCAAGATTCTAAAAACTAGGTGCATCGGTTTAGGTGCTAGTAAGTGTTAAACATGGGGAATAAGAAAAGCATGTAGAATAATATCTCCAATTGCTGAAACTTCACATAGAACCATGCATAATGGATACCATTCTTTTCTTTGTTTGCAGATGTGGAAAAAGATCAGAAAGTATGCTGCTGTTGGGCCCAGGGTTCAAAATTTCGTCCGAAATTCGTTTTTCTCGGACGAGATTTCGCTTTTCGGCTGCTGACGAAATTTGAAATCCCGGCCAAATTTAAAAATTTAAAAAAATTTGATATCTCGTTTTTTCGCCGAGATTTCGGAAAAAAAAAAACAGACGAAATCTCGTAAAATTCGGCGAAATTTGATTAATTTTGACCGGATCTCATAGAAATTGACCGGATTTGAGTTCATTTTTTCTTGTAGCATTGTAATACAACAATATGAATAACACATATGAAAAAATAGGGGAAAAAATGAACAATTTTTTGCCGCACATGGGATTCGAACCCACGACCATTGCTCATGTTTGAAGCCCAGCCAAGCGCCAGTAACCAACTCCCCTAACTACCTTTGCTTGCTCAAAGTGGATTACAACCCTTTATATATTCTCATTTTGTATTGGAATATATAAGGGCACCTTTCCCCTTTCTTGCTCATGGGTTCAATTTTTGTCTTCTATCTACACAACTCGCCACTGTTAGATAATAGGAACATATATAAAACTTTTTAATTTTAAATGACTAGAAGTTCATTTGTTACATTTGAAAAATCAAAAACTGACTTTACATACGGTTTTTTATATGACTTTACCACTGTTAGATTTTTAAAAAATTCCTCGTGATTGATCATCATCTCAAATTTTTATGGAAACATTAGTGATGTGTCAGGACCATCCAAAAAAAAATTCAAATTTTTTTGACGTGTTTTGGACCCATTTTTGGCCGGTTCAATTTTGCCAAGATTTCGGTGATCTCGGCCGAGATCTCAGATTTCTCGGTAGAAAAAAAACCGGATTTGAAATTTGGTTTTTGCAATTCATCCGGATTTTGTCCGAAATTTCCGAATCTCGCCGAAATTTTGGATTTCGGGAAGCTCCGAGATTTGACTCAAAACGAGATTTGAAACCTTGGCTGGGCCTGCCATGCCACCTCTTCTGTATAGCATAGCTTTTTCCCTGTAGAACCTACTAGACTTGACAGTTGGCACTGTATCTGCCAACTAAACATTATGGTGTTATTCTATATTAAACCACTTGTCTATTGAGTTTTTGGTCTGAATTTCAATGCATGGTGCATAACCAGTCACCTATCCCTCTTTTTTCCCTGGATAATTTGTTTGCTCAAAAAAATTTTCTGTTGGTATTTGTTTGCCCATGTCCTAAAGATGATTTCTCTGGATGAGTAAGCTAGGAATCCGAATGATGACTTGGGACTTAGAGATGGCTTGTGTGATGTTTTGAATGTAAATGATGTATTATTAATTATTAGATGATATGCATGGTAAAAAGCTCAAGTTTTTTTGGATGGTAGCAGTGTCATATATGTAGAGTTCTTAGGTCTATCATTTTACTTGGCTATCTATGTTTGTATTTTATAGAATACTATATATAGGGGTTATCGTGTTTTCGTTGATTTCTTATGTACAATTTAGTTTTGTGTTTTCGTTGATTTATTATGTACAATCTAAGGGGTTATCGTGTTTCGATAAATATCCGTGACCATGTCCGATTCGATTCGTATTCGTATTCGTATTCGGACTATCCGTATCCGAATCCGAATTCGAAAAAAATATAAAAACAAATATGGTAGAATCATTATTTGTCTATATCCGGTCCGTTTTCACCTCTACTTTCACGCTCAAAGTCATCATCTCCTGGTTCGACTTAGCTATAACAAAGATTTACACACTTCAATGAATAGTTTGATATTTCAATGGTCGATACTGAACTTGATAGGTTAAGGTGGTTCATGCTGGTAAATGTTGGCATCGTACTAGCATATTCCTAATTAGAGCAGCTGTAGGATGGCTGGCTAGTCATTGCTCGCAGCTCAGAAGGCCAAATGCTAGTCACATAGAAATGATGAGTTTTTTTTTTCATTTTTAGACAAGTTTTTTATGTGCTTACAAGCACATCTAATTGGAAAATTAGGGTTTCTCAGTTACTATTTATCAAACCAATGAAAAAATCTGAAAACCAAACTCAATCGTATTTAAAAGATCATTGTTTAGTGCTTGTCAATTTCACAAATGAGATTGATTTTGGACTTCAAATCTTACAGGCGGTAGAATCTTACATCTCTTATGTATGATAATTTTTTAAGAAGTTTTGAAAACTTGTACATGTGGTTTTCATACATTACATGATAAGTAGGGCTGGAAACGAGCCGAGCCGAGCCCGGCTCGGTGCGACTCGGTGTAGTGGCCAGCCGAGCCAGGCTCGGCTCGGCCCTAAGGCGAGCCCAAAAAACCGGCTCGGCTCGGCTCGAGGTCGGCTCGCGAGCCGGCTCGTTGGCTCGCCGAGCCAGAACATTTTATCAGAAAATTAAATATTTATACAATAATTCATGTATTTACAGTGAATAATATTAACTTACTAATTACTACTAAATAATAGTAGTTGCTTAGTTGCTCTTTATCACACTTTTAGGAAATGGAATTGTCTCAACATCATCTTCATCATCTTTTTCCTAAAAATATAAATCATTAGTCATACTAAATTCCTTGCATGGGCTGGGCCGCCGAGCCAATTTGGCTCATGAGCGGCAGCCGGCTCGGTGTTTTTGCGAGCCTGAAAAACAGGCTCGGCTCGAGCTCGATCCGAGCCACGAGCCTGTGCAAGCCGAGCCAGGCTCGGGCGAGCCCGAGCCGAGCCACGAGCTTATTTTCCAGCCCTAATGATAAGGATGGTTTACACAGGATATGTTGCCTTTTACTACCCAGAAAATAATATTTTACTAGCTATTATACAATATATTACTATACTGGAATGAAGTGAACTATTAGAACAAGACTTTAGTTCTGTTTGTCGGTCTTGTAGTAAATGTTACGTGAACGATAGTAAATGTTACTGTAATAGATGATAAATCAAATGAAAACCATTAGTAAAATGTTGTGCATCTGTTCAGTAGTAAAATCTTACACATATCAGTAATTTAGTGTTCATTTGGCAGTAAACAACCATGAACAGCCAACCTGTGAAAAGTGATAGTATAGAATTTACTATCCATCTATATAGATTTTTACTATCCGTGTGTGTGTATTATACTACCCATATATTGCAAGGATTTACTACTGTACATACTACACAAGCTACCGAATCCTCTGCATGATAGTAATATGTGTGTGTGTGTAGAGAGAGAGTAAAATCTGCTACCGAAAAGCAAGATGATTGTTTATTAGTCAGAATTATATCATTTTATTCATCTCGTCATTAGTAAACTACTGATGAAAACCTTTTGTGAATCAGAACTGTCAATAAAAAGTTATGGCTAAAACAAAAAAAATTTGTATAAATAAGGAAATATATTTACTAGTTGGGTTGCAACGTAAATGACAGTAAACTAAGACAATTCCGTTGCGCTGGGTATTGGGATACATGGCTTGGTCGGTATGCATTAACTGGCTGAAGAGTAGAATAGCCTATTCTACACGCAGTTGTAGAATAGTATTATATATGTGTGTGCGCGCGCGCGTGCAAATGGTTCCATACTTCTAGGAGTACACACTTCTATTTTCAGTATACTCCTTAAATGATGTTGTTATACCTCTTTATCCTTAAGTATACTCTAGTATTGATTATAAGATACTCCAAAGTGAGTTCCACCACGAAAAATTCCATCAAAGTCCACTATTTATAATATAATTTGTTTATATACTCCTACGTACAGAAAAAGATATATAGTAAAAAAATAAAGGGCTCTCATGAATTTTATCAACCATATCATATTAAAGTGTCTTAGAATTATTATTAGACTACATCGAAAGTGATAATATTACCAACCATATCATATTAAAGTATCTTAGAATTATTATTAGACTACACCAAAAGTGATAAAGGAGGATAACACATTCATTTAAGTGGTATATTAGAGGTGGGAGTACGTATTCTGAGAGTACAGAAACAGATTCACACACATAAATTCAAGAATTTAGCAGACTGATTCAGGCTGCACAGTTAGGGTGGTTTGATTCGAGGGCTCAGGGTGGATTGGATGTTCCTATCCACCTTTTTTTAATCCATTCCATTGTTTGCTTGGATGGGTAGGTGGACGAGATCATCTAACTCTCATCCCATCTACCTTTTATCTCATCCATCATCCAACTTTTATCCCACCAATCAAATTTGAATTCTCACCCATTCACCATCCAACTCTCATCCCATCCAACTTTATCCCTCTAACCAAATAAAAAATTGGCTCATCCCATCTATCTCTCACCCTCAAACCAAATATAAACTTAGATGACTTCATTCCTACCAGACTGAATAACCACATCTCATCCACTCTTTGCCCTTAAACCCTTAAAACAAACGGACCCTTACAGGTTGCCAGTGTAACAGACGCGGCTTCATGTCTCTCGTGTCCTGAGCCTCAACATCCAGCTGAATGGAGACATGACAGCACAGAAAAATGGTGCTCAAAGTCATCTTACAAATCCATTCAGCATTTAAGCAAAACATTCTATCATGACATTTATGTAACATGTTCTAAGCAATGCTAACCTCAATAAGATCTGGCACATAGACATGTCTAAGCAAAAAAAGAAGAAAAGAAACATGGCATAACAGCTCTCACACCAATAAGGAGAGATTTACTCAACTCTGTAAAGGGAATTTCCATATGCTGATTTGATGATACATTATCCTGTCGGCCTATCAATGTGACTAATGCTATGTATCATACATCAACAATGTTGAATTAAATAATTGGCCCGGGTAGAACGCAATGTGGGAAAAAGATACAAAATGCACTAATGTTACAGTTCACTTGTACATTTTCATATGAGGGTGAGCTGCAGCTTTGGGCGGTGAGGCTGAGGCTCAACTACTTCCATATGAATCATAACAGTCTGCAGGACAGCATAGCTTTTGTTTGTTCCGGGCTTGGTTACTCTCTGGTGCACCTCGTCTACTACCCAATCACCCCCCTTGCCTCCCTTCGGAGTAAGGTAGATGGGCCCTTCTATGCCAAATCTGTTCAGAAAAGGAACAGACGATCAAAAGATATCACTGAGTTCACAGCATAAAATATTGCAAAACATGTTGAGATACCAAGAAAGAAAAACACACATTGCCAGCAAAATGGTTCAATACCGCAATATTTATTATATATTTAGAAAAAAAGAACAGTCAAATAATACGTCAAAGAACACCTGCCATATCTGATTTCAAAGAAACCAGCTAAATGACCACAAGATTCAAGTTCAAAATCCATGCAAGAGCATATACTACTTGGATTACTTCAGGTTCAGGGCATCAATATTGAGTTCAAATGAGGATTGACGGGGTTTTGCTGGGGGCTGGGGGCACTGCTTTTTGTTTGCCTTGTGAGCAGCATGATAGGGCTAGATTCCCAAGTACATGAGCTGGAACATTACTCCACAGAGTAGCACAGTTGCACCAACTTAACCGTATGAGCTTACATATTGATACATTGAAAAATTAATGCTAGGGCCACGACACACACACACACACACACAGAGAGAGAGAGAGAGAGAGATCCATACTTTGGAATGAAGACTATAAAACCATTTGCCTTGATCTTAACAATTCTAGCTTCAGTGTCAGTTGGCCTGCAAGTAAAAAAATAGCAATCTTAATGATAATAAATAGATGAGCCATTCAGAAAACACTGATGTACAGAGTACTAGAACCCATTACTTTCTGCCCTCATCCTAATCACAATTTCATATACTATCTACTGCAAACCTATCACTGTATCACACTTATGCCATTGACAATTAAATTTGTACCTTGTCCTGAAATATATGAGGGTGTGGAGCTCAACCGATGCTCTGCTTGCCATCTGGGCATTTCGGTGCCTATAATTCAAGTCTGCATGATAATAATATGAGTACCAAGTAGTGAAACATATAAAGAGACATACATCAGTGGCGCATTTGATTTCTTACTGTCAGTGATGCCTGTAAGCTGTGGGCCATCCTGAAAGACCGGTGGAAGTTTCGCAATACCTAGAGCAGCAGCTAGCAACCTATGCACAATAACATCTGCAAAAAAAAGTACATAGAATTAAACACCAACCACAAAATTTATAGGTTCTTCTAATGCTTCTACAGCATAGAACTGTATAATTAATTGATTACAGGCTTCCTTTGCTAGAGTGCTACAACATCCATGGGTACAAATTATTTGTGAAAGTAATGTCATTTCCCATCCTTTAACTGTGTATAGACTAGCACTCTACACTGCATTACAGAAACATTCATTTTGTGCAAAAGGTTCATAAAAAAAAAGTCCAACTAAACTTCCACACTAAGCTAATTAGTTCAAAGGCAGGACAAAGAAATAATCAACTAAAACAAAGGGACTTAAATGTCCTTGCATGTCCATCAATCATCAATCAAATTCAAATAATAACCTAAACATCAAAGCATCTAAGAGAAATGAACACTAACCTGCATATCTGCGAATAGGAGAAGTAAAATGAGTGTAAAGAGGAGCTGCAAGACCATAATGGTAATACTCCGACAAGCTCAAATCTCCACTGCAAAAATAAACTGCCTGTGTTGCAACAGGGAAAGTTATATGGATATAGTTGCAAGCAGTAAGTTAGAATAGGGCGAACTTCAGTATAGTTATCTTACTTGTGTCATGCATCTAGTTGCCAAAATCCTTATAAGCTTATTGAAGTATGGGTCATCAGTCTGCATGTCATGCAGTAAAGAGGGGTCAGTATAACGCTCAAACAAATATTACCCTACTACAGTACATTATCAGCTAGAATGCAGTACTCTGTACTCCACAGAGTAAAATAATACATCTCATTCTCACCTTTGCATTATCAAGTGATTCAGCTAATGCTTTTGAGGATGACACATCCAGATTTAGGCCGACAGAAGAGGCAGTTCGGAGTAATGGCTCAAGCATCTCCTTTGTTGGGCTAGGATGACGCCTGATACCATTAAAAAAATAGAAGGCTCAGAAAAAGGCAGCAAGTTAAAATGATGTAGCAGCTATTGAATTGAACTACATAATTTAAAAGCATTACATATATCTGGTAAAAAAAACTAAAGAAGCAGTCACTAAAAAATTCTGAAACAGTTCCTTGGACAAGGAGAACATTGTTGTTAAGAATTAATTTGCAAGATAACATAACTGAGATCAACAAAATAGTCTCAGAATAAGCATCCAGAAAAAACGATGGCCAATGGCCACTGACCACATGGTTTCTTCACTTGCCAACATTTAGTTTGGACTTTCCTGTGTTATTGGTTATAGTCTGGTTATATCCAGCAGCTCCAGCTCTTTAGGCTTGAATGTACATTTCACAAAGTATATTCAACTATGGTTAAGACGTGGACGTGGTCAACATTTTCAAGGGCTTTTCCTAGAACTTCAGGTATATTTGGCTGTATAGAATGCCAGAATAATAACATGACCTGAATATGACAGCATCGAAAACATAACAAAAGTGTACCTTAGCAATGAACATAAGGGGAAATGCTTCAAAATCTTCTCAGCAACAGAAACATTTGCAGCCAACATAAACTCTTCAATCATTTGATTTGCCTCACGAATTTGATATATTCCTGTCGAACTTGTGCGTAAGTACTTTATCTATACAAATTTAGAAATAGCACACCTATCAGGTTTACAAAACCGTATACCTATGTCAAGAGGATCATGAGTTTCACTATCAATTTCGAATTTGACTTCTGCTGAAGCAAGAGTTAGAGCTCCTCTTTCACAACGTCGATGCCTCATGATCTGCATATGCATTGGAAACATAAGTCTAAAAATGATATTGCAGTAGTACATAGTAATAGACAAGAACATTAATTAAGGTACAAGATGGGTTACAAAAGAGCAAACCTTTGCTAATGAATTTAAGTTCCGCAAGTCTACAGTCAGTGGATCAACCAAACGGCTGCAAATTCAGGGGGGAAAGCAACAAAGTTTATGATAATGTTTTTGACCTGCTAGACCAACTTAAAGTTTTACTTGCACATATAAGTGTGGTCAAGCTGAGAAGGTGCGATGACAAAAGGCACCTGTCATCCATTCTTGCTTGCGCTTCCACATAAGACATTGCAGCACAAGACCTGATAACACTCTTTGTGTATTTTGTGGATATGATATCAGCATTAGGTGTCATTTCCTGCAGACAGAATATTCCAAAAAATACCAAAACACCAAGAAGCAAGTATCAGTACGCTTCTGAGGATGGATGTAATTACTTTACGGCACAGGAGCATCAAAATTTAGAAATGCCAAAGTGCAGATGACAATGAGTACTCTGTTCATAATACCAAAGCATTAGAAATGAGAGGCTTTTGACCAATTACAAAATGTAGAAACCCTTGTATGACCCGGATCTAACAGTTTAGTAAGCTTATCCAGCACAAGACAGCCTTGGAGATGTCTTTCTTTGGGGATAAGAACCACAGGTTCAATAGTAGTCATGAGGCACCAAGCACAATAACATAAATATTATAAAAACTAAAGAGGCAAAGGTGTCTTAGTAAATGGCCCAAATTACCACGACACACTAATGAACAAGCACAGTGAAGGCCGAAACAGAAAAGATATGTGAAAAATCATGCAGTAATCTCTGAGCTTGAGTACAATATGGACAATCTGAGTGCATAGAGTTAGTAGGAAGATGGCACTGTGGACATCAGCTCCATAAAGAGCAGAAAAGGTAGTGACCACATTTAGATATCCTTATATATCAGACAAGTTAACATTACAACAACGAAATGTCACGGACTAGACTCACCCAAATGACAGAGAACGCCATCCTCTCAACATCAGCACGAAGAGAACAAACATCTGGAAACCAACAAAATTAAGAGAAACCATCAGTCACCAATGCTAGTACATATTAACATTACAGGGAGTATTCTTAAATTGAAATAGCAATAGTCCACTTCAGTTTATTCATATGCAGTCATATAAGTAACAGCAATACCTTCAGTTAAAGGCTTTGGAAGCATGTCAATCCTCTGTCCCACAAGATAAACAGAAGTGCCCCTTTGTGCGGCCTCCTCATCAAGAGGAGTACCAGAATGAACAAAATTAGTGACATCAGCAATATCTGGTCAGCCCAAGTCAAGAACTGCAATCTCCATATCATTAGCAACAGTATGAAAGTGTATGGAATGGGATGTGAAACATACAAATTTGCTATTAATGACAGACAGCTTTCTTGACCCAAGGTCAAAAACAGAATTGGTTTTAACCGGACATAAGGACTTTCAAGAATCTCAAGTACCGCATGATACTTGATTATTGTACATCAGCAATGCCCAAAACCCATTTTCAATATGGAAATTTGGTCGGCCTTTTTATATCGTTAAGGTTTTTTTATTCCTGGAACCTATTGAAAATGAGTAACGCCCATTGAGACAATTGATATATCTGCCAAAAGAATTTCTAAATTGAGTTAGCTGAGAGCAAATAAAACTAATTGCAAACCTCCAGCATTGCACTTTTCTTCCTGTCTGGCATATGCCTGTGCAGATATAACTATATGCTACATTCAACATCACATTCTTTGCATCTATTGCTTCCATTTGTAAATGAATTGATCTTATGTGAATATGAGATAAGCTCAAAGCCAGGTATATGCAGCAGAACTTACTCATAATTTGCAAGAATGAAGCTAACATCAACTAAAAAAGTCAACAAGGTAAATTTAACTCAAAGGTAACTAAGTCAAAGTTCAAAACCTCGTAAGATTAAGTTGCATTCTAACTTTGAGCTACAAATATATAAATTAAATTGAGAAAGGATACGAACTCCAACTTCAAAATTCCCATTTGGAAGTGCCGTGCAATGTAGCGCATCATCAATATCCCTACAACCTAAACAGCAGTTGAGCCGTAAGAACTCAATCCAACTACAGAAATAGCAACAGAACACATGCATCATGATTAACTTACCGGGTGGATCCACACTAAAGACTCTCACATGTTGCAAATCTTCTCTATTAGCCAAATCTTCAGGTGATAATGTCCAAGGCAAAGGTGGCAAACAAGCAAGGACTTGTATAGAGAAAGGTCTTGTGTTGATATCATTCTCTAGTAAGACAACCTGTTGCGTGCATAAACAATTAAACATCACTTAAAATGCTCGCGTCAAGCACATGATCCTTCATGAAAATCTTGACAAGGTAGGTTGCAAATTTAGCTCCTATATAGTAATTGTAAATATTGTGCTGATAGCACTCGATGCAGCCGTGAGTTTGAAGTATCAAAACTTGCCTCTGTTTCAGTATCTTTGTCACCAATATCTCCTATAGTCCGTACATAGTGTCCTGATGGATATCGAGACAAGACACCCCATGAATCAACTGCAACGACAATCCTTTTCTTCAGAATATTCTCAAGCTGTCTAGTTTGAATCCGAATCTTAGGAATTCTTCGATCTTTTGACACAAATAAAGCATGAGCAATGCCCCCGCTACCAGCAGGCAGTGGCATTGGCTCCAAGGACCCACAATACCTGCAGTACGCAAGCATTTCATGCATCAAGGTACATAAAACAACAGAAAGTTATAACTAAAAACTGAATAGCTTGGTAGATGACAATATAAGTACCAACACAAACCAAACTGGCATCATACAGATAGCGATGCCATGTCTAACTAAGCAAAGATTGTAAAAAAATGCATGACAAAATGAATAAATAAAAGAGCACATGTGTGAAGTACCAGGGCAGAGATTATGTCATGATTCATTAGTTTAAACCCATCCATCATTTAGGCATGTAAAATACAAGCAGAGAAGATCCTTCTGAGTTAGTCTAACAAGATTACATAAAGTGTGTGTCTTCTCAGGTCATTCAGAGACCAGGAGTATATATCATAATTAGAAAATCACACTCAGAACTTGTAAAAACTCACGAATTCCAGTTACGCTTGATGATACCAACGACACGTCCAACTGGACGGCTGGAGACAGAAGCAGCTGATGATCCAACTGTTGACTGTGTGGCATTTGTGTTCCGTGGAGCATCATCAGCACTATTTGGAACCAAATGGACATCCTCATCGTCGTCATCTTCTGAAGGAATAGAAACATCAATCAAAATAAGAAAAATGAGACAGGTTGAAGATTGAAGAACATACCATCATCATCTGCGATAAATGACTTTGACTCATGCCACTGATCTTGTGGCAAGAGCTCAACAGCAACTATATCTCCATCGAAGGCCCTGTTCATATTTGAACGGCCGTGGATAACAATCTCATCACCAATGCTCTCACTTCCAACATAAGCTTCAAATGGATTGTAACGATTAACTCGAAGCTTCCCTTGATGGTAAATTCCACAACGCAGACCAGATGTAATTTCTGACATAGGTTTATGCTGCAATAATATAAAGGCAGAAAATATGTACATTAGACACTAAATGGTAAATGCCATACCGAATGCACAAATGACAAATCTATAGTTAGTAACTTAGTATACCTCACTGTAAATTACTTTCTTTTTGGATGGTCTAAGATCTTCCACATCTTCCATTGTAACATCTCCACTAGTTGGAACAACCACCAAATCGAGCAAACCAGGCTGCGCAAGCGATCGTACATATGACTCGACTGGAACCAGAAATATTTTGTTGAGATTACCATAAAATCACATCTCAGTATTGTAAAAGGTTCAGCTATCAGTTTATTTTAACATTTTAACATAATTTACAAACAGCACCTGTCTCTGCATTAAGGCCTTCTTCAGTAGCTTTTCGTTTGTTATCTCTATCATTTGTAATCAGCAAAACTTTGGCATTCTCACCCAGATGACTTTGGTACCAACGAACAGCAACACGAATTGCTGATAGGAAAAACACAGCCAGTAAAGCGCAGAGCATACATAAAAACATCCTATGTGCAGTGTAACTATGAGTGTCTACGGAATGAGTGGGAATCAGACATCACCACATAAAACAATATAACAAAACTAATATGGTACCTCTATCATTACGATCATTTGGGCTCTCCCCAACCATCTCTTTGACATAAGTATCCCTGTTTTTTTCATTACATGAGAAATCTTAAGCTTGTGACCAGGGAAAAAGAAGGTTGCTGATGCTAAGCAGATGTAAGTTCATCTGATAGAAATTTTCGCAAACACAATCATGCAGCTACTACTAAAATTGAGGTCTAAATGTCTAATTGTCATGAATGCAAAGAAATATGTCATTTGGAGGGAACACCACTTGAACACAGTTTTAGGAAAGACAAAATAAACTTGGCCCAATGTATAGAATTTTCTAAGTATTAGGCTTATTACTCTAAAAGAAATGTGACCGGAGTATCAAATCAGATGCAGGAGTGAGCTTACTAGCTCAATCCTGGAGTTTTCCTCGATTTTCCCATACTTCAGTGGTTTTTCTGCACCACCGAAATTGAACCCTGTTTTTCCTCAGATAAGAACTGGGCAAAAGCACCAGAGGCAAAACTATTGTCCAACTAATCAAACAACCATTAAGCGAATCCAAGGTAGAATCCGGGCGCACCTGTGGTGCTCATTGGTGAACACGAAGAACCTCCGTGCCGTGTTGGTGCACAGGGCCTTGATCCTGTTGTACACAGCAAGGTTTTTGTTCTTCACCTCCTCCAGCACCACCGACAGCACTACAACATCGTCAATCGCTGGATTCTCTAACAAATCGATCTGCAACAACCTCTCAACGCATCAGCCTTCGGAACCCCCAACTTTACCCTACAAGCACGCTAAACAGGAGAAGGGGAGCGGGAGAACAGGTCCACCTGGTGGAGCACGACGTTGGTGTCGACGACGAGGATGGCGGCAGCGTCGGCGCCGAGGCTGCGGGAGGCCGCGTCACAGGAGGAGCAGGAGGCGGCGCCGCAGGGGATATCGTCGCGGAGGTAGTGCTCCCTAACAACCTGAGGAGAAGGGAGGATGGGGTTAGCTAGGGTTTGGGGGATTCGCGACGTGGTGGTGTCACCGAGTAGTGACCTTGACGACGCGGCCTTGCTTCGTCTTCTTCACGAAGGACTTGCTCTGCAGCATGTTGGCGTCGTCGACGGCGTGCAAGCGAGCGGCGGCGGGGAGCGTGAAGGAGACGGGTACACACCGTCGGCGGCGAAGCGGCGGCGGCGGCAAGGGTTACAGGGGTTTTGTACTTTTGTAGGTGCGGTGCGTGCCGGGCCGGTTGGCTACTGGTTTGAGCTAGCGAGGTTTGGGTTCGAATCCGCTGGGGTTAGACCATCTCCAACCGTGTCCTTTCCCCTCTCATTTTCCCTTCGCGAAGAGATTCTCATTCACTTTAACGCTCCAACGGATTCCCTTCAGCATTCCCTTCGTGAAGGGATTCTCTCTCCCATTCCCTCTAGCAAGGGATTCTCTCTCCTTTCCCTATACAATTCCCTTTAAAGGGAATCTGTTGGAGATGAGGGCAAATAAAGGGAATGGGAATGGGAAAGGGAACAGGGAAGGGAATGAAATGAAGGGTATTGTATAGGGAAAGGAAACCTGTTCCCTTTCCCTGTTCCCTTTCCCATTCCCATTCCCTTTCCCATTCCCTTCCCTGTTCCCTTTCCCATTCCCATTCCCTTTATTTGCCCTCATCTCCAACAGATTCCCTTTAAAGGGAATTGTATAGGGAAAGGAAACCATCTCCAACCATATTCCCTTCATTTCATTCCCTTCCCTGTTCCCTTTCCCTTTCCCATTCCCATTCCCTTTATTTGCCCTCATCTCCAACAGATTCCCTTTAAAGGGAATTGTATAGGGAAAGGAGAGAGAATCCCTTCCTGGAGGGAATGGGAGAGTGAATCCCAGACTGAAGGGAATGCTGAAGGGAACCCGTTGGAGCGCTGAAGGGAATGGGAATCCCTTCGCGAAGGGAATGAGGGAGGGGACGGGAATGGGTTGGAGATGGTAGGCGTTGCGCGGGTTTGGGTTTCGACAATTGGACGTTTCAGTTCGACTTCTGACTTGGGAATATTTCTCAGTAGCGATCATAAATAAAACTTGAAACGTGTATTCAGTAGTGTTATATTCAGATGCACAGCGTTGTAAAGATGAGTGATATATTACTGCAACTACAAAAGAGATTATTCGTACCGGTACGTCTCACTTTTCTGTTGAGGCACATGGAAAGAAAGAATACGTGTGCATACGCGTGCACGATGAGGGGCCGGGCACATGCTAAAAGAAGACGAGACGGGACACAGCCAAGAATCTGAAGGGGACCAGGTAAGTGAATAATCGACGCGTGGAGAAATTTTTTAATCGTTCGCTTGAGTGCCACGTAGGGAGGAGGCCTCGTATGCCATGCATGCGTGATTTAAATCACGCCGTTCAGTCATGTCTATCCGCTGAAAGCAAGGCTATGCTTCGGCACATTCGCGCAAGCTATATATACCTCCTCTGTTGCGATGATTTGCGTTGAGCATTAAACATGACAAAAAAAAGAAGAGCAAGAGCAAGGGAGAAGACGTCACATTGCAAGTCCGTAACGTGCATCGGTCGAGGATGATCAAATCAATACTTTTGCCAAATATGCAATAGAAACCTTCAAACTATAACACACCTCTTCATTGACTGCCTGGCAGTCTGGCAAACATAGATTGGAATAGCTCAATGGATTCACTTGCCGATACTTGATCCAACACTAGGAACCGATGACAACAACTAAGGATTGATAGCTCAAACGGGTGCACTCCCTGCCGACTTTCACAAAGGCCGCAAGTACACTGATCATTCTTGTCATTTGGCAATGATGGAAGGAAAGAAACAGACGTGTCTTCCAAAACAAAATATCGACACATGGTGAGATCTTAGCCCCCATCAAGGAAGAGGCCAAGCTGTCATCACAAGGGTTGCCTGTGTTGTCTGTAACATAACTTGTATTTATTTCTATCCTTTGAAAAATTCATTCAGAAGACGTCACATTGCAAGTCCGTAACGTGCATCGATCGAACTCTTGGTTGCAGCAACGCTTCTTACACAACCAATTGCCTCGCCCCATTCGTCAAGATCTTGGACAAAGAGTTCAGTAAGAATTTTATTTTACCTTAATCTGAAAATATGGAAATGTATATACAGGGCATTACTCACATTTTACCTTACTGTGCTATGATGCGGGGATTGTGAAGGGAACCATGACCACAACACACTTGTACACCGGTGACCAGGCCAGTTTCTGAAACGAGTGAATTGATCACCACATCATCTTGGACAAATTGGTCACCCCATCCATGCTCTTCCTTTAATCAACAGAGGTTGCTGGACGCGTCGCACCGTGACCTGAGGAGGGCCAGGACCGCCGCGCTGAACATCGTGCCGATGAGCACCAGCGCCGCCAAGGCCGTCGCGCCGGTGCTGCCGCAGCTCAATGGCATCGCGCTCCGCGTGCCGACCCCGAACGTCTCGGTGGTGGACCTCGTGATCAACACCGTGAAGAAGGGCATCACGGCCGACGACGTGAACACGGCCTTCCAGAAGGTGACCGCGGGCCCGCTCAAGGGAATCCTCGACGTCTGCGACGTGGTGCTCGTGTCCGTCGACTTTAGGTGCTCCGACGTGTCCTCCATCGACGCGTCGTTGACCATGGTCATGGGAGACGACATGGTCAAGGTGGTCGACTGGTACGACAACGAGTGGGGCTACAGGTGAGGAAGAAACTAACATGTGATTCTGCAACTGCAAATTTCCCTCCATTACGTTTCGGAGGTTTCAAGGCCTCCGGTGGTGTCCAGGTGTCATCCCGGCGTTTTTGCGAAAAAGCCCCTCCATTTCTTTAAATCGCGGATAGGTCCTTCCAAATTACGAAAAGGTCCTTCGTGATTTTTTGTGAGGGCAAGAAAATCGATTATGAATTGCGTTTAGGTCCCTCATTCGCTACTTTATGGGAAAAATCTCCCGTTAAATACAAATCACGGGTGAGCCCTTTTCTAATTTTTTGGGATAGCGGTCAAGTCCAAAAAAATTACAAACGAGTCCCTATTCCTTACATCCAGGTCCTTTCTCCGTTTTCCTGGAAAAAATAATTTTGTCAGCAAAAATATATGTACAGGTCCATTTTTTCTTCGAAATAAACGCAAATTCATTTTTCACTCGTGTGCATTGCATGCGTCGCGCTTATTGACCTAGTAAGAATGACACACTGGTCATTTCGAGCTGTGACGATTGCTACAACTAAGGTGGAGTTGTGTTTGGTTCATGCAGCCAACGCGTGGTAGATTTGAAAGTGCGTCTAGGCATTTATGTTGTTTTGGTGATTAATGACAAACGATTAATGACAAACGCATGTAATATCAATCAATGTAATTGTATAAATATTAACTTAGTGCTTAACAAATGACAAACCTCTAATATATTTATATTGTTATGAGACTAACATGTTTATTGCCTAGTTGAATATTAGTCTCATCTATTTAAGAGGAAAATCAATTGGGATGGTTAAGCAAAAATGAGGTATGCAATCTCGGTATTCATTCCATATTTGTCATTGCATTCCTCTTTAGCAAATGCATATTGAACTCTAAGTAACTTGTTGATTTCATATGTGCACATTGATTCATGTCATAATTGCTTGTGCATATATATATATTCATTTGAGTTCATTATGTGTTTTGTTTTTAATATGCTTGTGTTAACTAGAGTTAAACTTCATTGCTTCATATTGACTTGGTGCATACATGTCTTAGTTGTATATCTTCTAATGCACCTCTCCTAGTGAAGTTTAATCTAGAATTGGATCACATCATTTACTCTCATTCCAAATATTATTTGCACATGTACAATTCATGTATATTCTATCATGTGTTTCATTTAAGCAAAGTATGTGATCCTTGCCTTGATTTAAATGATTCATCTTATTGGCAATTATCTCTCTAAGTGCATACAGATCAATCACATATTCATCATGCTGCACTTAGTAGAGAACAATTCTTATGTCAAGTGTTTTCGTTGATATCATGCCTATTTATATGAAACACTTGTTGTATTTCATCTCATTCATTTAATTCTAATTCATATCTTTTGAGCTTATGGGACTAATGTGTTTGCTGAGTGCTTTGATAAGAATTAGGTCCCAAAGCTGTGTGTATGATGACCAAGTGGTTTGAAGGATGATAAGCGAGTCAAAGTCAACAAGGCAAATGTGTCACCAACAATGAGGACTAAGTCGGTCGACTTGATGGAGGATCGTCTTGGTGATGATCGAGGTCAAGGTCGAGGCAGCGAGAGTCTCATGAGGTGAAGCGCGTTGAGGTTGACAAGACGAAGGGCATCATCAATCTTTGTGGAAGCGTCATCATGCACCGTGCATCAGGAAGAAGTCGGCATGTAAGCTTAGTGTAAGACTTAGATTTTGTGTTAAATTTGAGTCTAAGGATTGCCGTACTATTAAGAGGGATGCAATCATTGAAATCACTTAGACATGTCTCAAGTGCTCAAAGTGGTCTATCCTTGTCTAAGGTTAAGTAACCCAAGTCACACTTTGTTCACCTAAGTGTAGGTGGGTTGGTGTGAGGGTTAGAAGTGTTGGTGGTGCCGGAAAGTGAGAATTTGAGGTCTCCTTGTGGATTCTTTGTGCAACCTGTTTTTATCCTTTGGGATTTGGGTAGTGAGACCTTGTTAGTTGGATAGCCACCGTTCATAGCTTTCCGAAAAGTCCGAATTCGCCGAAATCGGAGTCCGGGATCAAAAGTTATGCCCGTTTTCGTCGGGTTGCCGTGTGCTTCCTGGGAGATCCGGAGTATCCGGGTTTTAACCCGGAGTCTCCGGGTTATCCGGAGTATCCGGATAATTCCGGAGTATCCGGATGATCCAGAGTCTCCGGGGTTTTTTCCGGAGTCTCCGGGTTGCCCAGTTCGGTCCCAAACGGCTAGTTTTTTGGGTTCCTCTATTTAAGGCTCCTTTCTTGCCCTCTTCAAAGGAGCCATTGGGGGGATGTTTTTGCTGGGTTTAGAGGTGTTCTAAGTGAATTCTTGAGCCCCCAATACTCCTCCCTACTCCTTAGATCTTAGTGATCCCCTTTTGTGAAGGGTTGGGTAGTGGAGAGAAGTGTTTGGATTGAGGATTGATTTGAGAAGTGGAGCTGGTTCCTTGGTGCTTTGAAGTGTTCTTCTTAGTGATCTTGAGCTTCCAAAAGCCCCTCTAACCCTAGATCTTAGTGATCCCTTTTGAGTGAAGGTTTGGGTGTGAGAGTGGGTAGTGATCGGATTGAGTTGATTAGTTTGTTGAGCACTTGAGGTGGACTCTAAGTGAGTTCTTCGGGAGCATTTGTTGCTCTTGGAGGTTGAGGTCTCCTAGACGGCTAGGAGTTGCCGGTGAGCTTCCAAGCGTTGTGTGGAAGGCCACCGAAAGTTTGTGAAGGTCCGATTCCGCCTCCGCAAGGAAAGGAATCAAAGAAGTGAAGACCGGCGAGTGCATTGTGCAACACCGGGAGGAAGAGGGTTGAAAGAGACCCCGGCTCAAGTGTGACCGAGCCGCCTCAACGGAGACGTAGGATCCCCTCAAGGATCCGAACTTCGGGATAAAATCTTCGTGTCTCCTTCCTTACTTCGGTTTACTCTTTTGCTCATCCGCTTAATTTGCTTTCGATTCTTGTGATTAGATCAATTAGATTGTATCTACTGCATCTATTCTTGCTTATATACTTGATTCATTTTTGTAGAGTAATTTGTATCACTAGAATCAAAGAAGCGCTTAAATTTATTGCTCATACTCTGTTCTGGCCGAACCAGTCAACCCGGAGTATCCGGTACATTGATCCGGAGTATCCGGATATACCGGAGTATCCGGATAATATGTCCAGAGTCTCCGGGTTACCTGTCTCGGGCTGAATTGTTTAAGTTGCAAAACTTAATTATACCCTTTGCTTCCGCATTATCTCTGATAGTTTAATTTAAATTGGGTATAATTTTGTAATCGCCTATTCACCCCCCCTCTAGGCCGACATCCCAGTCCTTTCAAGATTTGGCATATCTGGTGGCAAGCAAGTGGCCGAGCGCGGCGGCGCAGGGTAGCGGCAACCCACTGGAAGACTACTGCAAGACCAAGCCCGAGATCGTCGAATGCAAAGTGTACGAGGCTTAACATCAGGTTGTCGTAGGCCAGCGCTTGTTCTGCTCAGAACTTGTAACCATGCATTAGCACAGGGTAACGAGTAACGACAGTCACATTGCTATATTACTCTAAGATAATTACACGAATCTCGGTATATCAACTAATCAAAACATCGAGCGCACCCGGCGTTTTATCCGTTAATGCACCGTATTCAGGTTGTTGCAACAGAACAATAATTAGAGATTGAAATGAAAACTTTATTACATTCCATTGCCACATATGGCTACAAGTCCATAGTTCATAAGTTCATACATAGCACTTAATATAACAAAATTTTATATACATAACACTAGTATACCCAAAGGATCGACGAACGTCACCGTACGGTCCACTACTCCACCCAATCCTCCTAGTAGTCCTCCGCTGCCTAGTCACCCTGACCCTGCGAGTGATCCTCCACCCACTCCTCACCGACAAGTCCATAATGCTCAAATTCTAAACAAAGGGGGAGTTATAAAGGATGAGTACAAAAATACTCAACAAGCATTAATAATAAAATGCAATGTGTGATTTTTCTTTCTCCACAACCATCTCCTGGATCATTCCTCAAATCCTCTTTCACAAAATAGGGTTTTATTAGGGAAATCCGTGTTTCCGGTTTTCAATTATCCGAAATTGATATAGCACTCGTATATGAGACCGACTTAGTTTTTGTAGCCTCCAATTTAGGAGACAGTCATGAATTCATAATTTTATCCTGTGCAGATTTGTATCACTTTACCCATAGCGAACTCAACCTCAGTTAAGAACCCAGAATATTCATCACCAATCCAGTATTAGATCTTCAACCTTGGCCAAAAAAGCCAGTTGTACTCCGCCTTAAATCAAAGATACTCAACAAAAGGCTTTAAATATAGAGCCTGAAAGAATCATTCGCAGATGATTATTGGTGTACTTCATTGGGGCTCCAGCGTACCCAACTTCACACTCCTATTTATTTACTCTTACTCAATATGAAGATCATAACACCATTATATGACAACCTTTTTGATCATTTTCACACAATATGGTTGATATTGTAAATACGACACATTGCCCGAGTGCAATGGTTTATCCTTTGTGAAATCATGTGCTGAAAAATTGGCTTTGAACTGAAAAATTAACTTAGATTTGAATTTGCAAAATGTGTTTGTTCATGTGTTTTGACAATTTGACAAGAAACAGTAAGTTACGCATTAGCGCCGGACAAAGTTCTCAAGAAAGCAAGAAGTTTCCCATCTGCGACAGACGGTGTTTTTGGGTGCATTGTGAACATGTTTTTGAGCCCATGACCGAAGTCATTTTCACATGTACAACGGACAGTTTTTCTTGGTCCGTTGTGAACAAGCTTTTTCGGTTTGGATAATTTCTTGGAACCAAGATTTTCACATGTACAACGGACTAATTCTTTTTGTCCGTCGTGAATGGACTTTTTCTAGGGTTTTACTTTTGTGAAACCGAGCGTGCTGCGTTCTTGTAGGACAAGCTTCCGGGGTCCGTTGTGAACTTGTTTTGAGCTCATGACCGAAGCCATTTTGCATGTACAACGGACCAACTTTGTTTGTCCGTTGTGAACGTGTTTTTCCGTTTGGTTGGCTTCTTGGAACAGAAACTTTTCCTTATACAACGGACCAACTTTGTTTGTCCGTCGTGAATCGTTTTCGCTCAATTAGGGTTTTGAGCGATTTGGATTTGAATTTTGAATGTGAATTTGAAATTTGTAATGATTTCATGATGCTTCTTTTGAAGTGGACTTTATGCAATACTCATGTGAGTAGTTGCATGGATTGACATTGAGTCAAGTCGTGGACTTGTGCTCGGATTTGTTTTGTGGTTTGTTCATGTGCGGTATTGCTCGAAGACGAATGTGGTCGATGACGGACCGGAACTAGGTTCATGGAGGAACTGAGGTTCGGGACTAGGTTCAGGAGGAACCGAGGTCTTGGTGGTCAAGGATGTCATGCGGGACGTTCGGGCTAAGAGAATGGTGCACATGAAGAATGGTTAGTCACGTGAGAATGACAGGAGGTCATTCGCGTGCAAAGTGTTAGTCACGTGAGTATGGCAGGTGGCCATACGCGTGCAAAGTGTTAGTCACGTGAGTATGGTAGGGTTGCCATACGCGTGCAAGAGTTGTACTCGGCCTGGTTGGGCCAAGTAGAGTTGAGTTGGATACGGATTCCTTCTAGGGAATAGGAATCGTATTCAAAACTCCTTGTGGGTTGGTGCTTTAAATAGGTGGGGGGTCTCCTGTTGAAAGACATCAAGGAGAGCTGAGCGCATCAAGCTTTGAGCTTGGTTTTAGGGTTTGTACTCTTTTGATGAGAGTATTTTAGACAAGAAATAAAGATCAATTCTTCCAAGATTTTTGCGTGCTCTGATAATCACGTCGCTACAGTATTTTCTGTTTTGGTCCTTGTTTGCATGCTTGTTCTAGTTCTAGATTGGTTTTTGTTCTTCAAGTTTTATCTTGATTTGATCCATCAAAATCCTCTCTAGGGTATTGATCTAGTGTTTCCCAAAGTCTAGTTGATCAATCTTTTGTCGTTCTTGTTTAATCTTGAAGTTTTGATTAGATTGATTCTCGTCAAGTTCTGGATCAGCAAGCTTGCGAAGCTCATAACTTTTGATTCGTAAGTCCGATCGAGCTGATTCTTTTTGGGTTCGATTCGTATTGGAATCTAGTTTCTTGTGTCCAAATTTCAGATCGTTTCGACGGTTGGATCTCCGGGAATTCTCGTTTTACCAAACCTCTGTCATTCTGTTTTTGTCGAAAACGAGGCAATTATTTGGTTCTGTTTTGGGGTGAACTTTTAATAGATCAAGAATTTGGTTTTAGCTTCCGCACAATCATTCACCCCCTCGATTGCTATATTCGTATACTTGATCCTACAAGTGGTATCGAGCAAGGCTCTACTAATCCATCTTAACAGGTGATTAGTAAGCGATAAGTTATGGCAACGGAGAAATACTCGAACAAGCCGCCAATCTTCGATGGCACACTTCCCCATCGGCGGATCCGAATGATCGCATATCTTCAAGCTCAAGGTAACGCGATTTGGCGCAAGGTAAAGATTTCATACAAGCTTCCTTCTAATGATGATATTGATAAAATCGAGTTTGAAAAGGATGTTGAAAGTAATAATAGAGCTAGAAACATATTGCTTCAAGGACTTGCTAGAAAAGAATTCGATAGAGTCATCATTTACTCACCGCTCATGAAATTTGGAAATCTCTTCAAGATTATCATGAAGGCACCTGACTCTGTCAAAGAGGCTAGGCAAGATCAATTTAAAAGGAATACACTAGATTTAAAATGAACTCGGAGAATCATTAGATGATTGTTTTGCTCGCTTTAATGTAATCTTAAACAATCTTAGAGCTGTAGATGTAAAGTACACGACTCTGAAAATGCTAGACATTTCCTATCATCTCTTGATCTTAAAATCGGCAAATGAAAGTGGCGCTTTTAGGGAAGCTCATAAGATGAGTGAAATGACTTTGGATAAACTATATTCTAGTCTCAAGACTTTTGAGATAGACATTGTTTCAAGAACTTCCAATGATAACTCTATGGCTCTTAATGCTAATTCTTCATATGACAATGCTACTAGTTCTTCATCATCATATTCAATTACTGCTTTGAGTGCTCTTAGTGATGAGCAGCTAGATCAAATACCGGAAGATACACTTGCTCTTCTTTCCAAGCGTGTCAATGCAGCGTACATGAGATCAAGGGAGAGAAGAGGAGCCTCCATCCACTGCTACAAGCTGCGGCAAGGCGAGGCACATCCGTGCTAAGCTGTTTCAAGAACAAAGATAGAGAGGAGAAGGAGCAAAGCAACTCCTCCAAGTCCTTCCGCCAAGAGAGAGCAAGGATAAAAATAAACAACGAACAAAGAAGATGCTCAACAAAGTCTTGAGGCAATTGGTCGCTTAGACTTAAGCGACATTGATGACTCAATCGAAGATGAGAAGGAAGCGAAGCAACGGTGAATGAGAAGGATCTCACCTGACTATGCTTCATGGCAAAGGGAACACTAGTGATTCTAGTAACAACGACGACACCTCCAGCGGTGATGAGGTAATGCCTTCGTATGATGAGCTTTGTGAAGTTTTAGTCATATTGAGAAAATCTTTAAGAAAATCTTCACTCAAAAATAAAAGCTTAGAAAAAGATCTATCCATGCTAAAATCTGAAAACTTTGATCTTAGAAATTCAAATTCTGAAAATATTTGCGATACTTGCTTAGATCTCAAATTTGAAATTAAGTCACTAAAAGAGGAACATGTGATTAAACTAGAACAAGTTTATGCCGAACAATTGAAAAATGGAAAACTTGTGAAAAATATTGGTTGCTCTCTTGATAGTTTACATGATCAAATTGCTTGCTCTAAATGTTCTATTCTTTAGTTGAATTTATATGATGCATATTGTAGAGTTACCCTATTAACAAATGACATGTTCACTCATGAAATTAACTCGTGTTCAAATTGCGAAAAGCAAGCTAAAATTGACACTCCTTGTGATAATTGTTTAACTCTTGCTAAGAAAGTTGATTACTTGCAAAATTCTTTGGAGCGTTTCAGCGATGGCAAGAAAAACCTAAACATGATTTTGGATCAATCAAAAGTCAAGACTCATAACAAAGGTTTAGGTTTTGATTCTTATGCTCATCATAAATCACATGCTCCCACCGTTGTTAAAACACTTGACGGAGGAAAATTTGAAAATGTCAATGAGCCTAAGAAAAGCTGTCTTTAAGTCTCTTTGGAGTGTTATCTTCTACTATGATGAATGCAAATGTTGCTTCTACTTCTAAAGCCAAACATCCTGTTAAATACACTTGCACTCATTGTGGTAGAGATGGACATTTAGTAGATTTTTGCTTTAGACTAGCCAAACAACAAAAGAAAGAAAGAGCTAAGGCTAGGTCTAATTTCAGAAAGGCACGCTTTGCTTCTCACTACGTGCCTAGGGTGATGCAAGCACCTTTTGTTGCTAGAAACACGGGAACAGGCAAATTTGATTTTGTGCATAAGACTGCTTGTGTTGTGCCTACTGTTGTCCGTCGTGTGTCTCAAGATCTTGGATTCCTAAACATCTTATTTCTAACTTGATCTGAGACCTCGACACTTTCTGCTTCTATGTAGGCTTCTCACGCAAGGAGGGAGAACATATGGCTAGTGGATTCCGGATGCTCACGCCACATGTCCGATGATAAGAATTGGTTCTCCTTCTTCACTCGTGCATCTCATGCTAAAAGTGTTGCCTTTGAAGATACTTCTTCCATACATTTTACTTAAAGGCACTAGTCCAAATAGTGCAGTGCAGTGCATATGTTCTGGGAGAGTGTCTTTGTTCATAAAGATGATGATAATCTTTGTTGAGGGACGAGATAATTAGAGGTTTACATGAGAGACTCTTCCCACGTGCTTGTGTGTGCTTGTTTTCAAGCTTCCCACGCAAGGCCACATCGACAAGCGTTCAAGTGAACTTTCAGGTATCTCCGTGGT
Source organism: Rhipidocladum racemiflorum (assembly GCA_036346355.1). Classification (NCBI taxonomy): domain Eukaryota; kingdom Viridiplantae; phylum Streptophyta; class Magnoliopsida; order Poales; family Poaceae; genus Rhipidocladum; species Rhipidocladum racemiflorum. The sequence goes on along the minus strand of CM070573.1, from coordinate 84,034,157 downwards.
ACTCAAGATTTTGGCATTTAGGCTTTCTGCTTCCTTATGCATTAGTTTAAGAGCTTATTCTGATGCTGATTTTGGAGGATGTAGAATTAATAGAAAAAGTAAATCTGGTTCATGCCACTTCTTGGGTAGTTCTCTTTCTTGGGCATATTGAGATTAAATTTCACTTTCTTAGAGATTAAGTAGAAAAAGGAAATATTGTGCTTCATCATGTGGATACTGAACATCAATTGGCGGATATTTTCACAAATCATTTGTCCTCTTCTTGTTTTGCTTTTATTCGGGGAGAAGTTGGGGTTGTTCACCTAACAGGCTTGTTTTGAGGGGGAGTTTCCTTGCCAAGTTCTTTCACTTGATGAGCTCACTTTATCATATTTCTTTATATGTTATGTAATTGAGCTAATATATGATAATCTAAATTGTTCCACTTGAACTAAAAATGACATTGCGGAATTTCCTGGACTGATTGCCTATAGCTAAATACTCTGTGATATCTTACTCTTCTAGGCTTGTTATTGAATTTTCTTGACAAATTTGGGCTATGGAGCAAGTGTATTTTCAGCTTTACTCTTTCATAAGACCTTTTAATTTTTTTTTTTTTGCATGTTTACAATCAAAGAAAAAGAAAAGAAAAAGGGAATCAATAAAAAAGGGTTGTTAAAAGCAAAAGCTTCAAGTTGTATGCTTCAGGCATGCTTTCCCTAAAAAAAAAGGATAAGATGTATGCTTCAAGCATGCCATTCCCTCAAAGATAAGATGTATGCTTCAAGCATGCCACTCCAAGGAAATAAAAGAAGTATGCTTCAAGCATGCCACATGCAATTTATTGTTTAAAGATTAAATTAGTCTACTAGATTGGAGTTGAAACTACTTGCTCGCCCTAAGTTGTTAGTTGCTTCAATTTTTAAAGTCTTGCTTTTTCTGCTAAGATCTAGCTTAGTACTTGGCTATAGTTGACTAAATTGAGGTTGAGATGCATGTCATTCCCTAACTTGTTAAAATCACATCAAGATCATGTATTTTGCATATTATGTGATATATAAGGTTATATGATCGAATGAGCTCATCTTTTCCTATCTTGGCACTCCCTTGTTTCTCTTGGTGAAATCTTTGTTTCAGGAAAAATTTTGAACCTGTTCTCTCTTTTACTCTTGATGAATCCATTGTCAAAGGGGGAGAAATTTGGAAATCTTTCTTTGAAAAGTTTAAAGAAAAAGGGAGAGTTGTATTTGGAAATTTGAGAATTTTGGGAGAAGTTTGGAGAATTTTTGAAATTTTTGGGCGCATTGCACATTCACACACATTTTCATTCTCAGGGGGAGATTTTGTTTTGCATTTTGGTCAAAGAGGGATTTCTGTGTTTTCTTACTTTGGTCTTTGTTCCTTTGGATTTCAAAATCTTTGGTAAAGTGAATGCCAAATGATCAATTCTAAGTGGTGTTGCCAATGTTTTCATCAAGGAGATTGTGAAATCATGTCTTTGAAAAATTGGCTTTGAACTGAAAAATTAACTTAGATTTGAATTTGCAAAATGTGTTTGTTCATGTGTTTTGACAATTTGACAAGAAAGCTTGAGTAAGTTACGCATTAGCGCGGACAAAGTTCTCAAGAAAGCGATAAGTTTCCCATCTGCGACCAGACGGTGTTTTTGGGTCTGTTGTGAACATGTTTTTGAGCCCATGACCGAAGTCATTTTCACATGTACAACGGACAGCTTTTCTTGGTCCGTTGTGAACAAGCTTTTTCGGTTTGGATAATTTCTTGGAACCAAGATTTTCACATGTACAACGGACTAATTCTTTTTGTCCGTCGTGAATGGACTTTTTCTAGGGTTTTACTTTTGTGAAACCGAAGCGTGCACGCGTTGCGCCGGACAAGCTTACGGGTCCGTTGTGAACTTGTTTTGAGCTCATGACCGAAGCCATTTTGCATGTACAACGGACCAACTTTGTTTGTCCGTTGTGAACGTGTTTTTCCGTTTGGTTGGCTTCTTGGAACAGAAACTTTTCATATACAACGGACCAACTTTGTTTGTCCGTCGTGAATCGTTTTCGCTCAATTAGGGTTTTGAGCGATTTGGATTTGAATTTTGAATGTGAATTTGAAATTTGTAATGATTTCATGATGCTTCTTTTGAAGTGGACTTTATGCAATACTCATGTGAGTAGTTGCATGGATTGACATTGAGTCAAGTCGTGGACTTGTGCTCAGATTTGTTTTGTGGTTTGTTCATGTGCAGGTATTGCTCGAAGACGAATGTGGTCGATGACGGGACCGGAACTAGGTTCATGGAGGAACTGAGGTTCGGGACTAGGTTCAGGAGGAACCGAGGTCTTGGTGGTCAAGGATGTCATGCGGGACGTTCGGGCTAAGAGAATGGTGCACATGAAGAATGGTTAGTCACGTGAGAATGACAGGAGGTCATTCGCGTGCAAAGTGTTAGTCACGTGAGTATGGCAGGTGGCCATACGCGTGCAAAGTGTTAGTCACGTGAGTATGGTAGGGTTGCCATACGCGTGCAAGAGTTGTACTCGGCCTGGTTGGGCCAAGTAGAGTTGAGTTGGATACGGATTCCTTCTAGGGAATAGGAATCGTATTCAAAACTCCTTGTGGGTTGGTGCTTTAAATAGGTGGGGGGTCTCCTGTTGAAAGACATCAAGGAGAGCTGAGCGCATCAAGCTTTGAGCTTGGTTTTAGGGTTTGTACTCTTTTGATGAGAGTATTTTAGACAAGAAATAAAGATCAATTCTTCCAAGATTTTTGCGTGCTACAGTAATCACGTCGCTACAGTATTTTCTGTTTTGGTCCTTGTTTGCATGCTTGTTCTAGTTCTAGATTGGTTTTTGTTCTTCAAGTTTTATCTTGATTTGATCCATCAAAATCCTCTCTAGGGTATTGATCTAGTGTTTCCCAAAGTCTAGTTGATCAATCTTTTGTCGTTCTTGTTTAATCTTGAAGTTTTGATTAGATTGATTCTCGTCAAGTTCTGGATCAGCAAGCTTGCGAAGCTCATAACTTTTGATTCGTAAGTCCGATCGAGCTGATTCTTTTTGGGTTCGATTCGTATTGGAATCTAGTTTCTTGTGTCCAAATTTCAGATCGTTTCGACGGTTGGATCTCCGGGAATTCTCGTTTTACCAAACCTCTGTCATTCTGTTTTTGTCGAAAACGAGGCAATTATTTGGTTCTGTTTTGGGGTGAACTTTTAATAGATCAAGAATTTGGTTTTAGCTTCCGCACAATCATTCACCCCCCCTCTGATTGCTATATTCGTATACTTCGATCCTACATCCTTGTATAACCTCCTATGTAGAGGGTTCACTTTTATGATACAATGTACTATAAAAGAAATGTTATAAAGTGCATACTATACTAGTTCCATGATCAATGGCTAGCACGCACTTCTACAAATTGAGATCACATCCATGCACAATATATTATTACATATTATAGCGGAAGCAATTATACATAACATTCTTACAAACCAAAATGTACTTGCAGCAGAAATATTTTCATCTTGTAGTTTGCCTTTTTACCCAATATTCCCACCAGCAACTGACAAGGTAAATCCTAGAAGAATTCATCGTCGTTATCCCCGAAACTTGCATTAAAACACAAATCCTCGAGGTATTCTGTCTCATCACCTAAAAATAACAATGATAGCTAGTTGAGTACATTACGTACTCGCAAGATTTACCTATAATGTATACAAGTTGTATCAAAGGAAAGCTACTATGGTTTATTTTGCATAAAGCTAATTTGAATTGAAAGTACTGAATAATAGATTGAAAGCGTAACTTTGCAAAAGTAATTTGACAGGTATATAAAAAATGACAAGTATGTAAGCATAATGTAACAACTCACAGTCCTTCATAAGCAACATATTATCCAATCCCAACATATGTCATATCATTTATAATCAAAATCTTACCAACATATGGCAAGTTATCTGAAATAACTTTTCAATACATTTCCAATATCTATTTTCAAATACAACCATTTTATGAAAATATGAAAACATCTAACTAGCGCTAGCGCACCAAGATTCACATGACCGCGGGAACGGCTTTTCGAAAAGATTTTCACTCTACAAAGGTGTACAGCTTTACCCACAAGATATGTTCTCTCTTTTTGTATGGCCTTTTAACACACTTCCCTTGGTGTGCCGCAGAGAGTCCATAACATAATTGTTATATTACCTAGCCCTAACTTTGCACCAGCCTAGTGATGATAAACCCTTACTAATGACGTTAGAAGATATTTGTACAAACACTATATGACAGATAATTAAACACCCCATCATCCCGCTTCTCCTCATAGTAAGGCGTACATCATTGTATCAGCAAACATTATTCCCAACACTCGGTGTAGGCGCCCCTCCAAGCAATCCATAACGGAACAGTATGTACTACTTCAGCTTTTCAATGTGCAAAGTTAGTTCTAAGTAACTTAATAAGTTAAGGCCATTTCATACCAGCCTTGTGGTTGTACGGTAATTGTTGGATTTAGCGAACACTTAGTTCGGTCCTTAATTCGATCCGGACGAGAAACTCCCCCTATCTACGTGCAAGTCACATGCACTTTCAGCTATTGCCAATAGCTCGCCCGCGTCAAAACCATAATTTTATTTTTATTTTTATTAAAATACCATTGATCACAATTATCCAACAAGTCCAATATTTATGGTCATCATGTCCAACATTTATTTCCAACATTTAAATTCAATGCAAAAAACCATATGTTTAATTCCCAAGCTAAAGCATGGCTAAGCATGTGCAATTTATAAACGAGTATAGCCAATTAACTTCTTCATGTGTTCATCCACAATCTAGATTTATCAAGGTTTACATGTCAATATTAATTATGAAAACCCCACAATGAATGTGATATCTGCCATGTCCCACAAAATAGCAAGTTTATGAAACATAGCGTATGCATGAAAACATTCAATAAAATATTTTTGAAATGCCGGGATCAATATGATCAAGGGGGTGCTTGCCTTGCTGATTGTTGTCTTTAATGAAGTCAAAGTCGTAGTTGGTGTTGTCGACAACAGCGTCTGGAACGTCGGTGTCTACACGTTGTTCGTCAAGATATAAAGCAACAGCAACAATAATAATAGGCAAGAAGAAGTCAAAAATAAATCAAATTTTAGATTAAAAGAGGGTTCTAGTTATAAAATATTTTAGTTATTAGTTTCTCAATTGTTAACTTAATTAATTATGTTATGAATTCTTAAGTCCATATTATGAGATATATTTTTAGTAGGGTCCAAGTGCAATATATGTCCAAAAATCTTTTGTAGCATCAAAGGGTCCTGACCTATGGAAATTAAAACACGTCTGTCCTATCATCAGAAGGTCCTGACCTCTAGGGAATCAAAACACATCCATCATATCATCAGAGGGTCCTGACCTCTGGGGTTCTTTCAGTTTGATTTCAATCTCACTGGTCTTAACATTTATTTTGTGCATGTTATTTATATTCAAATCTTAGCAAAGGGCCATAACTATTTTATTATTATCATCATGATCACTTTCATGAGGATCCCCTTTTTTGTATTCTAACTTTTGTAGTTCTAATAATTGGGAGCAAAAGCTAATGTTACTTGTGTGCTGCTACTCTTGGATGGGCCAGAACAGAGAAAGAAAATCAAGGGAAGTTAGGAACAGTGCAAAACTCACCAAGCAGGTACCATAGCAACTAACTCATGATGCTACCTTTGGATGGATGGAGGGACACCTAACAGATGAAGTCATAGCTCAAAGTAAAGGAGACGCCATGGTTGTTGCTTTTGAGGCTTGGGTTGATGACAAAGCATGCATGGGGGGAGCTGAGATGAGCACCAAAATGGAAACCCGAGACCTTGTGAGTTCTACAGGTGGTGGTGGTTGGGGTTGAGGTGACCCATGGTGGCTGCGCACCGGCAAGGAGTGGCGACTTGGTATGGAGCTCGGTGGTGGATGGATGGAGCGAAGAGGTAGGGAGCAAGGTGAAATGCAAGAGATTTCAGCCAGCTTTATAGGCGAGGGTAATGAGGATAGCTGGTGGGCCCAACTTAGTACTAACGCAGAGGGAGAGAGGGAGAGATGAAGTTCATCACCCTTGACAACTCATCAATTCGGGCATTAAATGGCCATTAAGACATGTCAAAAAAAATTATAATTTTTATATGGAGTCTCAGGAGAGGTCTCCACATACTGTAAAATTTTTAGATTAAAATATATTATAAATCCATTATAAAAATTTGGATAGTCCAACTGTATAGATTTTCATTTTTCTATTTTTGAATTTTTTTTAACGATATAAATTTTGTTCAATTTTTTTGAAACTTTTGTTGAAGTTTTATAATAGATTTAGTATGTTAATATAAGGTTTTAAGATTATGGTCACTGATATTTATTTTATAAAAATTTTGATTTTTAATTCATAGAATTTTCTATATTTTAGTTTTTTAATTTTTAAATGCACTAAATAATGTTTATTGTATTTGATAATTTTAATGTATGAAACTATGGTGCTTTGTATGATGTGGTAAAATTTTGAAATGAATATAAGGTCAATACCATTTAAAATAATTCAAAAAATTATACTATTGCTAGTCAAAATTATAGTTTTTTTGCATATTTAGAATATTAAATTTATTAATTATTTTTGATATTTTATTGGAGGTTATCCTAAAATGTTTTAGGATAATATAAAAAATTGGGGGATATATAAGGTCTGAACAACATTTAATAAATATAACATATTCACTATTTATAGTCCACATTTACTATTTTGCATTTAATTAGGGAATTAAATGCTTTCACATTACTTTGGGATTTTTCAAGGTCATTATAGAGTTAACCTAGATTTTAAATATAGTTTTTCTAAATTTTTTATTATATTATGTTAATACCCATAGTTTATAAATCAAGAATCAAATGTTGAAATTGATTTTTCAAAAGACCAAAATGCAAGAAATTAGAGAAAATAATGAAAACTCATAATCAAAATCATGATACCATATGATTTCTTATTATATCTATTTTATGTTTTGGTTTCCTTTAATCATTCTATTAGCAAAATGGTTTTATAAATCAATAATTCAATATTGAAAATGAGTTTCTAAAAGACTAAAAATCCAAGAAATGATGAGAATGATGGAAATTTAGTATGACATTACAACCTAAATTTCATTTTTTTGTTTTACTTATTTAATTTTACAATTCTATTTATTTTGAAAATTTTGGGATGTTACAGTCCCTCCGGCAGTCCTCCTCACTTTGGCACCCTCTACCCACCATCCACACACACACACACACACACACACAAACATTCTTCACTGACTCCATTCGTTGGACGGTCCAATTCAAATAACCTCAATTCAAATACTACCTCATCAGTTTATCATTGAACCCTCTTTCCAACCAAATCCGATTTAAGGCTTTTCTTTCAAAATATTTTTTTCCATGCATTGTCATATCAAAAAATATTTAAAAACAATTTCACAAATATGATCAAAGGGAGCTTGCTTGGATTTTGATCAAAATACTCGTCCTCACATGATAGATGTCGAGGATCAACGAACAAATTGAAGTTAATTCCTAAAATTATAAGAATTCCATATTTTAGTGGCTAATATATTTTTACATATTTTAGGATGTCCAACCCTTCCTTAACTTATCAACTCTATTATATGGGGAAGTTTTGGAGGCCAACCAGGGTATCCACGTCACCTCCTCGCCATTTTGCAAACAGGCTAAGCCGCGGGGGCATCCAGCGAGGCGCTAGTGAAGGCTACGACGAACGCAGAGCGTTGATTCAGCGGTCTTGGAGCCGGAGCTCGGTGCCGTTGGTGCGTAGAAGCTGAGCGATCAGACGATTGGTCGGATCTCGGCGTTGCTGGCGCGCAGAAGCCGAGCGATCGGAGGTCGCATGGAAGTCAAGCATCGGAGCCGACCGACGCGACAACGGTGCGGAGCAGAGCTGACGCTCGGAGTCCTGTAGAGCGTGCGGGCTAAAGTCGGATGCGCGTTGGTGTCGGGCCGGAGGCGGTCGGCTCGGCAGATGGCGGTCGTGCTGTTGCAGATCCGACGGCACTGGAGATGGCGGCGTCGAAGTATGTCCAGCGCATGGAAGATGAAGCTGATGGGAAGCTGAGCGGCGGCGTGTGGAACCGAGGCGCGCGAAGACAGCGATGTCGTTGGGATGGAGCAACGCAGAAGAATCGGGAACCCCAAGGTATGCTCTGATACCATTTGTTAGATTTAGGGTTTGCATACGCACAAGAAATGAGACACGGGATTTTTACATGGAAAACCCTTGCGGGAAAAATCACGGAAGACAATGCACTATTTCGTTCAAAGATTACAGGTACATGAAGTGGCTTTATATAGCAAAATAGAATTCGGATTAAAGATGGAAAGAACTCCCAAGATATGGCAAGTTAGGATAGAAATTGAGTCATATTCCTAACAGTTTCTACAACGTCTATTGATTTTGATTGATGTATAATTTGTTATTATAGTCATGTACTCGTATAGTTTTAATTCAACATATAAACATACTCTATATACGTGTGCATTATCTGTATATGTGTGCATTATCCGTATATCTTTATCTATTTTTTCTCTGAATTCATCATATATCCATCTCGTATCCGTATCCCGAATAACCCGGATTCATATCTATATCTGGCTAGCCTGTATCTAATTTCGAATCCGAGAAAAAAGTGATTAGAATACGAAAAAACAATATCCGCCCGTATCCGACCCATTTTCACCCCTGTGTGCTTTACTGTTTGCATATAATGAAATTCATGATTCCTAACATGAAAAGATCCAACCAATATCATATCAACTCTATTATATGGGGAAGTTTTGGAGGCCAACCAGGGTATCCACGTCACCTCCTCGCCATTTTGCAAAAAGCCCCCCGGCTTCCTCTAAATTACCGATAGGTCCCTCCAAAATTACAAAAAAGACCTCATCATTTTTTACCCCAAATCTGTGAGGGTAAAAATTGTCCCTCCCCCCCAAAATAGACCATGTGTTCTTTCAAATAGCGCTTTGGTCCCTCCTTTGTTATTTTAAGAAAAAAAACTCCCATTAAATACAAATCTCGAACGGGCTCTTTTCTAATTTTTTGGAGTAGCGCTTAGGTCCAAAAAAATTACGAACAAGCCCCTGTTCCTTGCGTCCAGATCCTTTCTACGTTTTTCTCCGAAAAAACAATTTTGTTAAAAGAAATATGTGTACAACTCTATCTCTAGAGTTTTTTTTTTTTTTTTTGCAATTCAATCTCTAATATTTTTCAAAACATGTATTATTACTTGGTGAACGCATGGAGTGTTAAACTCGGCAAAACATGATTTTTTTCTTCGTTTTTTCTGGGGAAAACAAATCCGTTATGTATTATTCATGTTTTTTTTTTGCAAAAAGCCGTTATTACGCAAATTCGTCGACGGTTCCTACCTAGCGTGATTTTTTTATAAAAAAATCCAAGAAAACAAAAAAACGCTTAGAATCTCCTAGTATCAAATTTTGCAAGTCGCGACAACGCGCAACCCTGCCTAGTTTCTATCATAGCTACGTCAATTGACATGATACTTCTATCATTGCTACATCAATTGACAGGATACTAGTCCTTCGCGTGTTACCACATGTTGCGTGGTCGACCTGTCGGATATTCGATGCGATAAATGTCCCGTTAATTGAAGATAAATCGGTAATAGCTCGATAAGGGTACAACATGGAGACCTTTTTTTTTGACCCTTTGCCATTCGCTTACAAGTGCAAAAGCCTGCATAGGATTAATCACTTACAGGTGCTGGCAAGCAGCAACCCAACAAAACATGACACAACGAAGAAGAAATCCTCTCGCTGCATCGAGACAACGGCGAATGGGGTCATCGATAGTGAAGTCTGTGGCTTGGACCGCTTCCCCGAGGGAATCGTGGCTTGGCCGTCGCCGTTAGCGCGTCTGCTCCCCCACCTCTGCAGTACATGCATGTGTACTACCGAAGGCCAGTACACTCCGAGAAGGCTTCAAAGTCTGAAGTACAAGCCTCCTAGCCTAGCTATTTGCCTATTTCCCCGTGTACTGCAACTAACCTGTACCAGTACTACCGCTCCGCCTCCTTGTGCACCGCGGCGGGGTACAAATATGCCGCCGTTCACCAGTGGATGCAGCAAGCTTGCTGCTACGGCAATGTGGTTTGGAGTTGGGGATTAGGATCAGTTTCTGGCTGTAGCAGCAGCAGTGGAAGGGGCATGCAGAGGAGCAGGAGATTTTCGTTGGAAGCCGGCCTATGCTTCGCTCTCCCTCTCCCTCTCCCTCCTGTGCTTTCCTCTTCCATTCCTGCTGCTAGGCTGTGTTTGCAGGTTTGCGGTGTGTGCAGGATGGGTAAGTTCGGCCATGGCATCGACAGCACAAGGAAGGAACTGCCGTGTGTCGCGGCAACCCTGAGCCCCGTCTCATTGCTCAAGCTCTCTTCATTTCTGAACTTCTTTTTTGTTTATGCCCGCTTTTCACTGGCTGGATTTTTAAGTCATGCTCGAACTCTCTTAATAATTTCTGAACTTTCCTGTCTATGCTGGTTTTACTCGATCTTTCTAGGTGATTTCGGTTATCAGGTGTCATAGCAGTGCGAGATTCAGGACAATGCGGAAGTCTTGCGGGAGCTTAATTTCTTTCAGAATAGCTATTTAACTAAAATGCCTAATACCAAATGAATCATACATTTGTGGTGTTATGGAATTTTCTCGAACTCCCACGAACGTAGGATTTAGTCAGCAATTCAAAATTAAACAAAAGGAGGTGGAAAAGATTTGGACGCTGGGATTAAATCCGGTCAAGTGCCTCTACTGTGCCACATGTGAATGAGGGAGGTGGAAGGAAGCTGCGGACGCACGCGAAGGGAAAGAAAGCTGGATTAAATCCGGTTAAGTGCATGCATGTCCCTGTGTCAAGCGGCAATGAAGCAATGTGAGGGCCATGAATAGCATTGACTAGAGACTACTGGGAGATAGCGACTGGAAGTTTCAATTCGAGGCAAGAGCGGCAGTAGGGTAAGGGATGCAGAGAGAGACCTTTCAGGGGTGAGCCAGGCACATGTTTCGTTGGAATTGGAGCTCTACCAATCTATACTGAATTGCGTCAAAAGGAAAATCCACTCCCAAGTTTATGATTTGCTGGTCAAAAGCGACTTTCACCACCACCAACGATTAATCTTTGGTCATTTGGCTGCATCACAACTCACAATTTCCTCCTTTAGCCGCCGTATAAAATTCTAAGCGATGCCTCTGTTTTCCTCGTGCAACTTGTACGGTGTGAGCCGGTATTTCTTGTTAGGAAACTCAGCCCATCGTGGTTCATATGGACTCTCCTGAAATCTTAACTGTAGGTTATAAATAGGAGGCCTCCTCATATTGTGCCTGTCTCCCTCTCTCTCAGTTCTTCTGTTTAGATCTATTAGGCAACCCTAGACTATTCGATAGCGAGGTTGTCTAATACGTTATCAGCACGAAGCTCTACCCGACGAACAGATTGAAAAATGTGAGAAAAAGATGAGAAACGGGGATTGATCTAATCGCTCGTTGTGAATCCTTGCATTCATCTAATCTATGTTCTGTGGCACGAAGCTACAATTTTTAGCGTTTTACATATCATGGCAAGAAGCCAATGTATAATGAAATCGCTACACTACAATACTTCGGCTGTCGCGGCGCATGAAGCGCCTGCCACCGACTCGCCGCAACGTCGGCCGCTCTTGCGCGTTTGAAGCACGCCCAAGCCGGCGTCACTCGCGCCGATGCATGCGCGATCGGCCTCCGTCGCTTTACTGGCGCGCCGCCTCACCGAACCGAATTTGGCCGGCCGCGCCGCCGCCGCCCCACGGCTTGTTGCCCGCCGGTAGCGGTGACAAACGCCGCCGCCACCTTGGCCCTGGTTTGCCGCACCTGGACATGAAGTCCATCCATTCAGTAATCCATGGACTTGAAGTCCATTGTTCAGGCAATGAACAAGGCAATGCGCCGGCCGATTCTGATCGGCGCCTCGCGCCGCGACCACCGTGACTCCGCATAGCCAGCGGCGCCGCTTCCGGTACCAAGTTGCCCCGGCAGTATGGCCGGCGATTCGCTTTGCCGTCGCCGCCGCTTGCTAGCCACCCTCGCCGGCCGCACAGCCGAATGGACATGAAGACCATACATAGCCGAATGGACATGAAGCCCATAGCTTGCTTAATGGACATGAAGCCTAAGCTTTTGGAGTCCAATCCGGTTAAGGGAAACGTTGGGGCACGGGGGCAAGGGGAAATTTCCCCTTTGACCCCAACTATTTATTCTGTTTTTATTCCTTTTCTTAAAATTGAATAAGAAATTCGGAAAATTAAATAAAAATAGTCAGAAAATTATGAAAACTGCTAGAAAAATATGAAAAATAGTTAGAAAATTCCAAAAAAATTGCATGGATCTGTTTTTAATTTTTCTTAGCATTATTTTATGTACTTATGAATATCTTGCATGTATTTTTGCAATAATTGTCCTGTTTAGAATACTAAAAATTCATTTATTTTTCCATAGTTATGAATTCTTGAATTGTGCAATTACTGTTTTGTTTCATAAAGTGCAACGCGCACACGAAGCGGTGCCGTGAGTCACGCACGAAATCGATCGCACAGAGCCGATTGCGCGCACGAAGCAACGCCGTGCGACACGCATGAGGCCAATCGCGCGCATGAATTCGATCGAACAAAGACGATAGCGCGCATGAATCCGATCGCACGAAGCCGATCGCGCGTATAAATCCGATCACATGCACGAAGACTATCACATACATGCACGAACTGTAGAGCCTCCGATCTTTACGAAGCATGCTCATACTTGAAATCTGAGTTTGAAATGAAAGACTTGGGTAAAATCAAGTTCTGTTTAGGCTTGCAGCTTGAACATGTCCAAGGCGGACTCTTGGTACACTAATCATCCTACACACACAAAATATTGGAGAGATTTGGTTTTGAAAAGGCATACCCCGCAAAGAAACAAATGGTCGAAAGGTCACTCCAAGCAGACCTAGACCCATACAGGCCTAGAGAAGAGGGGGAGGAAGTACTAGGAGCGGAATTCCCATATTTGAGTGCAATTGGAGCGCTCATGTACCTTGCAAATATCACTAGGCCGGACATTGTGTTCGTCGTGAATTTGCTAGCACGATACAACGCAGAACTTACCAAAAGGCATTGGAAAGGGATAAAGGACATCTTTCGTTACCTCCAAGGAAGGAAAGATCTCGGCTTGTTTTACAGAAGAAATAGTGAATTGAATTTGGTTGGCTATGCCAATGCTGGGTACCTATCGGACCCGCATACTGGCAAGTCACAAACCGGGTATATTTTCCTTTGTAGAGGAACATCAATCTCTTGAAAATCGTCTAAGCAGACACTTGTCTCGACGTTGACAAATCATTCAGAACATTGCATTGTATAAAGCATCCCGAGAATGTGCATGGCTTCGAAGAATGGTTCACCACATCCAGAAGTCATGTGGCTTGAACATGGAACAAACCCCCACTATTATCTATGAATATAATACAGCTTGTATTGCTCAAGTGCATATGGGATATGTGAAAAGTAACCTCATAAAGCATATCAACCCCAAGTTCTTTTATGCTCATGAAATGCATAAGATGAACGAGGTAAAGATACTGCATACTAAGGCCCCGTTCGTTTCAGCTTCTGGACAGCTTCTGCTTTAGAAAAAAAAGCTGATTATTTGCCGAACGGGAAGATTCTAGATAGCTTCTCTGAGAATCAGAATCTGATTTCTGTATAGAATCAGAATCTGGCTGAAACCTGATTCTCACTGATTCTTGCTGATTCTCGTCGGCTCGGTCCGAAACCTAGAAGTTGTAGCCGGCTCGACTCAATTCTCCCATAATCAGAAACAGCTTCTCCCATAATCCATAATCCATAATCCAAAAGCTGTCCCAAAGGGGCCTTAAATCGTGTGAAAATCTCGCAGACTTATTTACTAAATCACCCACGGCATCTTCCTTTGAAAGATGCGTTAGAGGAATCGGAATGATGAGATTTAGAGAAGTACAGATTTCAAGGGGAGAATTTTCACATACTTTACATAAATCTCGAACATGAAGTGTGAGTACCCCACGTGAATCTAGAAGATTAACATTGAAGTTTGGATGGATTGTACTCTTTTCCTTAAGTAAGTTTTTCATTGAAGTTTTCTTACATAAGGTTTTTTATGGGGCAATCCGTACAACACAGTAAGCGTATGCTATGTACTCTTTCTCCAAGTATTTTTTTCACTGGGTTTTTTCTGGAGTTTTGATGAGGCATATGCATCTCGCGGTGAAGAGTCCAAGGGGAAGTGTTAGGAAACTCAGCCCATCGTGGCCCATGTGGACTCCCCCGAAACCCTAGCTGTAGGTTATAAATAGGGGGTAAGGGTAACCCCGTGTACATGTGCAATCAGTATAATAAAGCAAAGCAGTTCCTCCTCATATTGTGCCTGTCTCTCTCTCTATTCTCCGGTTTAGATCTATTAGGCAATCCCGTACTATTCCATAACGATGTTGTCTAACATTTCTGACTAAACAGATGGTCGATTTGCTTCCGACAAAATTACGCAGGGGTATGACGTGGGAATTTTTTTTAAAAAAAATACTATTGCCAACGTTAGCTGTGGATCTGACTGCAAATGCTAGTCATGTCCAGGAAGCATGCAGGAAATCACAAGTTGTATGAGCCATCTTAGGAGAATGTTATATGCACATGGCCACACGGTTCGTTTCCTTTCGTAATATTCTCTTTCTACCTTTGGGGCACCTCTAGAACGCAGAAATTTCATCAGAATTTTACAACCAATTGAATTCCGGTGGGAATTTCGGGGCAATCCCACATTCCAAACAGGCCCCCAGTTCTGGATTCAGGTCGGCCCTAGTTCTACATCAATAAATTGAGTACACACGAAATTCCCGAGACACATGCATCATGCGTGTATTAATTGTGTGTTTAGTTGGAGAGTGAGGTGAAATAGAATGGTTCCATCCTAGGTTTCAGGGATGGAATGGTTCTATCCCAGATTCTCAGACAGGGCCCACTGTCACTCTCACATTCCAAGTGGGATGGCTGCGTTCCAGAAAATTTGTAGAACCTGGCCGCCCCGAATTTAGAGAGAATATTCTCTTTTCTGGAACCAAGTCATCCTCAGCTCTCCAACCAAACACTAGACTTGGTGGGATGGGATGGTTCCATTCCACTCTATCCCACTAACCAAACACACAATAAATCTTCTCATTTGATCTAAAGAAAACATAAAAACTATTAAACCTCACTCTATATACATAATATACTTCCTCACATTTGTTTATATTTTAGCTTATTGACTTGTAAGCAAAAAGAAATGCCCAAACAAACGGGAGCATATCAGTTCCAACTAGTGAACATTAAACATGTGCACCAACGTAGCTTAGTACCACATTGACTTGCCATGCATTGGGCTTACCTCGAGGCCCAATACTACAGCCCAGCATTCCACGAGAGAAGAGAAGAGAAAAGTAAATAAATCTTGCAAGCTAGAGCTAAGTGGCACTATTTCATTTTCATGTAGGCCCGGCGGCAAGCTACTAGGCCTAAAGTTACAACCAAACCAGACAAAAACTGTCAAAGCAGGCCCACAAAAGGCCCACCCCAATCACTCCGCATAACACGCGGGTTTCACGAGTCGAGCGTGGAGAGCGACAGGTCGAGGCTGATCCGGCTCCCCGACGACGACGTCGTCGTCGGAGAGAGCAGGCTACCGTCGCGGGCACTCCCGGCCGGATCCAACGCCAACGCGAGTGACAGCGAGAGCGAGCAGCCGTCGCGGTGTTCGCCACCCAGTGACGAGGGCATCGCGCTTGCAGCGACGTGGCTTGCCGGCTGGAGACTGCACGGGAGGCGTGAATCTGCGCGGCCACCGCCGGTGCGGCTCGCCGAGGGCGCGACGCCGTGGGTGGAAAATGTGCCGACCTGCATGCATGGCATAGGTTCATTCCCCTTCGTTATATACTGTTGCAGTAGCCAGTAATGCAGTGCTGATCATATATACTGATTACGGAAGTAGTATCCAATTATAATCACGTGAAAACTACGGTAAGTTTGACAATGTTATTTCACTAGACAAGAAGGGAAAGGTGGCCTATCCGGCCGGCCAGTCCCTTCAAACTTTCGACTTTTTGTTGTGATTGGAGGGAAGGAAGACGACGAGATATATATGCAACCTACCGACCAATCTCTCTCTCTCTCTCACTGGTGTGCATGTGAGATCGAGTATATATGCACTGAAGTAGCTAGCCATGCAAGGACAAAAAACACCACTATAGAAAGGGTATAAATCCATCCATAGGCCAGTGCATGCGCGCACAGTCGCGCACATAAAACACTTTGCACAATGACTTTGCAGAGGGGAGGGACTTGGCAGGCTGAGTACGTCTGAGATGATCCATCCATCCATCCATAGTTCCATACACTTTGTCCCTCTGATCAGCGAGATCCATAGATAGCCGAGACCAAGAAGATATAGTAGTAGTAGTAAGCACAAAGCAGAGCAGCAGCAGTATATACCTCAAAAGGAGGGTGGTCATCGCAGCAGGCAGGAGGAGGAGGAGGCCCCGAAGTGACCACGAAGCCCAAGAATCTGAGCTTGGAGGCGGCGTGTTCGCCATCGCCATCACCGCCTGCAGGTGGCCACGGCTCTCGCTGCTGCTGCTGCTTTATTCCCCGCGCGCGGGGCTCCACATGAGCCATGGCCGCTTGCATCTGCATCTGCATATGGACATAGTAGCCACCTGCCGCTGCGAGGCTGCAGTACAGGCTCGACGACATGTCCCTCTCGCATATTCCTTGGCCTCTGAGCAGGCTTTTGGGGCTCGCGCTCGCCTCCTCCCCTTGGCGTCCCGTCTCCATCTCAGATACTACTGCCCCATTGTTTGTTGAGTGCAATCTGCAATATATGCGTGGTTCATCGATCATTCATGCCATGCATGGGCGAGAGAGAGAGAGAGAGAGAGAGAGAGAGAGAGAGATGGAGGGAGGGAGGAAAAAATGCTAAAAGGTTAGACTTGACACAGGTGGAAACAGATAGGAGATAAAAAAAAGGGTGGTCAAAGTTTGCTTTTTACAGGCTACACAAGAAGAAACTGCTCTTTAATTATATTATGAGCAGAAATGAGTGGCTGTCTAAGTATAAATCGAGGGACATCTAGAACACATTATTTGCACCGGAGATTTGGGGTGCCTTTCATTTTGTCCGATAAATCTTAAACCACTTCCTGAAACAAAATGATTTCAGAAACTAGCCGAGTCCTCAAGTTATATACTGCGCTCACTGAGATCTACAGGCATGCACATTGCACAATGGTATGCATATTTACGGGGGATTTTTTTTTTCAGGGAACATATATATTGGCTAGCTAAATAATACGAAATGGATTATGGATCCCACAAGAATAAATATATCTGTACGGGGTTTCCCAATATCGGAACAAGATGTGTGGTCTTGCTCGACAAACATTCTACAAGATCCCCAACCCTCATATCAAAAGGTACCCCAATACTCCCATTTTTCTAACGCAACTATTCACTTCCAAATTATATCCATGGAAGCATCATGTCACCGAGGCTGTACTATGTTTGCTGTCAAAAAGAAGATACTTGCGTGTACTCGTATTTTGAGATCAAGCTGCAGGTGCAGTATATATATATATATATATATATATATATATATATATATATATATATATATATATATATATATATATATATATATGAAAAATAGTTTCTACTTCTGGGAGTAATTTCAAAGCGAATGAAAAAGGAGGGGTCTAAATTGCTGTCATTACTGATGACGTGACTGATAAGCCCATAGATTGCCAGAGAATATACAGATTGAGAATAAGTGTGTTAAATTAAAAAGGCAGTGACCTTTTTAGTTGGGGGTGGAGCAGTGGCTCCTTCCTAGGCTTTGGGGAGTGGCAGCTGCCGCAGGGGACATCGCACTCATGATCACACTGCTGCGTATCAGTACAAACTTCCATGCCTCCTCCTCCATATGTGTGTTCCTGATCCACCTGTTGCGTCTGCATCGTCCCTGATCACAAGATTGGCAAAAAGGAAGAATGGTTTTAGGCTTTTCCTTTTCTCCCTCTCTCATGGAGTGGAGTAGCTGCATAGTGCATGCATGAAGGATAAAGTATCACCATCTAGCTACCCCATTGGAAGTTGCATAAAGCAAACACAAAGAGAGATTGATAGTTATTGAGAAGTGTGCCATCCATGCACACATGAATGTGCATGATATGTACAAAGAATTAGAATTTGACATTACGAAATTTGTACTGCAGTAGCCTCGGCCACGTTTTATTTTCCTTAACTAGCCCTCCTGTGCAGACATAACAGGTGATATGTACCGTCTATCATGGTCTGGTAGCTTGAAAGGGCATTGTCAGTGTGGCAGTACAGTCGAGCACAGAAGCTATCCTGGCTCACTAATTTGCCGCGGCCAGGGAGCGCTAGAGCTTGCTTTTGCGCACAGCAAGCACGTCAAAAAGGGGACTGGGCGGCGGGGCATGTCGGGCATGCGTTTCACGCACGTCGGGCGCGGGAGGTCGACCATGATGAGCTACTCGGGCACTGGAGTTGCTTTTGATGCTATGGGCCCATAATAGGCCTCCTCCCGTGCCGAGTGTGTGATGTTGCAGGGCAGGCTCCAACCGCGGTAGCAATTCCCCGATCGCGGTTCCATAGTACGGCAGGAGACATGTGTCCTCTCTTAGCTCGTTCACGCTCAGCGAGAGGCAACATTGCAATTTTAGTCGCACCTAGCTAGATTTGTAAAAAAAAAGAGCCAAGGGTCATTTCAGTGAGTTCTACCACTCCACTCTGCCTTTCAAGCGGCCGGTACATCGTAAAGAGAAAAAAAAAACTTTTCCTTTACTGTGAATTTTGTCTAATGAGAACCGTGATTACCTAGAACACGGAATTTTCATGGATTTGGTACTGAGGAAGGCAGATTATCTATTTTTGGAGGCTCTACAGTTCAAGACCTAACGTTAATACGGGTGGGGGGTGGGTAAGTGCTGTGCCTGAACCACTTAGGGCAGGAAACCAGGAGAAAACCTGTAGTAGCACATTGCAAAACAAAAAAGGACATCTCTGTGTGCACGTCTAGATGTACAGAACAATCGATATACCTTGCATTCCAAGATCATTCCTCATGTTCCTGTACATCTGCTTCAAATAACAGACCAGAACATTAATCAGTTAGCATGCAAATTAACTTCATCAACACAGGGACTCGGAGAAGCAACGGAGGAATACATGTTACAATGATCAGAGATATATATATAATAAAGGGTAATGAACTAAACCTGCAGATGGCTTTTGACATGAGATATGGTGAGTCCGCCCACTCCCATCAGCTCCAGAACTCGCTTCGGCGTAGCCTCTACAGGCCACACACGCATACACACATCAGAATGGCGCGAGAAAAGCAGTGGTGCAGTTCAGGGAAAAGACATCAGCCAAAGACGAGAGAGAGAGAGAGAGAGAGAGAGAGAGAGAGCAGTGGTGGATGACTGGATGGTATGATCAGTGCAAGAAAAAAACGCATGCATGCACATACTTTCGTGGCCTCCGAGCTTGTGAATGGCGTGGACAAAGCAGTGGTGCAGATCAGGCGTCCACCTGAGGCGCGGCACCTTGGATCTGTTGTACTGCCTCACGCCTCCATTCCTCTCGCTGCCCACCATCGTTCTCACCATGGTCATCTCAGCTTCAGCTTACGACACCAACTAACAACCAGCAAGAAATTAGCCTGGAGCTAGCTATGAAGCACGTATGTATGAATCTAAGTTGCAAAACCCAGCAAAAGTTTGCAACCAGCTATGCAGCTATAAGCAGCCAGCCAGCAACTTCACAGTTCACACGTATACATAGTCTTATATAACGCCACAAGTTAACACTAAGGGGAGAGAGAGGAGGAGGAGGAGGGAGACGAGCAGAGAGATGGAAGTGTTTAATTTGGGTGTGCAGGAGCGCAGGGTGGGAGGGGAGAGAGAACAGGAAGAGACAAAAGGTTGGAGACAAGGGAGGTGTTCAGATGCGGCCATGGCATATGCCTGCCCTGCCGTAGGAGGCGAGAAGGGGGGGTAATTATGAGATGGTAGCAGAGCTGTTGACCCGAGCGAGGATGAAGACAGCGGGAAGCAAAGCATGCCGAGTTTTCCGCCAGTATTGGCACTGACATGCACCTGGCTTGTCCTCCTCCCCCGGCCCTCTGCTTGCTACCTGTAGACATGAGCAACTTGAATTCATTTCGATTCGTTGCACTGTTCGTTTCTTTTACTTTCAGGCAGCCATTGCGTTATGTTCTTTTTCCTTCTTGATTGATTCCAGCTCGTTTAAAAAATAACTGAAACTGAACAATGACTAGCTAGTGCGAATATGCAAATGGCTTGCTAAAAAAATGTTTGGAAAATTTTACAGCGTATTATACTGGGAGTACGGGGAGTGTATAGTGGATAGTAGAAATGATATATAATCATTTATTTGTTAAGATATTCAATCTGCTTGAAAAAAATATAAATTAATATAAATTAATTAAATAAAAAATAAATATTTTTATATTAAATTTAGTGTACCGTAGAAGCTAGTTAGCTAGCTAGCATGTATAAATACGAAAGCATGTGTCCAATCAAAACAACCAAGAAAAGCACAATCTTGTCACCGGCTGTCCCATGTGTGTAGGATCTAGGAGACTAGGAGATACGAGTTGCATGTGTGTGAGCTGACGTGGTTTGATTGGTTGCTTTGCATATTTGCATGCATGGTCGTGAAAATTCCTGGCTAGCTCCCTGCAGCAGTACTACCTATCCCTGCAGAATTCAACAGACCCTACTAATAAATAAAGCTGGCTGTAGCTAGAGCCTGTGCAGTGCGTGGCTTCAAGGATTTGAGCTTTGAATTTAGATTGAAAAGTAGCAGTATGAGTATCAATCTAATGCAAGAAAAGCTAAGCTGGATTTTCTTTTTTCGTCTCGGGAAAACCAAAAGGCTAGCTATCACATAAAGGATATAGCTATTAGCTAGTAATTTAATCTCTTGAAAGGAAAATATATGGCACATGATAACACTATCAATCAGGTCAGCTAGTAGCTCTCAACTACAAACAGCAACATGATGGAGATCAGGTAGTATCAGCATCGCTCAAAGATGCGATTAACTTGCAATAGTACCTGCATTCATGTGGTAGCTAGATGCATTGACATATACTATTCTTATATTTCTTCCAGAGCTCTGACGGGATTCCCTCGTACGTACGTACGTACGTCCTAGTTAAAAGCGAACTTGATAATCAAGCAGAGACCAGAATGGCAGGTGATGCATGCATGCGGATCCAAACAGATGGACGGATCGGTCGGTCGAGCTCGAGCTCGCTCGAAAAGTTTCCAAGGGAATTTATTGATGAAGATCATGCAATCGACAAGCAAGGCTACGAACAATTAGAAAGAGGAATCGTGGAAGCATACAGACTTTTCCAAATCTTTCAAGGGGCCCATGCACGTACGTCGACACACAAGAGCAAAGGCAGCTCATCGATCCGACACGTAGATACCGATCGATCTATATGATATATCTAACCTTCCCAGCGATGAGAGAGAGAGAGAGAGAGAGAGAGAGAGAGAGAGAGAGAGAGAGAGAGAGGGAGAGAGAGGGAGTACATAGAGCACAGGAGGAGAGGGAGGGGAACAGAAGTGCCCAGCGCCACCATCATTGCATGCAGGGCAAAACAAGCGGATCATACGGCTCATGATGCCCTCCCAACTTAGGGCCCCTGATCCTTTATGCCTGCATCTGCATGCATGCCAACCAACGCCATCGATCAGCTCTGTGTATCCTGCTGTCAACTGCCTAGCTAGACGTTTCATGCTTCCTGCCTATACATATATACAGGCTACCAATATACGCACGTACGGCCCGTACGTATCTAGCACGCATGCAAAGTAAAAGTGCAAACAAAACATGCAGACGTGTGTGCATGCATGGCTGGGTTGCATGGTGAGCATGCACAGTGCTAGCTTAGGTAGCTAGTATATTACGCATGCATGCCTGCGTGGTACGTGTGTTGTATATGTATGTAGAGAATCCGAGATAGAGGGGAAAGTGGCGAGCGAGAGAGAGATGGAGTGCAGCGGTGGGGCTGCTGCTGGGAGGTGTTGCGAATAGAGCTGGGATCGACCGGCGCATGCCATGGATGAGCACGTAATTGTCATCTGTGTGTGTGTTTGTGTGTGGACCAGCTCGATTGGCATGCCCGTTAACGATGCTCTGTGCGTCGACAAACGTCGACGGGGAAGACGTTGGATGCTGTAGCAGTCGGTGACGAGGAGCATCACATGGCTGTTGACCGTAGCAATTAGCATGCATGCACGGGTACATGCGCCGCATAGTAATCCGATGTGCACAGGGGCTTTCCATTTATAAAAATGCCGAGTTGAGCACGACGGTGCAGCCATGAACGGGGGAGAGGGTGAGAAGATGTCTTCGGGGACAAGGTGTGTAAGGACTTGGTTCTTCAACCACGCCTGCCTCTAGCGCGAGCCGTGCGGGAGACCAAATAATAAAAAACAAAACTACTTTCTGAAGAGATAAAAGAGTTTAATCTAGTGAGGAAGAATGGCAGTCAGATGGTCACAGTTAGTCGATTCTAACACGCTCATTATTACGAAAAAGGCTAGAGCAAAAAAAAAAAAAATTCACAAAGGATGTCCTTATATTAAGCGTCGACAATTAATCTACCGAGGAACAATGTGGACATGGTACCCACCTTATAGAGGAAGGAATTGGGGGCCAACCGGCCCCCCCACGTGTCCCCTCCCTTTTTTGCACAAAGCCCCTCCGGTTTCTTCCAAATTACGTTTAGGTCCTTACGTGATTTTATGTGAGAGGGAAATAATTTTTTCGTTTCGCGTTTAGGTCCCTGGTTTCGCGTTTTGCATGTAGGCCCTCCCGTTAAGGGCCAATCGCGAGCGAGCCCTTTCCTAATTATTCAAAATAGCGAACAAGTCCAAAATTATAACAAATAGGTCCTCGCGCTTTACGTTCGGGTCCTTTCTCCGTTTTGTCCCAAAAAAATGTTTTTGGGGTCCGTTTTTTCTCCAGAGCATGCGAAAAATATTTTCGGTAGCCGTTTTTCCACAAAAAAAAATGTAGAACCGTTTCTTTTCTCCGTTTTGGCCGAAAAAAATGTTTTCGTGATCGGTTTTTCCGTTTTGTCCCAAAAAATATTTTTGTAGTCCGTTTTTCTCGAGCATGCGAAAAATATTTTAGTTAGCCGTTTTTCCAAAAAAAAAAATGTAGAACCGTTTCTTTTCTCCGCTTTTAGAAAAAATGTTTTAGTGATCGGTTTTCCTCGTGGCATGGGGAAATGTTTTCGATAGCTATTTCCCTCCAAAAAATTGGGAGACTGCTTTAGTTTATCCGCTTTTGCCCGAAAAAAATATTTTTCGCCATCCGATTTTCTCGAGCATGAGAAAAATGTTTTAGTTAACGTTTTCAAAACAAAATATGGAAAACCGTTCCCTTTCTCCGTTTTGCTCAGAAAAAATTTTTTTCGTGATCCGTTTTTCCTCCGGAGCATGGGGAAGCTGTTTTCGGTGGCTATTTCCCCACAAAAAATATGGAAAACCGTTTTCTTTCTTCGTTTTGCCTGAAAAAATTATTTCCGTGAACCGTTTTTTCTCCGGAACATGGAAAAAATGTTTTCGTTGGCCGTTTCCCAAAAAAAAACGTAAATTCGTTTTTCGCCCGTCGTTTTTCCGTTTTTCCCTGCTTTTCATCATTTTTTTATCAAATTTCGCACGGCGCGGCGTAGCGCGCGAATCTTCCTAGTATCATACACGAGGAGGAGATGTGGTGAGATGCGGAAACGGAATAGTGGCAAAGCGGGCAGGAGCATCATTGCAAGGGGGGCGGGGGCAGATGGTATATTTAACACACCAATTTGTTTCCTGGCTCGTCCCCCAGGAGCATGATTCTGTCTCCCCCTGCTTTCGTCGCACAAGGTGGGCCGGCCGGCTAAGCTGTAACCGCTGCTGCTGCCCTGCCTAGCTCGCTAGCTAAAGCCTGAGCCCTTGGAATGGAATATAGTAGCATGTGCGTGCGTGTTCTCTCCGTGCCATCATCATTCCCCTGCCCCTGCCCGACCCTAGCTAGCTCCTCGCTACAATGCTCCTGCATGGGCATGGCTCTCTAGTAGTCTCTACTCTCTACATCACATCACATTTACATGCCCGCCTAGCTACCTTCCCCTGTCTCTCCAACTACCGCCCTCGCCAAACAGAACAGAGCAGGGCCCGATCCGTGCGTGCCATTGCCACGGCCTTGCACAGCGCTCGCTCGCTCTCGTCTGTACCCGTGCGCTGTGCTGCCCCAGCCCAAATCTTTTCCTACCTCCTAGATTTTGCCTCCTCGCCACAGGCGACGTGCGCGTCGTCTGATTGACAGCGGGACGCCCCAACCACCGCCGCGTTGCCGTCGTTGAGGCTGTGATCGGCCACTGCTGCATCGCGCAAAGTAATTGTGCCTTGCGACAGTAGCGGAGTTGAGATGGACAGTTGATGCCGCGAAACAAAGGAATCCAATGTCACCGGCAGCAGCAGAAACGAAGAGAGAGGAGGAGAAGAGAAGCTGAATTTAACCGTGCATAGAACTAGAGAGGTCAGTTGTAGTTTCTAACTCCGCGTGAGAAGCTGGTTGACGAAATTCCCGAATGCGGTAAGGCATATGTACTAGGAGCATCAAAGGGTGGTTGAATGGCTCCTTATATTTTCTGTTTTTTTAGATTAAAAAAAACAGAAAATGTTGACGAAAATTTTCTGTAATATTTTCTGTTTTGGCTCCTTCGGAGCCACAAGTCAGATGTGCTCTGCCTTCTTTGAGCCGCAAGTCGCAGATGCCGCTGCCGTCAAGGGTTTGCTCGTTTTTAGTAGGTGATCCAAGTTAACCAAAAGATTTGGTCATGACATATAACTAAACATGGGTATAGCAAAAGGTCCGGACAACAAAGATCGTTCGGATTGCGACCTTGGTACAAATACTAGGCCCCTAGCCAAGACTGGCTATAAAAAAAATTAGTCAGATCCATGGCTATGCCCAGGATCTGTTCAAATTCCAAAATGTGGCCAAAGCGGTAAAACACTACCTGGGTCTGTTTGTGTAGGCTTAAACTTTTTAGCTTATAACTTAAAAGCCACATTTTTGCTTAATCAGGTTAAAAGCAGTAATATATGGCATAAATAAATAATTTCACCCTAACTTTAGTAGTATTGGTTTAAAGCAACCACCAATAAGCTAAAAGAGGATATCTATGGTGGCTTTTATTTTTTAGTTATACGAAAGCTTATAGGTTTTAAAGAAGCTCAGTTAAAAAACTACCCCTTTGTTTAGGATTTGACTTTTTGGCTTTTTAGCCCGAGAAAAAGATCAAACAAACGGAACTCCATGTTTGGCAGGCAACATGTGGTCACCGACTACACTTGGAGAATGGCCAATAGTTGAAGCGATAGATCCTGGAAGACAAGTACAAAAAACGACTACAACTCCCACACTAGGACGCAGTAACCACAGAGAACACAAAAGGCTGCACCACCACGACGCCTCAGACGACCCCTTGTCGACAACAAACAGGTGGAGGGGAAGAAGACAACAGTACGTCTACATATGCATAAAAGTACGTCCGCAAATTTTTGTAGCTTAAACACGGATTCGTTATAACTTGACTCCACTGCATAAAAGAACGTCTACATATGCAGGGTCTCGCATTCAAAACTTCAAGGTGTCATTTCAATCATCGAGTATAGACAGCTAGTTCCTTATTCCATCAAATTGAAACTTGAAGATGCTCACCAAAGGGGAAAAAGGTGGAGGGGAAGAAGACAACAGTTAACTTTATGCCAAATTCGAACAGAAGTTTTTTTTCATAGGACTAACATTCATGATCCTTGCACAACGCCCTTCTTGCTGTAGTAACCAGCCCTGTGAATCCAAAAAGGAATCCAATTGGTCAATATAGCTGAACGATAAACATGGGCTACAGAAAAAGTAAAATCAAGCTGAGCTTCCAGACAGAAAGTGCCATCACAGATGAAATAAAAGAGAATTAAATTGTACCAGAGGAAACAGAATAAAACAGCATCTCATTTGCTGACCCTGCTTGAGGCCAAAACAAACAATGCATATAGTAAAAACCATGTGAGCCTCATGAGTCATGACAATTGAATAGCGAAGAATTTGCTGTCCCCAAACTTAACCACCTGACACATCCCAATGGAAGAGCCGTCAAAGGTCGTAGTGATGCATTCACATGGGAGACAAACCTACAAAAGGGTCCTTATCATAAAAGTTGTGAAGACTATATAGTTGCAGCATCTAAGTTAAGATAAAATTCTGTGGCTACTCAAGTTGTAGCTCACAAACAAGGGACTGAGCTCCTCTTTGAAATAACTAAAAATCTGACATAACACCGCAACACAATTCCCCCCCCCCCCCCCCCCCAAGACTAGACTGTAGCGACTGATCCTATATGCCAGAAATGAACAGCCTAAAGGTACAGAATGATTCCAACACTTAATGGGCAACACTGAAAAACTTGCAAATGCCAAAAAGGCTCACGTCACGATGTCATAATGCATAACTGTAAGGAAAAAGTACCCCATACGCAATAATGCAGGGAATACTTCGCAGGTACTATTTACAGAACAAATGAACCTTGACCAGCCAAAAGAGACTAGTTGTACTTCCATCATTATTGTATACTATGTAGAGGGGCGCGCTACGCTGCGCCGGGTGAATTTTGATAAAATACTTAGCAAGAACAACCTCCACGATGTATGTCATTTTTCGTTTGGCGAAACGCAAAAAAATCTAAGGAAAATCGAAATAATCCTGATTTTAGAATGTAGAATCAGAGGGGACTTCTCACCGAGATGGCGGATGAAAACAAGACATCGGAAAGTTTTTGTTTTTTTCCCACTAAAGCGGGGATGCAATTTTCCGGAAACACATGTCTTTTTTGCTAAATGGGTATGGCCGGGTCCAGGCATTTTTTTTGGAACCATGAGGATCTGTTTGTAAAAAGGTTCGGTCCGGATTTGGGTGCGAATGTGCGGAATCACGAGGTTTTTTTGCAAAAGAGCAAGCAGAAGGACCTAGGCGTAATTTCAGAATTCACGGCGGGCGTTTCCATGAAATAGGTGACGTGGAGGCCTGGCTGCGTGGCATTCTCTTCCCCTTTAATAGATTAGTAATTTGCATGTCCTTTGCTTCTTGCTGTCACAAGCTACAAACAGAATTATCAGACAAGACTGCAGAACAGCTAAAAAACATGATTTACAGTGGACAGTTTGTGGCCACATGGCCCAGATCAGACCCAAAGGATTCCTTAAATATCACATCCAAGATGTTTTCAAATGTATCATGGATGAGCAAAGGGCTTAACTGATGCACATGGAAGGTACAGCTCAAGACTGGCAGGAATAATAGTTCACATATTTACAATTCTTCCGCACTAGATCTCATAATTGTTGCTTGCAGGAATCAGACTGGTTACTCATGTTATGTTCAGTGATCTTCTATACCAAAGCGAGCAACTCAACAGGAAAGCAAATAAACATAAGTAATAACTAATTACACGCCACAATACGATATCATCATTCAGCAGCATTTGCTCATTTCCCAGACTGTACTATACATGCCAATGACTAGGAGCACTGCTCTTGTTTTTTATCAACAAGTTCAAATGGCAGTCGTGTGGTATTTAACTTTTAGTGCTTAGCTTTTTTAGTGCAAAAGATTTATAAATTGGATACGATGCCATATTTGTACAAAGGATACCAAATCTAGAGTTGAAAGGCAATTTTCTGTATATTGATTGCCAGGTCAGTAATTCCAATGCCATCCAGGAGGTTTACCATTTACATTTTACAACTAGAGGAACAACTGTCAGTTGTCAAGGCAAGACTAACAGACCATCCATTCGATAAAAGCAAGTAGAAACAAGGAAAAACCATGGAATACTTGATCTAAAAAAACCATAGAATACAGCAAATGGACGTGCCCAACTGATTGTGTGGATACCATACGCTAAAGAATATGACTTTTATGTGGACCTGCTGAGGCACATTTAGCATTGTGCAGTTTTCTCAGTTTCAATATCTAGGTTGCATTTGTGGGGTGGGGGGCTCAATCATATCAAATCCAGAGGTTAATTGCAGACGAACTTCTAAGTAAAGGAGGATACAGAATGTAATGTAAAACTACAGCAAAGGATTGGTTGTTTTTAATTCATGTAAAGATAGGTGACAAATAACAGATCTCTACTATTATAAAGCAGCAGTTGGTGGCAGTGGTGAGTTCTACCCACGTCATTAATTGCCCTGCTTAATTGCCCTACGCAAAAAACGAAGCGTTGCTTTAATTAGCCAGCTTTCGCAAGAAACGAAGCGTTAAAGATAGATGTTTGATCTTGTGAAATATTTTTTTTTATTTTTTAATCTTTATTTTTCGTTATCAATTTTGTTTTTCGTAGCAACGCACGGGCATGTAACTAGTAAAATATAATGTAGAAGTAGTAGCCAAAAAAAGATGTAAGCTTTAATGGAATGGCTCGCCACTACTTAAAGCAAGAACCGAAAGAGAGTGAGAATGGCCTGGATCTAACCAGAAAACAATAGATGCAAAGGTGCACCTTAACCTATTCACCAAACTGGTTCAATTAACATTTAAGAACTATGTTATAATTTTTGAACTCAAAACAACCAAGAGAACTTTAGATATATTTCATGCAGACAGATGCTCTTAACCTGATTAAACTGAAAGAACAAGGACTCACACTAGAAATGTGACACATTGCTCAGTCATCGGCAAACACTGTACTTGGGATCAAACACCACAAGATACAGGCAGCTAAATCAGGTAAAGAGCACACCAAAGTGAAAAAGGTATCCTACAAAGAAACAAAGAGGATAATCTAGCAAGTTGATGTAAGTGGGCTTCTGGAACATCTTCCACCTTTTGAGGACTTGAAATCAGAGGGGCTATAGATGCCAGACCTATAACTTAACCGTTGCCTCCGTCAAGTTTAAAGTTCATCAATTAAGCTAAGAAATAGTTTTCTTTCCAAATGTCAAATATACCCCAGAAGGCTGCCAAGCCTCTGGTTGATGCAAGAGTATAGCACTACGGTTATAAAAGGTATTGACAAAGTATCTCCACGCTCAATATGCTCGTCCAGATTACTCTCACCACTACAAAAAGAACAGATAATGGACCTACTCAGGCTCAGGCACTACTGAGGAATATAGAATTGCCATTTGCCACATACAAGGTAAATGATAATCTTGATTTTTTTTCAATGGGACACGACACCACTGTATTTTACAAACAAAACTTGGGTTAACTCCTCTGAATTCGACATCTTTTGCAGTGACTGATAGCATTACCCTAGACAACCTTCTGCCTCCTAGGTTCACATGACATATTTACCAGCTGTTTTTAAATCAAAGAAGAACTTCTGCTTCCAAAACAGATTCTATACAATCAAAAGCTAGCCAATAATAAACTATTGTTCCAAGGACAGATAGAGAAGTCAGAATAGCCTCTTCTGTAGACTGGTGTAAAATCTAAAAGCTCCACTGATACCATGCAAACATGTATTAAAATGAACTCCAGATAATTCATTGAACCTATTACCGAAACCCTAGTAATTCATTGAACCGCTCAGTATCAGAACTCCAGCCAATTAAGAATTAATTGACTGGCCAAATGTTTGAGCCAAAACGGACGAATTGACCACTCAATGTTGCTCCCCCTGACAAAAGGGCGCATGACTCGCCACTCGCGCAATTCGAACTTCGAGAGGCAAATTTTGCGTTCACGTACTAATAACGGATTCAATCAAAACAAATGAGCAAAATTAAAGGGCAAAACAGAAATACCGACACGGAGTAAGAGATGACCTGACTCAGGTCACTCAGCCAGATCGGATCGGACCGGATCAGGCGAGCTTGGCGGTGGAAGGGATGAGGGGGGCGCCAATGGTGGTGCCACCCTTGGCCTCCTGCGCCTCGCGGATCTTCTGCATCTGGAGCATCCGCTCCATGACGAGCTCGTACTGGCACTTCTCGTAGGCGTGGCGCTCGGGCTCGCACTTCCAGGGGAGGTAGAACTCGGAGACGCGGCACTTGTTGAGGGGGATGAGGAGGTGGGCGCACTGGTCGCGGTAGGGCAGCGGCAGGCGCGCCTCCGCCATCTCCACCTGGGTCGCAATCTGCGGCTTCGAGGAGCCCAGCTGCACGCCGGCCGCCGCCGCCGCTGCCTCCATCTCTCCCTCTCTCTCTCTCTCTCTCTCTCTCTCTCTCTCTGCGGCGAGGTACTCGGTGGGTGGTGCGGGCTTCGGTGGGTGGTGTCTGGTTGGGCTATTGGTGGGGTGGGATCGGTCGGTTTAGGACTTTGGGCTTTTGGG
Source organism: Rhipidocladum racemiflorum (assembly GCA_036346355.1). Lineage (NCBI taxonomy): Eukaryota > Viridiplantae > Streptophyta > Magnoliopsida > Poales > Poaceae > Rhipidocladum > Rhipidocladum racemiflorum. The sequence goes on along the minus strand of CM070573.1, from coordinate 84,003,594 downwards.
TTTGCGCTCGAGTTGGGAGTTGGGACTGGGAGTTTCTGGCCGTTCTACGGTACTTCTCCCTGACAGCATCTTCAAGAGGGGCTTTAAATATGGTTTTAATTTAAATTATAGGGTTTTTGGAGAAAAGATTAACTCCAGCAATGACCCTAAATTATTAAAATTTAGCAAATTGTTTTAGGGTCCCTAGGAGAGTAGCTATATTTAGCAACTCTGTGATTGAGCCCTATCTTTATTGGGTTTTAGGGCCTAATTGTTGGAGTGAATATTTTGTTGAAGCCCTAAATCTAATTAGTTAGGGTCCTAAATTAAAATTTAAAGCTTATTTTTAGGACTCTCTCTTGGAGATGCTCTTAAACGGTTGCTTGTGTTTTCATTTGGTTGTTTTTTTTCTCTCTTGCTATTTTTGAAAAAGGAATTATTTTCTTCAAAATTGCTAACCGCGCTTACATTCGATGCAACCGGACGCTTAGAACTAAAGCCCATGGCCCACTTAGAGCATGTACAATAGGCTGACATCAGCTGTCAATAAGAGATATCACATAAGATTTCCGATGAGGTGGAAGAGAGAGAAGGAGGAGAGAGAGGGTGGTCGTCCTTTCGTGAATAGACGGTCTTATAGACGATTTTAGACTATTTATACTATTGTATAGATAGTCTATTAGTTGTATGAGAGATTACTATAGATGATTATATTAACAACTCATTGTATGAGTTGTTTTTAAGTCTGTCTATAGATGATATGGAAGTATATTATAGACAGCTATTGCCTATACCATTGTACATGCTCTTACGTCAATCTCTTCCCCTGATTACTTTCTTCAGGTCTGTTAGAACACGGACGATTTCTTTTACCGGAACGCCAGAGTAATCAATGAAATTAGAAGAGTAGGATTAATTTACAGGTTCAAAAAGTTGCTGAAGAACTCCTTAATGGAGATAGTCACCGGCGGCGACATGGTCGGCATGGGCAGCATAAGGATGCGCAGGCTCGGCGCGAATGGCGCCTTGCAGCTCCCGTGGAGGGGAGGAAGTGGCTCTGGTCGTTGAGCCAGGAGAGGCAGCTAGGGGTGATGAGAACAGCACAGACGACAACACCGGCGACAGAGTGGACAGAACCGGCAAGAGGATCCACCACCGACCAGCCAAAGATCGCCGTAAGGACATCCACGTCCATGTCCCTGTAGGGCATTGGTGCCGACGGCAACGGGCGGACAAACCTCTTGACGGCAGCACACCTCGAAGTGGGGGAGAGCCCAGTGCTTAGGGGGTAGGGGTGAAAACGGATCGAATACGGACGGATAATGGTTCTACCATATTTTTTTCATATATTTTTTTTCTCAGATGTGGATACGGATACGGATAGTTTGGATACGAATACGAATACAGATAATGTCGAATACAGATACAGATCGTACCCACTCCTCTCCTCGATGAACTACACCGCGTGGGCGATCAAGGTGGAGGCCATTCTTGATGCCCAGGGCCTTTGGGAAGACGTGAGTTCGGCGGAAGACGTGGCGGTGGACGCGCGGAAGGACAAGACGGCGAGGGCGCAGCTTCTCCAAGCACTACCGGAGGGCATTCTTATGCAGGTTTCAGAAAAGAAGACGGCAAAAGAGCTTGGGGACAGCCTCAAGACGAGGTTCATCGGAGCCGACCGCGTCAAGGCCACTCGTCTTTCAACCTTGAAAGGCGAGTTCGACTGGCTGTGCATGAAGGAGGGGGAGTCACTGGACGACTACGACGGCAAAATCAGTGGCATGGCGGCGAGGTATGCCAACCTCGGTGCGACGCTCGACGACCCAGCCATGATCAAGAAGCTCCTTAACACCGTCCCAGATCGGCTCTACCCTGTCGTTGCGGGGATCGAGCAGCTCTGTGACGTAGAGAAGATGCCGTTCGAGGAGGCACTTGGAAGGTTGAAGGCCTTCGACGAGCGCTCTCGGCGGCGCACTCAAGACAATGAGACTCGTGATGATCAGCTCCTGCTCACGGCGGCCGAGTGGTAGGCTCGGCAGAAGCAAAAGTCTACTGGCAACAAAGGTAAATGCTACAATTGCGGTGTTCGTGGACATTTTGCCAGGGAATGCCTCAAGCCAAAGAAGGAAGAATCACTCCTCGCGACGGCGGATGATGAACCGACGTTACTCTGAAGTTTGTTTAGGATGGTAAAATAAACTAGTCAAGATTAGGGGGGAAATTGTTAGCACTAATCGTGACTTGTACGTGTTTTAGAGTCTTTGCATACGTTAGTAGCATATATGTGTGTCATGCACGTAGTGTTTGAGGCTGCATGTACATGGAACGAGATGGGTTCTCGTGGAGTAATTAGCTAGTCAGTGCTTGTTAGTATACGTAACTACGTACTGCATATTGGAGGACATCGTGTGGCGTGTGGATGGCGAGTCTTCGGCATGGACATTGCTGCACGCACGGAGTACATTGACACGTTGGTTGGTGGCCTGATTGTGATCGATGTGGAGCTCCGTGGTGGCCGAATCTTAAGGCTATTAGTTGCATCTTGGATCTGCATGTGTTGCTGCAAATCTGGAGCACACGTTGGAGCGTGGCTCATGCATGCAGATCGTGCGTGTGTGCGTACGTGAGACCCGGTCACGCCATGATGGTTGTTGCTGTTGTGCTTTGTTTATTTAAGGGTTTTGATAAGTTTCACCCGGATGTTTTCTTAGTAACCATCATCCAAATTCTGGGCCATTAGATTTGCTTGCAGATCGATGCACACCTCCCCCTGAATTCGAGGTGGGTTGATCCTACGGATATGTGTTTTGATCGTACGGTCCAAAGTTTGGATGATTTTTAGAACAAAAACATCCGGATGATACCTATACACTCCCTTATTTAAAGCATCATGTAATAACTGTAAGGAGCAAGGATCCGAGTTGAACCCGCTTGTGTGTGTATCCAACTAAGGAGTCGAGTTGAAGATAGAAAAAACCTGGCGTTTGTTGCCAGGGCGTTCGTCGCCGCAAACCCGCTTGTGTGTGTATCCACATTCCAACATTAAAAAGATGATTCCCCGCATTTTTTTATTTTTTTAGATGCATAATTCTTTTTTGAGATGGGCGGCCGTGGTAGAGAGGCACGGATCGGCGGCAATCTTACGATCACGACGACCGGCGCCGGCAGCATCCACGGATGTGGTGTAACCGCGTAAGGTGAGCGCCGTGGCCATCGGCGTCTTGAGGCCTGTTTGTTTTTGCTTTTAATTCTGGATTCTAGCCCCAAAAGTTGAATAAAAAACAAGCAGTTTGATTCTAGAATCTGATTCTCACAATCCAACACATCCATACACACTAGAATCTACAATCCACTATATATGTGCTTTTGGATTCTAGCTTTTAGAGAATCAGTTTCTCTATAATCATAATCTAGAATCAGCTTCTAAAAAATCCAAACCAAAAATAAACATGCCTTTAGAACATTAACCGTGTCCGTGTGTGTTCATGCACGACGCGCGGATGTGCATGAACTAGAGTGCGTAATCGCCGCCAAAGTTCAGTGGTAGTTTGTTCACCGCATGTGTGCGTATCGTCGACACATCCTTCTGGCCTTCTTCCGGAGAGAGTGTAAACGCAGCCATTAAACATTTTAACCCCTTCTAAGTTCTAAGCATGGTAAGGTACAAGATTGTCTGGAGAGTGGTAGCGTGCAAGTTTTACATTTAAACAACAAGCAGTACAGCAATTCGCACATACAGCAATGCTTGACAGTTTTTTCCATGAACTCCACGAGTGACAAAATTTGCAGTAGCTTTAATTGTTGGAGCCACACAAGAAACGTTGTCTTGTAACTACCTTTTACCATCTTTGGCAGATACCCAAATTTACACTGTGATAGTATAAAGAGGTATAAACAAAATAAAGGGTGAAGATATAAACTTTGCTACATTTTGTACTATCTTAATGTAAATTTTGATAGCTCGCAACCACGTTAAAAAGTTCTTCATTGTAAACCCAAAAAATATCTGAAAGTCTCTCCAAGCACTGGGGTCTGACCGTGCGACTCTTTGTGCTCTCCAACCATCAGATGATACTTGCCTGCGAAGATGCCTTATTCTGGCCCAGTCGTATCCTTTGAGAGCTTTGGGCCATAAATTTTTATACGAAGAGTTGGAAAGCCCACGTGAATTTTAATCGGCAGCAAAATAAACCAACCTTATTTCCAAGCTCTGAAATGAGAATTGCTTGACAAATAGATTTACTTTTATTAGCTTATGACCTCGTCCGGATTAAAATTCATCATTTACACGAAAATTATGATTTATAAATTGTCGTTTCACCGAAAATAGCAGTAGTGTTTGCCTATTGGAGCAGAGATCATAACAGCTCTGACTATGAAATTCACTTCTTCAATATTCATTATGCTACAAGCGGTTCAATTCTGCCTCTCATTCTGACAGATTTCGAGACAAATGTACGACATTTCTAAAAATAAAAATCATGAGACCAATTTTTTTTGGGAGAAAAAAGGTATAAAAGTTTGATAAACAGGGGTGAATTCGGAGACACGAACACACGAGTGTAGAGCACAATCATTGTGTTTAGCTACCGCTATGAGTTGGGAACCTGATGAGAGAAGGCATCACCGTTGCGCAGATGCTATTTCATCTGCTCTTAGGACAAAGGAGGAGTCAGGCTAAATAGCATTCAGTTGAAGGGCGTCGTTTGCAAGGTAATCCGGGTTCTTTGAAAGATAATTGGGTTGTTGCATAGGCGGAATTAGGGTGCCAGGTATGTCCGGCACCATCAAAAATACGAGGAATACAAAAAAATTCATCTTTTCAATAAGCTAAGTTTTTTGATTGAATTGGTTTTAATTTTATTGGTTTCGGATATTTAAGATCATAGAACTATTTGTATTGTACTTTTAACAAATTTTAAATATATATGTTGGACTTATGATGGTATGAAATCATTGTAAGACTATAGAGTTGTACGTGTGAAATGTGCACCTATAAAAAATTTTCTGGTTCCATCACCGAGTTATTGAGGCATCTTAGGGTCTTCAGTATAATCATATAGTCGATCATTTGGGGGAAAGGATCCTCACTTCCGTTCGAATTCCTCTCAACAAAACCATCCAAACCAGAAAGGACAATACAAATCAACGCAAAAAACAATTAAACATAAACGCAGTGTTGACAAATCTAGTTGGGTCAGATTTCTGGCTTGGAACCTTCCTCCGAAGAGAAGGGATCACACTTGCGCACAGTACAATCATAGTCGATCATATGAGGAAGGATCCTCACTTCCATGTTTACCAAGAATGCAATCTAACAAACAGAAAGGGCGGGGAAACAGGCTAAAAAATACCAAGACAGACGCACAAAACTAGCACTACGAATCTATGATACACACCACAGAAACAACTCTAATCGCTGGATTAAAATGAACAAAAAGCAGGAACGAATTCGAACGCAAAGTACATGTATGTTTTCTGATCAGAACAACCGGCTTAGAAGCCTTCTCAAAAGAGAAGAAGGGCCTGCGAAATCGCACAGTAGTCGATAATTTGGGGAAAGGATCGTCACCTCAAAACAGCGAACGAAACAGATCCAAACGAAGTAGAGAAGCAATCCTCTAATTTGAACGGAACAGATATAAGCGAAAGAGGGAAGAAACAAGCACGAGATGCGCAACAATCGAAGAACAGGATTGTTGATATGGCTGGGAGGCACGACTTATCTAAACTTAGTTTACTCTGCGCAGCGGCTTGATCATCCTCGCGACTCCTCCTGGGAACCGTCGTGGCCGTGCCCTTCTCTCCGGAAACCATCGTGACCGCGCCCCCACAACTCATCTTTTGATTGTATTGCAACCGTTCTCATAAAGCCATAATCTTTGAAACTTCCAATCTACGAGCCCCACGATCTCGTCGTCATGGCCTGGGAGAGGACGATGGTTGTGGTAATCAAAGGGCGACAACAGTGTTAGCCAAACCCCAATAACAGGTGACGACAGCCATAGCTTAGTCGATGGAAACCAGATCTCGGCAACTTGGAGATGGGCACATCGCGACGATGCCGATGGGGGGCAACAACCGGAGGATGAGGGAGACGGATGCTCGTGGCAAAAGGGCCTCTTTGGAATAATGTAGCAATTTGATTTTTTTTTTCAAAATTTTTTAACTTTTGCTACTCAAAATATAGATCAAAATGCACCGTGCATTTTGAATAGCAAAGGCAGAGGATCCCAATCGGCAGTTAGCCCCCCTCGTTTCTCAGATTCATTGTGTCGCTTTTGATATATCTTTCTTGGGTTTGTTCACTTAGGTCCTAAGTGAGGTCGGCAACTATGATTTTGATCTGGATTTAGTTAGACCCCTCATTTAGCGCTTCGTCGAGGCTACCGCGGCGCTGCATGATACAGGATCGCGTTGCCAAGTTTGACGGTAAGCGTTACCCCAACGCCGCTGCCGCCGTCGGGGTCAAGGGTTTCCCCCAGTCCTCATCGTCGGGATCAAGGGTTTCCCCCAGTCCTCATCGTCGACAACATCGAGCACACTTGCACTAGCCTCCACTCGAAGAGAGCGCGCTGATTCCTCGCTTGTTCGGTTTTTCATTCTAATAGGCGTTGCCTTTCATGTGTTCGACAAATTGACTAAGATTTTTGTCTTTGCTGTTGATAGGGGCGTGGTAGTTACTTTGGTAAGAAAGAAGATTGGCACACCGATCATTAGGCTCCAGATCATTGATGTGCAAAGGAGTTTTTGAAAAAGGACTAGACTTATGCTATTGGTGTATGCAAGTATTATGAGGTTTATGAAATGATGGATGTGAATGTATAAGTTGCAGGTTCTGCTTTTGCTCTAAAGATCAAAAAGGTTGTCGAGAAAATTTCATAGTTTTCCAGTTTCATTTTTTTTGTCCAACTGTTCTTGGCAGGCAACAGTGGTCGATGGCATAGGTGACGGTGAAGCGAGTTCGGAGATGAAGTGGCAAAGCCAAAGCGCAGGCCAGACGAGGCTGCCATGTGGAAACCAGCTTGTTGATCATGTGAGGAGGCGGCACAAATGCTCGACTTTAGTGGTGGCTTGGCTAAGCAGAAGGTGCACAAATTTGCAATCATTGTCGCTTGCAAGTACAACTCAACGTATCGCCATCTCAATTTTAATATGTTGTATATCAATCTAATCCTAGACATCATTTTCAGTGTATTATCTGATGAAATTTAAAGTTATAAGTAGTGCTCTCATAGCATTCAATTTCAATTTGAAATTTAATGCGCAGCAAGCAGTTCGCAGTGCATGTCTTGGTTCATTCTTAGCAGATGAACCCACTCATAGTGATTTGGATTTTCTTTGCAGATGCTCCATTTTTGTTCTGAAACCTAATCTGATAGAGATTGTACTGTTGTTTGTTCAGTTCGGATGGTAAATCTTTTGCCAATGTGACCAGGTGACTAGGTAACATGGTTTGATGGATGTCATTCACTGATTATGCATATAATTGGGATGTTATCCTGCCATTGAACTAATAGCTGATTTGTTAGTTTCATATGTGGATCTGTTCCATGTTTTAGAGTGTGATGTAACTTCATGCACTCAAACTTTTGCGAATTTTCAATCTGATAGACTGAAACTGTCACTTCCCCTTTTGCATCCTATAAGAACAATGATGTATTGCTTTTCTATTTACTTGGCCAAAATTTTTAACGGTTAAAATCATGTACTTTCGGGTTAGGTGTTACTTTGTAATAGGTTACAACAATAATTTTGGACACATAATTCAATATCTATTCATATGCTCCACATGATGAGTGTATGTACAAAGCATGGAAATTATTTGATGCAAAAGTGTGTGTTTTCATTGTATCACACGGTGCACCAGGAGGAAACCTTAGCTCGCACAGGATTGTGATGGACGGAGGAGAAAGCGCCACGTAGGTGGGTTCAAGTCGGATACGCCACTGCGGATAGGACACTACACTTTTTATATATGGTTTTAGGTGATGCAATGGAACACTACTCTTTTTTTCCGTTACAACCTTCAAGCCTTGAATTTGTGCACAATTCATTACAGAGCAGTGAAAATTTGGATAGGTTGTGGTGAACTGTATGTCCTGATCTAAACGCAGAAGGAGCAATGGAGCTTCGTAACCGTGCAGGTTAAACGCGCAGGTAATTTTATGCAAAAGCACACAGGAGGGACATACTCAGTCGAATTTTGAGAGAACGTAATCTATAAAAAGACTGGGAGAACAGGGTCTACCTTGGGAAACTATTTTTATTTAGAGAATAAATTCCGGCTAAAAGCTACCAAATCAAAACTAGATTAACTGAAATTAAAGCGATCTAATTCAATCCGGATGCCTACACCTAATCAATATGATTAGTGATAGCCAGTCGTCGTTGTCAGGGGTCAGGAATTAACATACGACAACAACAGCAGCGCATGTATGCACGGTGGTGTTCTCAAAAAAAGACAACCATGCACGCACGGATGCGCGCGGCAGGCATGACCGACTCCATGTCTGGCTACTGCTGCAGCGACTCCATGAAGCGGTTCAGGTCTCTGTTCACCAGCGCGTTGATGGCGTTGTCCTTGGCCATGGTGTCCACCAGCTTCCTCGGAACCAGGCACTTGCCCTCGGCGGCCAGCCGTTCCTGCACGCTGCCGCAGACGAGCAGCGCGTGCATTTGCTCTTGCGCCATGGACGGTATCTTGTCGTTCTGCAAGCAAGTACACACATTGGTCAGGACTCAGGACGTACGTGAAATTGTGTTGCATTTTACCAACGAGGCGTCGATCAAGCTTGAGAAATGCAGTGGTTGCGCGGCGTTCCTTGTTAATAATCACCTTGATGGTGTGCATGAGGGCGAGCATGCCGACCTGGGCCTGGAGGAGCTTCACGTGGCGGCCGGCCTCGTGCAGCATCTCGGCGGTGTTCAGCTTGCGCCCGCCGGGGATCAGCCGCGACAGCTCCGCCGTCTTCTCGCTGATCCGCTTCCGCCGCTCCCTCGCCGTGGCGCTCTGCACGGACTGACACCCGTTGCCCGCGGCCCTATTGGCGTCAGCATTGCGGACGAACGCCGGAGGCAGTTGCTCCTGCTGGACCGGCTGCGGCGGCAGTGGCAGGATGAATTCGGTCAGGAGCTCCGGCAGCACCGGCACCTGCATCTGGCTACCGCCATCAATGTTCCACGGCTGGCCGAGGCTGCAGCTGTCCGCGGCTGTGAAGTCGAACCGCGCGTCCTCGCCGTAGCTGGCGCGCGGCCTCTTGGCCCAGTGCTGGTCGTCGTCGTCGTCGGGGAGGGGGTTGAGGAAGTCGTCGAGGCCGGCGTTAACGGCGGGATTGAGCGGGTCGTAGACGAAGCCGAGGAGCGCGTCGGTGACCTCGGGGTGGACGTCCTGGAGGAAGCTCATGTCCGGGTCGGCGTCACGGTGGAACAGCGGGGCGGTTGTCGGGTGGAAGCTTATCGCCATGGATATTGGGCCGTGGTTGCCCGGTCGCGCTTTGCTAAGTCCTAATGCTGCGCCCCTGCGCGCTGCTGGTGTCTCGCTGCAGAGCTCAACCGCCTCGGGCGCAAGAGAGAGTTCAGAGGAGGAGGCTCAACTTGCTAATTAAGGTCTTAACACAGGCAAGCGCAGTGATTAGTGGTGGTCTTAACAATGGCTTCGCGGTAACTTCCCCGTAAAAACGGGGAGGCGGCGCCCCACTCATTCCTAATTAACCGCCATTGCATTCTCTCCCGCCGTTATCGTCTTTCTTCAAAGCTTTTTTTTTTACACACGGAGGCACCCTAAGAGCATCTCCAGCAGAGCCCCTAAACTAACCCCTAAACCTTAAAATAGAGAGTGTAGTAAAAAAAACAGATCCAGCAGGGCCCCAACTCAAGCCCCTAAAATTAGGGGCCCCTAAATTTGCCTCAGAGCATCTCCAAGAGAGAGCCCTAAAAATGAGCCTTAAATTTTAATTTAGGACCCCAACTAATTAGATTTAGGGCTCCAACGAAATATTCACTTCAGCAATTAGGCCCTAAAACCCAACCAAGATAGGGCTCAATCACAAAGTTGCTAAATATAGCTACTCTCCTAGGGGCCCTAAAACAATTTGCTAAATTTTAACAATTTAGGGCCCTTGCTGGAGTTAATCTTTTCTCCAAAAACCCTATAATTCAAGTTATGACCATATTTAGGGCCCCTCTTGGAGATGCTCTCAGCCCCAATTCCCAGGGGGCCCCAACTCAAGCCCCTAAAATTAGAAGACCCCTAAATTTGCCTCCTCAGCCCCAATTCCCAGGGACACGAGTACAACCCCTATTATTGAAGATAGGGAAATACATGAGATGCTTCAAAAATTTTATCATGTTTTGAAAATTTTAAATTTAAATTTGAAATATCATGTTTTTAAATTGTAAATGTTAATATGCTTATGTTTTATGTATTACAAATATTTTTGATTGAATTTTAGTGGTGTCAAATGAATATTATATATAGCGGATATGTCAAAATAGGAGAAAAAGTAAAATAGGGGCTGAGATTTAGGGGTTGTTGCTGGACTTGTGCTCTGAAAACAGGGCCTCAAAAAATAGGGGGAGTCCCTAAATCCAAAATAGGGACCCTGTTTTAGGGGCCCTTGCTGGAGATGCTCTAAGGCCCCGTTTGGCAACTTGGAACCGGCCTGTTTCTGATAGAATCTGAAACAAAATCAACCAAACAGTGTATCTCATGGAACGATCTGACTAGAATCGTTTCTTTCTTTTCCATGGGATAGCCGGATCGGCCAGAAACCCGTTCCTCCCGATTCTACGATCTTTTTACCCCCGTGCCCTTCGCTCTCCGCTCGGACATCGCATCGCTTGCCGAGAACCCACCTACCCTCCCTGAGACGTTATGCTACCTCAACATAACATAACGGCAAGCCAAAACACTCAAACTTCGCTCATGGAGATTCGTGATTGGGCGATGCGGTCCTCGAGTTGAACTGGCAAATATAGTAAACACCAACAGCAAAATATAGACTGAATGTTATGTTAAAAGAATTGACTAGAGACGTTATGCTACCTCTTGTATTTGAATGGCCCAACATTGATACAAAAATTATATAATAAGATTATTATGGATATATGTATTTCATCGTTATTTTTTACATTAAAATGTACTATAAATCCATCACAAATACAAAGGGCACTTCCGTCATTTTCACCACTTCATCCTCTCTCCAGAATCTGAGTCCAGACAGTTAGCCAAACGGTTTCCAGAAAGTGATTCTGATTCTACCTGAAACGTTCCTACCAAGAATCTGGAACCGTTTCCGTTTCTACTAGAATCTAGAACCGTACCAAACGGCCCCTAAGGCCCTGCTTGGATGAGTGGTAATTTCTTGGGAGGTTTCGGGATTTAGTTCAAATTTAAACTAAATCCTAAAACATTCCAATGAAATACCCCTAATCCAAGCACCCCCTAAGTTGTAATATTTAGATGGACCTCTTTTTTGAGGCTCGCATTTTTTTTCCCCAAACGGGCTCACTCGAATTCCATTACCACCAGATAACAGCGTGAAATACCTCCAGAGTGTCGCTAGTATCGCTTATTACAACTTTTTTTTTTTTTGGAAAAAAGGCAGGAGCGCTACCATTCAATTAAAAGTAAGAGGAGAGAAACATCCGATACACCGACAAAGGAATGAGGGACAACAGGCAAACACTAGCCCAAAGGGGGAGTTAACAGTCACGTTATTACAACTTTCAAGTCAGAAAAAAAAGAGTATAGTCCATTCTTTGCCACAAAGTTATGTGTAATCGGTGATTTATCATGCTATGTCTTATTAATATTTAGATTCCAAAGTTACATGTTAGTAAGATATAACGTGATAAATCATCAAATACATTCTAACTTTATGACAAATAATCAAATCTCAAAAAAAAAGCTCCTCGTTGATTGTTACTTTCAGGAGAGTACCATGCCCTCTGAAGCACGGAAAAAAAGCTTAACTATACAACATTAAAATCATAATCTCAAAACTATACAACAATTTTTTTTTTTTGCAAAATTGACGTGGCGCCACCACGCCGCACGGCCGCTCGCCGCACGCCGCATGTATGGCGGCCAGTGTCGACGCACACGCACACACACACACGCCACGGCCGCCGCCACGCCGCCTGCGGCAGCCAGCACACACTCACACTCACGCACACACCCTTGCACACACTCACGCACACACACACTCACGCACGCACACACACGCCAAAGCACACACACGCACACCCCCCACTGGCTGCCGTGCTCTGGCGGCAGCCAGGCCCCGCCGTGGCTCCCCTCCCGCTCTGCCGTCGCCACCTGGCTGCCGCCGTACCGCGTGGCGGCCGCCGTGCCGCTTGGCGGCCGCCGTGCTATTTTTGAAATATTTTTTTTTGTTGTATATTTTCGTAATTCTGATTTATCTGTTGTATATTTCATCATTTTTTCCCTGAAGCACCGCTATGATTTGTTTAGAAGTCCTATTACATATATGTCAGCAGAACATTCACAGCAGTATGTATCCTGAGATACGGCACAAATACGAGCTGGAACAGGAACTTAGGATACATACTACAGCAGGAAACATACTGCTGTTTCATTTGTGCGGTACCTCATGATAACGCACAGGATTCCATTTTGTTGTTTCAAGTTTTTTTTGGGTACAAATTGTTGTCTTGGATTCTCCTAAGCAGTTAAAAATCTCCTAAATTATAGCTCCCAGGGCCCCACTACTTCTCCCTCAGTTTGTATAACCGCCATTTGGGGAACTGTTGGAGATGCTCTTACCACTCCAATCGCAGTTATAGATCCTAACACGACTGGGTCGTCTACCCGTGTGCTACGCAATTCCAGCCTTCGGGGGCCAGATATTTTCCTGCCTACGACCAACCTGAGCCATGCATGCAGCGTGACGGTATTAACACCGAGGGGATTCTCCTAATCCAAGCCGTTCATCATGCAGCCAACAGCTTGTATATATGCATGGGATCGAGCCGAATAGATTTCGAGAAAACTGATCTGGCAATAGCTTACAACAGCCAGCAGCTACTATATATCCTGTGAGGAGAGTGACTATACAAAGGTACAGTGGTGCAAGTTGCAACCGTATAGCAACAAGTTTCATAAAGTTTCAAGAGAACGTTTGGGAAGTTTAATGTTCTAGTGAGATTCGCGCATTTTTTGAAGTTTCTATAAGGTTTCATACCAAAGTTTCAACAAGTTTTGTATTTTGGAAATCAAGTTTCAACTGATAAGTTTGCAATAAGTTTTAACTCAAAAGTTTCAAGAAATTTCACCTAGTTTCAATGGGTTTTATCAAGTTTCAATAGAAAAACAACGCAAAAAAGAGAAGAAAAACCCCAGCATACTCCTACTACCGTCCCGCCCTTGTCACTCGCCAGAACCATCGCATCCTCTCCCTGCTCGCCCAAGCGGTAAAGCCAGAGCTCAAAGTTGCCCGTGACGCGCGGGCGATGAAGTTGAGCCACAAGGCGATATGGGCAGAGTCGGTGTTGTATTGTACCGCTCTGTGATCTAGATGAGGAGGCAAGCATGGGCCGTGAGATTTGGCAAATCCCGTTGGCGGCATCCTCCTTCCGCTATGCTGGTAGCCACCTTCCTCAACCCGTTGTGCTGCTTTCGTACTACCGGTCGCAACCCGCAAGCCTCCGATATACGGCCGCTATGTGACCCAGATTAGAAGATAGGCAAGGTTCATAGGATCTGGCAGAATCCTGTCGCCAGCGACGAGGAAGACAACCGGCTCCAGTAGATCTTGTCGCTAGTGTATATAGCCCGTCCGAAATCATTTGTAGATTTGGCCGGCCTGCCGAGCTCCCCTTGCGCGGTAGGAATTAGCCCCACTAATTAATCACTAATTTAATAATCTTAATTATTTCCTTAAATAAATCGCTAATTAAACTATGTCCTTTCGCACCTGGCAAACACGGGAGCTCCTGCTGATTCCTTCCGGGCTTGGCTAGTGCATAACCTGCATGCCGATTCCTTCTGCGCTTTGCCTAGCGTAGAACCTTTCTGCCGAGCTCCCCTAACATGGTAGTTGACTCGTGTCACGTGTCGCGCCTTTCGAACTCATCAAAAGAGCTAGTTTCACAAATTCAATCGAAATGTGGCTAAATTTATCAAAAACGAATTTTAGAGGGTTTGAAAGGTGACGGCATCAAGATCAAACGATTGCTAGCTATCCCATCGTAAAGGCTTTGGATGGTATATCATTGTGTAGTTTTTTTGTTCTGAGTAATATGATGAATAACCCAGAGCTAAATTATTGAGTTAACTCGACGCGGTCGCCTTAGGTTAAGTTCTTTCGGGTCTAAAGAATGTACGTATTTTCTGATCATTGAGCATGCATGCTTGCAATGTGAACTGTGTATTCTGCTCCTTCTTTCTTTTCTTTCTTCGCTGAGAGGGAGGCGGGACGTGTGATTTGCTCCTATTCGGTGGGCTGCCGTGAACACACCTGAATGGCCCTTTAGAATGAAGCCCGTGTGTACAGCAGGTGTTAAGGTTTTTGAAATTAGGCATAAAACAGCCCATGATACGGTGCTACTCTTCTGCCACAAAGAGTTGTTATTTTGTACATAGGTATACCTAAACTTTTGAAACTTTTAACTGTTAGTATCTTTTTACATATTTAAATTGAATACTTCAAAATCATATGTGTTGATTTATATCAAAAAGTACTTTCATAATATTATAACATTATTGTGCTTTATAAATATATTATAATAAAAATCAAAACTGTATCTTGAAGACTATACTGATATCTAAAATAATAACTACGTACGACGAAGCGAGTAAATAGTAATAGTTGTGCTTGTGTTGTGCCGCGTATCTCAAAAGAAGATAGAGAAGTCTGCTGGTCTCACACCAGCACCCGTCATGTGCGACGGTGACCGGAGTCGGGCAGTCCTCTCGTCACAGACCGCGATGGGCGATGCCGATGCCGATGCCGATGCCGATGCGTCTAGTGGCACGGGCCGGACTTGGAAGAACACCGGACCAGGCTAGCCAGGAAGCTGCTAGACTGTTGACCAGCACGTACGACAGAGAATTGCTCCCTGTTGGTCAATATGAACGTAAAGCGTATGAACACAGTGGACCAACGAGCTGTGCGTTTGTACTGCCGGTCTCCCGGCCCTGCAGCGCCATTGCATGCTGCCGTGCCCGTATGAATAGCTAAGGCCAAAGGCCATGGTTTTTGGGCCTAGTTTCGGCTGCACTTAATTGATATCTCCGCGACAAGTGCCTCCTGCTTCTCCTCGAGAAGAAGAAAAATAGAGGCTTTTTATTATTCTTAAAAGATATTAAGTTATCTATTAAGGTAGCATCAACGGTATAAAAAATAGAGCTCACCTTGACCCCGCTCATTGCCCATAGAATATCTCGTCCGTGCATCGCAACCAAAAAAAAAAATCTAATCTGGGGCTAGCCATTTACGTACGTACTAGTGTACTGCTCTTCTCAGTCTAAAAAAAGTTGAGTTTTGAACATGGATACGATTTTTAAAACACAATTTTAATCACTAATTTTATTATAATATATTAAAAAAACTCAATAAAATTATAATATTATGAAAGTACTTCTCGAGATAAGTCTATACATATAATTTTTATGTATCTAATTTAAATATTTAAAAATGTATCGATAGTTAATGTTTCCAAAATTTGATCATTATTGTGTTCAAAGTGGCAGCTTTTTTTTTAGATCGGAGAGAGTATAATGTAACTGTCCAGATGGCTTCACTGAACTAGCTGTATAATGTAACTGTCGAGATGGCTTGACTGGCTAGCTCAGCTAGTCCATGTTATATGTACGTACCTGCCGTGACGATCGCAGTCATGACCGGTTCCATTACGTCCGAAGTAGCTAGCAGACGTCCTGTGGCTCCCAGCTTTCGTCTACTTTGACGGTTTGACCTCGACCACCGTTAGTTGCCCTTGCTTTCCCGGGCCCGGCCCTGATAAAGCTACTATATAGCCTAAGACCATGTTTGGGGATAGTAGAAAGCAGTTTTTAAAAATTAGAAGGTCAACAAACAGAAAACTTTCAATCTGAATTGTAATAATCTGGAGATCAGATTGTAGCAATCTCACAATCCATTCTGGAGGAGCTTTCCTTAGCTTTTGTTTTTTTTTTTGCAAAAGACCACAATACCGATCCAGCTTCAGTAAAAATTACCCACCATTGCCCCCTACTGTTCACAAAGACTTTTCAACATATAATCGAGGGTATCACAAACTTTTGCCAAGCAGAAATAGCAATCCAAACACACTATAATCTGGGTTGCCAAACAACCACCAGCTTTTAACAATCAGCTTTTACAATCCAGATTTTAAAAGCCACTTTCTACAATCCCCAGCTGAAACAAACAGCGCCTAAACTAAGGCTTTCTTTGGAAGTAAAGTTTTTCAATACCATAGTATTACAAAACCATAGCATGGAAATTGTTTTAGCATAAATACCATGGTATTACAAAACCATGGCATGAAAACTGTTTGCATGATGAAGTGATGCCAAAAGCTCAAAACTCCACTATGAGTGGAGTTTTCAATACTCCAAAAATACCTTGGTATTGGCAATACCATGGTTTTCAAAATAGAGTTTTTTTGGTTGCTTCCAAACACCTTATGGCCAAAAATACCATGGTATTCTCCAAAATCATAGTTTTGCCTAGAAACTATGAAAATACTTTGTTGCTAAACAGGCCCTAACTTATTTCAAAGCATTTTGATCCCAAATCTCGGACCATATTATTCTCATAAAATTATTGTGAATGATCTTGACACATCCATAATATTTTCATAGAATTTTCAGATGATGATCAATCTTGATGATTTCAAAAATTCAGAAAGTGCTACTGAAGGCTGATCGGTAAATTTCAACTGAATGAAAATAATTCAAACCATATTAGAAAATTTTGAAAATCTTTGTGGATGGTCCTGATGGATCACTAATATTTTCATAAATTTTTCAGATGATGATCAAGCTTGAGAAAATTTTAAAAATTGTGATAGTACAAAATACTATAAAATAGTCTCTCACATCTAGATTTTTTTTTTAAATTTTAAAAAAAATCATAAAAGAATAGCTTGATAATCTTGCTCTTCACGGACAAAAGAAGCATCACATCACATGGATATATATATATATATATATATATATAATTTGTATGTATATATATTACAAAATGTTTACATGCATTAATCATAAATGGCATTTTTATTCTCTACAAAACAATGGTCCCAAATCCGGCACAAAAACATAGCAATCCGACCAAAAAACACAAAATCTTGTTGAGCTTAACTGAAATCTCGCCGAGATTTCAAATTACTATAGTAATCTGAATTTTCTCATTTTTTATTTCGTCAGAATTATGAATCTTGGAGGGGGCCGAAATCTCACAAAATCTCGCCGGGATTTTCAACCTTGGACTAGAGTACTTATAATCCCGTGCATGTTGTCGCAAAGTCTCCCCCAGGGTTTACATTACTGAACCGACGTCGAACATCGCTCATGTAGTGGTAGTGATTTTCGTCAATAGTCGGTAGAAACCAAACGAAATTCAAAGTCAAACTTTTTGAACTCAGCGATCAAACATCAGCGAAATAATTCTTTTTTTTTTACCAATTTCTGACTGGTTTACATCGAAAATCAGCACACTCAACAAAAATTGGAAAAACCGCAAGGAAAGTTGGAAAATTTCAGTTTTTCAAAAAATTTTCATGGCAGATGTCAAAAAGCTATTAATACTAATTTTATCAAACTTTTGGATTAATTTTTTTTCAAATTTTTTGAATTTAAATTTGCATTGGACCAATTTATTGATTGGTTCTGTTTCTTGAGCCGGAATGATACGGTCAAAAAGCACAAAATCGACCGATTTTCATCGATATGTGAAGCCTAGTCTCCCTGCATGTTCTATCCAACTTACCCCAAACCTCTCAACCAAAAAGAAATAGATCAGGAGGTGTTTTATGTATATTTATTTAAAAAATGTATAAATATTTAAGTACAAATGAAGGGTAGTGACGAGTACTTATACCATGGGTGCCCCCAGCGGCCCGAGAAGGGAATCGGGCCGCCCCAGGCCCAACTTCGGCCGAAGGCCTCGCCGGGCCACAAGGGACACTCGTCCCCGACCGAGCCAGCCGGGGATCGGTCCGACCCCCGTAGGTCGGACATCTCGATGGCGCCAGGCGAGCCAAGGCCGACTTCGCCTAAGGGGAGCTTGACACCCCCGCCTGAAACTGGCCGCCTGACCAACGGACACGACGGCTCAGGACGACGACACGTGGGCAGGTGGCTCCCCTGCAAGAAAGGCACCAAAGTCAAGACACCGGTCACGTCGCCCAGACGGGCGCAGCAGACGGACGCGCACCCTCCCGAGACGGTGCCAAAGTCAAAGCCCTACCTCAGCATCTGGCAGATGTGCAGGGGGTAGGTACGCCACTTCCCAACGGGGCAAAAAACCACGCCACCCGGTGTGTCTACCGACCCACCACAGGACGAACAGGCACCGGTCAATCACTGGAGACCAGGACTCCCAGGCTAGGGACACTCCATCCTTTTCTTTTTCTCTTTTTAGCCCCCCCCATGTCGCCTGCCCCCTCCGGTTATATAAAGGGAGGCAGGGCCCTCGAGGGAGGAGGACGAATTGACCGACACAGGAACTCTTTTTTTCTCATAAGGCAAAAAACGCTTGTAACGTCACAACCGAAAGCAATACAGATCCACGCATGAACTGGAGTAGCGACATTCGGTCCGAACCAGTATACATCTTGGACTCCCTGAGTTAGACCATTCAAGGAGTGGGGCCGCGCGACCCCTATAGACTTACAAATCATATTGCCGGGACTCGAAATCCCGACAGGTAGATAGTAATTATTTATGTATTTGCTTGCTTTAATATTTATACAATTTATAATAGGAGCGTGATGTATAGAAGCACTATTCATCACTATATTGCAACGAAGGGAACATGGTTCATAGGTTGTGTCGCATACTGCCTCTATCACAGCATGGCTAACCTCCAGATTATATGGCCCTCCATTCTTTCTCAGATTTCTTTTCTTTTTAGAAAAATCCTTTTCAGATTTGTTTGTAAGATGGTGATGAGATGTTTTATTGGACTTAGGGCTTAGACCGAGAGTTTCGATGGATATGGATTTGGACTTTGGATATAATAGAGAAGTGCTAATTAAAGGGGTGCTTGGTAGTCCATCAGATTCGTGAATCTGGTAGAGCTGGGTATTCCTAGCTCCATCAAATCTGTGAAGTTGAAGCTGTAGGTATATTAAAAGTTTTTAAATAGATCATCTTGTTTACATTTTAGAATAAAATATAATCTTAATTCACTTTATTTTAGCCTATAAGTTTCAGCTCTGAGATGAAACAATGATCTAGAGCTCTGTCAAACAGGGCCTAAGAGAGTAATGGAAGGTCGGATGCAAAGTATATCTCGCCGGAGTAGTAAGCTCGTCGGAGTGCGACGAATCGCTGAAGGAGATGAATATCACATCTTCCTCTCACCCTCTGTTGGAACTTGGACTTGGGACTTGGGAGAAGTGGGTCCGGCTGGTGTACTCTGTGCTCCCTGATCCCTCCCAGGGGAACATATCCTGTGCACATGAAGCCCTTGTGCATATGTGCAAACATTAAATCTGGGCCGTCCAAATCTCATCCAACGGTGACTCGATCAGGGGGGTAATTGCAAAATGTTTGCACATATGATTCCGAGTCACCGTTGGATAGGATTTGGACAGCCAAGATTTAATGTTTGCACATGTGCACAAGGGCTCCATGTGCACAGGATATGTTCCCCCCTCCCAGACTTTAGCAAAACGAATCGCACGAGCATCGAATAGAAAATGTCGTGTGTTAGTGTGTATAGCAGAGTTCGCTCAAAATTTCACATGTAACGCGCGCCTTTGCCACTTGCCCGGTTATATTACCATTTTAATTTACTGTACATACCAGTTTTATCTCAGAGAGAGAGAGAGAGAGAGAGAGTTGGCTCTTATTTAGTAACCAACTTTGTATAAAAACATAGATAGATTATTTATATACAAGAGAGAAAAGATAGTTAGAGCAAGTACAATAGCAAAACTCACTGCAGAATAATAGTAAGCTAAAAACCAGCTTATACAATAACTATCTTTAAAAGGTGTTTCTAAATATTATGCAATAACTATCTCTTTCCACTTGTATATAAATAATCTACCTATACTTCTATGCAAAACTGGTTATTAAATAAGAGCTAACTCTCTTCTCTCATTTTTTCTCTTCCACATAGATCAAAACTTATGTGTATAGGTGTTGGCGCCAACAAACTTGATGAAGGTTTAATTGGCAATCGACATATGCAAACACCGGGGTTAATTCTGGATGTGGGCGTGCTAGCCAATTTGATCCTACAATCAGCAAGAGGAAGATTTAATTCAATCGGCCTCTAAGCCGATATATTTTCTAATAGTGATCCAATCTAATCAGTTGTTTAAGCCGATTAGACAAAAATAATAGATAGATTTAATCAACTTGATTTAGCTGATTACATAAAGATAAAAGGTAGTTTTTTTTACAAAAAGACGATGCGCAACAAGATCAGAGAAAAAATATACACCTGGGTAGCGTAAGTCGACTAAAAAAATAAAAAGTAATGCGAGTTGATTGATTGAGTGTGTCCATCGTCTTGCCCATCGACCCTTTTATAGCATCTAGGCCGAACATATCCTTCTCCAATTCTTGTAGAAATACGTATCGGCCTCAATAACTAAAAATAAACTCTTTGCCCAAACCGGTTGCTAGCCTGGATTTCGCTTCCATGTTTAACCCTATCCTTCCAAATCGGCTATAACTATCAAATCAGCCATATCTGCCTAATCTACCAAGAGTGCCAAATCTCAATATCAACATATGCCCCTATTTTTTGGGGGATCATTATCTTCCAACAAAATTTGTTCACTAGCTCCCACATTATCGACTTAGTGCACCATTTTTGTTAATAAACGCTCCTTTTATAGCACCGTAAAATTCTGACATCGTATCTTTTTTGCATTCCACCAAAAAAAACTATCGGGGATTGGATAATTTCTGTAATTACCATAGTACCCCGGCAGCCGATTTCGGCTGATCATACGTAACCTCGGATGATGTCCCCGAGGATGACCTACGAGCATCATGTGAATGGTCGGTTCGTCCGATTAGCCCAGGCTCGACGGTCGGCCTCGAGCATTTGTGCTCAAGGCCCGAGCATACATGCTCGGCCAGGACCAACCACACTCGGCCCAAGCTCGTTCGCGAGATGTATGGTCGGAAGATCGTGTTCAGCTGTTGCACCCGAATAGCGCTAATCACGCCACGATGTGGTTCCGTTATGCTCACGATGGGAACGTGGCGCAAATCAAGGCTTCGGTTACAACCATGTTCGATGCAGTCAAATGCCCATTATTCGGCTGTAATTAGGTGGGATATTCTTGTAAGCAATAAATACCTCCTGTGTATGTAAAGGAGAGGAGAGAGGGAAAACGATTAGAGAAGCTAGACACGTGAAACACCCTTTGAAAGATCAAGCAATACCAACGTCACTGGAGTAGGGTTATTATCTCCTCAGTGAGAGGCCCGAACTAGTATAAACCCTTATGTCCATCTCCCGAGTATTAAACACATCCTAAACCGATCGAGCATTCTCCGGATGCAATCTCTTCATCGAAAAAGGGGACCATGTTGATCCCTCAATCAACAAGTAAGCTCGACGGGGCCCTGTTCCCCAGTTGCCGACAAAAACTTTTTGCCTTTTCACCCCTCTATAAAATATGGGGCTCATTCACCTGTCATTTTCATGCGCTCCTGCTCTTGTCTTCTCCACAATCGGCTTCTAGCGCTCACTTGTCCGCTCTTCTCATCGGCTTGCCAGCAATAGACCCCAACTAGGTACTCATCCCTGAACCTGATAGAGAGGATCAATATTGCTTAGGCCCGATAAGCACCCTAGAACCGACGACTATTGTAAACGAAGAAAAACCTAGGCTTCCATTGTTTGCTCCTGATTACAACATCGAGGGATGGAGTAAGAGCTTTAGATTTTGGCTGACAGCACTTAAGGTATGGACAGACTGGTACAATTGGGTAGCTACCGCGAAAATGCCCCTGTGGGAAAGAACTGGAATATCGTAGTGCCTTCCTCTTTCTTTTGCCGACCCTCAAGCCAACGAGTCCTTAATAGCCACCTCTTGCTACTTCTGGTCAGATACCTTCAACGCATTTATGCTGAGGACAAGCTCCATCAGCCCAACTCTGCTAGATGTGGCTATGATGTGTTGCCTTAGACATGATGGTGAACGGTTGTCGGCTTTCAATGAAAAGCCAGACTATAAGCTGATATCAACAAAAATAGAAGGATGGAGTCAATGTATCAGTGAAAACCAAGGGACTGAGCCGGTCTCGAAAAAAGAACAATGATCTAAATAGTACTATCGAACCAATTTAACTGATGTTGATAGTTTCATCACCCTTCACTGTAGTCTTTACATCGACCTATCGAGCCAATTTAGCTGATGTTGCTAGCGAACGGATTTGATCATCTCATGCCAGTTCTTTCCTCTTCGCCGAATAACTAACCATGTTGACCAAAAAAGGATTGGCATCCAGCTGCATTACCGGCTCCTCAGTGAATTTTAATCGGTCGTACTCAATAGCCAATCGAATCTGTTGACAAAAAATATTGCAGTCATTAGTATTATGTAAAAAGGAATGATGTCACTTACAATATCTTTGTTTCTTGGTTTCCTTGGCCGATAGCAAAGTATGACCCTCAGGCAACAATATAACCTTTTCTTGTAACAATAAGTCGATGATACTATCACACTTAGCCACATCAAATGCATTTTTGACTTTTGAATTAGCTTTAGTTGGTTTAAACCAAGAACAAACTAGGGATTTTTTACTCCCTTTGATCCACTCGGTCACATTTATCTCAGTTTCATCCTCCTCGGACGAGTTGCTAGATTCATATTTGTCGGTGTTAGTGCCGCAATACTGAACTTTTTGGTAGGAGGAGTGACGCTCCCTCTCCCGAATGGTTGACTCAAGAGGCCAGGAGTTTATCTTGGTTGGGCGAATATCCCTACTCCCGATTCGTCTTTGTTAGGGTGTATTGTTTTTAGGTGAGCAGAAGGTTCTGGCGAGACAAAGGGTTCGTCGATCTCCCTGTGCTCGGAGAGTTCTTTTACTTTCTTGCTTGTTTCTTCTCTTTTCTCCCCTCCCAGGACCCTGCCTCTCTTTATATATCAGGCGGCGGAGTTACATGAAGTTGGAGAGAAAAAAGGAAGAATGCTGTATGCCTTGGAGTCAGGTCTTGTCTTGTCGTCAGGCCAGGCTCAGGCTACCTCCATCTTAGGGTTGGTAGCCCTGGCGGGGAGTCTTCGATCGTCTTGTGAGGTGGCCTTCCGCTCCGTGGACGTCGACCCTAGCATTTAATGGTATTTGACTTTAGCTTGGTCTCGGAGGCGCCTCTACTGCGGTGTGTCGGCGGTGATGGGGGCCAGGCTTGACTTCTTGGCGAACCCTCGACATCCTCGGGAAGGTGCCGCCTACCGGTTTGGATACCGGAGGGCGTCACCTACATAGGCGGTTGGCCCTCAGAGTGTTGGTGGAGCCGGCCAGAGCGCTTTGACTCGGAAGTCGAGGGGTCGCCCGTGGCCGCTGGGGTATTTCCGTCGGTGGCGAGGCTAAACCTTTGCGACCCATGAACCTCACTTGAACTTGGGTTTTGAGGGCGCATTGGTGGAGTGTAGCCCGGCGGAGTCGAAGAAGCCGGTCGGGGTTTACGATCGGACTGCAGTCGGCCAGTGGTTATGGGACCTTGAGTCATGTGAAGCGAGCAGCGTTTACCTACGCGTCGGTTTGAGCGCGTGCTCGTGCAGCGCAAGCAGGCGATCGGGTGGAATCTTGGCGATCCCCCTCGAGGAAGTCGTTCCCAGCGGCGTAACTCTCGGCGTGGGCGTCAGGCCCTCTGCGGGCATTCCATGAACCTTTCCTTACTCGATCCCATATCGGGACTATAAGGTCGTCCGCCGAGGCGCGGGCCTTGGCCTTGGCCACTCTGGATGAGCTCGCGAGAAGAGTGTGGTATGGTCCCGGATGCGAGTTAGGAGTGATTAGGTCAGTCCGCCGACCCAGCTGGAGGCCCAGGGAGCTCACCGCGGCCGCCCACCGCTCATTTTTACGTCTTTGAGGCGGCTTTAGTTCGGTCGGCCCGGACTTGGCCTTCGTAACCCCACACGGTCTGGGCCTGGTGTGAGCGAAAAGCGACCAATCCCCGGCCAGGCGGCCTAGTGGGCCGTTCATACCTTTTGAGCGTTTTGGCCCGATTTTGCCCGGCCAGTCGTGGCGTGTCGCGGCGTCTTGTGTGGCGTATCTGTCGGTGCGATTAATACTTAGTAGAATTAAATGAGGCGCGGTGCGTTCTGCGATAGTGGTGTGGCGGCGGGTCGCGGCTGCGTTAGTTATTATGAGCGTCGGTTAGCGCGAAAACTTGATATTCACTCGCGCCTATAAAGGTAGCGGCGATGCGAGAGAAAGGCTTCCGTTAGTGTTCTCTGCAAAAGAGGTGAAAAGGCAAAAGGCTCCCCTTCTTGGCGCGCCCAGCCTCCTTACTGCACATCGGAGATGTCATTCGCACTCGCTCGTCAGTGGCGAGGCCTTCCTCGGCAGAGAAGAAGGAGTTCCTCCCTCCACAGTCAGTCGAGTGGCGGGCCATCCTGCATAGGGACCGAGAGTCCCAGAAGTGGGTGACGGAGATAGTCCAGCTACCTTCTCTGGCCTTGATTGGCCTCAGCTCCACTCCGGATTAGATCCCGCGGCTCTTTGTACTTCTCACGAGGGAGGTGCACCACTCCCGAACCCAAGCAGGGGTCCTCCATCTCCGCCCGGTCTTCATCACTTGTTGTGCGAAGCCTTCACTGAGGATCGAACCCCAGGGGCTCTGGCGCCAGCCTGGCTTCTTTGCTTGGTGCCGTCGGGCCTTGGTCTCGGTGCTGGCCATCCAAGCTGCGCACGACCTCAGGCCGTTCTACATTGACGTGAGCTGCCGTCGTCAAGCGGGAAGTGGCCGGTGAGTGGTTCTATGTCCGAGAACCCAACAGCGCCCGGCCTTGATGGGAATCTGCCCGGTCGCGAGTCCCTGAACTTAAGTCACTGACTTTCGAAGGACAAGAGGAAGGTGGAGATAGTCATCGAGAAGCTCGAGGATCTGGCAAGCGGCGAGGCTGACGAGGCAAGGTGGTCATCGACACATTCATGGAGAAGCGCATCCAACCCCTTAGGGATCAGTTGCCCCCATGTTCGAAGTACAGTTATCGACCCACGAGGTCGTCGGCCGACGGGAGCTCAACTGCGTCGGAGGTTCTTGCGTGCGTGGCTGCGGTCTCCCTCTAGAGTGACAGAAGCGGTGGGCGGCGCTCAGCGCGTTCTCGGAACCATGAGAACTTGTATGTCGGGTGATTTACGGTTTTTCTTCTCTCGCTCCCCGCCACAGTGCGTTTCGCGAGGGTTGGCGGCATGATCTCCGGGCCTTGCTCCGGGAGAGAAAGGCGAGAGTGGCGTAAGCGCCTCCTCGGGGAACAGTAGCGGCGCCGCCCTCTGGCCAGACAGGGAGGCGCGAAGCGCGGAAGAGAGGAAGAGGCCCAGCGGGCCAAGACGCAGCAGCGAAGAGGTCTCAGCCGAGACCCTGGCGACCTGACGAAGAATAAATCGTCGGCGAAGAAGGCTCGAGCAGGCGACTTCGGGGCGATTCGGCGCGGAGTTCAACCACGCAGTCGGCGCGTGATGCAGGGCACGCCCGCAAGCTCGGGGTTAATCCTGAGGAGCGGAGAGTCTCTCACGCCCCCTCGCGAGGGCCTGGCGAAGAAAGCGCGTCGGGCGCTACTCGTTCGTTCTTCCGCGGTAAGCGTCTCGCGCGTGCCGAGCCGATCTTTGCGGACCGTCTTATCACGGTTCCGGTATTGTCGTGTGCCAGGAGCATTCAGCGTGGGAAGAGCGAGCCCCACCTCGATGGCGAGTCGCACCTCCCGCCGCCGGATCATGGCCGGTTGTATCGGGAGTGAAGGTCAGCAGTGCGCTTCCCAGAAGCATTGGTGAAGTAATCTGCGTCGGCGGGAGCCAGCCAAGACGGCCGTGCCGGCCGCGACACCGGCGAGAGGTCTGGCGGGCTCGCCTCCCATGGCAGCCGTCGTGGACGTCGGCGAACCTGCCGCCCCCGCCACAGCCAGAGAACGCTGTTAGGCCCGGTTCGGCGCCGTGAGAGACCCATGCGTCCGCCACGGACCCAGTAGAAGCAGATCTTAGTCAGTCTGGCCGCCGGTTGCCGTCTTGACTGGCTTGGCGGCTGATGACCGTCAGTCACCGGCGTTCGTCTTGGGCGGCAGTGAGCAGCGGGGCCAGAACATTGCGAGCGGTCGAGAGAAGGAGGTGGAGAGAAAGGAAATGGGGAGGATCGCGCGACCTTCTCCCTGTTGATGCGCTTCCTCTCGGGCGATGAGGTCATCGTTTAGGAGTCCGTCCGGCCGGATCGGTAAGATTTAGCGGTGCGCTTTTAGTAAATATTTTTGAGCGAAAAAAGGCGGCCAAGGTGGCGATCCACTTGCAGTCTAATATCGAGAGCGGTGGACAAGTCGAGGTTTCTCCGGCCTTTGCATGGTCGGGGAGCATCGCGGAGGAAGCTAGCGTGATGCGAAGGCGCTTGCCGTAGAGCAAGAAAAATGCCGCGCGGCTAGTCGGGTATTGGAGGAGAGTCACTGCGACCTTGCGAGAGGCTCGGCGACTTCTGGTCGTTGACCCGGCGAGGAGAGGGCAGTCGGCCTGGCGAAGGCCGAAGGGCCAAGACGGTCCAGCGCAGGAGTCCTCGGCGGAGGCCGCCTCTTCGAGAGGAACTCAGTCGGCCCAAGAGAGGCCGGCCATTTGCTGTGGCGGGATCTTGCTTTCGAGGGAGCTCGCGTCCGGCCGGGAAGTCTTGTGGCAAGGTCGAGGAAGGAAGCTTGGCGCGCCATGAGAGGCCTCCGTGACCGGTGGGCGATCTAAGCCTCTTGGTAGTTATGAAGGGCATCCTTTGATGTTGTTTGTCTTTGTAGAATTTGCGGAAGGACCTTAGCGACATGCTCGAGTCGCGAAGGCGGCGGTGGAGCAGCCCGGGATGCGGCGGTCAGTCGCGAGACTCGTACCCTCTTGGACAAGCGGGTGGCGAGAGGGATGCGGCCCGACACGGCAACCCGGTGGCGACCCTCGGTGTGACCAAACCATATCACGGCCGGATGTTTGGGCTTACCACAGGCCGGCGTCATCTCCACCATCCTCGGGAGGTCGAGGAGCACGTCGGCGTCGATGCGGGGCGGCGGTGCTTAGCGCCTCCTCGGCCCTGGTGCTGCACCGTCTCTTACTATGGCGGTGTCGACCTTGAAGCGGTCGGGGCGGCGTTGCACTGATCGGGCGGCGAAGAAGGTCGAAGCATTTATAGCCCAAGTCGACCCCTGTGCCCGAGGAGATGCGCGGTAGAATCTCACCATGTAAGGACATCCTCCACCAGCGGAGAAGAGATGATTAGTTCCTTCGTTTTCTTTTTGCAATATATGTAAGGAACATAAATGACTCGAGCAGTCCGACTCTTGGTCGCTTTAAGTTTTACTGTCTACCTCGTGTTTTCTGCTCGTGATTTGGACAATCTTACGACCATAGCTACAAGGCCGCGAGGGTGCCACGAGGCGTGGAGTGTTGTGCCAACTACATGCGAAGAGAACACGGGATAAGACAAGCAACCTAAAGCGCTTAGCCCGCGGAGGAGAGGTGCTTAGTTGGACTACACTCCTTCGAAGCTTCCGTTCGATCGGTTGGACAATGACCTAAGTCGGAGCGTTCGATCGACCCTGGCGTCTCGCTTGGAGGGCTTGTTTCCCCCCACAGTGCGCTTTGAAGCCGTAGCCACGGGCGTGAGCGCGGCGCCGGTGAGGAAATAGCGCGGTAGATGGCTGTCGATTGAATTACGACCTAGGTCGGCGACTTCGTATAAAGCGTCCCAGGTCGGGCCACTGGCCGTGAAGCTATCTTACGCTTTCGGGTAACTCCCTTTTTAGCGAAATGCTGCTCGGGAGGCGTAGCCACGGAGGCGTGGGCTGCGGACATTTGGTTTGAGAAGTTACCACGAGGAAGGTGTTTGGTCGGTCGAGTCGACTGGGTTAAATAGATCGCTCGCTCGGTCGCTGTGACCCAAATCGAAGGTTCCGACGGTCTTTGCCTCTTGCTCGAGTAGCTCCCTTTTTGCGAAAGTGCTACTTGAGCCGTGGCCATGGGGCGTGGCGCAGCATTCGGTCGAAGAGGTTACTTATGAGGAAGGTAGCTCGTGCCAGGGCTAACGACCTAGGTCACCCACTGCATAAGCGGCAGAGTGGTGCGTGAGGAGTGGAGAATCTGATCGCCACACACCGCTTGAGCACTGACAATGTGTAGTATGATAAATCGAGAGGGATTTTTGTTTTGGAGATAAAATTTGGATTAACTACTTTGGAGGAGTGCTGCGATTTTGAGGCTGAGTGTTGGAGCGTTTCGTCTTCGGCTCCTGGCGACTTGGGCGCTTAACCGTCTTAGTCGAGGCTATAAGGAGAAGCCCGAGTGCGCTCGTTATTCTTGTCAAGACGCCACCAAACAAGCTCCTTTACGCCATGGCGGACCGCTACACGGCTCACGAGAGGAGGTGGGCGGCAACAAGCACAGCTACGGGTGGTGGCGGAGGTTGAAGCGAAAGCCGATTCGCGAGATGCGGCGAGTTAGCGTCGTCGCGGGCATTCCCGGTTGTGGGAGCTGGCGCCAGTCGAAAGGCGGTGACAGCGGCGTCATAGCGTCGTTGGTGGTGGGCGCCCACCAAGAGGAGTATCGGCGCCCTTCGCCGAGTGAAGGGACCTTGGCGGAGTGGTTCATGGTGGTGAATGTTCTCTTGTAAATAAATAAAAGTCTTTTGTTTGTTCGCTCCTGTTCTTCTTCTTCTTCTTGAGAAAACCGTCCTCGCTTTGTAGCCTTAGCCTTTAGGAATGACAAGAAGTCGAGCGTAGGGTTCGAGGCGAGAATGGTCCGATATTAGCTGGCCAAGGTTGTCCTCGTGTTCGCGGGCTTCGTGACCAGTAGAGTACTATTTGAACCTCTGCTTTGGGGAGGTCGTAGCACTGTGGTCAATAAAACGGAAGAAAACTTCGAGAGAAGAACTTGGTCGGTCGTCCAGAAGCGACCACGGCTTCCTTTGCTCAAGTACCTCTCGAGTGGTACAAAAGCGGAGAGGCCGACCTGAATAGAACCTTTCGGCTTCTCTATGTTCCACGCATTAGTCACGAGGTTTCCTTGGCGTCCTTGAGGCGGAAGGTGCCGGGTCGGAGGACCTGCGATGGCGAAAGCCCTCCAGTGAGAGCGTATGTCTCGTCAGCAGCGGATAGGACTTGTATCGTAGCACTAAAGACTTGAACGGCCGTTGCGAACTAATGGCGTAGTATCGGCGCAAGGTTTGTTGATATCTGGCGGCGCAGGAGCTGCGGCGTCGTGCTTGTCGAGTTAGTGAGGTCGTCTTCTTGCGCCTCCGACCCCGTCTTGTTATTGTAGTTACGCACTCTTGGTGCGGTGCACTCGAGTGCATCGGGAGGGCAGCCTCAGCTCAAAACCAAGAAGAATGGCGTGAACGGTTGATCGGTCGGCGTGGTTCGTAGGCTCCAAACGAGCGGCTCGGCAGATCCGCCGAATTTCTTGGTCGGCGAATTCGCGGCTTGAGTATGGAGGATCATCTTTGTTGGCGGCGCTCGGCACAGCCATTGGCAGAAGTGCTAGCCACTTGATCGACCCGGATGTTGAAGTCGTCGCGAACTTCGAGAACTCCTTCCCGTGAAGCGTGTCCGTTATCGATGATGATCGAGTTGGGCACCCAGGCGATAGACAATATCGCGGAAAAAGCTTCTTTACTTGAGGTGATAGTCGCCAGCGGCTTAACTATCCACTTAGTGAACTTGTCCCGCAGCGACGAGCAAGTGGGTGAAGCCAGCGCCTACGAAGGGCCCGAGCCGGTCGAGCCCCAAACCGCGAAGGGCCACGTGATAGGGATTGTCTGTAGGGCTTGCCTTGAGCGAGTGCGTCTGCCTGTGAAGAATTGACATCCTTCGCTTGCAGACGATTTGCGTTGCGTCGCCACGATCGGCGATGAAAGCAGCCGGAGCCTTTCCTACCAGGGCCGTAGCGCTGACATGGTGCCGCCGAACCCCGTCGTGGATGTCGGCGGCGCTTCGCGTAGTCGGCGGGATGCGCCACGAAGGATTCGGATGGGCTTCTCTTGTAGAGGCTGTCGACCAGGGCGAAAAATTTGGCCGTACGCGGCGGCGTCAGGCCTCGGTGGTATCGGCGAGGCGACCGTCTGTCAGCAGGTCGATAAAGTGCGTCTCGGTCGATCGACATTGAGGGCGCCAAATCCGACTTTCGGCGGGTGAGCATCGGACGAGAATCGGTCGGTCGTCCATCTTGAAGTCGTGGTGTTCGGTGCTTGGACCCAGCCGGATTGGCGGTTTAAGGAGGTCGAGGCGAAGATTCCGAGGCAGGCCCTTTGCGGGGCGGGTTAGCAAAGTCGGCTTCATTATTATAGCGCGCTAGCTGTGATGGGCTGAATCCTTAAACCTTTCCTCGAGCTTGCGGACCTCCAAGCGATGGCGGCCATCAAGCGTCGCGAGGCTTCGGTGGCTTTCATCATGATCGACGACCAACGGTCGCTGAGCGTAGAGCCGTCGCGCGTAAGGTCGGCGATCCGAAAGACCATTGCGAGGGCCCGTAGTGCTCGATATTGTTGGTGGCGTCGAAGAAGCAGGCGGATGGTGTCTTGGATCTTGTTGCCGAAAGTGGGGAGATGATGGCGACCCCCGTCGGCCCGTTCTTGTAGGACCCGTCGAAGTACATCGTCCGATTACTCAAGTCCTCTCTACCACCGCGAACTTGGGCCTCGGTCCACTCGTGACGAAAGTCGCGCCAAGACTGCGACTTGATCGCCCGTCCTGAGGGACGTCGATATGTCGGCCGTTGAGCTCGAGCCCACTTGGCGATTCTTCCGGTGGCGTCGCGATTGTGGGCGATTTCTCGAGTGGCGAGAGGTCACGGCGGAGATGGGGTGTCGATCAAGTAATGGGCGAGCTTCCTTTTGGTGATGAGCACCGAGTATAGCGACCCGTATCTGAAGGCTCGGGTCTTTGTTTGAGTACCTCATTGTGCAAGTAGGCCAGTATCTGCACCTTGAAGGCGTGGCCTTCCTCACTTCGCTCCACAGTGCCGTGGCCACGACCTGGTCGTGGCGTGTAGAAGGAACAAAGGCTCTTGTGGTTAGGCGACCAATACAGGCGAGGAGTCGGAAAGCTTCGGTCGGCGAGGGCTTCACGAGCCGTGGAGTCAATGACGATCAGACTTCTTCATCGGCTTGTAGAGTGGCATCCGCGCTCGGCCGTGGGGGAAGCGGCTTAGTGCGCGAGCACCCCATCAACCTCTGGACCCCTTGGTCGTTGATCGGCCCCATCCTCGCGATGGCGGAGATCTTATCAGCGGTTGGCTTGATCACCGCGTTCGAGCGATGAAGCCAGCGACTTGCCCTTAGGGACCAGAGCGCACTTCGGGTTGAGCGCTTATCTTGGCGAAAGTCGAAGGTTCGCAAAAGTTTCGTTCGGTCGATGAGGTCGTCGGCCTTCTTGGTTTTGACAGCGATGTAGTCGGCGTAGGCCTCGATATTCTGACCAATTTGGTGAGAAAAACACACTGCATACACACATTTGGTATGTAGCGCTGCGTTCTTGAGACCAAAGGCATCGTTGTCATAGCCCCTAGTTTTCCATGTGAGTGCCATGAGGGGCAAATAGGTAATTTTCCACCTAGATAATTTTTCCCCACCTTTCCTTTCTCTCTCTCCTTCCCGCTCATCTCTCCCTCCCTCTGTTCGGTTCCTCCCGGCCAGCGCCGCCCCCTCCTCTTGGCTCGGCTCGCCTCGGCCGCCAGCCGCCCACCTACTCCGATTGACCCCCGTCTGTGGCGCCACCGCTCCGCCTATGCGGCCCAGCTGCCCTTACGGCGCCTAACGCCGTCCCTGCGCCCCGGCCGGTGCGCCCCTCGGCTTCGTGGCCGCGCTCCTCCCGCCTCCGCCGCGGCAAATCGCCGTCAGCCTTGGCGCCACCTCCTCCACCGGCCGCGCCACCTGTCCCCTTGGCAAGCGACCCGGCCGCCCCACCTCCGATCGCCGGCGCCACTTGTGCCAGTCTCCATGCCCACGGCATTCGCCCTCTTTCCTGCTCGCTCGGCGATCGCCCGCCTCCTCCACCGTGCAAGCCTCCGGCCCGCCGCCCCGTCCGGCTCGGCCGGCGCCACCGAGCGCTTCCTGCTCTTAGGCGCCGCCGAGCATCCTCTGCGGCTTCCCCCTCGACCAAGCAAGCCAGAGTCGCCACCTCACGGCCCGTCCTCCTGCCACCTTGGCGATTCCCCTGGCTGTTTGCCTCCTGCGTCGTCTTGTACAGCTCTCCTTCCCTGGCAGTCGCCGTCGCCCGGCCGACTCCCACCGCCTCAGCCTTTGCCGGTGAACCCCCTTCTCTCTTGCCTCCCCCTCCCTCCTCTACCTCCATGGCCAGAATCCAGTAGCTAGGGTTGGTGCATTTGAGGATTTAGCCCAAATTGATGTTTGTATGTTCTTGGGTTGTCTTTGGATGTTGAGTGCTAGAGGATGGTATTAGGTGGAGTTTACCTTTGCATGGTTGTTGTGGATGGGCATAGTAGGCTGTTGAATGGTTTGCTCCTGAACTTGAAGAATAACATGTAAAGTGTTGAGTTGAGCATGATGGCGTGGTACTATCGGATTCAATGCATGTAGATGGTTTGTGGTTGATGATTCGTAATGCTTGTGCACTAGTATGCTTCTAGTTATAGTTGGTAAGCTCTTTGCATAGAAATTGTGGAAGCTTAATGCTATAATCTTAAGGCAAGGCTCTTTGTCCTTTAGGTTATGTTGCGAGGTTTTATTAAAGTGTCGTGCAAGCTAGGTGGTGTAGGTGTTCTCAATTTTAGTGCATTAGGAGTTTATGCGGATAGCAAGGTACATAATACAACCCTTGCATTTTCAGATTGGAGAGCAAGCTCCTATTCTTTTGTTTAACCCTTACTACTATACTCTTTCTAGTTAAGCTTTTAAGTGATGGAGTCTATAACGATTAGGTAGGGTGGTTAGAACATTTGTTGACTTGTGTGGAGAATAGGCGGGTTGTAGGAAGGGTGTGGTTGTGCGGGTGGCTTTGCTTCGGTTTGGCTTTGCTCCTGTTTGGCGTCGCTCAGAGTATAGCTTGGTTTGGAGTCTGGAGGACAAGCATCTTTGTCTTGTAGATCATTATGCTTGAATGAAATCAGTGAGGGTTATGCTAGGCTCGTGTCTGGTTTTTCTTTCATATGGCCGAAGCCCCTAATCCATGATAAATGAATTCATTAGGTCTTTATGCTCTGGTTTGTGGTGTACCTTAATAGCTTCTTTGGGGGTTGATGTCCAAGAAATCACTAGCTAAGCGAGGTTTGGGTCGAAGTAGTGTTGAGCGATTATATTGTTGTTTGGTATTGTTTTGGGATTTGCATTGTATTCCATTACGACTTGTTGAATGCTTGTATTTTGCTTTAATTGTCGTTCCCCCTCATTCGCATTTCATGCATCTCATTCCATATGCATTATTCTGAGAGAAAACGATCAGCGGAGGGTGGCGTGGCGTGATCGAGGAGGTGATCACGGTGGCCAGGTTATTCACTTGAGACTCAAGAGAAGCATCAGGTAAGCACCTAAGCATCTTGAACCCTTATATGATCCTATTTTTGAGAATAAATTGCTAAATTGTGATTCGTTTTGCATTAGGAGTTAATTGTGGGATAGGACTAGATCCCAATTCTTTGCACATACACCCATTGAAAATTGTTAAACACTTCCTTGAAGCTAATACGGGTAGTATAAGCGAGTCAGTGCTTAGTCTTACTTAGAGAGTCGGGGTTGGGCCCAAGTGACGGAGGGTTACGTCACTTCTGGTTGTTATTATTACACACACGCTACATTTTGTTGGCTTGGAATTGGGAAAGGTTTTGAAAAGAAAATGAATTGTGGGCCAGGCGGGAGTTGGTTCATTTAGGTATGGAGACTCAAATGTGTAGCCCCGTGCAGTCGATTGAGACCGATTCGATGGTTGCCCTTTGATTGAGCACACCGGTTGGTCGCATGCCCGTTATAGTGCGGTAAGCCACTCTTTCTCTCATACGGAATCGATGGGTACCGTAACTTCACGTAGTTGGAGCGTGGTTGGCGAGGCTTAAGCCGACTCTCGGCCAGGCCAGGCTTGAAGTGCTCGAAAAGTGCTAGGTTTCGGACCCGCAGGAGGGCGCTTGATGATTAGGTATGATTGGGAGGGTTGACACTAGGCCCTTGTGGTAAGTGTCGTCACGATCAATGCTTCCTGCGGGTTAATTAAGCGATTCAATTGCCTGCGCTCTCGGATATGAGCAAGCTCTTTCATCCTTACGATCCAGTAGTAAATAACTTGAACTTGTGGTTGGCCAGTTGAGCTTGAGCTTTAAAATGGTTATGTATTGCTCTACATTAATTGTTGTTAATTTCAATCTCACACTTTAAGTAAGTAGTCGGTCTATAATGCTTTAAACTTGTAATTGGTTAGATTGTCGCATTTATACTACAAATGTTAATGCTTTTCGCACTTCTACCTTAAGCTTTCTCCTTGCTACAACTAAATGCATAATCCTTTGGAGTCGGTCATATATGGACCCACGGATAAGTCTTGCAGTACCTTTTGTACTCATGCTACGCTTTGTGGTTTCGGTGAGGATCGGGATGGCGGTGTGAGTTCTGCCCATCTTGCCTCTCAGGTGACCAGGCCGGGGCACAGTAGAGGCTTAGCGCGTTATCGCTGCGCTCGGAAGTGTTCGATTAGCGGGACTTCGAGGTAGTCTTATTTTGCTATGTGTTCGATTTGATTCACTTTTGTTGTATAGTTAGTCTTCTACTTTATGCCTAAATGTCGTTGTTCTAGTCTATATGGTTGTCAGGTGGATTCTCTCTGCTTGTGAATGTGTTGTTGCCGTGGTTGTTGCATTACTTTTGCATATCTATATATCAAGCTATGCTGTGTTTTCTTGTCTGTGAGTGGATGTCAGTAGAATCTAGAAAGGTCATGCCGAATTTTACGATTTTGAGTCTTGGTCCTTTTTCGTTCTTGCCTAGTTTAGAGTCTTGGCGTTGTTTTGATCTTTGGTTTGGTGGTTGTCGAGTTTGTCTTTGTGCCGTTGTGTTCCTTTCGCGTGTTGGTTCGAAAGTTTGGGTTCGTTGCCCCCTTTATGCAAATTAAATTGATGCTCCGGATTGTTTTAGGTATGCGGTGATCTGGGCGTGTTTGGGTGCATAGAGAATCTGAGGTTGTTGTCGAGTCGTTTGGGCGTTAAATGAGTTGTCTCCATTGGGCTTGGGTATTAGCATCGGGATCACCTCCGGTGGTGGTTGCTAGGATCCAAATCCGATGGGACAGCTATTCATCCAACAACTTCGAGGGCGATGCAGGCGCTCTCACAACGTGGCGTAGTCACGATGCCATGCGGGGTGATGAAGGAGGTCGCGACTGGTCGGACTCCTTCGCCATGTAATCTGGTGGTAACTTTGAATAGGCATCCAGAGAAGAGAGGATTCGCACCGGCGGTGGAGTCCACGACTGATCGATGCGAGGTAATGGGAATGGGTCTTTGAGACGAGGCCTTGTTGAGGCTCGTATAATCAGCGCACATTCTCCATTGCCCCGAGCTTTCTTTACAAGGATGGGATTGGCGAGCCACTCGGTGTGGCGCCTCCCTTAGCCGGACCAAAAGCTTGGCGATCTTTTCCCCGATGGCGGCGTTTTCCTCGTCGAAGCAGCCCAGGCGTTGAAGCGACGATCTGGATCCGCTTCGGATGTTCGAGGAATGCTCGGCGACCTCCTTTGGAACTCCGGCATATCCAGGGTCTCAAGCGAAGCGTCTCGGTTTGCTTTCGGAGGGAAGTCGGCAGCGCCTTCCTATTTGGCAAAGGCGGCCCGTCCGTCACGACCTTGGCGGGGTCTTCGGGATCGACCAGTGACCTCCTTAGTGTCTCTCAGCAGATTTGAAGGAGCTCGGCCACGACTTGCCAGGAGGCGGGGGCCAGTTGAGGAGCCCTCTGGAAGGCTGGCGAGCTCGGTGGAAGGCGGACGGCCGCGAGGCGATTCATAAGCTGCCGGCTCGCGGTTATAAAGCGAGTGAAAAAAGGCGGCAATGGTGATGACACCTGCGGCCTGGCATCTTCACGAGGTAGGTGTAGTTGGAGACCGCCATGAACCGCGTAACATGGCCGTCCCAAGATAGCGTGGTAGGGCCAGGAAATCCACCACCTCAAGGTGAGGCTCTCGGTCGCGAGGAAATTGTCCAGGGCTCCCAAAGGTGATGGGCAAGGCGGACTTGCGAGAGGTGGGCTGTTGGCACGAGCAGCCGTGGAAAAGCGCCTTGCTTTCGGCCGGGGCGGAGCGAAGCGACCTAAGGCGTCGGGGATCTCAATGTACATGATGTTGAGGCTGCTGCGCCGTCCATGAAGCACCTTAGTCAGGCGCTTCGTCCCCCACGATGGGAATTCGGCGACGCGGCGGAGTAGCGTCCGGTGCGGGCGTGGTCGGGATGGTCGGTTACGGTCGAAGGCAATCGGGCACTCCGACCACCTTAGGTAACAAAGGCACGGCGGGTCGGTAGCGTGAACCTCTCGGTGGGCGAGCTTCAGCGTCGCTTGTCGGCGTGGCACTCTGCCCCTCAGAGATCATGAGACAGCCGTCGAGTTGTGGGAACTCGTCGGTGGCTCATCGCCCATCTTTCCCCGGCGGTCTTGGTCGCGCTTCTTCCTTACCCAGCGACATTGTGGGGTTCCGGAGAAAACCCGTTTGAGGACTTAGCCGCGATCCAGATATTTGTGTTTGGCAGGTAGTCGTGGTTCGAGACACGGTATCCATCGATCTCTCGAACCAGGTCGAGGCGTCTGGCGCTTCTTTGCTGGCGGGCGGCGGCGGCAACCATATGGTCTTCGCGGCCTTGCTTCCCCTTCCATTTCTTCTTATGCGAGAAGCGGTGGGCGCCGATCTCGGACAGAATACCTTGCGGGCTATCCTCCTCTCGAAGATATGGCTCCCACGGCTTCGCCGAAGCATGGTTGGTGGCGATATCGAAGCTCCTTGGTGGTCCGAGGCTTGGCGCAGCAACTTGTGGACGAGCCTGCGCCGCGTGGTGCAGTAAATGGCCGCCGACGGCGTCGGCGTCACGGATGTCGAGGGAGCTCATTACCTTCTTTGGAGAAGCGGCGGATGTAGTCGGAGGGTCTCCATTTCTTGCCTTGCGGCTCTTGAGTCCCAGAGTTGCCACGGGCGTTTATATGTGCCCTGGGTTCCCAGCGAAGAGATTCGTCGGTCGGTCCAGGCTGCGATGGTGTCGGCGACAGTACTCGAGCCGAGGCTCGGCGGAGTCTACAAGATAGATGGGAATATCTTTGGATAGCCGAAGAGGTAAATCGATCGCTCCGACGGCCGGTGGCCGGTAGTCTTCTAGCCACACCGCGGGGTTTGTCGCCCCTGTGTATTTGGCTATGTTAGTCGGTGCCGGAACCTGGCGGAAGTTAGCGTTAACGGACGAAGCCCGGAGTGAGCCCAGCGGCGGTAAGTCGGCTTGGTCGGAGTGGTTGCGTCGCCCATTATCCATGACTGAGATGACTCCGCCAGGTAGGTGATTCTCCTTCGGCGCGTCGAGGGTGGCGCGAAGGTCACGGTTGTCCCCGGTCGGTGGCGCCGGTGCGCGACGCTGAGGCCGTGATGGGGCCGTCCCCGGCCAGGGCTCCGATGACCGCTGTGAGGGGAGTAAAGCGGCCAGAGTTGCGCCCGAGTGTCGGGGCCGAGAGCACTGGGCGTCTTTGTCTGACAGCCACGCTCGACCAACCGGAGGTTACGGTAGGTGGCCTTGGCCGGATCTGTTGGCTCGAACAACCAGCGAAGCAACATGGCGGTAGGCGATGTTCACGGTTGGCGTGGGGAAGAGCGAGATCGCTGTCCCCTCGGCCCCATTCTTGATGCACACAGCTCATCGCGAGCGGCGCGCCGAAGATAGTGGCGGCTCGGTGGCGTTGCTCGGTCGACCGAGGAGCTTATCAAGCTCGGCCTTCCGGACCTCCGGCTCCTCGTGCTGCCGTGAGAGTCGGCGGCCGCCAGGTGGCGTGGCGTCGTCTTCAGTGATTCCTCCCGCCCCGTCACGCGCGAGGAGGAGGGCCTCGAGGAGTAGCGAGGGTGGAGGGCGATTGCTGCGCCGTCATGTTACACTCGAGAGTTCATCTGCTTGTGGGGGTGCTCCTGTCGGGCTGGAGCCGTGGTGGAGGAGTCCCCGATGGTCGTGGAGGGAGGTAGCGCGTAGCCCGACCATGGCCACAGGCCAGGAACTCGCGGAGGCGAGATCCTTGCTAAGTGGCGGTCAGCGTGCGTTGTCGGAGCGGTCTTGTCGCGCGATGAAGACAGGAGGCAGCCGTGGCGGGGTCTCGAGGCGGAGGTTGCGAGGACATCGGCCGACCACGTCAAGCTTCGTGGGGCGCCCGATCTCGGAGAGCGTGAGGCCGGAACTAGCTCCCGCCAGTAGTGACGATGAAGTCGAGGGCTCAAGCGGATCCGACCCCTCGGCGCCAATGTCGTTCGGCGAAAAAGCCATCGGGGAGGAAGATGGGAATCAGAAGGAGGATCTGTGATAGCGCAGCGATAGCCCCTACAGCGCAGCCCCTATCGGGTGTTCAGTGCATCGGCAATACGAACTTGTGGTCGGAGAAGTGTGCGCTCCCTCGCCCCGAATTGTTGACTCAAGAGGCCAGGGAGTTTATCTTTTGGTTTGGGCCGAATATCCCTACTCCCGATTCGTCTTTGTTAGGGTGTATTGTTTTCGTGAGGCGAACCAAAGGTTACAGGCGAGACAAAGGGTTCGATCGATCTCCCCTGTGCTCGGTGAGTTCTTTTACTTTCTTACTTGTTTCTTCTCTTTTCTCCCCCCCCCCTCCCCGGGGCCCTACCTCTCTTTATATATCTGGAGGCGGCAGGTTACAACGGAAGTTGGAGAGAAAAAAGGAAGAGTCTTGTATGCCTTGGAGTCAGGTCTTACATCTTGTCGTCAGGCCGAGGCTCAGACTACCTCCATCTTAGGGTTGGTAGCCTGCGGGAGTCTTCGATCGTCTTTGACAGGTGGCCTTGCCCGCTCCGTACGGACGTCAGCCCTAGCATTTAATGGTATTTGACTTTAGCTTGGTCTCGGGAGGGGGCGCCTCTCTGCGGTGTGTCAGCGGTGATGGGACCGGGGCTTGACTTCTTGGCGAACCCTCTGACATCCTCGGGAAGGTGTCGCCTACCCAGGTTTGGATACCGAGAGGGCGTCACCTACATAAGCGGTTGGCCCTCAGAGTGTTGGTGGGCGGCCAGGCCGTCGCTTTGACTTCGGGGAGGTGAAGTCAGCCTTTGGGGCTGATTCGGTCGATGGCGAGCTAAACCTTTGCGACCCACGAACCTCACTTGAACTTGGGTTTTGAGGATGTCGGCCCATCGCTGATCTGGTGATGAGGTACCCATGGTATGGGTATTCGTCAATATTATACAATGTTAACTTTAGACTTCTTATTTTCCTTGTTGTTTTTTAATATATCCTTGAAACCTTTATTTTTAAAGAATCGGTTTTCTTGAGCTGATACCCTATGCAGCAGGTGGCTCAAATCAGTGAACTCTTGGCCACCAAAATTTTCCTTCAAGGCAGGAATTAATCCTAGAAAAGCCAAATCAGCCAATTGGTTGTCAGGCAACGTAACGGTAAAGCACTGGTTTCTTACATCTCGAAATCTTTTAATATAATCATTTCCCGATTGCCCAATTTTGCCAGATAGAGCTTAAATCCTGTATCCTTAATTCTAGGCTCACGCAGAAAAAATACTCATAGAATTGGCTCTCCAAATTGGTCCAAGTGCTGATCGAGTTTTGGGTAATGTCATAAACCAAGAAAAGGTTGCCCCGAACAAAGACGATGGGAACAGTTTCACCATCAACCCATCAAACTGGGCTGCTTCACCGCACTACGCCATAAAATGTTCGATGTGCTCTAGTGTTATCGTTGAGTCATCCCCCGAGAATTTTGCGAAATCGAGGACCCTATATCCTTTAGGGTACGAAATCTGATCAATATAGTTGGGATTTGGCTTTCTGTAGCTAACAGTCCACCCCTTTGGTTGAATGCTAAATTGATCTCTTAGCACAACATTAATTCCCTCGGCCCAATCAGTTTCTTTGGCCGATGCCACCTGTGCATGAGGTGTTTGCCAATTAGGGGCGAAATCAGTCTGCTGCCCCCGAATGCAAACTCAAGCTGGTGTTGTAGCGGGGGTTGTATTGACGAACGTGGTTGCTCATAGCCGACATTCTGCTGCCTAAACGTTGGCTCTAAAAGTGGAACAAATAGTTTTGTGTACTATACAACACTATAAGAGTTGGATCCCTTGCAGGAATTGGCTCAACGCAATGTGGACGTACTAGGGTCTCAGTCGGCTGAACAACCGATTTAAAGTATACATAGAACGGAGTAGATGGCGGCAAACTGATTTGAAAATCTAATTTAGAACCATCGGTGTACGCCTGGTAATAGGTAACCTCACTCGTGCCAGGGTCCCGTGGTAATACCATGGTCGACTGTACTGGTGCCATAGCAAGAATAGTAACCGACGGTTTAGGATCAACCACTGGCTTTATGGTCTGAGCGTTCTGGGCAATGGAGTAGACTCGATAGCTTGGCAGATATTGTGTAGAATCAAGCAGAGTCCCAATCGGCACTAGCTTTTGTGCGACTTCCTTGACGGTATTGGCTATCATCGACTTAAGCGTGGTTCCTAAAGCCAATGACTAATTAACAAGAGCATGATGTATAGATTGATTAATCATATCCGATAATTTCAGCTACGTGGGTATATATCAGCTTACTTGTAAATCGATTTGATCCTGCAATCGGCAAGAGTAAGATTTAATTCAATCGGCCTCTAAATCGATATATTTTCTAATAGCGATCCAATCTAATCAACTGTTCAAGCCGATTAGACAAAAGTAACTGATAGATCTAATCAATTTGATTTAGCTGATTAGATAAAGATAAAAAATAGATTTACTCGAAAAATACGATGCACAATAAGATCGTAGAAAAAACACATATAGAATATCATGTCAGCAACGTACCAAAACAGTAATCATCACCCAACACTATTGCTCGGTCAGACGAACAATAAGCATTACGGGCCGGTGAGCCAAATTATGGTACTCGTCATAGTTGGATACTGCGAAAAAAAAAATGTCTCCCCGATTTGAATCGTGCGTAAGATGGACTCGGCGCAAAAGTCGATCAATCGTCGTCGTCATTCTGATCCAATATATGCACTGCTCCCCACTAGCGCGTCCTCGGCTCATAATTGTCCATTGTGGTTGCCCTCTGTGAGAGCATATGCACGGTCTCTCGTGCCATTATGCGCTCTCTCGCATAACCATTCAAAAATATCTAGCTACTCCGCAACAATGCCACACATCTGCCTCACGATTTCGACCATGGAAAGAGAGCGACGACAAAGTTGTAACTGGTCATGTGGTCCTAGTACTTACATAGATTCTAGTGCTCTGTTACTTTAGATGTGCTGGTTTGGTGGGATTATGGATGGTTATGTTACCCGATTATCCATGTATCCACAGGTAAAAATTCTAATAAAGGTAAGTATGTTTCTCTTTTGTTGCCTGTGGGTATGTTTATGTGGGCCAAATTTTACCCGACGGATAAACGGGTATGCATATGAGGGAGCTCCACCCGTACCCGTTCCGTCCGATTACCCGTCACCTTCTACTGACATGTGGGCCACAATAGACGTTTAGTTGGCATATTGATCCCCAATTTGTAATACCTTATATTAGTAATTTGTTATTGGTGATGCCGTGATGGGCGATTTATAATGTGTGATGATTGATGAATTGTTTCTATTTTAATTATTAAACTTGAGTATGTGTGATGACTGATGAACTATTTTTATTTCAATTGTTAAACTTGAGTATCCGTGCATTATTTGTTTGCATGTGTTATTTTAATTCTTATCTTTATGCGCATTTGAAATTTTGAATCATTGATAATCATTCTTCAATTCACATAATGTAGCTAATTCCTACAATTTCATCAAAGAGATTGTATCGGTACCATTGGTCGTTAGCTCTTAGTGCCTTTTGGTTGAAAGGAATAGTAACGGTTGTGGGTAAACGGGTATACCCGCGAGCAACGGGTATGAGCGAGATTCTTTACCCACCACCCTTCGCGAGTATACCCGTGGAGGAGATTTTGTTTGGCGGGCATGGGTATGGGCTAGCACTACTCGTACCCGACGCACCCGATTGCCATCTCTAGGTGGGATGAGATTAAAATAGGATGGGATGGTTCTGGACCACTCGTTTCATTGTTTTGGGTGAATATAATGGTTCAATATCTATAGACAATATTCTTTTAATTTGTATCCCATCATCTTGGATGAGATGATTCTATTCAAACAACCAAACACAAGAATGGCTTTTTCTTAACCATCTTATATATGTATTACTTAGTACAAGCAACCAAACACACCCTTATTTTTGATGGCCATGATTTGAGATAATAAAATTCACAATTTATTACCCTCTGTTCAGAAATATAATGCCTATAATTTGAATGAGTAT
Organism: Rhipidocladum racemiflorum; assembly: GCA_036346355.1. Classification (NCBI taxonomy): domain Eukaryota; kingdom Viridiplantae; phylum Streptophyta; class Magnoliopsida; order Poales; family Poaceae; genus Rhipidocladum; species Rhipidocladum racemiflorum. Next base: position 83,960,739 of record CM070573.1, on the reverse strand, counting down.
GCTTAGAAAAATAAGATTTGTATGTAAATTTAATAAAGCTTTTCTTATTATACTACTATTTATTCTCTCTCAATCGTATGCGTTTATTCATTACCATCCACACAAAGTATTTATTTCTCATCTTTCAGGACAATTATGTGGGGGTATATAAGTCATTTTATCTCATATATTTCTAAATTTCACTATAACCTTAACCTTTATATAAGATTAAAAATACGCTTTATATTTATAAATGAAGGGATTATTACGTACGAGCGATAAAATGATACCCCTAAGTTTTACTTCTACTATTGACCCATCAATTCGACCTTTTATTTAAAATCACCTCCTCGCAAAAATCCAATCGGTGCAAATCCCGGTGTCCCAATAAAGAGCCAAATTAAAGAATTTACGGGGCTCACTCCAAACAAGACTTGTGGGTGAAATTCACCCTGGACATGCTCCACATGGCTATAACATGTGTACCATGCATTTCGACAGCACTAGTACTATCTCGTGAGGTAAGCATCTCTCGTTTGTAAATCCCATGCAAAACCCATGCATGTCCTCGGATGCCCAAACTATCTAAACCTTCAGCTAAAATAGTTTCTGCTGGCACAGCCTCTCCATGGAACCGGTTCCTCTAACATCGACGTCAGTTACGTCACTAACATCGACGTCAGAGGAACCGACCGGTTCCCATGAAGAGGCTGTGCAACTGCACATGACTCTCCCAGCGCGAAAATCTCACATGTCAGTGACCTAATTCAACTTCAGACGATCTCAATACTGTCCGTGAGGTTGCCGAGTACCTCGGTCCACGTGTAGCATGTTTCGCCTGCACCGGTCGAGTCTGGACTCCACGACTTGACCGCAAAAGCACTAGCCCCAGTCGGCCACTCAGCCGGTCAGTCCTATAGCCTGGTAAATCGCTGGTAAACCAAGGCTTCACACGAGCTCACTGCAGGGCTTTCATTAAGATATAAGACCTGCCTGTATTTTAGTCAAATGGAAAAGAAGAACTCCACCACACGTCCATGGAAACTCGAATATGCTAAAGGAAGGACCGAAAGTTGGAACAAAAGAAGGCAAAAAGGATAGTCTATTTAACCCCTCTCACTATCACGTTTGTTTTAAATTTCAACGTTCAACTGCGAAACCGGGCAAACGACACTTAGGCCCTGTTTGGTAAAACTCTAGATTTCAACTCCATCTCAGATCTAAAACTTATAGGCTAAAATAAAGTGAATTAAATTTATATTTTTATTTTAAAATGTAAACAAAATGATTCATCTAAACACTCTAATATACCTACAGCTCCAACTCCACGAATCTGATAGAGTTAGGAATACCTAGCTCCACCAAATCTACGGATCTGATGGAGTTAGAGCTTTGCCAAACAAAACCTTAGACCGGTTACATTGCCGGAGTCATTCCACACCAGCTTGCCGTTTTCCTTAAGAAAAAGACGAAATAATAGCTCACTGGGTGCTCGTGGCGTGGATCCATTGTATTGGGTTGAAGGGGTTATTTTTGAGATAATAATGTGTGTTTCGTAAAAATGTCGTAACATATTTGAGCAGAAACATTATCAACATTGCCCTACATGGTTTACAAAATTATTGACCAGGGATGTAATTGACCGGTGAAAGAATTTATTCCATTTTATGACGATCTAAACAAGTTAAGGTGGACGTGGCATATGACCGAATCATATGAATAAGCAAGTTTGTTTGACACGAAGCAAAACGTTCGATTAGAGCCAGGGGATCTTTAACCAAGAGGAACGTAAGCTTCGTTAATACTTAACGAATAAACCTCGAGGATATCTAGTGAAAACCTTTTTTATCATCTAAATTTTATGAAATTTACGTGTAAATTTTTTTATTTTTTTTTAAAAAATTATCATACACAGGGAAGATATGGTTCTACAACCCTGTGAAATTTGAAGACCAAACTCAATCGTATTCGAAAGATATTGAATTAGTCTTTTTCACGTATTTCAAATGCGATCGAGTTTGGTCTTCAAATTTTACTGAGTTGTAGAACCTCATGTCGCCTACGTATGGTAGTTTTTTGAGAACTTCTCAAAAATTTTAAACGTGAATCTCACGAAGTGTTTACGATAAGAAAGGTTTTAATGACTGATATGTGTTGCTGATAAACCTAGCTAGCTAGGTAGATAATGTACTGTTAAATGTCTGGGAAAATGCCATTCCGAATTGCTAGACTTGACCCCGGTCATTTCTGCCGCCCAAAAGCTAATACAAAAAGGCAGGATTAGGTTTCGCAAAGAGTGCGACGCATTACGGAAGTATCAGGGCCAACCTGGCAGAGCTTAATCTTGCTTTACAATAGTAAATTGCAAGACAACTTCTATCCTTAAACTGTAGAGTCTAATTCACGGGATGCTATCTGTGATGCACTTATGCCCAGCAGAAGAGAAAAGAACACGAAAATATATATGGTAATTTGCTAAGATAGGGAACATGCCTTTTCCCTAAAATTACTACAATCCAAACACAATCTTAGTTTAGCAAAGAAAAGCGAGAAGAAGACTATAGCCGTTCGGGACAATTTGTGATTGTGTAGATTCTGGATTATAGGAGAAACTGTGTTTGATTGTAGGAGAATCGGGCCAAACCAGGACCAGCTGCACATAGAGGTGGAAGACCAAGCTGGTGAGAATAAACTGGCACCTGAGTTCTGATTTTATGTAGAGGGTTTTGCTTCTTATTATGAACTATTCGAAATCCTTCCGTTCAGCAAAAAATTTTTTTAAGTAGAAGCTATACAAAAGATGTCCCAAATGAGGCCTATATATCTATTATTTTATCCTAAACAAATGTTTTGATTGTAGGAGAGCTCTCCAGCTAGAGAGGCTAGGTTGGGCGTCCTTTCTGTCCACCATTGGTGTACCACAGTTCTACAAATACAAAAACTTCGCCATGTGGGCGAACTATACGGTCGGATTCACTACACATTGTACTTTATTAGTGAATTGCATGAGATTTTCTATCCTAAACTGTACGTCAAATTCGCAACATATTGTGCCAAGTGTGCAAACCCATTGTGCCGCCGCTACCGGTGTACCATGGTTGTACATGAAACCGATCGGTCCTAAAATCTACGGGCGGATGCATGCTCACCATAAGCTTATACCACCGGACCATATATCAGTCATGGGGATAGGGATCACATACGGTCCCTATTATAACTGCAACTTAAGTAGTTGTGTGTGGGTCGTTGGATCGGAAAGTGACAGCTTAAATCGACCCCGAGGTACTGTAGCAAAAGTATTATAGTAGTTACTATAGCAAACCGCTGTAATAAATAGATTTGAATGATCTGAATCGTTGGATTGCCCGAATGAACGATTTACGCGTGTGAGAACCGCTTGAATTGCAGTCCTCATGAGGACTGCCCGTGATTCTGTCCCAGCCGTGGGGACCCCGAGCGCTGGGCCCCGCCACCACAGCAACACCATGCCACCGCACCCAAAGATGTGGTCAAGAGCCCCCGTGCTTTCACTTCCATTTTCCATGCAAATGGCAACCTCCCCCGAGTCCCGAATCTCCACCACCCAAACCATTTTTTTTTTCTCGATACACGCATTTCGTGTCTCGCTGTTTGGGTGGGGCCCCCAATCAAACGCAAATCACATTGCCCTCCCTAGTCCCTACTCCCAACCACTGTATAAAACACCCCATCGACCGTCCTGAATCACTCACCAATCACCACAGCATTGTCTTTGTAGCTTACCTCCTAGTGTTAGCGCACACAGCCGAAGCTTGATCGCATTGGATCACAAAAATCGCACGTCAGTATTCGGTATTCGTTTGCGGTCATTGGTAGTGCATCGTGATCTTGTAGTGAAAACATGGACCAGCTCCCCAAGCGTGCAGCCAACTACGTGCCGCTCAGCCCGGTCGGCTTCCTGCCGCGCGCCAATGCCGTCTACGGCGACCGCACGTCGGTCATCTACGGCCGCGTCCGCTTCACGTGGAGCCAGACGTACGACCGCTGCCGCCGCATCGCCTCCTCCCTCCTCGCCCTCGGCGTCCGCAAGAACGACGTGGCAAGTACTCCAAGCATATATATATATATATATATATATATATATATATATATATATATATATATGCATGCGCGCGTGTTCAAAGGCTACACGCAACAACATGGCCTGCGTACTGTTCGCATTGTTGCTAGTTAAAGTTGTTCAAATACGTGCGTGCAGGTTTCTGTTCTCGCGCCAAACGTGCCGGCAATGTACGAGATGCACTTCGCCGTGCCCATGGCCGGCGCGGTGCTCAACACCATCAACACGCGCCTCGACGCCAAGGCCTTGGCTGCCATCCTGCGCCACTCCGAGGCCAAGGTCTTCTTCGTCGACTACCAGTACGTGCGCCTCGCCAGCGACGCGCTCAAGATCGTCGCCGACGCCGGCGCGCCTGTCCCGCTTGTGGCCGTCATCGACGACATTGACACGCCCACCGGCGTCCGCCTAGGTGAGCTTGAGTACGAGGGGCTGGTTGCCCACGGTGACCCGGCGGTCGAGCTGCCGCCGCTCGCAGATGAGTGGGACGCGGTTACACTGAACTACACGTCGGGCACCACGTCGGCGCCCAAGGGCGTGCTCTACAACCACCGCGGCGCGTACCTCAGCACGACCAGCCTGCTGTTGTCGTGGGGGATGGGCACCGAGCCGGTGTACCTGTGGACGCTCCCCATGTTCCACTGCAACGGCTGGACGTTCACGTGGGGCGTGGCAGCGCGCGGCGGCGTCAACGTCTGCATCCGCGAAGCGCGCGCCGCGGACATCTACCGCGCCATCGCCCGCCACGGCGTCACGCACATGTGCTGCGCGCCGGTGGTGTTCAACATACTCCTCGAGGGCGACGCATCCATGCAGCTCGCGGCCCCGGTTCACGTCCTCACCGGCGGGGCCCCGCCGCCGGCCGCGCTGCTCGAGCGCGTCGAGCGGATCGGCTTCCGAGTGATGCACGCCTACGGCCTCACCGAGGCCACGGGGCCCGCGCTGGCGTGCGAGTGGCGCGACCAGTGGGACCGCCTGCCGCTCCCGGAGCGCGCGCGCCTCAAGGCCCGGCAGGGGGTGAGCGTCCTGTCCCTCGCCGACGCTGACGTCAAGAACGGCGACACAATGGTGAGCGTGCCGCGCGACGGGAAGTCCGTCGGAGAGATCGTGCTCCGCGGCTCCAGCGTCATGAAGGGCTACCTCAACAACCCGGAGGCGAACGAGAGGGCCTTCAAGGGCGGGTGGTTCCTGACGGGTGACGTCGGCGTGGTGCACCCGGACGGGTACATCGAGATCAAGGACAGGTCCAAGGACGTGATCATAAGCGGCGGCGAGAACATCTGCAGCAAGGAGGTGGAGGAGGTGCTGTTCCAGCACCCGGCCTTGGCCGACGCGGCGGTGGTAGCGATGCCGCACTCGCACTGGGGCGAGACGCCGTGCGCGTTCGTCGTGGCCAAGGACAAGGCGGCCGGGGTCTGCGAAGACGACGTCATCGCATTCTGCCGGAAGCGCATGTCGCGCTTCATGGTGCCTAAGAAGGTGGTAGTCTTCGACGCCCTCCCGAGGAACGCGCTGGGGAAGGTCGAGAAGGTAAAGCTCCGCGACGCGGCCCGGAAGCTGGCACTGACCGTGCCGGCACAGAAGACGAAAGGGAAGGCGACGACGACGGTCGGTGGGCGCCGAGATGAGCACCCAGTGGCGCATGTCATGGCCGTGTCAAGGCTATAGGGCACCACCATACCAAACGGTTCTACGTTTCTTCAGTGAGAGATTACGCCAGGATGGCGTGATGCGCCATGTCGTCATATACATACGACGACTACGGCCATCACGGCAATGGTAAAATGCAGGAATTTGGACTATGCGTGCCAAAGTTGCAGAAATAAGCCTGGCGTGGTAATAACTAAGAAATGCTGGGCACCCAATTGTTCTTTATTTTACTTTCTCTCCCGTTTGCGCTAATTTGGTAATTATGTGCACATTGTAATATATTCTGTGTGAAGGAAATAGTTATTGTGAAACTCTTCTGAGTTGCTACGATTGCCGTATCCCTCTCTTGAATCCACATGGTGGCAACCCGCAATTGGAAGCACACTCACACAAAAACCTCGGCCTTAAGCCGTTAACAAGGAAATATGATCATGTACCACCAACCACGCTATAGTCTTATTATAAAAAAAAAAGACAACTGTTCCTACTTGACACCCTTATCCTAGTGGGGGAGTTGAGGTGATTTTTCTTTGGGAGAAACTGGAACCAGACGTCCGATCCCAACATATTTTTACGGACACTTGTGTAATATTTTTTTCAACATCTGCCAAAAAAAAAATTGCATGCACATTTCTTCTGTTATCAAAGGAAAATATTTCACACGTAGGAAAAAAATATTTCACGTGTAAAAAAAATGTTGCAGAGTGTCCGAAAAAATCGAACGTCCGAGCACAAATCATTCCGTTTTTCTTTTTGAAACAGGGAGAAAACCCCGATTTCTTTTATTGAAACCGATTAAAACAACGTTCTTAAATCAGTTCCAGATACCCAAGAGCAAGAAATGAAAAACAAAACGACTGCCTGAAAACATTTTTTAAAAGAATAACATAAGAGCAACAAATCCTACCAATTTCTATTATCAGAAATCACATAAATCCACTACAAGAAAGCAAAAGCAAAAGAAAAAAGAAAAAAAAAAACATAAACAAAGCTGTCTATTGCATCATGACTTATAAAGACAGCTAGCTGGAGCAATGTTCATGGCCAAAGCAAAAGCATGGTTAAAAAGTAGAAAATGGATGAACTAATCCTATTATAGTGTCATTCATAAACATAAAGCGGAGATCATTTTGTCTTGGTAGTTCCAAAATCAACACATAATCTCTTTCTTTTCCTCTTCATCTTTTCATTTTTCAGATAGCGATCCTGGCAAATTTAGTGTCCACCCTCTCTGCATTTTGAACACCTCTACATAGCTTCTCTATCTTTCTTCTTTCTATGCAAAACAGTCCAGATATCGAGCCACTGTGTTATATCAAAGATTAGTTTTGTTGGATCAGCAAGCTTGACATTTCTGAAGCATGCTGCATTTCTGAAGCATGCTGCATTACACGCTTTCTAGATAGCACACAACTATGCTAAAATTCCCACCAACAATAGCTTCTTGGATTCAAGTCTGAATTGAATGAACCAATTACCAAATAGGTGTTCAACATTAGCATATTAACATCTCTAGCCAAAATCGCATCTCACCGCATTCCAAATGAATCTTGCCAATGGACATGAGATGAACAAATGGTAATCGTCGTATCTTTCCAAAAATGCGTATTAGTCTGTACTAGAAAATTTAAAAAAAAAACTTTTTAAAATTACGTACAAACCATCAAAATCGTATGAATTTTTTCTGTCAGCTACGTGGCGGGTAGCACGACGTGCGTTAGAGCATCTCCAAAAGAATTGCTATCCAACTCTCTATCTGTATATTTTAGCAATTGACTCCAAATCACCTCCTCCAACAGACTCTCCATCCTCCTCCCAAAATTTAGCAACGGGAGAGAGAATCGCTAAATCCGCTCGCTATCCGGCCAAATGCAACCATCCCTCGTTCGCGCGAGCACACGGACATTGTCCCCTTGTCCCCAAATCGAATCCTCCTCTTCTCCCTCCCCGTCCGGTGCCATACGGGCGATTCGAGGTCGTCGATTTCGTTCCTGCCGCTCCTGATTCGGCCTCGAAATTGCGTCTTGGTATGTTTGGCTGCGCCGATTTGTGGTTCTTGCTGCGGATTTGGTTGGATTTGGGGGGATTCTCGGTGTGATCTGTTGTTGCTATTGCAGGGTTCCATGAAGGTGTGAGGGAAATTGGGGGGGCGCTTGTTTTGCTCTGGCCATGTCGCAAATCCAGAGCTTCTCGCTCAGGAACTGCGTGCTCCTCGCGGTGCTCTGCGGGAAGCACGCCGATAAGCGTGTGTCGGGGAGGTCGGGGCCGGAGGCGAAGCGGCTGCGGCCGTCGTACTCGTCCCCTGATCTCAGCTCGTCGGGGAGACTGGAGGTCAGTTGGTGTTTTCGCTTGGTTTGGGGTGGATGGATTTGCTTGTGAGCTCAAGGATGGAGCTTTTGACTGCAGGTGCACACGCTGTTCAATCCAACACCTGAGCAGTTCCTCGAGGCGCAGCGGGTGGTGCAGCCCAACTTCTTGTACATCCAAGGGCAGCAGCTTGAGGATGAGGAGATTGGTTCACTCGCCTGGGGGACGCCGATGTGTCTGACCTGCAGGCGTTTAGCTGTCTCATCAGCCCGCCATTCCCCACGATAGTAAGCACCAAGCTTTTATCAAGTATGTGCAATGTTATTACTCCTTAGTTGAATGACTTACAGCTGCAACAACTTGTAGTGTTATTAGCTGTTAATGGAATGGCAAACAACAGGGCTTGATATGTGAATCAGTTCCTACTTGCATGATGGACCCGGAGATGTTTGAGAACAGCTGCTATATGAACCTGCAGTGATTTAGTCCAAGCGTGTTTGTTCGATTGTTTGCAATTGCGCAACAATTGCCTGTTACTTGATCAATCTGACGATTTGTCTTGCACTGCCATGACACTAGAGTATTATGGGTGTTGTGGTATCAAATCATGTTCTGAATATTGCAATATAAGCAAATGCACCTGTTAGCGCAATGTATCTTACAATATAAATATTATTTCATTTATACTTGTAAATAAAATTACAAGACTAGCAATAAAATGCATTCTTTGATTTTTTTTACTTGAGCTGCCAAAATGAGACTACATTTCAGACATTATATGGATTTGTTTAGCTAATTCTTATCGATCAATCTTTTGTACAACTTTTGTTTGTTCTATTATTCTAATGTTAACATTACAATAAATTCCAAATTTACAAATCCCGCATTGAAATATAGCCTTTTGAATTTAACCGGTCAAAAAATAACCGTTACTGTTATGGCGGTTATGAAATATGATAAAAATATAGGGGAGAGAAAATAGAGAGTGTGATATAGAGAGTTCTGTTGGAGAGGAGGAAGATATGGAGAGTCATATTAATTTTTGAAGAGCTCTCCAAATTATAACCCTATTATATCTGGGAGGTTTGGAGCTCCCTCAAGCATCCACCTCACCTCCACCTTCTCTCTCCTCTATTTCGCGAAAAGGCCCTCCGTTTCTTCGAAATTACGTATAGGTCCCTATGTGATTTTCTGTGAGAGGAAAAATAATTTTCCCGTTTCGCGTTTAGGTCCCTCATTTGGTATTTTACACAGAGAGCCCCCATTAAATACGAATAGCGAACGAGCCCTTTTCTAATTTTTCAAAATAGCGTATAGGTCCAAAATTATAACAAATAGGTCCCTATGCTTTACATTCGGGTCCTTTCTCCGTTTTGCTCGGAAAAAATGTTTTCGTGATCCGTTTTTCCTCCGGAGCATGGGAAAAATGTTTTCGTTTACCGTTTTCTCTAAGAAAAAAATTGAAAATCCGTTTTTCGTCCGGCGTTTATCCATTTTTGTTCGAAAAAAATGGTTTCGTTATTCGTTTTTCCTCCAAAGCATGGGAAAAAATGTTTTACGTCGTTTTTCCTCGTTTTTCGTTTTCTCTTAAAAAAAATGAAAAGATCATTTCATTTTTCGCCCGTCGTTTATCCGTTTTTGTTGGAAAAAAATGGTTTCGTTTTTCGTTTTTCGTTTTTCCTCCAGAGCATGGGAAAAATTGTTTTACATCGTTTTTCCTACGAAAAAAATGTTCCATGGTCCGTTTTTTCTCCGGAAAAAAACACAAATCCGTTTCCCGTTCACGCGCGCGGCGTGCGCCGCGCGTACCATCCTAGTATGACTTATAGAGAGTGGGTTTTGGAGAGCCTTCTTGGAGATGCTCTTACGCCCAGGCATCGAGTAGACAACGATCAGGCATTGGTTCCGACTATCGTGGTGTGGCGAGTACTGCACGTACAGTTTCGGCATACTTTCCTTAGCATCAGCCTCGTGATTGCACCGTAAAACACCCCGGTTTTGGTATGGCAATTTGAATGCCGTACATACGTAGATGAAGCCGATCCACGAGACGACTCAGCGCATAGGATGTGTTCGAGGTAATTCAGAATTCTTCAGAACAGAAGGAAAAGAAAAAAAGCAACACAAGTTGATGGTGAACTGGCGTAGAATTGACCGATTTTGAGCTGCTTGACTGACTGCTTGTACGTTGTAATTTCGTGGAGATTACCGAGGTCAATCGAGACTATATCTAAGAATTTTCCTCATATAGTTTGATTGATAATGTGATGTTAGTATTTTGCCTTTTGCCTTTTTCTTGATTACTATTTGGGCTGCCTTTTGACATGAAAGTTAGGCTTGGTAGGATAAAACTAGGAAGATCTGCGCGGCATATGCCGCGCCGTCAGTATCACCGTTCGTTTGGTAGGGATCGAGTGTCCATGCCCTATTAAGCAAGGATACTATAAGCGCTACTAAGCTGCAGGAGAAGACAATCAGGCAAGGGATGGCACATTCTAGCTATATTCGGTAAAATTGTAGGGAACGCAGATGTCTGGTTTTATAGTTCGAAGTGCTAGACAAACTTTTGAGCAAAATTTAGGGTGTTGGATAGATTAGATCTATCAGTAGATTAACTAATCTTGATTTCACTCTTGTTACTGCAAGCACTTAACAATGCGCCCCAAACTCCATGCACTTGTTTGGATGGTAAACTATCCAAAAGATTTTGTGCTTCGTGCAGCCGACCAGCACATCCAAGCATGTCTACAATGCATACATGGTGTTCTGGAGCTGGAATAATCCCAATTTTTTCTGACATAAGGTAGTAACACTTCCATCCTTCATCAACAAGTCCAGAGTGACTGCAAGCTGACAGAAAGAGCAATGAAAGTGCTTCTCATAGCTTTCGTTCCAGAATCATTCATCTTGCAGAAAAGTTCTATGGATTTGAACCCATGCCCATGAATCCAAAAGCTGATATCATGGAATTCCAGCAAGCAATCAATTTTTCAGCAGAGGAGTTAAATACTCTGACAGCTATGTCCAGCCTTCCACACTTACTATACATATCAACAAGTGATGCTGAAATAAAAACATTAGTTTGTAGACAAGACCTGAACACATGGCCATGTATGCTCTTTCCTCGTCTAAGATCACCCAGTTGAGTGCAAGCACAGATAATACCGACTATAGATATTTCATTAGGCACAAAACCCTCCATCTTCTGATAGAACTGCAATGCTCTCCAACCTTACTTATTCTGTGCGAAACCAGAGATCATACAATTCCAGGAGCACAAGTTTCTATCTCCAAAACTATAGAAAACTATCTCAACCATGAACTCGTACTTGTCCTGAAAAAAGGACCCAGTTGATCAATCCCCATGATATATTGCAGACAGCCGCAATAGAAGGAACAGAGAACACGTGGAGCATCTCCCAAAAAGAGATTCTTAAGAAGAAACTTTTCTAAGATAGATATAAATCAAAATGAAACAGTGGTCTAGCTACATGAGTGTACCTTCAAGGACAGCACTTCCTTCTTGAGCTTACCATTTTTCTGAACCACATCCTCGTATATGTCCTGGAATTAAAACAAGGCATGATCATTTTTCATATGCAGCTAACAAAGCATGATCAATGCTTGACCATCATGAAGTGCAGGTGGATACTTAAAAATGACCATGCACTGTTTACTTAGTTTGTGATGGCGTCAGGATTTCTAACCTTCAAAGACGAAACATGCTTCTCGAGCTTTTCATTGGACTTCACCACCCTGTGGTATTTGTGGTATTTCTCCTGAGAAACAAACACAAATGAAACGAGTGTAGCAAAACAAAACAAGCGAAGCTAAGTAGCTACAATGAAAAAGCAGATCAGAACAAAACAATGGAACTAATTTCTCATTTTTACCATGCTCTTAGCATCTCGGGTGATTGTACAATGTAGGAAGGGAAACCAGAATAATAACTGTCATAAGTGCAGTTCTAAAAGGGGTTATGTCAAAATTTGCTTTTGTCAATGTGAGCAATATGAGAAGTGAAGCTAAGAGCCTGTGCAAGGTTGCCAAAAAGTATAGGCTAAGAAAAGTTAGCGCCTCTAAACCCGGTTTCAAACAATTGCAGGTACAGGGCCGAAAGTTTACAGAGTAGGAGCAATGCAGGTAGTAACCTGAAAAGGAATAAGTTGTTTAGTTAGGGGGGATAGGCGAAGAACAAGCTAGTTTTTGGTAAGGCAGTAAAAGTAAGCAAATTTGCTGAATAAGTAATATTGTAGATTTTTTAAATCTAATTTTACATAACGCGAAATCATATAATGTAGAGTTTTTTTAGCACAAAAGGGAAAGCGATACATTGTATGAGATGATAGTGGCTGGAAGCAATGGTGTTCAGGACAAGTCCAATTTAAAAGAAATAGCATATAAACAAGGCAGCACCGAAATGTTAATTAAAATAGGCAGCAGCAACTACCTTTTTTAACGTGAATCATTGAGATCAAAAAAATCCATTTTAGAGTTTTGAAGCTGATTATAAAGAGGAGGATTCACAAAAATGTATTTGTGGCTCAAGGTTTAATAATGACAATCAAGCCTGCAGTTTTGTCTATATAAAAGATGTAGATTGGGCATGCAAAAAAGAACAGGAAATAAGCCAACAAATTATAAATCATGTCAAGAAGAACACATATCCTGTAGAAGACCATTGTGTCGAGACACGCAGCATGAAGTACACGCTCACAATCTGCATGCAAAAACTATCAATTGATGAATGCACCACAAGATGGCAAGGTACAACCCAGAACTCATGTAAATAGTTTTCCTTCTGCAAATGAGCACTATGTACTGTTGGGAAATGGAAATAAACTTACAATATCCACTTCAAGAAATATATATTCATGCAGTGGACAACAATAAACAATAAATATGCTCCTCGGTCATAAGATCATATTCATGCCTTACACCTACTTTTTATACTGCTAGACTCTTATTTTGGCATCAGAAAATTGTTCTTGAGACCACACAATCTCACCTTAAACTGTTTTAGCATTCCACTCTAGGCCTACTATATAATCATTCTTTCCTCTCATCGACCTGTTCATTGCTGCTCTTTTTTAAAAAAAGAAATCGATATCCAATCGGTCATTAGTAGTAATGAGAAAACATGCACTCAAAGAGAGATGACAATGCAATACACTATTTATTGTGAAAATTAGATAGAAGTATTTATAACCCACGACCCAATCTAGCAGCATGTGTCATAAATCGATATCCAGTCGTTCATTAGTAGTAATGAGAAAACATGCACTCAAAGAGAGATGACAATGCAGCACAATATTTATTGCGAAAATTAGATAGAAGTATTTATAACCCACAACCCAATCTAGTAGCATATGTTATAAAGGCCCTAGCACACTAAACATATTATTCAAAGACCATACCATTCTAGAATAGCTGTACAGATAGAATTACTAATTTAGTACTCACACATCACATATATATGTGTTATCATAGTGCTACCTAATTAAAGGATAATGCACTATAGCAGAAAATGAGTACATTGAACTAAAAAGAAAGCAAGCCACTATGTTCTGGATAACCACTACATCGCACAAGCACAAATTTGCTGCACCATCGAAATGAAAAGAGATGTATAAATTTTTTAACCTGAGATCACACAAGCTCACCTTAAATTTTTTCAGCATTCCACTCTAGGTCCGCTATATAACCATTCTTTCCTTTCATCGATCTGCTCATTGCTGTTTAAAAAAAGGAATCGATCTCCAATCAGCCATTAGTAACAATGAGGAAACATGCACTCACAAAGAGAGAGAGAGATGACAACACATTACAGTATTTATTGTGAAAATTACAGAGTAAAATATGATTCCAAGCAGAACAATGATTTGCTGCAACCACATGTTAAGATCATTATTGGCCTGAGATAATGTTTTGGTCTGTTGAACTCAGAACTGTAAAAGCAATGCCACGCAACTCAATTCTGTTGTATTGCTTGGTTGCCCAATTATCATACGACAGTAGTAAAATATCATCGATTGAGCAAATAATAGCCAGAATATGTAAAAGAAGAAGAAGGAAGCGAGAGGACGCGAACCTTGTCGACGGGTGTACTGGCTGTAGAGTTCGGGGAGTTGGAGCGGAAAGAAGTGGAACGAAAGAAGGATCGAGAAGGAGCGAGCAGTCCGGGAGCCGCCGGCTGGGGATAACGGCGCTAGAGCCGTGGGGGATGGCGGACCCACGTGTCGATTGCCGTCACAGCGAAGAAGAACCCGAGGGGAGCGACGACGGCCGAGGACTCGGTGGGTTTCGCTCGGGCATGGCAGCACCTCCGTCGAGGCCCCCGAGCGCAGCCTCGAAGGCTCCGGAAGGGCCTACCCCGCGGCGAGGCGCGCTGTCTCCAGGACACCCATCTGGGTGGAGCGCCCGCGGCGAGGCGCGCCGTCTCGAGGACCCCCATCTGGGTGGAGCGCCGGGAGGAGGATGCGAGGAGGCCGACGAAGGCCGGGGGGATCCGGCGATCCTCGACGGCGGATTTCATGGCCCATTATCAGCCATCGAAAGAGCGGAGAGCGCGGCGGGCAGAGGGCGCGAGGAAGTGGAGCGGAGAGAGCGACGAGCGGAGGATGCGAGGTGGGTTGATCGGGGTCGGATCCCACGGCAAGACCGACGAGGCGGACAGCAGGGGCCCGCACGTAAATTCGGCAAAGACGCAGGATTTGGACGCGAGACACGCCGACGTGGCACGGGCGAGGGATCGGCGATAGTTAATATTAGTATTGGTCAATTAATTAAGTTGTTGGGCTTCGTCGGTTGTGCGATTCTATGTGCATGTGATGGCCATCAGCCCATCTTCACGTATGCTTCTGAAATGTTCACCGTAGCAGCCTCTTTATTTATTTGTTTGTTTTGTTTTGTTTGTTTGTTTTTTCAAAACTAGCTTCTATATAAAATACTAGTGAGAGTTGCGCGCTTCGCCGCGCCGTGCGAAATTTGATCCAAGTTTTTTATCTCTAAAAAAAGGCAGGAATATCCGAGTTTTTTTTTGTTCGTTTGGATATTTCTTGGAAAAAAGACGCTAGGTAAGAACCGTCGACGAACCAGCGAAACAACGGCTCTTTTTGGGGAAAAAAAATAATACATGTTCCGAGAAATATTAGCTCCCAAACCACAAAAAAAGCTATAGACGCTTAGTTTAACACTTTATGCGGTCAATGGGCAATAATACATGTCTTAAAAAATATTAGAGATCGAGCCGCAAAACGAATTTTAGATGCCGAGTTTAACACCCTATGCACTTTTTTTCCCGTAAAAAATGAGGAAAAGCGGGAAAAAACGGAGAAACGACGGACGAAAAACGGATTTACTTTTTTTTTGCGAAACAGCCAACGAAAAAAAATTTGTTCCATGGTCCGGAGAAAAACGGATCACGAAAAAAAAAATTCAGGCAAAACGGAGAAAGGAGACGGTCTGCCATGTTTGGGGGGGGGAATAGCCACCGAAAACATTTTCCCTATGCTCCGGAGGAAAAATGGATCATGAAAATATTTTTTCCGAGCAAAACAGACAAAAAGAACGGTTTTTCATTTTTTTTTTGGAAAAAGGCCAACGAAAATATTTTTTCAATGCTCTAGAGAAAAAACGGATAACGAAAATATTTTTTTCCGGGCAAAACGGAGAAAGGAAACGCTCTCCTTTTTTGTGGAAATAGCCACCGAAAACATTTCCCCCATGCTCCGGAGGGAAAACGGATCACGAAAATATTTTTTTCGGGCAAAACGGAGAAAGGAAACGGTTTTCCATTTTTTTTTTGAACAAACGGCTACCGAAAATATTTTTCGCATGCTCTGGAGAAAAAACGGACCCCGAAAACATTTTTTGGGGACAAAACGGAGAAAGGACCCGAACGTAAAGCGTGAGGACCTATTTGTTATAATTTTGGACCTGTTCGCTATCCCGAAAAATTAGGAAAGGGCTCGCTCGCGATTCGTACTTAACGGGAGGTCCTCCATGCAAAACGGCAAACCAGGGACCTAAACGCGAATCGGTAAAATTTTTTTCCTCTCACATAAAATCGCGCAAGGACCTGGACGTAATTTCGAAGAAACACGTGGTGCTTTTCGCAAAAAAACGCTCGCCACGTGGGCACCCCGATTGGCTCTGGAAGCTAGGCTTCATAAGAAGTGTAATGTAATATTTTGCAAAAGCAGCCCATGGCAGGGGCGGAAGTAGATAAGGAGACCCGGTGTCACAGGACACCGGATCAAAAAAAATTTTTTACACTGGATCAAAAAAAAATTAGTGTATGTTAGTATATATATAGTATATGTGAACCCCCATAATCTAAATCTTGTGACACCGGGAGACAAATAACAAGCAAATGGTAAGAATAATAAGTTGTTATCACTTATATGATAAAGTGGTGAACTGAAAGGATCGGTAAGGCCTAGAGGGGGGGTGAATAGGCAATTTTAAACAAATTAAACCAGACAGACTAAACAGTTTAAAGATAAGATTTAAGCAAACACACAGAATAAGCACCAACAGACTAAGAACAACTTAAGCAATAGTGAGAACAAGAAAAAGACAAACTATCACACAGAGACAAGAGATTTTTCACCGAGGTTCAGAGAGAAATCTCCTACGTCCCCGTTAGAGCACTTCCTCAGAAGTATTGCTCCTCCAGTAACTCACAGAGGCGATCTTTAGATTTTTCACTATTGTAACTCTTTACCACTTTGGTGAGGTGAGTCAAAACCTCTTCACAATAATAGTGGCCTTCCACAAACACAGTTGGACAAGTCGCACTAAAATCACCAAAGAAACCGTCTAGGAACAAATAGTTCCAAGAGTAATAGACCATCCACAAGCCCTGTCTCTTGGTTCACTAGAAACAACGAAACTAGACTTTACCGAGCCGTAAGAGTGTAGGATTTTGTTTTTTGAGAATGGAGCTTGATCTCTTTTTGGAATTTTGGCTTTCGGATGCTAGATGTCAAGAGATGGCAAAGTTCTGTTTTGGAAGAGCCTCTGAATCTGTTTAAATAGGCTACAGGAAGCAAATAGCCGTTATTTGCAACAGTAGCCGCTTGCCAATGTCGATCAAGTGACAACACGAAATGATTGTATCTGACAAGGTTTGACAAAAATATGCAAGAGGCTCAAAGAACTACGGACCCAAACCAGCGAAAAAGGCATTTACGTCGGACCAAGAAAGTTGGTCCGTCGTACACATGCTTTGAGCAAATGCTGGTCCGTTGGGAGAGTTTTAAGAACAAGTTTACAACGGACCCAAAAACTTGGTCCGTCGCAGAAGGAGAGCTTACTGGTTATACATCAACAAAGGAATTGGATTGAACACCAGAAACCAGTAAGTTTATTGTTTACAACGGACCCAAAAAGGTGGTCTGTTGTAAATGGAAGCTTTTTGGTCCGTTGTAGCTTAAAAGCACTTGAGAGATTTTCAAGGAAAACACAACTGCAACAGACCCAAAAACTTGGTCCGTTGTAAATGGGAAACGCTCGGTTTGAGTTCAGTTAGAGTTTGATTTGAAAAGGATATGAACTCAAACAAGGTTTATTAAAGGAATCTGAAATGATTTAACTTAAGCCCCAAATAGATTTTAAACAGAAATCCTAGGAACCAAGAATTGAACTTGTGCATAGTCCCTCTTTATAGTACAGTTGAAACCCGAAAAGACTTATCTAAAAAGACTTGAAAAGACTTATGAGCTAAAGGACTAAGAATAATGAAACCTTAATCTTGATCCTCTTTTCTGAAGAAATCTGATAAGACTGATTTAGTTGATCATCAAGCACCAAAACCCAACAAATAATTTAAACAAATTATTAGGGGGCCTAGATGCTTTCAATCTCCCCCTTTTTGGTGATTGATGACAACCTTCTTGATTTCAGATAAAAACTTTCCTTCTTCTGCAAAAGAATGTTAGTCTGACTGAACAAAAGTATAATTTAAAGGAATGAGCTCCCCCTAAAACCGTGCTTAAATTTAACAAGAACTATTTTTCAAAGATTTTAAGCACACACAATGGAGTAATTATGATTAAGAGAAACTCAGCAAGTAGTCTAAACAGGCAGAAGAAGCATCATCCCAAAAATAAGCATAAAGAAGCAACAGACTTCAACAGACCAAAGTTAAGCAAACACAAGTTCACACATTTACTTCTACTACTCTCTAGACTAATTTCTCCCCCTTTGGCATCAACTCTCCAAAAAGAATATCACTTCTTGCGCCTGGAGAAAGTTCTTTTGAACAAAGTCGAAGCTCTTTGACTGACACTATGCTTCGGAGAAGACTGAGCTGGAGTAGCTTGTTCTGATTGTTGTGCTGCTGAAACCATAATTTGATCATGCCAACTTGGATAATCTGGATCTCCTGGCTGAGACTCAACTGTCGATTCGACAGTTTTCTTGAAGATCATGAACTGAGTCAAGAATTGGATTTGTCTGATCAAAGATGATGTCACCAAGCTGTTCTTGATTTGATACCAAATTTGTTATTGAAGCATCAAAGTGATCAATATAGCCTCGAAGAGTGTGTTCTACACCATGAATTGTGTCATCATTGGTCTTAAACATCCTCTCTGAGAAATCAGCAAACTGATGAAACTTGGTATCTTGAGTATTCAAATTTTGGTATTGAGGTCATAAAGCCTGTCTTTGAGCAAGTTTTGATTGGTGTTTACTTGGGTGAGCCAAGTCCTCGAGATCCCATTGATTGCTCTTTAGCATATCAAAATTCTTTGAAGTTTCATCCTTTAATCGCCTGTTCTTGATATATCTTACTCAACAACTCATGAGTTTTACGAACTTGATCATGATATTCTTTGAAGAGCGACCATGTGCTCAGTGTGCCTTAACGCAGCCTAACCTCTCGTTCTTCAAAGACAATTTTTCTTGGACATCCTTCAATTTTGAATTGTATCTTGTTTCAAAAGGTTTAACCAAGCAGCTGTTCCTCATTCCAAGCATGATGTTGTCTATCATCTGGATTTTCTCCTATATTTTCATGAGCAGAGTGATGGAAGTCTTTGTAGTCTTGAAAAATTTTGAGGAACTCTAGAGCCTCCTCGCTTCATGATCATGTGCTTTGCAGTCTGAATTCTGATCTTGAACAAACCTTGATGCAAGAAGAAGCTCTCTTAGCTTATCAATTTCTCCAAGTTCATCTCCTTGATATTTTCATCATCTTTGAGAAGGAAAACCCATAATCGAATGTTCTGCTTTGGAGGTAGGGTGCGATGACTTGAAATCGAGAAATGTGACTAGGACTGAAATGTCCACCTTGGCTGAGTGCAACATCTGTTTCATGATTGGATTGAGAATCGAGGAAAATCTGAGTTGCTTCATCTTGTGCATCGATTGTTGCAAAGTTTTCGAGAACTTCCTCCAAGAATTTCTGTTTCCTCAAGGTTTTCAGCCGAGGAGGTGCAAAATCTTGAGTAACAGGAGGATGGCTATGATAGCTAGGAGTATTGAGTCTTGGAGTATGATGACTAATCTTTGTGATGATCTCGAATCGTGATGGCTTGAAACAAGGTTGATCATCTCCATCATGAGTGAAATTTGTCATCATCGTCTCCCTCATGATCACTTGGATCATTTGATGCAGCGATACTGGGTACTTGGGCAGCAACTTCTGGGTAGTTTAAGCAACCTGTATTTCTTTGGTTTACAGGTAAAAGATCTACTACTTTCTTCTTTGTGAGATTATCCCTTGGGCTAGCAAAGATTCGGATATTTGCTGAGCAAAAGGCGGTGGACTCCCATTCTTCTATAGATTGCTTCTTCCATTTCTCCAAAAATGTAATCTATCGGATCAATGGGTTGCTTGGAGAGGATTAGGTGAAGCGACCAAGCTAACACCGAGTGACACCTTCCTTATATCCAGTTTTGGAAAAAGCTGTGTGCCTTAAGATCAAGAGCGGTGTTTTAGCTTCTCCGGACAAACAACTAGCTCGATTTGCATTGAAGTTTTCTTCTGTGATATCTCTATAAATATGAGCCGAAAGTCAAGATCGAGCATATCTCCAATTTGTCTCCATCTATTTCCGTGAAACATTTTGTCATGAATCCTTGTTCTCGTTAACTTGAGGTCCTGCGGCTCCAATTGCCGATTCAAAGTGTGGTGCTCTTACTTTTACGATTTTTCCATCGATTGAAAACGAGAATATAGTGTCTTCTTTTGTTTACCAGCAAAGATGAATAGAATTCTAGGATTCTATCTTCATTCCATGAGGAAATGTTACTCGACACCATTTCCAAAGAATCACGGGGTAGATCTAACACAATCAAGTATGTGGTATGATCTAGTTATGGAGCAAATTTGATTCCAATCAACAAACTGATGTTTGCTCAAGGCGTATATCTTCATTCCCTTTTGTCATGTCTATTCTTATATTCCCAAAAGATGTTTTTCTCAAGAAGTGTGATGAACTTCTCATCTAGTGGGGTTTATCAAAAGGAAACCAACTTTTTTCATTTACTAGCCTGATTGACCTCGGCCTTTTTCCTTCAAGTGTAGCTAGCTCATTTCCACTTAACATATCAATGTCGGGACTTAGGTTCTCTTCTTGAGCCGAGATCCCTACTTGGCTCATAATCAGCATCATCGATTCAGACTCATAAACTGGATCGATACAAGAGTTGCTTATCTTTTCTAGGAGGCTTTGATGTTGTGACCTTTGTAACCAAGCCAGGGTGCGAGTATCCTCTAGATGTACTGTCCCTTGTGAAGACTGGGTGAATTTATGTTTCTTCTTTGACACTATCTCACCAAGTCTATCCATCAAACTTCTTTTATCTGTGTCTTTTCTCCTAGGCATTTCGTCAAACACCTAATGAGACTCACTGTCTTTCGGACCTCGAGATCGCGCAAGAATCGACGCAATGCACTAAGTCTACAGAGATAAGAGGAAAGACCTTAAGACAAAGATTTCTAGGACTAAGATTTGATCAAAGCAGAAGAGAAAGCTTACCACTTCCTGAACACACTTCTCCGAGCAAGAATCGAGCACCGCCGCCGACACCCTGCTAGGGTTTGCTTCGATGGAGAAAGGAATGTTGCTCGGGAGAGGAAGTAGAGAGGAGAGTGGTAATTTTCTGAGATGGATTTTGAGGACAAGGGAGTGTTGGGAGGAGACAGGACCAAAAGTTACTATTCGAGTAATAGTAATCGCAGCGGAAGTGAGAGTGACTTCAAGAGTTTGGTTGACAGTGAAAAAGACAACTTCCTCACTTAATCGGGCAATTGCAAGAGCACACAGACTCATTTGAGAAAAACAAAGAAGTTTTCTATTTACGCCGACCAGTTTTGCAAGAAGGACATTTACAACGGATGACTTTCTTTAGTCCTGTCGTGAATGTGTTCTCGAGCAAGAGTGGTCTGTCAGAGATGGAAAACCCACTGTTGTCACCGAGTCCGTTAGAACTTGCAAAAAGGAAATTGAAGAACTTTTAGAATTCTTAATTTGTATGAGTTCCACTCTTTTAAGCAGGATTATAGACAAATTCAAGCTTGATAAAGAGAACTCATGTGCTGAGAGGCTAGCTATTTTTTTTTAAGTAGTTGAAATAATAAATTTTTTATTTTTAAAAACAATTTACTTGCATCAGCACTACTTATTTTTGTTAACATAAGTAGGTGACAAGAGATGTATTGGGAAACATTCTTGACTCCCCCTTAATGTTAAAACTCCGAAAAACTTGCAAGGTAAATCAACAGGCAAATAGTTCAAATAAGAAGTCAAGCTTTAAACAACATTTGAAAGATCAATAATATTCAATTCATTTCTCGATCTTGAAAATCTGGCTTCATCTAAAGGTTTGGTGAAAATATCACCAATTGGTCATCGATTCTAACATAACTAAGCATAATGTCCTTTTTGCCAACATGATCTCTCGATGAAGTGATGTCGGATCTCAATATGCTTAGTTCGTGAGTCTTTGGACCGGATTGTTTGCTATTTTCACTGCACTTTCATTATCACGAGAGAAGAGGTACATTTTCAAACTTAATGCCGTAATCAAGAAAGGTTTGTTTGATGAATAAAATCGAGCACAACAACCGCCGGCAGCCACATATTCAGCCTCGGCGATGACAAGGCTACGTAGTTTTGCTTTTAGAACACCAAGATACTAAAGACCTTCCAAGCGGTGACAACCTCCAGAGGTGCTTTTTCGATCTATTTTGCATCCAAAGATAATCGAATCTGAGTAGCCAATTAGATTGAAAGAAGCACCCTTAGGTACCACAAGCCTATAGTTGAAGTGTGCTTTAAATATCTAAAAATTCTTTTACGGCACTAAGATGTACTTCTTTAGGAAGCAGATCAAATCTAGCACACATAAAGACACTAAACATGATATCAGGCCTAGATGTCTTTGTCAAGTAGAGTAAAGATCCAATCATGGATCTAAAGAGTTTTTGGTCAACAGACTTACCTCCTATATCTTGATCAAGATGTGTGTTTGTTGCCATAGGTGTCTTGAGTGGCTTGCATTCATCCAATTTGAAGCGTTTAAGGAGATCCTTGATGTATTTTTCTTGTGATATGAAAGTTCCCCTTTTTAATTGCTTGATTTGAAATCCAAGGAAGAATGTAAGTTCCCCTATCATTGACATCTCGAATTCCTTTGCCATCAAATCACTGAATTCCTTGCAAAGAGAGTGATTAGTACAACCAAAGATTATATCATCAACATAGATTTGGCAAATCATTAATGCACCATTGAAGTCTTTTAAAAGAGTGTTGGGTCAACTTTCCCAATTTTGAAATTCTTTTCTAGTAGAAATTTCCTAAGTCTCTCATACCATGCCCTTGGGGCTTGTTTTAAACCATAGAGAGCCTTAGATAACTTAAATACATGATTTGGATATTTTAAGTCTTCAAAACCAGGAGGTTGCTCAACAAAAGCAGTTTCTTCAATGATTCCATTAAGAAAAGCACTCTTTACATCCATTTGAAATAAAGTTATATTAAAATGACATGCAAAAGCTAGAAGGAACCGTATAGCTTCAAGTCGAGCAACAGGAGCATAAGTTTCTCCATAATCCAGTCCTTCTACTTGAGTAAAACCTTGTGCCACTAATCTTGCTTTGTTTCGAGTGACAATTTCATTTTCATCTTGCTTGTTTCTGAAAACCCACTTTGTTCCTATGACATTTTGATCTTTTGGACGTTCCACCAAATCCCATACTTTATTTCTCTTGAAGCTATTAAGCTCTTCTTCCATGGCAATAATCCAACAAGATCATCCAAAGCTTCATCTATAGTTCTGGGTTCAACACAAGAAACAAAAGAGTAATGTTCACAAAAGGAAGCTTGTCTAGATCGAGTTTGAACACCCTTACCAAATCCCCAATTATTTGATCCACGGGGTGGTCTTTGGCAATAGTATGATGACTCTTAATCAAGTTTAATCCTTCTTGATTCTTCTCATCTTCTTCTTGTAGTGATCCATTTTGAGGCATCATGGAAGTTGTTGGTTTCTCATCATTATCTTCTCTAGGTTTTACTTCACCAACTTCCATTTTCTTCATTGCTTCCATCAAGGCATCTTCACTGCATCGGCTAAATTCTCATGCTCACCTTGTGAGCCATTAGATTCATCGAATTTTACATCATAGGTTTCTTCAACCAAACCAGTTGAATTATTAAAAACTCTATAGGCTTTAGATTTGGAAGAATAACCTAGCATAATACCCGAGTCACACCTTTTCTGAAATTTACCTAGGTGTGTTCTCTTTTGTAGATGTAGACCTTGCACCCGAACACACGAAAGTAAGTAACATTTGGTTTTCTTCCAACCAAAGCTCGTAAGAGGTTTTCTTGAGTAGTCGATGTAGATAGAGTCTATTGATTGCATGACAAGTCGTGTTGATTGCTTCAGCCCAAAAAGCGTCTGGTGTTCCATATTCATCCAACATGGTTCTTGCCATTTCAATAAGTGTTCTGTTTTTTCTTTCTACTACACCATTTTGTTGAGGAGTATAAGTAGCTGACAGCTCATGTTTTATTCCTAGCTCAACACAAAAATCAATGACATTAGTATTAACAAACTCAGTTCCATTGTCACTCCTGATTTTCTTGATGGGGCAATCAAATTCATTTTGAGCCCTTTTTGCAAAATTTTTAAAGATTTTTCCAACTTCACTTTTATTAGGTAAAAAGAATACCCAAGTGAACCGAGAGAAGTCATCCACAATGACTAAACAGTATGAGTTACCACCTAGACTGGCATAAGAGGTTGGGTGTAACATCCCAAAATTTTGCTTTTCTTAAAATCATGTGTGATTTGGCACTTTGGTGAATTTTTGGAATTTTCTGGAATTTATTTGGATTTATTTGGAATTTATTTGAATTTATTCTATTTTGAAATAATTAAAGAATTTAATTTTGCAAATAAATTTTTGTTGGAAATATTTTATTTGAGTCCAAAACAATCCAAAATATTTTCCAGAATTTTTCTGGAATTTTTCTGAGTCATTTGCTATTTTTAATGAATTAAATGAATTACTGGGAATTATTTTAAATATTAAATCGCTGGAAAATCCAACTCGGGTCAAGTCATCGTTTCATCCGACCGAAAGTCGGACTCGAGTCCACCTTCGGCCAGCTGACTCGACCGAACCCACTTCCTAACTCCTAATCGATCCTAACCGCTGATCAAGATCCAACGGCCGAGATCCGCTCGACCGACCGCATCGAGCCGTGGTTCTGACCGACCGATCGCTACTGCGGCGATCGTGGGTCGCAAGATCGCGACACGCGGACGGCCACGATTTCGGCCGTTTTCCTTCAGAATCGAAAGCCGACTCCGCCGGCCGAGCGCCGCCATGACTGACAGTGGCTCCGCCGAGCACGCCTCCCGGCTATTTAATGCCCTGATCGCACTTTGAGGACCGCCGTGGACTCCCGCCGCACTTCTTGCTCTTCTAACCCGCCGAGCTTCTAGCCGAGGGTTCGCCTGAATCGCCGAAGGCGTGGAAGCGCCACCACGGCCTCTGCTCGCCTCGCCGTCCGGCCGCCCTCCGCCATTGACCCCATTCAAACCCCGGCCGCGCACTCAAGACACCTCCATCCATTCGCCGAGCACGCCCTAACCGCCTGCTTTGGGTGGTCGCTGCCCTCGCCACGGTGCACAAGAATCTCCGCCATGGAAAGTTATCGCCGACTTTCCCGAAGCTCCACTCAACCGTCCGATCAAGATCCAAAGGCCCGATCGTACACGCCACTTCTGAGTTTCCCGCTGAAAATCCTAGATCTAATCCCAACCGCTGATCTAGATCCAACGCCCACGATCACCACGTGCGCCAAGCACATGAGGCCAAATCCAATCCCCAAATTGGCCTGATTTCAAACCAACTACCACGACAGCCACTGGCCCAGAAGCCGAACTGTCATACCACGCGCCACGCCAGTGCATCACCGACACGCGCCCGTCGGGCCGATAAAGACTGCGTGACGCCACCCATGACGCTACCTGGGACCTCACTGTCAGACTGCGGCCGAGCCCCGCCGACGCCAAAGAATGACGCTACCCGAAAGCGGGCCCACATGTCGGGCCTTCACGTGAGCCGCGGACCGAGTCCACTGCGGACCAAGCCGAGCGTGACCGAGCCCATGGATCACCGACGCCAAGAGCCAACCAGAGCCGCCACGGTCCATGCCGACGCACAATTAATTTCCTAAAAGAAAATGATTTATTAATTCGAAATATTGATTCAAATTTAGATTCAAACTTCAAACGCTTTATAACTTTTATGCTTCAACTCCGATTTGAGTGGTTCAAATTTCTAAATTTGTATAAAATTGAGATCTACCTAAATATGAATTTTATTTAATTTTTGACTAAAGTTTTTCTCTGAAATATTATTTAATTGATTATTTAAACTTTAAATAATCATAACTTTTATGCTTTAACTCCAAATTTGACGATTTATTCTAGCTTAAAAATCCGTAAAATTATGTTCTCTCCGCTTATGGATTTTATTTGGAGTTTTGGGATCTTTTGCATAGTGTTCATTTGTGTATTTGCTATTTGCACGCTTTACTTGAGTAGACGTTGAAGTGCCTAAGGATTCGAGGGAGAAGTGTTGACTCAGATCCAACTCAAGACCAAGAGCAAGTGCTTTTGAAGGCAAGTTGTGCTTTGACCATATTGATCCCATTTCAAATCTATTTTGATTTAAACTATTGCATGCTAGTTCAATTAGAAAGATACTTTGTTTAAACCTGGGGTTAGATAAATACCAATTTGCTATATGACACCTTGATTACTTAAGCATGTGCCATGATCCCTTGTCACCCTAGTTGTGGCTTACTAGTTGGACATTATTAAATTGCCAACATGGGTTTAGATCGTTGTAGTATGTCGCTTAGACTCGCTTACGTGCTCATGACATGATTTTGGATAATCAAATGCTAATATGGACTTAATGATATATTGAACCTGCTTTTGAAAAAGTATCATGTGATGTTGATGGCACGTGGTGCATGGTAATCAATCGGGTTTGATAAATGTATTTCGACGGGCATATGGCAAGAGTAATCAAAGGGCCAAAGGTGGCATTGGGAGTGTTGATTTGGTTTTTCGTAGTCTTGCCCTGGTCACTCTAAGGACTTAACCTTGCAAGCCTTTGAACTCGGGTCATACTTGCAACCACATGGTCGAATGGGACGGCCCTAGTTGACTAAGTCGCTAAGGACTCACTTGTGGAGCCTCAGGGTGTCAGCTTACACCT
Organism: Rhipidocladum racemiflorum; assembly: GCA_036346355.1. Taxonomy (NCBI): domain Eukaryota; kingdom Viridiplantae; phylum Streptophyta; class Magnoliopsida; order Poales; family Poaceae; genus Rhipidocladum; species Rhipidocladum racemiflorum. Next base: position 83,933,947 of record CM070573.1, on the reverse strand, counting down.
GCTTGTGTGATTGCACGGGGAGCGATCGTAGGCCGTGCACCCATCTAACGGTGTGTTGGTCCCATACTCGCCTTGGCTAAGGGAAGGGATGGTGTAGAGCACGACTCTAGAGGACCACCTGCGTTGTTTGAGGCTTCCAAAGGCTTTGTTATGATCGGCCATTCGCATACTCTTGTATGGCGATTCACTACCGACGTGGGTGAGTGGATCAGATTCTTGTGGGTAAAGTGCATAACCTCTCAGAGTGTAGAATCTATTTGAATAGCCGTAGTCCACAGACTCAACAATGCTCGAATTACAATAAGGGTTAGATTTTCTCCAAAATAACTTGGATTTGAAAAGTTGGGTTGGTTTAATAATGAAGATGATGGAAATATGGTTTAGGATGGGGAAAAATGTTACTTAAACTTCTTGAAAAGTTATTTATGCTTTACTTGTTTTTACCGGCTTTGAATCTACTTATATTACTTGTCAAATGTCACATCAGTAAATATACCTTAAGCTATTCCTTTGTACCAAGCCATGCATATAGTATATTAGCTTGCATTCTCGCAGATGACTTGTCAGTACCAAGTACTCACCCTTGCCTCAACACAATACCAGCTTGAAGAGGAGATTACGCTGGCCGGAGTGAGGAACTCCAAGAGGACCGCTACTTAGGGGATGCGAGCCCACCGCTGCCTCGTGGTATACCGATGGCATGCCACGGTTTATTTGATTTTCCGCTGCTATTATTTTTCTCTCGAATAAGTTTCGCTTACGAGGCATATATTTGTAACTTGGCTATAAGGTCGAGTAACCGCTTTTATTACTTTAATAAAGTACTTTATGGTATCGATTGGTATGATTGTGATATTTACCGATGTTAAGATCAGTACTAGCTGCACTAGCTGCTCGACTAGTGTCAGGAATACAGAGGGTCCGGATTTGCAAATCTCGTGGTCCCGACAGAGGTGGTATCGAGCCATACTTGACCGTAGGCTCAACCCTAGCTAGAATGGTCGAGGAGGATAAAACCTATTTTCTAAAGCTAAAAATTTGTGAAGACAAGAAATGACATCACGACTTATCCCCTCTCTCTTTTCTTGTCTCTTGCTGAAAATTTCCCTTTACCTTGTCACATTCGAAAATCTTGGAAGTTCTTACGTAAAGCACTCTCTTGTGACAGATGGAGGAAGAGTTCAACTACGCTGATCCGGGAGTTGGTCACGCTACAGAGCTTTGGCACATGCTACAAACTCTCTGAGATTTTGAGAAGCCCCAATACCAAGTAGAAGTGATCGATGCTGTGATTGATCAAGGCTTGTGACGCGGAGGATTGAGGTACCGCCGTGAAGAGGGGCCTGTGCACGCTCGATACACCGTGACCGCTTAGAAGATCTACAATGCGATGGGTATCCAAGAAGTTTCACGACGAGCAATGCGGCACATTACAGATCCACGCCAGAGAGTTGGAAAGCACTGTTCGCTATCATCCGCTGCCAAGAGCCGATAACCTTTCTCGACCGGAAGACGATTATCTGTGATGAGAATGCCACTAGCATACGCTTGGCACGATTCGCCGTCGCCAGAAGATGTACTAGATAATACAAGTAAGGAGCTGTAAGGCCCGCAAGGAGATCACTTACTTAGAGAAGAACAGATGGCGGAAGCTCAAGAGTATGTGGCACACCTTCTACTTAAGGATTGACGAGTTGGAAATGACTTTGTACGACCAGCACTCCAGAGCCGCATTGAGCTTTGCTGACGCAGCCGATCCAGAGGAGTCGATCTCGATGAGGACATCGCTTCTTCGACTACCACAGATGACATAGTCGCTGGACATGGCGATCGCTTTCGCGCCTTATGCCGCAAAGATCCGCACTCAGGCCGGAGGTTTTCTCGATGAGTGAGCTTAGGTTCTATAGTGAGACTCTTCGCCGAGTCGCGCCATAAAATAAAGAGTCACCCTTAGACGTTAGATTCCAGAGTTAGTTCGATTTGGATTTGCTTTGTTTGTCGAGTGTGCAAAGATGTGTTGCAAGGCCCTTAGGCATTGTAAGCGTACATACCAAGTTATTAGTAATAAAGATGGACCTTAAAGTTACCTTTCGCCATAAAGTCCATACTACTTGTCTATTCTTGTTTCCTCTCATCTCTAAACCTAGAGCAAATCAACAGATGGTGAACACCCGTGGGAACTTTGGAAGCAATGGGAGTGGATCTCGCCAAATGTAAAACCCCAATGATGGAGCACCAAAGATCCGCCACTGATGTGCAGAATTTTGGAGCATTTCTTGTCGCTGCACTCCGCTTGATGCATGCTATGATGCAACAAATGCAGCACGCCACCGGGCCAAAGCATCGCTAATCAAGTTAATCAGTGACCACGCCGTAATCACAAGGCTGCCTGAGTTCATGAGGACTCACCCACCCACTTTCTTCCTGAAATGCCAATCCATTGGAGGCCGATTGGTTAAGATCAATTGAGAGGAAGCTACATAGCAGCTCATGCATAGGAAATGAGAAGGTACTTTACGCTTTCTCATCGCCTGGAAGGAACAAACACCATAATGGTGGGAGAACTGTACACGCAGGAGAACCTCAAGATATCACTTGGGAAGAGTTCACAACGCATTCCGACAAAGATTACCAGGCCTCAAGGAATTATGGACCTTAAGAAGGAGGAGTTCAGAGCACCGGGCAAGGTAATCAACCAGGGCCGACTACCCTGAACAAGTTCACACTAGCACGCTACGCACCGAGGATGTAGCGGCTGCATAAATCCGCATACCTCGCTGCTTATGAAGGGATTCTAACTCAGGATTGCAAGTAGGGTTGATCACCCACACCTTCCGCATTTCCAAGAGTTGGTGAATAAGGCGCCTTATTCTTGAGGACAAGCGCAAGGAACCTGATGAGAACAGAAGCGCAGGATGCAACAAAGAAGGGGATCACGCTGTGTGAACGAACGCTTTTGAGAGTTGCACCAAATCAATTCTTCAGATTCCAACCACGTATGCAACAAGGACACCATCCTCAGACCAAGACCCGCCAATCAACTACCAAACCCCACCCGCTAGAAACGCTACCTCAGCAACAATAGGAATAAAGTTGAGACGCCGCTACAATCAGAACGAGCCGTGACACTTTGCCAACAGCTTGTCCGAAGAAGACAGCAGAGCGACTCCCCGCTTCAATCCAGAACCACCTACCTAGGACGCCAAAGACTGTGGAGCCACACCCTGCATCAGGTGAGAGGCCGAAGTCAACTATGTCACGTGATGCATTGCAAAATGCTACTGACGTCAGACCGGGTAAGTTACTTGTTAACTCGCACTGGCAGTAGCTTTTGTTTGACTCGAGCTTCAGATTCGCTTGTTTCGCAAGGCTTTGCTACTAGAAATGACTTAAGGATTGCAAGACTTAAGTGCATGCTTTTAGTTCAAACCCCTGTTCCGAACTCCGAACGGAAGTAGGATGTTCCGGGTGAGAATACTAATAGATGGAATAGAGTTCCTAGCAAACCTTATAATTTTGGAGACCCACCTAGATGTTATATTGGGAATGGATTGGTTATCCAAGCACAAGGTCAGTATTGGATTGTGGACGGAAGGACTATCTCGGCTTGAGAGCCCGTGTGGGAAGAAAGTGAATTTCAAGCCATCGCAGCTAGAGATGGACAAGCTGATGGTTACCAGCATTTCAAGGCAATCAGCATAGAGGATGTCCCAAAGAGTGAATGAGTACCCGATGTTTTTCCCGAAGATCTACCTCCGGTATGCCGCCTGACAGTGGACATAGAGTTTGTGATAGAGCTTTGTACCGGTACAAAGACCGATAGCAAAGAGACTCCTACTCTGATGTCAAAACCGAGGAGTTGGTAGAGATGAAGAAACAAATAGAAGAGTTAATGGAGAAAGGATTTATCGTACCAAGTTCGCCGCCATGGGGAGCACCAGCTTTGTTTGTCAAGAAGAAGGACGGGAGTTTCAGATGTGCATTGACTACCGCACTCAATGAAGTCACCGTGGAAGAATAAGTATCCGCTACCCAGGATTGATGATTTGTTTGATCGCTTAAGAGGAGCCGGAGTTTTCTCCAAGATTGATCTGAGATCGGGATATCATCGCTAAAGATCCGATCGTAAGATATTCCAAGACCCATTCTCGCCAAGATATGGACATTACGAGTTTACGCTATAAAACCTTTGGGATTTAACGCGCCAGATTTCATGAATATGATGAATAAGGTGTTCATGGAATATTTGGACAAGTTTGTCGTCGTGTTCATAGACGATATCCTAATCTACTCCAAGACAGAGGATGAACATGCCGAACACTTAAGGCTAGTAGTTTTGGAAAAGTCGAGGAACAAAGAACTTTTCGCCAAGTTCAGCAAGTGTGATTTTGGAAGGACAAGGTGGAGTTTCTGGACATGTAATGACCGCATATGAGTCGTAGATCCAAGCAAAGTAGAAGTCTGGTTACATTGGGAGCAAAACCAAGACTGACCCGCATTCTGAGTTTCTTGAATGGCAGATATTACCGCCTGCTTTCATCGGGCGTTTTTCGACAATTAATGAAACCTCTACGCAATTGTCAAGAAGGAAAAGAAGTTTGCATGGACGCCGTAATGTGAGGAAGGATTTCAGTGAGTCAAGAAACGATTGACATCAAGACCGGTGTTAGTTCTAATTTATGTTGCTCAAAGCTTCGATATTTATTGTGACGATCGCGCTAAGGACTTGATGTGTGGCCGATGCGTACGGAAAGGTCGCCATTATATCAAGGCACCGAGGCCGCATGAGGAAAATTATCCGACACATGACCTAGAGTTAGCCGAGTGCATGCTTTTGAAGATATGGCGTCACTATCTCATTGGAAACAGATGTGAAGTATATACTTTGATCATAAGAGCCTAAGTACATATTCACCAATGGATCCATATGAGGCAAAGGAGATGGCTAGAATTGATCAAGGACTATAATGTTGGAATTCATTACTATCCCTGGAAGGCCAACGTAGTAGCCGATGCTCGAAGCCCAAGAGCCATACCGTGAGTACGCTGCTAGCCACAAGTCGATGAGTTATGTGAGGATTTTAAAATGAAGATTGAGGTTGTACTCTAGCTGGGATTCTTGGCCGCTGGAAGTAAAGCCTACTTTAGAGGACCATCCGAGAAGGACAGTATGATGATGACAAGATCCGTAGGATTAAGTCCAAAATGGAGGAAGGCAAGGCAAAGGATTTGGTTAGACGAGCAAGGCACGCGTTATGGATGAAGGATCGATTTGTGTGCCTAACAAAAAGGAGTTAAAGCAACTGATTCTCGAAGAAGCCCATGACTCTAAGTACTGACATTCATCCCCGAAGCGCCAAGATGTATCAGATCTCAAGGAGAGATTCTCGTGGCCGAAAGTATGAAACGTGAAGTTGCCAGCATGTTGCATTGTGCGACGATGCCGAGTCAAGGCAATGATCGTAGACCAAACAGGATTGATACAACCGCTGAAAATACCCGAGTGGAAGTGGGAGGAAACTCCGAATGGATTTCATTACCGTTTGTCAAGACTCAAGGAGGTTATGACTCCATATGGGTTATAGTGGATCGCTTGACTAAAGTAGCTCATTTTATCCTCGTGAAAGACCACTTACTTACTCGAGATAAATTAGCAGAGTTGTACATGATCGTGATTGTTTGTTTGCACGGAGTGCCAAAGAGGATTGTATCTACGTGAGGTACCCAATTTACCTCAAGGTTCTCGGAATAAGTTGCATGAAGCCATGGGAACCTGCTTAAACTTCAAGATGTGCCTTATCATCCACACGGATGGGATGCACCGAAAGAGTCAACCAGATTCTAGAGGATATGTTGAGAGCTTGTGCATTGGCTTATGCTACCTCTTGGGATAAAAGTTTGCCGTATGCCGAAGTTTAGTTACAACAATAGTTATCAAAGTTAGCTTACGATGTCACCTTTTGAGGCAATCAGACAGATGGTCGACTGGTCGACACCATTGAATTGAATGAGACCGCGAGCGCCGTGTCTTTGGGCCTCGATATTCTTCAAGAGGCCGAGGAGCAGATCGCTATGATTAGGGAAAGGTTGAAGATAGCCCAATCTCGACAAGAGTTATGGCCGACAATCGCCGCCAGATTTGAGTTTTGAAACCGTAAGACTTTGTATACCTCGTAGTTACGCCTCGCGAGTTAAGAGGTTCCATGCCAAAGGGAAACTCGCACTCTGCTATGTTGGACCATTTAAGATTTTGAGTCGCAGAGGTGAAGTTGCCTACCACCTGGAGTTGCCACTCGCTAAGCAGGAGTGCATGACGTGTTCCATGTGTCCTGGGCTTGGAAGAAGTGTCTCCGAGTTCCCGAGAACAAAAACCGCTTAGAGTCAATTGAGTTGCAAGAGGATTTGACTTATAAGGAGCACTCTGTGAGGATTCTAGACACAATGGACTTAGAAACCAGAAACAAGTCAACCCGACTCAGAGTTCAAAGGAGCAACCATGAAGAAAGTGAAGCGACTTGGGAGCTGCTAAGAGGATTTGAAGAAAGAATTTCCAAAACCTATTTCTTTAGCGAGCCTCGATCTCTGGGACTAGATTCTATTAAGGGGGGAGGTTTGTAACATCCCAAAATTTTGCTTTCTTAAAATCATGTGTGATTTGGCACTTTGGTGAATTTTTGGAATTTTTCTCGAATTTATTTGGATTTATTTGGAATTTATTTGAATTTATTCCATTTTGAAATAATTAAAGAATTTAATTTTGCAAATAAATTTTTGTTGGAAATATTTTATTTGAGTCCAAAACAATCCAAAATATTTTCCGAATTTTTCTGGAATTTTTTAAAGTCATTTGCTATTTTTAATGAATTAAATGAATTATCGGGAATTATTTTAAATATTAAATCGCTGGAAAATCCAACTCGGGTCAAGTACTGTTCATCCGACCGAAGTCGGACTCGAGTCCGACCGAGCCGATTGACTCGACCGAACCCACTCTAACCCTAATCGATCCCAACCCAGTTGGATCAAGATCCAACCGAGATCCGCCGACCGACCGAAAGCCGTGTTCGGGACGGACCCGATCGCGCCGTGCGATCGTGGCTGATCGCGACACGTGGGCGCCACGATTCGTCGTCTTCCGTAATCGAGCCGGACTCACGCCGCCTTGGCCGTGGACCGATTAGGGCTCCGCCGAGCACGCCTCCGGCTATTTAATGCCCGGATCGCACCGAGGACCGCCGCGTGACCCCGCGCACTTCTTGCCCTAACCCGCCGAGCTCTAGCCGCCGTGAGGTTCGCCGGAATCGCTCCGTAGTTGCGTGAAGCGCCACCACGGTCCTTGCCTCGCCTCGCCGCCGTCGCGATCCTCCGCCGCCATTGACCCCAGTTCGAAACCCCGGCCAGCGCGCACCAAGACACCCTCCATCTCGCCGAGCACGCCCCAACCGCCGTTTGGGTGGTCGCCGCTCGGCCGGCACGCGCAACTCGCCGTGAAAGCCATCGCCGACCGAGCTCCACCAACCGTCCGATCAAGATCCAAAGGCCCGGATCGTGCCACGTCACTTCGGTGAGGTTCCCCGTTTAAAATCCTAGATCTAATCCCAACCGTTGGATCTAGATCCAAAGGCCCACGAGCAGTCACGTGCGCCCCAATCACATGAGGCCAAACTCAATCCCGGTAGTGGATTTCAAACCAACGGCCACGCGATTGTGCCAGCGTCCGAAGCCGAACTGCCGTCGCGCCACGCGCGCGTCGTGGTCAGCGACACGCGGGGCCAGCGTGTCGGCGGCGATGCATCGTGGCGTCACCCATGACGTCATCGGTGGGACCCACCTGTCAGCACCGTGGGCTGAGCCCCGGTGTCGTCCGCAATGACGTCACCCGCGTGGGCCCACATGTCAGTCTCACGTGGCGCTGTGGACCGAGTCCACGGTGGACCCAAGCCGAGTGTGGACCGAGCCCATGGACCGGTGGCGTCGCAGGCCAATCAGGAGCTGCCACGTGTCCATCTTTGGACGCAATAATTAATTTCGAAAAAGAAAATGATTTATTAATTCGAAATATTGATTCAAATTTAGATTCAAACTTCAAACGCTTATAACTTTATGCGTTTCAACTCCGATTTGAGTGGTTCAAATTTCTAAATTTGTATAAAATTGAGATCTACCTAAATATGAATTTTATTTAATTTTTGGACTAAAGTTTTTCTCTGAAATATTATTTAATTGATTATTTAAACTTTAAATAATCATAACTTTTGCGTTTTAACTCCAAATTTGTGATTCAGTTTCTAAAAATCCAGAAAATTATGTTCTCTCTGTTTATGGATTTTATTTGGAGTTTTGGGATCTTTTGCATAGTGTTCATTTGTGTATTTGCTATTTGCACGCTTTTACGAGTAGGCGTTGAAGTGCCAAGGATTCGAGGAGAAGTGTTGACTCAGGATCCAACTCAAGACCAAGAGCAAGTGCTTTTTGAAGGCAAGTTGTGCTTTGACCATATAGCTCCCATTTCGCTATCTATTTGGATTTAAACTATTGCATGCGAGTTCAATTAGAAATATACTTTGTTTAAACACAGGGTTAGATAAATACCAATTTGCTATATGACACCTTGATTACTTAAGTATGTGCCATGATCCCTTGTCACCCTAGTTGTGGTTTACTAGTTGGACATTATTAAATTGCCAACATGGGTTTAGATCGTTGTAGTATCTTTGCTTAGACACCATCGTGCTCATGACATGATTTTGGATAATCAAATGCTAATATGGACTTAATGATATATTGAACCTGTTTTGGAAAAGTATCATGTGATGTTGATGGCACGTGGTGCATGGTAATCAAGCGGGGTTTGATAAACAGATTTCGGCCAGGGCATATGGCAAGAGTAATCAGGTGGGCGGTGTGGCATTGGGAGTGTTGATTTGGTTTTTCGGGTAGTCTTGCCCTGGTCACTCTAAGGACTTAACCTTGCAAGCCTTTGAACTGGGTCATACTTGCAACCACATGGCTGGAATGGGGCGGCCCTAGTTGACTAAGTCGCTAAGGACTCACTTGTGGAGCCTCGAGGTGTCGATTACACCGTTTGTGTGATTGTGCGGGGCGTATCGTGGCGTGGCCGGTACCCATCTAACGGTGTGTTGGTCCCATACTTCGCCTTGGCTAAGGGAAGGGATGGTGTAGAGCACGTACCGGAGAGGACCACCTGTGTGGGTTGAGGCTTGCGCAAGGCGTTGGTATGCTCGCTCAGTCGCATACTCTTGTATGGCGATTCACGGCTGACGTGGTGAGTGGATTGTATCTTGTGGGTAAAGTGCATAACCTCTGCAGAGTGTAGAATCTATTTGAATAGCCGAGTCCACGGTACTGAACAATGCTCGGGAATTACAGTCAAGGGTTAGATTTTCTGAAAATAACTTGGATTTGAAAAGTTGGGTTGGTTTAATAATGAAGATGATGGAAATATGGTTTAGGATGGGGAAAAATGTTACTTAAACTTCTTGAAAAGTTATTTATGCTTTACTTGTTTTTACGAATCTACTTATATTACTTGTCAAATCTTTTACATAAATATACCTTAAGCTATTCCTTTGTACCAAGCCATGCATATAGTATATTAGCTTGCATTCTGCATGACTTAGTACCAAGTACTCACCCTTGCCTCAACACAATACCAGTTGAAGAGGAGATTACGCCGCGAGGAGGAACTCCAAGAGGACCCGTCTACTTAGGGATGCGAGCCCACCGGTCAGTTACTGTGGTATCTTGGATGGCGCCACTAAGTTTATTTGATTTTCATTGCTATTATTTTTCTCTGAATAAGTTTCGCCCTACGAGGCATATATTTGTAACTTGGCTATAAGGTCGAGTAACCAGTTTTATTACTTTAATAAAGTACTTTTATGGTATCGATTGGTATGATTGTGATATTTACCGATGTTAAGACTGTGTGCACTAGCGCGTTCCTGGACTAGTGCTGAATACACAGAGGGTCCGGATTTGCAAATTCGGGGTCCCGACATTGGGCCAAACACATCCATATGCAGCAGCTCTAGAGGTCTAGTGGTGGACAAGATATTTTTAGTAGGATGAGAATTTGCAACTTGCTTACCGGCTTGACAAGCACTGCACAATCTATCCTTTTCGAATTTTACATCTTTCAAGCCCACCACTAACTCATTTTTAAAAAGCTTCTTCAAATTAGACATGCCTACATGCCCAAGACGTCTATGCCAAAGCCAACCAAGAGAGGCTTTTGCCAACAGACAAGTCGAGATGCATGAGGAGTTAGAGTTGAAATCAACTAGATAAAGATTTTGAAATCTAAAACCTTTGAAGATAAACTTTTCATTTTTGTCAAAAACAGTTACTCCATCAAGAGAAAAGGTACAATGGAAACCAAGATCACACAAAATGAGCAACCGATAAAAGATTGAAATTCAGGGAATCAACAAGAAGCACATTATCAATTGAATAATCATTAGAGATGGCAATCTTACCATTTCCCTTTACCTTTCTTCTACTATTATCACCAAAAGTAATTTTGTGACTTGAATTACTTTCTTTTCAACCGAGGTGAACATTCTTGATGAGCCGGTCATGTGTTGAGTGCATCCACTGTCAATTACCCAGTTGATGACCACCACTCTTGTAGTTCACTGAATAAACAGAATCATTTCTTGATTTTAGGTACCCAAATGCTTTTGGGTCCATGGATGTTAGTTTCAACAATTTTGGGGCCAAAAGGATTAATAAGCAAAGATTTGGGCACCCAAACAGCTTTAAGCTTTCTATCAAGATTAGAGGGGCCGACAAATTTCACATTCATTTTTCCCCTGAAATCTTTAAACAACATGTAGTGAGCATCAACCATGCAGTTTCTTTTGGCCTTTGTTTAGGCGTGCTTGCATACATGCATACATTTGAACTGTGGTCAAATCTATGACAGTAGCAGCACTTAGTGTTTTTCTTGACAAAATTTATCTTGGATTTTGGCAAATAATCCTTCTTGGGCATATTATCTGTTTTATATCCAATGCCTCTTTTGCCCAAGGTGACTTTTTGCTCTCCAAGAATTTTATCAAGAGTGACACTTCCGAAAGCATTTTTCAAGACCTTTGTCAAATTTAGCAACTTTTGACCTTAGTTCTTGATTTTCCAACATGAGACTTTCAAGACACAAGTCATTTCTATGACTGTCATTAAGCATGCAGGAAGAGCTAGCAATAGGAATTTCATCACAAGTCAAATCACAGGTAATAGATTTATCATGAGTGGAAACATTCTTTGATTTGCTTGTAGTTAATTCCTTACTCATTTCTAGTTCACAATGTTTGACAAGCAAGTCATCATGAGTCTTATTAAGTAATACATGAGTTGCTTTCAAGAAATCATGAGCAATGTAAGTAAATCATGATTGATGACAAGATCATTATGAGTAAGAGTGAGATTATCATGAACAACATTGAGCTCATTATGACTAGTCTCTAGACAAGAAACTTGTTTTTCACTTCTTCATACTTAGATTCAAGAATCTTGACCTTAGAGACAAGCAAGTCATTATCATCATTTAAAGCGGCAATAGTTTTCTTAAGAGATTTATCCTTAGAAGTTTTAGCACACAAGGCATCATTAAGCTCTTTAATGATCTCCACTAGCTCATCATAAGAAGGAGAATCATTTAACTTGTACTCATCACCTCATGCCATAAGACAAAGCAGACGAGAGAAGGTGAGGGTGGAGTAGATTCATCCAACGCCACCCAGCCAACCCCTTAGACCTTGAACCATCTTCATCATCGGAGGAGGAAGAAGAGGATTCATCACTTGAACTTTCTTCATCTCGAGACCCATTCACCAATATGTGCCTCCTTCTTTCCCTTTCTCCAATGTTTCTTGGAGAACTTCTTTCTGTGATGAAACTTTTTGTGACTGTTGTAGGCATTTTCTTCGGTTTCTTCATTTTTGCCCTTGCCCTTGCCCTTCTTCTTGCTCTTGTTTGGACATCGTGCAGCTATGTGTCCCTTTTCATTGCATTCAAAATGTAATATTCGAAAAGGGTTTTTCTTTGAAAAATGATTATATACCTTCCCTCTGTCTCTGGCATTAACTCTTCTCATGATTTTGTTTGCAGATCTCATAAGCAAGGCCAGGTTTCGACATCTTCGTCTTCATTACAGCTTGAAGCATCATCTTCTTCACTCGATGACTCTTCCACCTTATCCTTGGCTTTGAGAGCAATAGATTTCTTCTTGGGTGCATCTTCTTCACCAAAGTAAGTTCGTGTCGTAAATCTTTCCTAGTAACTCAAGATGTGTCAATTTTTAGATCTCCACTGTTTGATAGATAAGTTATCAAGCTGTGATAAGCACGTGGCAGCACCCTTATCATTTTCCTGCAAACTTCCACATCATCAACCTTAGTACCAAGACCTTTAAGTTCATTGACAATAGGATTAAGTCTAGAAAACATATCATTGGCATTTTCCTGAGGAAGCATTTTGAACTGATCAAACTTTTCTCTAACAACAAAATATTTTTCTTCTTTCACATCAGAGGTACCTTCATGAATTTCTTGTAGAGTGGTCCAAATATCATAAGCGAGACAAATTACTCACTCTATCAAAAACTTCTATGCTAAGACAGAGAATATAGCATTTCTAGCCTGAGCATCATATTGCATGTTTTTAATTTCTCCAGGAGTGGGTTCTGAGGAAGAGGACTGTCCATCAGGTATGACGCGTGGAGGTAAAGGTTTTTCTGTCACTCTCCAAACGTCATAGCCGACAGCCTCAAGATAACATCTCATGCGAATTTTCCAATAAGCATAATTTGAGCCATCGAAACAGGAACCCTTCCTACACTAACAAAGAGCAGACCCATTTCCCTCGGCCATTACCCAAGTGATTAAGCTTGAACAGGTAAAACCTGCTCGATACCACTTGAAAGGATCGGTAAGGCCTAGAGGGGGTGAATAGGCAATTTTAAACAAATTAAACCAGATGCACTAAACAGCTTTAAAGATAAGATCTAAGCAAACACACGTAATAAGCACCAACAGACTAAGAACAACTTAAGCAATAGTGAGAACAAGAAAAAGACAAACTATCACACAGAGACAAGAGATTTTTCACCGAGGTTCGAGAGAAATCTCCTACGTCCCCGTTAGAGCACTTCCTCGAAGTATTGCTCCTCCAAGTAACTCACAGAGGCGATCTGGATTTTTCACTATTGTAACTCTTTTTACCACTTTGGTGAGGTGAGTCAAAACCTCTTCACAATAATAGTGGCCTTCCACAAACACAGTTGGACAGTCGCACTAAAATCACCAAAGAAACCGCCTAGGAACAAAGCTAGTTCCAAGAGTAATAGACCATCCACAAGCCCTGTCTCTTGGTTCACTAGAAACAATCAAAACTAGACTTTACCGAGCCGTAAGAGTGTAGGATTTTGTTTTTCAGAATGGAGCTTGATCTCTTTTTGGAATTTTGGCTTTCGGATGCTAGATGTCAAGAGATGGCAAAAGTTCTGCTTTGGAAGAGCCTCTGAATCTGCTTAAATAGGCTACAGGAAGCAAATAGCCGTTATTTGCAACAGTAGCCGCTTGCCAATGTCGATCAAGTGACAACACGAAATGATTGTATCTCGACAAGGTTTGACAAAAATATGCAAGAGGCTCAAAGAACTACGGACCCAAACCAAAAAAAGGCATTTACGTCGGACCAAGAAAGTTGGTCCGTCGTGACACATGCTTTGAGCAAATGCTGGTCCGCTGGGGAGAGTTTTAAGAACAAGTTTACAACGGACCCAAAAACTTGGTCCGTCATAGAAGGAGAGCTTCTTTGGTTATACATCAACAAAGGAATTGGATTGAACACCGTAAACCAAGAAGTTTATTGTTTACAATGGACCCAAAAGGTGGTCTGCATTTGTAAATGGAAGCTTTTGGTCCGTTGTAGCTTAAAAGCACTTGAGAGATTTTTAAGGAAAACACAACCGCAATGCACTCCAAAACTTGGTCCGTTGTAAATGGGAAACGCCGGTTTGAGTTCAGTTAGAGTTTGATTTGAAAAGGATATGAACTCAAACAAGGTTTATTAAAGGAATCTGAAATGATTTAACTTAAGCCCCAAATAGATTTTAAACAGAAATCCTAGGAACCAAGAATTGAACTTGTGCATAGTCCCTCTTTATAGTACAGTTGAAACCCGAAAAGACTTATCTAAAAAGACTTGAAAAGACTTATGAGCTAAAGGACCAAGAATAATGAAACCTTAATCTTGATCCTCTTTTCTGAAGAAATCTGATAAGACTGATTTAGTTGATCATCAAGCACCAAAACCCAACAAATAATTTAAACAAATTATTAGGGGGCCTAGATGCTTTCATGAACCCCGGTGATTTTGTCTCTAGTTCCGCCCCTGGCCCATGGCCCACAGGTACCGTGCTCTGGTAGCGCAGAAACAAGATTTCGGGCTACCCGAAAGCGAAACTGTGCTCATGCACTCACACATAGCGCTCTGGTGCAAGCCAAATCACAGTGCTCGCCAAATCCCACCCACACGCCCCCTTGCGCGAGTGAGTGAATGCTTACCCTCGCGCGCCTCGGCCAAGCGAGCGCCATGCACCACGCCTGGCCCCCAGCCCCACCACGCACTCGCCCCCGCGCACAGGCACGTCCTCATCTAGCTCCATCACACGCTCGTTTTTCCCACCCCGTGCGCTCGCTTTTGCGCCCACACACCCTTGGTTTGCATCTGGATTGCACGGGATGTTTGCTTCTGCGCCCGGGTAGCGCTAAGGCAACCTTTCACTCTACCTCACCTAGTCACCTTCCAAGGTGATTTCCGCGCTACACAAGCACGGTAGGAGTAGGTCAAGGGGCTATTTTTGTAATTTTGTTTGATATAAGGCTAGTTTTGCCAAAAAAAAATTAAAAGGGCTACTGCATTGAACATTTCTATGACACTCAGACTACAGATAGCACAGATGACATGCTTTTGGGCTCTATCGAGGAAAGGAGGTAATCACACGAGGCAACACTCTATAGCATTGTCGCTAATACAAGAATACTGTTTTGGTAAATAATTAAAGAGGGTTCAAAAAAAGATGCTACTACATAATAGTACAACACTATCGCTTCATGTGGATCGGTTTCCAACTTTTCAGGACAAAACTGATTGTGATAGATGGTTCGGCGAGGGTTTAATAATTGATGCGGAATCATCCCAATCGGTTCTATTGTTGAACCAACACCAATAGCAAATATCAATGCAATCAGTTCTATTGTTGAACCGACACCAATACCTCCAACTATATACTCAACCCTAACTCACTCGGCCACTCCACTGGTTTGCCCAGACAGCCTCCAGCCCCATCCCCGTCGCCGCCGGCCCGCTCCACTCCGCTTCCTCCCCGAGCTCAGCCCCGCCATGTCCACACCGCCGGCCCCCACGCCATCGGCCCCCTTGTTATTTTGGTCAAACTTTAATTCAATTCATCTTTGTTGAGTGTTATATTTTATTAAAAGAGATCTTCCACACACTAAGAGTGCACAAAAGCCCTTAGTTTTTTTTTTTAAATATGCAATTTGCATAGCATGACCCAGTCATATATATGCTACCATGTGATAGTTCATGGTTCTCACATTGAATCATGTATATATTATCTGGGTGCACACATGGGCAGACTCAAGATTTCGAACTTGGCTCATATTGTCTTTATCGTTGTTGTAATATGATCGATATCCATACAACGGTTTTTACTTTACATGTCTTTATTGTTGCTATAATATTATCAATGTTAGAGTTTAAGGGTTGCATTTTTATGCAAGGAGGATGGCACGGTACATGGTAGCCCTTTGGAGAAGGGCTACATGAGGGTGCAGGTGGATTATGTTCATGATGAATTTCTATTCGTGGATTATATATTATCGTGCTTGTTCCGAATGAAGATATCATCACTCTCGGGCAAGAACGGATGTCTTTCATCAGGTGGCCCACGATGGGTGTTGTAATACTCAACGTAAAAATCCCCTGCGTCTTCTCGATCATTCTAGTACTGCAGCATGCTACATATACATGTGCTTTGTAGGTTCTTATCGTACCTGCACCTGCTCATGACAACCAAATAACCATAGGAGACCTTGGAGAATCCTTCTGTCAAGAAGAGAAAGTTATCAGAGGCCACAACGCCCCCTCAAATACATGAAAACCCCTTACCCCGACCTCAGAGACTCCTCCTATCCAAAAAATAAAGTTAACAGAGGCCACAGAGCCCCCTTCTATGTGGTACCTACATGGAAAGCCTGAAAGGACCGGGATGTCGGCCTAGAGGGGGGTGAATAGGTGATTACAAAATTATACCCAATTAAAATTAAACAAACAGAGATAATGCGGAAGCAAAGGGTATAATTAAGTTTTGCAACTTAAACAATTTAGCCCGAGACAATTAACTCGGAGACTCCGGATATTTAGTCCGGATACTCCGGGTTATCCGGATACTCCGGATCAATGTACCGGATACTCCGGATGATCCGGATAGTTCGGATAAAATACCGGATACTCCGGGTTGAGTGTCTCGGTCAAGAATTCAAGATCTGAGCAATCTAGAAGCAATCCACTTGAACAAGAAGTAAGTAAATACTACCAAGAACCTATATCAAGTGGAGAACGGGAGCCAAGCACAAAAACAAGATAGATCGGGGCTCCTAAATAAATCAACCCTATACAGTCAACTCAATTACACATATAGGAATGAATTCAAGCAAGTAATGAAAGAAATGAAACCGAAATGAAGATGGAGACACGAAGATTTTATCCCGAAGTTCGGATCCTTGAGGGGATCCTACGTCTCCGTTGAGGCGGCTTGGTCACACTTGAGCCGGGGTCTCTTTCAACCCTCTTCCTCCCGGTGTTGCACAATGCACTCGCTGGTCTTCACTTCTTTGATTCCTTTCTTTGCGGAGGCGGAATCGGCCTTCACAAACTTCCGGTGGCCTTCCACACAAAGCTTGGAAGCTCACCGGCAACTCCTAGCCGTCTAGGAGACCTCAACCTCCAAGAGCAACAAATACTCCCGAAGAACTCACTTAGAGTCCACCTCAAGTGCTCAACAACTCAAATCGATCCTCAATCCAAACACTTCTCTCCTCTACCCAACCCTTCACTCAAAAGGGGATCACTAAGATCTAAGGAGTAGGGAGGAGTATTGGGGGCTCAAGAACTCACTTAGAACACCTCTAAACCCAGCAAAAACATCCCCCCAACGGCTACTTTGAAGAGGGCAAGAAAGGGGCCTTAAATAGAGGAACCCAAAAAACTAGCCGTTTGGGACCGAACTGGGCAACCCGGAGACTTCGGAAAAAACCCCGGAGACTCTGGATCATCCGGATACTCCGGAATCATCCGGATAACCCGGATACTCCGGGTTAAAACCCGGATACTCCGGATCTCCCAGGCAGCACACAGCAACCCGACGAAAACGGGCATAACTTTTGATCCCGGACTCCGATTTCGGCAAATTCGGACTTTTCGGAAAGCTATGAACGATGGCTATCCAACTAACAAGGTCTCACTACCCAAATCCCAAAGGATAAAATCAGATTGCACAAAGAATCCACAAGGTGACCTCAAATTCTCACTTTCCGATACTAACAACACTTCTAACCCTCACACCAACCCACCTACACCTAGGTGAACAAAGTGTGACTTGGGTTTCTTAACCTTAGACAAGGATAGATCACTTTGAGCACTTGAGACTTGTCTAAGTGATTTCAACGATCGCATCCCTCTTAATAGTACGGCAATCCTTAGACTCAAATTTAAACACAAAATCTAAGTCTTACACTAAGCTTACATGCCGACTTCTTCCGGATGCACGGTGCATGATGACGCTTCCACAAAGATTGATGATGCCCTTCGTCTTGTCAACCTCAACGCGCTTCACCTCATGAGACTCTCGTCCTCTCGACCTTGACCTCGATCATCACCAAGACGATCCTCCATCAAGTCGAATCTGACTTAGTCCTCAGTTGTTGGTGACACCGCTGTCTTGTTGACTTTGACTCGCTTATCATCCTTCAAACCACTTGGTCATCATACACACAGCTTTGGGACCTAATTCTTATCAAAGCACTCAACAAACACATTAGTCCCACAAGCTCAAAAGATATGAATTAGAATTAAATGAATGAGATGAAATACAACAAGTGTTTCATATAAATAGGCATGATATCAACGAAAACACTTGACATAAGAATTGTTCTCTACTAAGTGCAGCATGATGAATATGTGATTGATCTATATGCACTTAGAGAGATAATTGCCAATAAGATGAATCATTTAAATCAAGGCAAGGATCACATATTTTGCTTAAATGAAACACATGATAGAATATACATGAATTGTACATGTGCAAATAATATTTGGAATGAGAGTAAATGATGTGATCCAATTCTAGATTAAACTTCACTAGGAGAGGTGCATTAGAAGATATACAACTAAGACATGTATGCACCAAGTCAATATGAAGCAATGAAGTTTAACTCTAGTTAACACAAGCATATTAAAAACAAAACACATAATGAACTCAAATGAATATATATATATATGCACAAGCAATTATGACATTAATCAATGTGCACATATGAAATCAACAAGTTACTTAGAGTTCAATATGCATTTGCTAAAGAGGAATGCAATGACAAATATGGAAGGAATACCGAGATTGCATACCTCATTTTTGCTTAACCATCCCAATTGATTTTCCTCTAAAATAGATGAGACTAATATTCAACTAGGCAATAAACATGTTAGTCTCATAACAATATAAATATATTAGAGGTTTGTCATTTGTTAAGCACTAAGTTAATATTTATACAATTACATTGATTGATATTACATGCGTTTGTCATTAATCGTTTGTCATTAATCACCAAAACAACATAAGTGCCTAGACGCACTTTCAAAGCCCCTTGTTCCTTGCAACGAATTGAATGCTCTAGGCCAGTGACTTGTTTGCTCTATAGATGGTACATTGACAAGGTGAATGAGGATGGGCGTTAAGTCGATTTCAATATGAGGTATCAAGGGGGACATTTCCACCACGATGAGCATGAGACATTCCCAGTGAGTTTTGAGGATCTATTTCGTTTATACAGCATAAAAGCCATCGATATTTCTATTGTACGATCCTGGATGCTGTGAGTATCGCACCATATAACATGTGTCTATGACTGTTATAGGATTTTGATTTTATATTTTTTAAACAATTGACATGAGTTGTAGGATAATGAGGCAACGGGCCGTGACGGGTTAACACCTAGTTGGGTTCGTCGACCCCGAGATGTTGTCAACGACCATCGCTAGGTTTCAATCGGAGTTCATTATCAACTACATCAAGCAGGAATGATCAATGCTGAGGTGAAAAAAGATTTCATTCTCTTCCCGTATCACGAGAAGTAAGTACTACTCATAGACTTTACCCTTCAATTACTTGTATGCACTTTAACCATATATGAATTTATTTTCTTGCACTGCATCCATTTAATAAGTAACCATTGGGTTCTACTCTTGGTCGCTTTGAGTGAAAACAAAGTCTACACTTTTAACTCGCTCGAGAAGAAACCAATGGCCGACACGATCATGCCTGTTTTGCAAAAGTACATTTCTATAACCTACCACTTTCTGTATTTAACTAAATTCATTTTTTTGCCTTAATGGGTTCTCTCCAATGTGTGTAGGGTTTTCTTATCTTATGTTGCTGAAGGAGGGTGGCACAATGACAAATGAGGTGATCAGCTGGAGTGAAAGCGCTCCAAGGTACAAACGTTTAGCATATGATTTTTTCTAACATCTATTCTTCGTCTCCTAATTCGATTTTCTTGGTTCATAGTATCATCAACAGGGGTGCAACGACCTGTGCGACTTCTACGTCATGTATCACATGCTGATTATGGTTGGCGGCGCACACCTTTTCCCTAAGGTATATATACATGCGTAATACACTTAGCCTTTTATATACAAATTTTAAAACTTAAATTAGTACACTACTTTCTATTTTGCAGAATCTCAATATCTCCCTCAAGATCCTAGACAACAAAGATCTCAATAAATTACGAGACCACATATGCCAGTGGTACTGCACAAAAGTTATAGCGTAGGACGGTAGATTTATAGACCCGACAAGTTCATAGTAGTTCATATATTGTAAAGAATATTATATCTTATGAATGTGATATGTGTACTGTGAATGTGATAGGTTTGTGTTGTGAATGCTACATGCTATGTAAACAATATTATGTATTGTGAATGTATGTGTACTGTATTTGTAATCTAGAGCTATTTTCGGATGATGTACATAACATCAAACGGGATCATTACAATCGGTTTTATAGCGGTTCTATATCAGAATCGATTGTAATGAGCTCTATTATCACAATCGATTATAGCTCAGAACCGATTGTGATGATTGCGTATCACTATCATGCAAAAACCGACTGTGATAGCGCATCCTCATCGTTATCTAAAGACTTTGTATCGCCATTAAAATTGACTGTGATGATGAAAAATAATTGATTGTGATGTATATTCCTGTAGTAATGAGAGAAGAAAGTAAAAGGGATGGAGGCATGCAAACTTGCAAAGGCCTGATGGATGCGATCTGAAAAATATGCAAATTTGCAAAAGAATGCTGACACTAATCCTTACTTTATTCTCTAAATCTCTGATGATGGTTCACTTTGTTTCGCTTTCTCGTTCCAAATTGAGTCACGTACTGATCCTTGGAGCTCTGAAGATCTGAGCCGCGGTGTCCTCTTTTGACAAATTGCACCGACACAAGAATAATCACACAAGAATAATCAGCTTTTTTGGGGGGTGCTCCTTTTACGTTGTTGATAACTAACAATTTTAGTGTATGCATCGGAACAAGCAAGAATTTTGATATAGCCTTGCAAGAAAAAGATTACATGGCTTGGTGGGTAATGCACAATTGTTTTCTCTTAAGTGACGTGCAAACTACTAGTTGATCGTCTCGGCTCTGCGCCTTTCCGTGTTCAAGAGATGGCCGGAGTCGTCTGGCGTCCACGGTGATGAACAGCTCACAACCCTCGCTCGCGCGCACAACTGCACAAGTAGCGACGCGAATCACACGACGAAATTAAGCGCTTCCGTGCTTCAATATTTAAAAGCTATATAAATATTAAAACAAGGATAAAAAAGTATAGACGATGGTTACTTATCTTCTCTTGTTTTAAAATGTGTATTAAGTAATTAATGGTGTGACGCGTGGAAGCACGGCTGAATCAAGCATGCATCGTTCACCTAGCTAGGTTGAAGACAAACAGGAGCAGTAACAAGTGAGTATTAACCTACATGCTGCGTGGAGTGCATGTGGTGGTGTTACTGTTAGCCTGCTGTTACTGGTTCTCCTCGTGAGCTACGCGAGTTGGAACTTGCAGCAAAGCTAAAGCGGCTGCACGGCTGCACCTTTACACGTACCACCCTGCTGCAAGCCAGTGGATCTTGCTAGGGCACCACGTGGACTATCGATTTCTTCGCTACGTGCATGCGTTGCTTCCTAGCTCCCGTCTCGATCGACTCTCGCTTGTCATTCTTTCGCATCGATCTGTTTGTTACTCGTCGTCGCTTGCTATATAAGGCAGCTCGCGCGCTCGTCTCCATCATTCATTCCATCGATCCAGTAGCTAGACTAGTACCGAGCAGCAGCAGAAGTGAGCAATGGAGGTTTCACGCAAGCTTCTTTCGGCCACCCTTGTGCTCATGCTGCTGCTTGTGGCCACAGGTACGTACGCCCGTGTGTACTGTGCACCGGCCGGCCGGCCGGCGCCGGCCAAGCTTCTGTTTGTTTGTTTGTTTGTTGCTGATGGGTGTGTGTGTGTGTGTCGGCGCAGAGATGGGTGGTCCGGTGGTGGTGGCGGAGGCGCGGACGTGCGAGTCGCAGAGCCACAGGTTCAAGGGGCCATGCGTGCGCAGGTCTAACTGCGCCAACGTCTGCAAGACGGAGGGCTTCCCGGACGGCAAGTGCCGCGGCTTCCGCCGCCGCTGCTTCTGCATCAAGCGGTGCCATCATTAACCCGGCCGCTCTCGCTCGCTCCACGCATGCCGGCCTCTCCCCGGCCGTATCCATCCATCTGCCTGGGAGCCGGCTGATCGATGGTGCGTTGATCGATCGACGCTTCGTGTGGTGTGCATGCGCACGGTGGTTCGCGCGCGTGCATGCCTGATTGTGCCTTCCGTTTGTTGTGTCCATGAATAAAAGTGATGGTGCGTCTTGGTAACTTTTCAGCTTTCAATTGTTCGTGTGGTACGTGTTCAATTGGTGTATGCATGTGCCATCTTTTGATTTGTGTAAGCTTCGGTCCGTCGTATTAATATAAGATGCTTTAGTCAGTAAGATTGATTAGCTGTGGCTAAAGATCTATTGGGTGTGTTTCGCTAGTGTTCCATCTAAAAAGGAACAAGTAATTAAGATTCGGTTCTTCATGTCATTAAGCGGATGTCCAGTGCTTAAATTGTCTCTTCCGAGAGAAGTGGTACATGAATGGTCCTTCAAATTTGAAACCGTGATGGCTAGTTGCTTCCGTACTACACCATGACTATTGACTCGGTATTACCGTCAGACGTCTATAGGGAAAATAGACTTTTACCGAGTAAAAATTCGTGACAGATCCTCCATCGGCAATACTATATTGGAGGACAAACTATTTGTCGTTAATTCTATAGATATACAGGGACTACGTGCCTGCCGGTTATTCTCATTTTAGCCGGACAAACTATCTCACGGGAAAACTTAGGCACAGTCAGAGGCGGAGTCAGAAAGTTTCAAAAAGGGGGTTAAAAACAGACATCCAAAATTATAGACCATGTGGGTCATCGCGGTCTCACGGAGGGTCTTTGCGCTGGGAGGACTGGGTGGGCTCCAGCCCCACCGGTGGCTCCGCCTCTGGGGACAGTACATCTGTCAGCATTAGTTGGTTGGAGGGGAGGGTGCGCCGCGCGTGAACGGAAAACTTTTTTTGTTTTTTTCCGGAGAAAAAACATATCACGAAAATATTTTTTCCATGCTCTGGAGAGCAAACGGACAACGAAAATATTTTTTCCGGGAAAAACGTCACGCGCGTGAACGGAAAATATTTTTTGTCTTTTTTTCGGAGAAAAAACAGACCACGGAAACATTTTTCCCATGCTCCGAAGAGCAAACGGACCACGAAAATATTTTTTTCGGGAAAAACAGAGAAAGGACCTGAACGAAAAATGCAGGGACCTATTTGTTATAATTTTGGATCTGTTTGCTATTTTGAATAAGTAAGAAAGGACTCATTCGCAATTCGTATTTAACGGGAGGCTCTTTGTGTAAAACGACGAACTGAGGACCTAAATGCGAACCGGGGGAAAATATTTTACACTCACAGAAAATTACAAAGGACTTATTCGTAAATGGGAAGGACCTATCCGTAATTCCAAAGAACTGGAGGTTTTTTTTGTAAGAATGGGAGAGAGAGTGGGGGAGATGACGTGGGAGCGTGAGGGTGCCGGAAAGCTTCGAGGAATATAGGGCTTAGTATTTGGGCGCAGCTAGCAGTCCGTGCGTGCCACAGTTCCAAAATCTATACTTTTTTTAAAAAAATACTTTTTAAAAATATATTATTTTTAAGAAAGTTCTCCAAAATTCTCACTTGCAAGCCTCTTGATATATTTATTTATTTTTATTTTTTTTGCAAATTTGTTCCGTTCCGAATGCAATTACAAAAATAATGCTCATCTTGACCGCAGAAGTGCCAGGAGACGACACATGTTCAACTACCACGGAAGAAGGTACCGCACTACGGGAGCTCAAGAGGAGTCCTACCAAGCCATGGCACCTTGGTAGGAGTTGCCGAGGAGTAGCACCTTGGTTGGACAAACTTGATTAATTACTTAGTTAGTTGAGTGATTAATCAAGTAATTAATTGGTTAAATGATTAATTAAGTGGTTAAATTAGTGATTAATTAATTAAAGTGAGACAATTTCTTGCCGAGGAGTGGCACCTCGGTAGGACTTCTTCCGAGATCCTGTAGCACGACACCTCTTGCCGCAATAAGGGAGCACGACAGGTGACATATGTCGCTTGCTGATGCTTCCACGGTCGAGAGAGACTACTTTTATAATTGCGTTCGGAAGGAAGCTATATTTGAAAAAAAAAAATTACCAGAGGCTAAAAAAGTGATGACTTCCCATGAACCTGAATAACTAATTGTGTATGAAATCATGCTTCATAACTTGCAAAGTTGTAATATGAAGAAAATTTTACTTGTTCGTCTGCATGTTAGCTCTTAACCAAAAAAATGTTTTCTAGGCTGCAATATACATCAATGAGACTTGTGCACTGGCATTTGTAGCTATATATTTAAAAGAACATGTTGGGGAGTGTTCTTACTACTTAAGCGGCCGTGTGAAGCTAAATGTAAACATTTGCATTTAGCTTAGCTAAATCTTTACTTTTAAATGGACATGTTACTTGTACTTTACTTTCTCTAGCTGTAGAGGGGTGAGAACCGAACGCAGCGAAAATCAAGTATTGTTTGGTTTGAATCTTAGGAGTACCTTTCTTCAAGAGATTCAAGAGCTAAAGTTTTTTAGGGGTGACTTGGTAATGTAGGATTTACAAAATGAAGATATCATATAAGGTTATTTGTATGATTCTTTTGGTTCAGTGGAATGCTCGTGCATCGGTGGACGTAAGAATTATTGGATGTGAATTTGTGATATGTGCTTGATCTATATGATTCTCTACGAATATTTATTTATTTTGGACATGTTATATGAACAGTGACAAACTATATATCGGCAGAAGTAGGTTATGGCATCAAACTCTATCGGCAAAAGTGTGTGCGGGGAAAAGTTTTTTTTTGTCTTCAAAGCTATAATACAAGGACCAGTCTGTTTGTCGAAAAAGATATATCTATTTGGAAAAAATTTACTGGCATGACTTGTAACGTTAGCTTCTTTCTGTTAAAAAAACTTTTACTGGCCAATAGTTTATCGCCGAAGTGGCTTTTGCTGACAGACAAATTGCCCATAAAATTGCGTCATAGTGTAGTGCCACTGGTGATCGACATGATGCACCATATGTGCAATGGAAGATACGTGTGTCAACACCTGGCGCTAGAGGTGGGCGTCGTGCCGTGCCGTGCCGGCCCGGTCCGGACCCATCGTGCTTCGGGCCGAAACCGTGCCGTGCCACGAGCCCACGACGGCCCATCGTGCCCACCGTGCCGGCCCGACTCACTTTTGGCGAGCCCAAGCCCGGCCCATTTGTGCTTCGTGCCGTGCCGGTCCAAGTCCGACCCATTTTTACTATTGTGACGAACAAAGAAATAAAACAAATCACTACTACTAAACTACCTATTTTAATTACATAAGAGACTAATCACATCAACAAAATGTCAAACATAAATGCAATGCTTGAAGATGCCCTGAATCAACAATATCTGCCAACTTTTAAGCCTTAATCCGTGATTTTGCGTTCGCTCGTTGCAGCAAGACGGCCCGGCTCAAACTGTCGAGCCGTGCCCTGAATCAACAATATCTGCCAACTTTTAAGCCTTAATCCGTGATTTCGCGTTCGCGTCTTGCAGCGCAGACGCCCGGCCAAACTCAAGCCGAGCCGTGCCATGCCGTCGCCGCCGTCGTGCCTGGTTCTCGGCCGGCACGCCCGTCTGATTGCGTCTGTGCTTTGCACCGTGCCATACCATCGCTTCGGGCCGGCCCAAAAGAGTCCGGTCCAAATGCCCACCTCTACCTGGCGCTATACATTACTGATGGGTCTGCTTGGCACTATTCACCCCCACATGTAGGGCCTCTTGGGACACTGGAATCGGAAAAACATAGGATTGAAATGTCGTGGCCTGTTGAATGCTACAGGAAATAAACCACAGGCATTTAAAAGAGGCATTTGGATGACATACTTGATTAGAGATAGAAAGAGAATTCATTGGACCTCTCTTAGGAAAAGATAAAATATGGTCTTCAACTCATGTTTATATTTCTGTGGAATCAGACGGGTATAGGAGTGCATTCCATAGGAATATGATAACTCTACAGCCTATATTCGAAACAACTTTAGGAGAGAAAAAAATCCCAGATTGAAATTCCTTTGATCCAAACAAACACTGAAGTCCCACCTAAAGAGTGCTTGTTCAAACCATCTTACGTTTTACTTTTCTAAACTTGCAGAACTTTGCCAGTTATGCACACCCGAGACTTCCAAACTGATTGCAGGGAACAAAATTTAGCTTTCAAAAATTGGCAGGGGCCGCGCGAACGCGTACCCCCTCTACCACAAATTATGACGTCCACTCTCCCACTTGGGGAGATGGTAGACCAACACTCTCACCAAGTGCAATGTGAGCCGTTGATCTAGGCCACGAGCCTTGCTGATCGCCCGTCGACCCCGTCCAGGTAAGTATGTTGCAACGAGGCCCCAGGCGCTTCTTATATAGCGAGCTCTCTCGCCCCGGCCTCCTCAAGGTGTCGATGTGGTACTAAACATCAGCGGTGGTGCAGCCGTGGGGTGCTGGATCGTGGGCCTATTTTTTGTGCTGGATTTTGGAATCGTAGTGGGCTTTGTATGGCGGGGCCCGGTAGCGCAAGTGGGAATTTTCCGGGTTACGCAATGGTACAGTTTCAAAGTCATTGCCTCATTGGCGTAAAGATTTGTCTTCACTTTAATCTTCTCTTTTTTTTTCCTTTAAAAACTTACTCCGGTAAAAACTCTCAAGGAGAGGAGAGACCAGTAGCATGTTGAGTGTTAATGATCTTAATCCGCTTGAGTATGTACTACTAAACGCTAATGTGGTAATAAACGAGCATGGCAGAAAAGAGTTCCTTTCATTTACCGTTCAAGACAAGCTAGAAAACTACCTTTGCTGAGTTATCGTGATTTCTTTCTTTCTTTTTGGGAGGATCGTGATTCCTATTGGAACACGTCATCCAAGGCACTGTGCCTTCGCCAAAAACGCACATAGACCTCTTTCGCTATGGTTGCACCCGTAGCGTGCATACTTGAGTATATTAATTGACCAAATTATCAGAAGGTTTGCGGATGAGTTCTGGCGAAATTACCATCCATCAATCTCTGAGCAATCGACATCAAAAGACAACCATTCTGCCTAAAAATCAAATCCATAGAAAGGCATGGAACAAAAGGATCACGACGAAGACGATACAGCAGGAACTTCCACTCTATATAAACGGTGTCCCCAAAATGGTTACAATTACACATACAGAGTACAAACAGTGCTAAAGGCTAAAGCTGCTCCCAGTTCCTTGCACAATGATGGGAGTTCGCTTCAACCAACGGCACTTGTATTGTTCAAAACGAAACGAATAACAAACTGGAATGATGCGTAGCTGTTCCATAGATATAATAACTACAAAACAGAAACAAACTCGCTGTACACAAAATACAAAGGATATACCGAAAGTCTGTCCACTTTGTACGTGATGGACAGGAAAAAATGCAGACAAGGCAAACGGCAAACATGCCAATCAAAAAGAGATCTATTGCATGAATTCACTGGAGTTTCCTCAAAGAATCTTGAGAGCCTTGTATTAACAAATATGAGACAGCTCTAGTAACAGCACACATGCATATCATAACTTGGGGGGAGTCCGGCTTCCTGATGCTTTAAAAGGTCCACTCGAACCAAATGGATCGGCTTCATCAAAAGAATCTAACCGACCAAAATTTCTTGAGCTGTTGGCTGAATCAAATCCTGTTACATTCTCACCTTTTGAGCTGCTTATGGAGTCAAACCTGGAAAAGCGACTTTCCTGAGGGAAGAATCCACTGTCTTGGGATCTGATGGAATCATACCTCCCAAAGTTATAAGCAGAGCTATCATCATGACTTTCACTGAATTTTGGTGAGAATCCAGATGTGTATGCAGGGGAGCTTGGAACAGAATCATCAAAGAATGAACTTTTCTTCTTTCCGTACACACTAGCACCACTTGGAGAACCCACCCTAACAGGATTTACACCAAAGTTATCTGACCCAAAGAAAGAGTTATGTGTGCTTCCATGATGGTCAGCCTCCTGTATCAAGATAAAGTTTATCAGAAACAGAAAAGGGGTCAACATGCCAAATCACAAAACTGGAAAGAAGCTGCATAGCTTACAGTGTTCATGGCATTAGATCCCCAAACAGATTCAGTATCTTGGTCATCAAAGTTCCAGGAAGTTTCATCAGCATAGTTGCCACCAAAAATGGATTCAGAACCACCATGATCACTGTGACAAAACAATGATTAATGTCAAAACCTAAAATCCCATGCTTCAATGCCATATTATGTATGCTTTAAATTGAGCATTCTTCAAAAAAAATTTCAGAGAAAACTGTCAGTGTGTGCAGTGTAGAGACTATGTTAACGCATTACTAGGACGTAGTAATAATGCTAAACATCCTACTTAAAGTTGTAAAAACAAAAGGTGTTGAAGAGCTGTCTCCAAATGGCAGGTACAATAAATATGCCATGAATACCAAAAACTTAGCAAAAAAAAAAACATCCACAAAAATTCAGGCAATAGAAGACCATTGTAAAATCAAACGAATCCATAAGCTACTGTTACTGGAGACTACAGTGAGTCAGTGATACTGCAAGCTGACCCATGTCTTATGTTACAGGCAGACCTAATGGCACACAAAACCTAAGCCTCCATCAATTGGAGATGATCCATCACTTCAAGGCTCATAATTAAAAAGGACAAGAATAACACGCCAAATAAGTATGTTGACTTGACAGTTTGTAATGTAACAACCTCAAGCATCAGAATATAGCTCCTTCTGCTCATTTAGACATATATCTCAGCTCTAGAGATCATGTAAGTAGCAAGTCAAAACATTAACGGACAAGGATTCTAAATGAACCAAAATGTAAAAACACGTACCTGTAGCTTTCGCTTTTGCTGGGAGATGAGTCATGCATTGCAAAATGGGAAGACTTGAACGGACTTCCTGAGGCACTTTTCCTGGCACTGCTGGGGGTCCTTACAGATTCCTCACCAAAATCATACCCTAATTCACTCTCAGCCACTTGATCACTACCTCTATAATGTCTCTCATCCTTGATATGACCATTAGAAGATGCAACAGGGGACATCTCATCCATAGAGACGCCATCATTCCAAAGAGATGATGATTTTGCATTTTCAGCAGAAACTGGGTTTTCAACTATTGTACCGTTGTCCTTTACAAGACCAAACCCTGTTATGTCATATGATTTAATTAAGAATACAATAAGATTGAACCGAAATTGGAGGAAATAGGTTGTCCAGGTAGAAGACACTCCATGTCAAAATCTGAACAAATAACTTCTTAAGAGATCAAGAATTCAAGATACGCATAGTTCCACACTAGAAAATTATAGATATAATGGTTCACTACAAAAGAAGCTGACTCCCATGTTATCACAGTATATGAAGCTTTGGATGAAATATGAGTAAACTTTATCTACACAATTTACACTGACAAATTATATCACACTGTAGAATAGACCAGGCTTGGAAATACAGACATGCTTTGCTTATTTTCAGGGGGGAAAATAACTGGTGTAATTGACAAGTTAGAGAGAAGGAAAATGCCAGATATTTTCCTATCGGGTTGATTACTAGTCTGGAGTGTATACTAAAGGCACAGACACTTTGTAAACAGCAGCATGAAAGTCTTGAATTAAAGAAAAATGATGTGCATGAGATACAAAAGTACTCCGACATATAGAAAGACGATGACCAGTTTCACAAATAAATCCACTTCAAGTATGTTTAAGTAACGACATAAAGCAGGATGACATGAAAGTATTTAACCTTCGTCCTCAAATTTGTCCCAGTCTTCATCCCACTCAATTGCTCCCTCTTGCGGCCCAGGTTCCCAACCTAATAAACAAGCACAGAAGTGGTTACTAGATGTGCAGGTTATATCCAAAGACAGCAGGAATTGAAATGAAACAAGGACAATATTTTGTTCTATATATAAACATGTCATCAAACAAGGATTGGAAGATGGAATGTTGGGTACCAGAAGGAAGTTCGACTGATACAGATGACTTCAACTGCAGTACAAAGTACTTGCACCGTTCGTTAAAAGCTTTCTCCATCTCCTCTAACTGATATTGGATTCGATCGGCTCGAACCTAGGAATTCAGTGCACAGTGTTATTTAGAGAGAAGAAAGAATACCTAACAAAGATAGAACATACCTGAAGCAAACCATCCACGCTTCCACCTTGTACCATTTTAATCAGTGCATCATGCAGCTCGACTTTTCTCTCCTAAACAACATCAATCAACTTCAATTCAAGACACAGAAATCCGAAAGAGAGAAGAGAACATAATCAAATGGAAAGGTGGGATGAAAATAAGAACATCTAAGGATGAGATCACAGTAAGAATCTCCAAAAGTTCAAAATCCAAATGGCATTTTTCTAAGGTCTAGTGCAACAAAACCTGAACATCACGAAATGCAGCTTCTTCAACTGCCAGTTTGGAAGCTAACTCTGCTACTTGTTTGTACTTCTCTTCGTATTTCTTAGCTAATGATTCCACCTGAATTAAAATAAACACTATCCATCAGTTTGTTGGGAGAAACAAAGAACATCCTACAACAAAAGATAACTAAACTTGAATTTGCATCCCTCCATTAAAAAAACAGCTATAAAGGTGCGACTACAGTGCTTGCATACATCACAATGTAATAAGCAGTGTTCTGTACCTCACGTTTATCAGAAGATGCCCTTTCTGTAATCTCATTCAGCCTATTGTCACACCGACTTTTATACAGGACCTTCGACCAAAGGAAAACAATAGATTGGAAACATGCATACAAGTCAAAAACTCAAAATCTTATTTTCATTGACCTAATCACTTTACACACGAAAAGTAGCGGCAGATTACAAGTGCAAGTGTGCTTACAAGATCTTGCATCTTTGTGCGGTAGTACTCTAGTTTCTCTCTGGAATCTAGGATCTGCTTCTCCACCTCAACCTTCACAATGCAAGAGACAAAAAAGACAAATTCTTTCAAAGTTCATAAAAGACGGGAAAATAACATAGACTAAGCAACACTTGCAACTACAGAGCAGGACAACAAGCTCTTACTGCCAATTATATAAAGTTGCTTGGAAAGGTGTAAAAAGAGAGACATCAGTTATAAAGGAGTAACTGAAAAGGCCACCCTGACCAGTGACCACGCAATTAAATAAATGCCAAGAAATAAAGTTTACCAAAAAAACTAAATTAAAGTACGAGCATATATTAATCAACTAGATACCATGTGGAGTGGAAACTTGTACAGGACAGTCAGCATGCTTTAGTAGTTGCTATTCATGTGATACTAGTGTGAACTGATAATGACCTCGTAATTCGCAACCAACCCAAGTTCATACATAAGAGAATAAGAGATGTTGGCATATGCTTCTTAAGTTAACTATTGCGATTCCTTAATTTCTATCATATTGGTTGCTTCAAGCATTCAACAAATCAACAATCCCTCTTCTCCAAAACATGCACATATACATGCATAAGCATAATCCCAGCCACCGACTTGCTAGATCATGTATGCAGCATTCTATGAATATATCATATAGATACAGCTGTACTTGCTTAAACAAATAATAAGAGAAGCTTAAAACTATTCTAAATGTACAGAAACTGGCATGGAACACCATAAAACCAGCCTGGTAAAAGTGGAACACAAGTGGTAAATGATCAGCACAGACAATTCATGATTTAAGGGGTCCAATACCTTCTTAGGAGCATCAGCTACCTCCTGCGCAGCACTTTTGTCATCCTTGCTTGCTTGAGCTGCTGCATGATTATCCATACCAGGTATGTGGGATCTTGGTTGCCCTGGTCCGGTGGCCCCATCAGTTTGTGAATGCAAATGTGGTGGCAAGGGTGGCCGCATTCCACCAGCAGACACCCCAGGTGCTCCAGGACCCCTATGTGGTAACCCTATCCCAACATAAAATACATTATGGGCAGCAGACCAAGAAAGCTAAACACAGGATGTTATGTTGCGTTATTGTTATGACTTATGACATGATAACTGAGATTTGGCAGCCAATATAACTATTACCTGGATTTTGTTGCCATGACGGACCATTATATGCTGTTGAAGGCAAGCCTGTTGCCCTTAACAGTGTCTCATCATATTTAAGAGATTCAGGAAGAACCGGAGGTAGAGGAGTTCCAGCTCGGTGCCTCTCCATTAAATAAAGAGCAATGCAAAACTCTCTCAGAGAAAGCATACCATCGTTATCTTGGTCAGATAAGTCCCACACTTGCTTCAGAACCTCTACAAAGTTTAACAGAACAACACTCGCATTAGCCATCTGCAATGGTATGGCACATATTAACGAAACCGTCGTAAAAACAGAAATGAATGAAGTGATAAACTACAATACTAGCATTATGGCAAACAAATGACAGAAAATCAGTGTCAAGCAACGAGTTCAAGCAATAAAGTATATATATAGAACCCCATAACTGAAATGAATTAGAGTATCTTATAGACAGAAATAAGCATGTGAATGCTTAGAAGTTAGAACAGTTAAAAGTCGGTGATGAGATCACACCTCTTGGAAGCCTCCAACTGAGGAACAGAGTGCGAGCTTCTGCACCAGTTATTTTGCCATCTCTGTCCCTATCCACATCCCCAAAGACTTTAGTGTACTTCTGGATGTCAGATTGAGTAACCTTTGGCCATTGAGAAGCTGAATTAGAAACCCCAGTAGAAACACCCGGTGCAGTTGGTGCTGGGACACTTGGCTTTGTGATGGGCTGAGTCTGTGGAGGTTGGCTGCCACCAGAACTCACTGTTGGAGTACCTTGCAGAGAACCAAGCTGTGCTAAATTTGTCAGGTTCTGGGAGCCAGATGGCATGGACAAAAAACTGGAAGAGTTGGGCATCGTGCTTGTTGGAAGTGCGGGTGTGGATACACTCGGTTTTGGCTGAGAAAGAGCAGAGAAGATGTCAGTGCTTGCTCCTGAGCCACTGGAAGGACCATTTCCAGACAGCATCAAAGCTTTTGAATCCTGAGGAAATACAGCACTGTTGCTCTGTGGAGGCAATGATGAAGAGGACATTGCTTGTGCCTGCTGTCCAGGAGCAATGCCCATGGTGCTAGGCAATGCAATACCAAATCCACCTGGTGTTACTTGCGAGGGGGCAACTGCTCCTGGAGTAGCTTGTGAGACACCTCCAGCTGAACCAACATTACCTCCCTGCCAACCAACAGATCCTCCCATGCCACCTCCACCAAGTGGAACTTGATTCATTCCAGTTGCTTGAAGTGATGTTGCTGGAGTTCCCACCTGAGGTGGCCTCATGAAACCAGTACTTGAAGGGGGTAGCTGCTGATTAAAGCCCATGTTAGGATGCTGTGATTGCATACCCCTCGGCCCTGCAAACTGAGTTGGCTGCATAGCACCACCCTGACCTGCAGCTGGCATCATAGGATTGATCCCTTGGGGTCTTGGAACAGCTCCAGTGTTCACCTGCGTCGCACCGCCAATTTGATTGGAAGCCAGCATCATAGCACTTCCCTGGGGCCTCGGGGCGGCGGACGGATTCATCTGTGCTGCTCCAACTTGCCCCAGAGTGGGTGCCATCGCAGCATTCCCTTCGGGCCTAGGAGCACCCGCCGCACCGATATGTGGAGGAGACGGCCCAGTGGCTATCTTCGGAGCTGGAATTCTAGCTGCGGCAGGACCATACAGCGCAGACTGCACTATGTCAGGCGTGAGCTGACGCCCGCTCTGAGCCACGGTGACGAGGCGCAGCGCATTGAAGAACTCCGGCCGGCCGAGGAAGCCGGTTTTGTTCTGATCGGCGTGCATCCATACCTGCACGCACAAGGTTCGATACCAAGAATCCTCAACTCGTTCGAATTCGGGAACGAGAGATCTAATACCATCTACGAAGATCACACCTAAAATTTGGGAGCTCGAATCGGAGAATGGCCATTAGGGGCGCGAATTGGATGCAGGGGGAGGGTTTAGGTCTCACCTGGGCGAGGACTTGCTGCGGCAGGTTGGTGCCCTGGAAGAAGGCGACGGCCTCCTGGCCGCTGATGCGGCCGTCCTGGTTCAAATCCGCGCCGCGGAAGTAGGCCTCGAAGGCCTCCATCCCCTCCATCGCCGGGATCCGAGGTGGAGACCTCGCCAACTGAGGCGCGATTGGGTGGATCTGCCGCGGCGAGCGGTGAGGATCTCGGGGGCGTGTCGCGGGCTGCAGAGCAGGAGCGTCTCTTCTGTGTCTGCGAGGTCAGTAGTTGGGGTCCTCCGGGGGTCGAGGTGGCGAGGGAAAACTTCCTAAGTGACCCCTCGAATTTTTCAAATTTAGAGTTTGCAACTTAGAATATTCTTAAGTGTACTCAGAAGATTGAGGGCCTCTTTGGTTCATGTACCAAGCTTACCATGTTTTATCATAGTTTTTTTTGCCAAACTTGTCTAAGGTTAGATCATCAAAATTGAAGACACACTTTGGCTAGGAAAATGAAGTTTGCCACACTTTTTTGAGCCAATGACGCGCGGGACTAAAATGACAAAAAAGAATCTTGCTACAAGTGTGTCTATGAACCAAACATATGCTTAACTCGATCAAACTTGCTTAACTTAGTGTGTGGCAAATTGTGGCAATGTTTGACTATGAACAAAACAGACCCTGAGTCTCACGAATCTGCAGTTCGAAAGTTTACATTAGATTATTTGCTACTCAATTGGTGTGCCATCTACAAAATTGCATTGGGAGCAACTAGCGCCTAGAAATCGTACGCTCTCCAAGCTATAGGATTTTACTTAAAGATATCAATCTCATTCGTTCCATCTAGTGCAACAACAATTCAATAAGTGCAACAAAACAAAAATATGCCCACCAAAGCTTCGCTCCTTCGGCCGCTGGTCGCTGCGACACCATATATTTGCCAGTCTAGGGGAGGGAAGAGCAGGAGGAGCATGGTTGCAACGACGATTAGCACCAACCGTCAGAGACAAGCCACCGGAGAGGGAGAAATTAGGACTTGAAAAATGGGGATTATGAGGTATAGGTTTGGTGGGTGAATGGATGAGATGTGATCCAGTGTAACAAAAAAAATCCCAGAAGAGCAACAATTAGTTCCTAAGCATGCAATAAATCTTTTTTATCCCAAATGCAACAAACACGAAATCAAGAACAAATGTGCAACAATTTTGAAATATTAAAGCAACAAATACAAGTACCTATTGCAATAAAAATTAACCTTCTTGCAACAATGAAGAAATTATTTAAACATATGGGACATTCCATATTTTGTGATGCAACATTGAGAAACAATTGGTGCAACAATTCGACTTATTGGTTTCAATATTTGGATGAGCATAGAGAAGGATGGGGATGAGACCTTTCGGCTCATGGCCTAGAGTCAAGGAGGATGAACACCGTGATGGGAATCCCGTCGGGGAGGTTAACAACGTGGTCCTCGATTCCTGTCGCCTCATTGATAGGCCTAGATCTGACGAGGGCGAGTCTAGGCCACACCACCACCTCACCATCAGGACAATGCCATTCTCCGCTTGCCTTCTCCTTGCCGATGAGTGCATATATTTATTTGTGCACATATCTCGCATCAACAAGGTTGCAACCTATGATGGCGGAGCTCAAATAGCGCTCGCCAACACCACTATCCATGGCCCCAGAGTGGCAATAGTGGCCTTGAAACTCCCCTTCGTGCGGGATCTAACAATATTGGTGTGCAACAAGAGAGATCAAGAGCGAGAGGGAGTGAGGAGGGAACGAGATGGGAAGAAAAGACAAGAGGAGACAAGGTGATGGTGTAGGAGACGAGAGAGATAAGATTGAGATGGGCACACTAGTACGGATAAGAAATGAGTGGCATGGTTGCATCTGTAGGATCAAGGATAACCGACTAGAGGGGGGTGAATAGGAGGTTATAAAAAATTTTGGCTCTAATTATGACAATTTGACAATTAAAACTAGAAAGAAATTAATTTTCAATTAAGGCCTAGAAAGTTCTAAGTTACTCTAATGTGCACCAACAAAATTAAGACTACAAGCTAAAGAGAACACAATTTAGGAACGCAAAAGAGTGCAAACCACAATTTGAGACACGCAATTTATCCCGTGGTGATCGGAGACTTGCCGGTCCCCCCTACTCCACGTTGAGGTAGCTTGACTCACTTCAAGCCGGCTCCTTGTCTCAATTGAGCCTTTCCTCGTATTTCTCGGGGTAGCTCTTCCCCACTCCGGGTAGGCGAGCTCCTTGCCTTCACAACTGATCGAGTCTTCTCACAAACTCCCTTGAGAAGACCAAGATCAAACTCCTCCAAGCCGTCTAGGAGGCGGCAACCTCCAAGAGTAATAAACTTGGAATTCAATTGAAGACTTGAATGAAACTTATGGCTCAAATGAATGCTTGAAAACAAATCACTCAAACTCTTTTCTCTTTTCCTCCCAAACTTGAGAAATTAATGCTCTAGAGAGAAAAGAGAGTTGCAAATGGCTTAGAATGAGTAAATGTGGTCACCAACCAACACAAGAATGCAGGTGGGGGGGTATTTATAACCTCCCCCACGAAATAGAGCCGTTGGGGAGGTTTTTCAGAAAAAATCAGCCGAAGTCGGCACTACCGCCCTCATAGGGCCGGTAGTGCCGCCCCACCTGCCAACGGTTTTCCCTTTTGCATTAAATGCAATGTCAGTAGCCGTTGCCCTGATAAAATAATTCCGGCACTACCGCTCCAAAATGTCGGTAGTGCCGACTTGCACTTTTCGCAAAAAAAAACTTCCTTCTGAAGAAAAGGAACCGTAGTTATTAGAGTGGTACTGCCGCTTGAAGTCGGCGATCGCCTCAAGATTTCGGTAGTCCGATAGGGTTTTCGGAAAAGCACACGATCCTTTGAAAAATGACTCTGCGGTGTGTGGTGCGATCGCTGCCACAATGGCGATCGCCTAACACACCGGTAGTGCCGATCAGCGGACACAAAGAGCATCTCTCTGTTAAAAGCTGCCGACGTAATATGCCCAGATTACTCATGATGGCCGCAGATCACAGTATACAAATAGTGCCGCTTGAAAGCAGAAACTCTGATTTAAAAGGAATTTTCATGAATGCAACTTTGAGCAAATGTTTTAAAACAAAGTTTGAGCCATCTATGAGTCATTTTAGACTTCAAGCTACTAACCCAAGTCCCTCTTAATAGTACGGTATCTAAAGCTAGGAAATCCGATCTTTTCTCAAAACTTCGAGATCGGTAAAACAAAAGAAAAAACATGATGACCTTTCTTTCCGCTGCTTGATCTTGAGCTTATATACCTCTTCACTTGAGTGAATTTCTCTTGTGCTCAAAACGATGAAGACTAACTCCTTCTTGCAATCTCAAAAGGAAATTGTTAGTCCACAAATAGCTGATTGTCATTAATTACCAAAACAAACGCAAATCGGGGGCCTAGATGCTTCAGCATCCAGCCACATGGTTCAATGCGAGATATGAAGTTGCTTCTGGTGCAGTAAGGAAGGAATAAAGTTGCATGGTCCACATACGTAAAGTGGGTGAACCGTCTGAAGAGTTTTGCCCGCTCCAGACATATGACTGATATCATTTCCCAAATGCATTTTCATCCCTTTATCTTGTTTCTTGGGTTTATAACCTTTCCCCCACTTGACATGCCCATTTTGCCACTTGGGTCACTTTTCTCGTACCTGGCTAGATCAAACCATGCTACCGTTGCCCTCTAGCCCCTCTATCCATCACTACTCCAAGTCGAAGACATCACTTTCTAGCTAGCATAACCACCGTGACTAGGGTGGCAATGGGGCAGGGGTCCTAGGGGGCTCTTCCGCTCCCTGCCCCAACCCCCACTAGGATGGGCTCATCCTGACCCCGCTAGGCCCTCACGAAAAGTTCCCCTATCCCCAGTCCCTGCAAGGATCTAACCCCAAGGGATTCCCACTGGGGATTAAAACATAGTACGTAAATAAGTTTTGTAATAAATAATGTGACTATTTATTAATTTATAAGTAATTATAGCCTCAAAATATATAACCTAATATATATATGACGTAAGATATAAGTAAAATAATATATTATTAGGGAAGAAGTCCATATAACACTGTGAACTTTAGTCAAAAGTCTGTCCGACACCTCAAACTATAAACCAAAAAATTGACCGCCTTGAACTTTACAATCTGATTCAAATAACACCATAACCCAATTTTTCCATAGCGGTATTGCCTGTGTAGCATAATGAGTGAGCGGTTTTGCCATATAAGATGGCAAATTGGCCAGGTTATGTCAATGATAGGTTGGTCCCACATGGGTTTATCTCACACCGAGCTCCCAATCATGCTTCCATGGTTATCGGGCCATGAAGCTCTCTCCATCTATATTTTGATTTAGAAGAAAAGCCCTATAAGCTCCACCTGTAATCCACACAAACTTGCCTAACGTGTCATCCTATGTGGTAAAATTGTCTACTCATCACGCAACGTGGGCAATACCATTATGTGAAACCGAGTCAGAGTGTTATTTGAACATGATGGCAAAATTTGAGGGGTTAAATATATGGTATCATAGTTTAGGGTGCCGAACAAACTTTGGATCAAAGTGCAGGGTGTGTATTTTGATTATTTGTAATAATGAACTAACCATAAGAAATAAAAAAATGAACTAACCAGGCATAGAGCAGCCTGCTGCAGAGTGGGACCGCAGCAGGTCCCATCGCAATCGGGAGGCGTGGCAGCACCTATTGCGGTCCTGCTCTGCAGCAGGTTGGTGGGGCCCACCCCATACTGCTGTTGCGTGTGGCCTGCCGCGTCCAGGGGCGGAACTAGAGATAAAATCATCGGGGTTCACCACTTTATCATATAAGTGATAACAACTTATTATTCTTACTATTTGCTTGTTATTTACCTCCCGGTGTCACAAGATTTAGATTAAGGGGGTTCACATATACTATATGTAGACTAATATGCACTAAATTTTTTTTTTGATCCAGTGTAATTTTTTTTTTGACCCGGTGTCCTGTGACACCGGGTATTCTAATCTACTTCCGCCTCTGGCCGCGTCACCATGCACCTTCTGTGAATGGAGAGCATGGTAGGTGATACGTGTCGTCTGTCGCTGCTGTCGTGATCGGTGAGAGATTCATTTTAGAATTACAATCGCATAGGCTATTTTTGAAAAAAAAAAAAAGGCAGGTGGGGCCAATTATGCCCAGGCTTCACGGAGTGTGATGCTGCTGTTGCATTACAGCCACAAACTGACTAGCATAGACCGTAAGATCGACATGAAAACCACGCAAGGCTTCACTCTTCTTTGCTTCTTAATTTCTTATGCATCTTCTTAGGACAGATTCAGTATCCTTCCACACACAAACTTAGGTACATTTCTCACTCACCAACACCTGATCACAAATCCGGCATGCACTCTGAAAAGCGGGGAAAAAACACCCCAAAATGTACAAGTATACTCATAAGAAGAGTTCCATCTGCAGGCCAATCAGTCGCCTACGTCGAGGAGCACGTCCCACACCGTCTCGTCAACCAGCTCGTCCAGTATCTCCGCCTCCATCTCCCCGCCCACCGCGTCGACGTCCCCATGGAACACGCCGTTCCACGACGACAAGCTCAGGTCGCGGCCGATCAGCCCGTCCACGGAGTTGGATGCGTCTCTCGGTGGTTCCAGCCACATCTGCACGGCTTTCCACAGCCCGTCCAGTAGCCTTTTGCCACTGGGGCCTCTTCGTGGCGCTGCGTACCACTTGCTGAACGTGCACAGTGTCGTCGAGTCATGGACGACTCGAGGCAGTGCCTCGTTTACCAGGTCGAAGAGGAGCCGGTGGTCGACGGTGGCTGCAGCGTCCCAGTCGGAAGCCGGAGCTGAGAATGACGAGTCAACTTCCTCGAACACCCACTTGGGGATCGGCTTCACCTCGCAGTCTGAGAAGAAGTGGTCGGAGTTCTGGCTCTGTCCGTACAGACCGGCAACGACAAGAACAGCTCTGATGAAAGCTTTCACGGGGTGATCCATCTCGGCCGTATCGTCGTCGTCCTGAACATGGCTTGTCTCAGCGAGTTCTTTAGTTTGGACTTGTTCTGCTAAGTTTCCTGGTTCTGCAACCAGTTCTTTGATTAGAACTCGAGAGAAAAAAAAACTGCTGAACACTGCATTCAGTGTGCCATCACACTGAAACGTAACTGCTGAACACAGCAATGCGTGTGCCACTGCCATCCATATATATTCAGAAACGAGCAGCAGTTGCTACTTACCAGAAGCACTTGAGCTCATGTCCTTGGCAGCCGCCGCCGCCTTCAAGGGAGACCGGTGCTCGCTGAAGGAAGCCTCCAATGGCGACACAGGGCTCGGGTAACCTCCCCTGATCATCTCATCAGTAGGGCTGCTGCACCACGACGCCGGGCTCGGCGGCACCTCGGTGGAGTTCTCCTGCCATCAAGCAAGCAGCAGTCCCATGTCAGATTGCGCTGACTCCGAAACAAGAATCCTAAAACAGCAAGTGTTCACAGCATTGCCTCACCTGCAGGACGCCGGGGTGTATGAGAACTGAAGGGGCAGTGACCAGCGTGCCGATCGGACGGAGGTCGTCCGGGAACGGCTCGTCGGCCGAGTGAAGCTTCTTGCCGAACAGCTTTCCCCTCAGCCCCAGGTTCTGCCTCAGGTTGGACACCCTGCCTTTGATGTTGAACGCGTCCTTCCTCACTTTCCTCTCTTCCGACGATGTCTTGTTCCCGTAGCCTTCGTGCTTGCGCTGCAGCCGTGCTCCGGTGAGCACTCGCGGCTCCTCCGAGAGAAGCTTCACGAAGGTGGTCCCCGACACCGGCGCAGAGAACGACCTGATGAGGTTTCTTGGCGACACCGGGTCGGAGTCGACTACCGGAGCTGAGGTCTTGAATCCATGTCTGAAGGACCTGACGTCGGACTCGATCGCGCACTTCTTTTCCTCCTTGCTCCTTATCTTACCCTTTCTTGCCATGTCGCGTCTCGGCTTCGGTCTCGGTTCTTCGTCGAACGACATCGAAGCGGCCCTTCTCCGGTGAGAGAACGGGGGCTCAGTTTCCGGCTCCCTTCTAAGCACGTTCTTCAGTCTGTCAGACAATTGCTTCCTGGCGTCTCTGCAGATGTAGTCCATTTGGATCTGCCCGTTGAGCGGGACGTCGCT
Organism: Rhipidocladum racemiflorum; assembly: GCA_036346355.1. Classification (NCBI taxonomy): domain Eukaryota; kingdom Viridiplantae; phylum Streptophyta; class Magnoliopsida; order Poales; family Poaceae; genus Rhipidocladum; species Rhipidocladum racemiflorum. The sequence continues at coordinate 83,892,716 of CM070573.1, read as the reverse complement.
GCGGTACGACCGTGTGGATTCCGAACGTACCAGCGCCGGGTGCAAGTCCTTCGTGACAGTCTCCCTGATCTGGTTGGCAATGCTCCGTGCAATCTGCTTCGGGTTAGCCGGGATGTCGGCGCCCGCCCACCGGTCCGCCTTGTCGTCGGTGGCCATTCTCCCTTCGAGCTCAGTCTTTAGCCTCCTCTTCACCTCCTCAAGGAAGGCTTCCATGTTGTTCTCCTTCTTCACCAGCTCAGGCGACCCCAACGACGACTCCTCGATGTCCTCGGTGCTCATCTCCGGGCAGGGCTTCAGAATCACTATCCTCGTCGGCGACAACGACCTCTCCTCCTCGTGGTAGAACCTCGAGAGCGGTAACCTTGTAGAACTGGAGTCTGCACTTGTCACAGAGAATGTACGGCTTCCGGAGATGGATGTGCCGCTCTCCTTGCTTCTCCTCCAATGCACATCGTCATTGGAGTGCATATGCTTGTTGGCATCTTTCCCCCTGTGCTGGTACCTGTACGGCACGATGTCCTTGCACTTGTCGTCGTCGAGATTGCTTTCCAATTCCAGAGTTCTTGAATGCTCCCACAGCCTGTTCGCCTGCCACGCCTGGAACTCCTTCTTGAACTTCTGCAGCTCCTCCTCCTGCGGGTGCTCTCGCGGCTGCGGTTTACTCCATGCCGTGCTACTCCTCTTGCTCAGCTGGCCAAAAAGCTCCCTCTCCTCGTCGTAGGCGCGGATTTCTTGTTTCGGTGCATGCTTGATGGAGTCCTTATGCTTGGTTGAGATGATTTCAGTGGGATCTCTTCTTGGCATTGACCTTGTGATGATCTCTTGTCTTCTTTCCTCCGAATGGCCGACGAGTCCAGTGCTGGTGTTCAGTGGTGGCGAGTCCATGCCCATCAATCTGGCGATGACACTGGGTCTCTTCTGACCTTCACTTGTTCTGAAGGATATGTCCTCATGGATAAGCTTCTTGATCGGAGCTGAGCTGTGGTTGAAGCCTGCTTTTGGGTATTGCCTCATGTTGCAAGAATACTGCACAAAATTACAGGGACCTTAATCAGATGATTGCAAAAGTTCTAGCTAGTTAGCTCTTGCACAATGATTATGTACTACAATTTTCACATATCAACAACTCAACATGGCTTCCTCTCTCTCAAAAGAAAATCTACATTGATTGAGACTACTCTCGCTGTGCCTAATGAGAAATCTACCCATAGAAACATGCCAACGATGAATAGAGCCGAAGACTAGCTAGTAAAGCAAACAGGTGATGTACCCAACAGTAGATGGGGATCCACTGTTTGACACAATTATTAATGCATGTTTTGTGTTGTCTTCTCCGTCGACAACAATCAAGTACAAGTACACCTAGCAACAACGTTACCAAGACGAGACTTTTTATTTTCCTAGGAGGTACAAACCTTTACTCTTTAAACTTTTGACTTTTGGTATCTCTTAATACTATCATAATATAAATTTTAGTACCTACCAAGGATGATAAAAAATCTGTACCTAGGCATACAGAGAGCAAAAGTAGGTATCTCATCTGTCAAGAATGATCTAACTACTTTGGTGTTTTGCCGCAGAAAATGAACTGTTTATCATTGAAAAGACAGGTTCTTTTCTGGAAACAGAAAATATGCAAAGAATTACTCTGACAGAGCAGTAATGAAATATACAAGACTCACCGGGACATCTTCTTGGAAGACGCCGTAACAGTGGCGCGCCTCCAAGGTGAACTCCATGCTATTTCTTGGAGCTTCAAATCCTGAAATTCCAGACACGAATACACGGATGAATTAATATGCTCCAAATTCAATCACCAAAAAAGCCGAGAAATATAAGAAAGAGTCTTAATCAACTCTTTTCATTTTAAGTTAACTATTTAGCAGCATCCAACAAAGACGTTAGTGTGCACTTGCCCTGACGACTTGATGATTCAGAATTTCAGGCCAAAACCATGTGTAAGTTGGACAGAGAGAAATGAATCACCATATATCACCGTACCATCGCCCTGCCTCTTGTGCGTCCACTTCCTTGAGGTGCTGGCATGAGAGAAGTCCAGATACTGCAGCATGATGGCACCTGCCACAGAGATCCAGCAGTATGCTTCGATGGAGAGAATAGGATCTCTGAAGGCCGAATGAGGTAGACCTTACCGTCCTGTAAAACAATGCAAGATATTATGTCAGATTCTGCAGAAAATAAGTCATAACAGAGTGCTAACCACGAACTCTCATTAGCATTACGATTTCTTTCCAGCAAATGAAATCAATCTGATATGCATCAGAATGCAAAGAAGTCCATGGAAGAAGACCCCAACCAAAAACCCAAATTTCAATGCCATTACGGAACGAGATGCATATCTGTTTTTTTATTAGGAAAAGATGCATATTTCTAATCACCATGAACTCACAATCATCAAAGGAAGCAGAAGAGGATCCATCTGAGAGCTTTCTTGAATTCATTTTGAAGGAATCATCCAAACACCTCAGCACATGAACAGAAGCAAATGATGATCCAGAAAAGTCAACATGGTGGGAAGTTGAACCCCACCACGTGCAAGCAGATCACAAGAAACCGCATTCCTCCGGCTCCGAGAACAAGAAAAGATCCAGAAGCAAGAACTAAACGGATTGAAACAAAATAAACTTGCATGCAAACAACAACACACAAAGCAAGAAACTGACGAAGCAAGAAGAGTAGGCTACATTCAAGGATCTTCTTCCGTCTGCTCTCTGCAATTAGGATGCAACTCCCGGCGATGGGCCGCCGCCGATCAGCGAAGGAAGAAGCAGGTCTTGCTCTTGCTTCTCCAGCCGAGGAAACGGGTCTCTCGCAGGGGTGAGAAGAGATGCCGCGAGCTTCTTCTTGACGAGCTTATGCCGGTAGTATAGTAATTACATCCCATGAACAGGAAGGAAAGCAATAGCCGGGAAAGCGAAAGCTTCTCCCTTTCCTTTTCCTTCCCCACACCCACTCTCCTTTCGGTTTTCCTTTGCCTTTATTATTCCTTCTCGCCATCTTCCCCCTGCCACTTCTACGTTCTACCACTTCGATTGTCCCTGATGACATAAACCCTTTTAGCTTCTAACCTCTTAGACATTTTTAACAGATGATGGGTTGGCATTCTTGCATGCATGCCCTGCCCTGCATTTCCTGCAAGTTCCACAGTTTAACCATCATAAGCGTCGCATTGTTAATTCTGATGGTTAAAATGAGATGGTGGATTCTTCAGTGGCGACCTTTCCTCTAGGATGGTGAAAAATCATCAACCACTTGTAGGCAATAACTTCTATCATCAGAAAAGTGATAATGGAAAGAGCAAAAAGGTTGAGCGGTGCTTATATGAATTCTTTCCCAATACAAGTTGCATAAATCTAAAAAAAATAAAAGATTGGGTAATCATTATCTATCATTTATTTGTGCTTTAACATTTATATAACTTTAAAATAGTAGTACATAGAGGCACCCTCAAAAAGTTTTGTGTGGTTGCATATCAAAATGGCAACTTTCCACGAGGTCTTGCATGGAAGATTCTCTCACACGTACCAGCAGGTAAAAGGAGGAGGCTAGTAAACAAGGGGAAGAAGAGCTTTTGGTGTGCCAGTATTTTTAGCTTGGGAGGACAGCTCAGGGATGCGAGGACTCTAGTTGGCGCATCACACGCTTTGATCTTTTTCCGTTTCCTTAGTCGCACGAGGCAGTTCCTCCATTTGGCGCCATTTCGTGAACTGTCCCGGGCCGTACCAGGGGTTTGGGTTGCAGTCAGAGAGACTCAGCAGTTATCTCTCTCTTCCTCCCGTGTTAGTCAGCATCATGTGGGAATCGGATGAGATGTTCCCTCTTTAAATATTTAACAGCAGAATCACTTCAGGCACTCCAAGCGCACCACAGTTTATCAAATAAAACCAGTGCATGAATGAAAAGCCAATTTATTTTTCTTGGTAGCACATGTAATCTGCTTATAAATCCATGTACCATACATGCGATGCCTCCGGAGGCTTATCTAAAACATAAAGATAATTTTTACAGACCTTTAAAACAATACTATGTCGAATTTTTTTTATTGGAAAAAACATGCCTATGTACATCCAGGTCGGTCTCAGCAACTCTAAAAGCACGCGCAAGCGTATCATCGGCGTGATGCATAAATATTTGGAGCGGAAATACCCAAGCCTAAAGAGCAACCTCACCACGTACGGCTGTTTGCTGGTGTCCGCCCACGGAGCATCGGCACAGCAATGGCGCCCGGGGCACACTTCGCGAGGATTGCCGGATCGGTGTCATGCACCAACGACCCGGGGGGAATTAAGATCCTCTTACTTACATGTGGAATCCACATGTTAGTGACTCAACGTCAGAGAACACGCTCGGAAGGTGAGAGAGAGAGACGCGCCCCCACGGAGCATCGGCACAGCAATGGCGCCCGGGGCACACTTCGCGAGGATTGCCGGATCGGTGTCATGCACCAACGACCCGGGGGGAATTGAGATCCTCTTACTTACATGTGGGGTCCACTAACATACATGTTAGTGACTCAACGTCAGAGAACACGCTCGGAGTGTGAGAGAGAGAGACCCTAGGCGCGAGAGCGACGGGTGATGAGAAGGATTTCGCGTGATCAGAATGTTGGTGACGTCCTTGGGGTAGCTGCATGCAGCACATGCTCGCCTTGAGCTAGTAAGTAGTAACAGCTGCTTTGTTGTAAGTGTCGTACGTACAGATGGGGCTGGCTGGCTTGCTTGCTGGGAGGTTAGTTGCCACCAGCAATGAAATTACAGAAGAGCGTGTAGATCTGATGGTCCATTATAGTACGCAGCAGCAAGGAGCAGCACTGGGCGGCCACTGTATTATTGCCTCTTCATTCTATCTTCTACATATCTCACCAAACTGCCAGCTGAAACAGCTATTGGACAGTCCCCATGTTTTCCTTGCCGTCTCCAGTGTTTTGTCCATGGCATTGCAAAAAAAGGGGATGGCATGCAGTGCAGGATAGGAGTCGGAGATGTAGTAACGCACGAATCAAATGGCAAGCTTCGAGATGAACAGTAGAGGGAAGCACAGCTTATTGGAGGAAAACTTGCTTTATGTTGGATTTCTCAAGGACATTAACCAAACAATATTCCTGCAGCATACAGAAGAGCACAGGGTACTTTCGGTAGGGAGATCAAACTTCTTTCTGTTCTAAAAGTTTGGTTGGGGTTTATGAAATGGCGTGCATGCATGCACAACCATCATTCCTCATTACTAAACTAAACATGCAAACGAGAAGAAAAATCATACCTGGGAGTTAAACAAGTTAACCGGTGACCCTCCTTGACGAAGAGATCACATGGTGGGGCTCCCATCGAATCAATACCATTCAGTTCCTCCCCACACTGCCTAAAGCAAAGGGCAATAAGGTAATCTCTGGGCTGTCCACTCAGAAAACTTATTGTTCAACAATATTTTCTCAGAAGCAGAACAGTATGGACATTTCAGACCAAACACACTTGTGCACAAAGAATAGGCAACTATTTATGAGTTTGTCAGTTGAGAATTTTAGTCCATCTCAAATGACTATTCAGACTAAATTCACGGCTACTAGACGTGAATTTCCCAACTATTAAATAGGCTAATGGGCCAACAAACCGGAATGCATTTGTCCTTGAAATTCTTCACTTCTTCCAGCTCCATCTTACATGTATTACACAGTATTCAGTCTGCAGCTCCGCATACGCATACTTTGCACGCTGAAGCACATATTTTACAGACAAAACGGACCGCCGAATCTGTTGAGAGATTGTCTTGCACTTTCTGCCTTCAAAAACATTGTCAACAAGTAAAGGAATAGATGGTCCTTGATTCACTTGCTTTCACTCGTTAAAACCTAAAAACTCTGCTTAGATGGTCCTTGATTCACTTGCCATTTGCTAATATAACCAAAACTCAGAGCATTGGCATTTAATGGCATCTTTCTGCAAGGGCTTAACCGCTTAATTAAGGGGAACTGGGGCTCAGTGGGTTGTAAAGGGGTGCCACTATCAGTACACTGCACTTTAATTCTGTGCCCATATCAATGAAAAGCTTGTGCATCTTTGGGTGAAAATTCTCTGTGATCATTCAGATCAAGAGCCCCAGCAGGAACATGTGTCATGTGAAGTTGGTGCTTCCTTCTGGGATAAGCCCTACTGAATTAGTACGTGTCTTAGCAGCAGTGGTCCAAAACGCTGGAAGAATTGCAGAGGGAAGAGAGAACCATCTTTGCCCTGTCAGACTGTCACCTATGCATGGCTTTTACACGCATCTAATTATGAGATTGAGAAGGCTAACCTATTTGTACTGTTTTTTTTTTCTTAATAGGTGTGATCATTGTGCAAAGCTGCTGTTGATGGATTTTGAGATCTAAAACTCAGTTTGTTATTCTCTTTTGATTTTTGTGATGCATTGGCTGGGGTCTGCTTGTACTGCACTTCAGGATCAGAAAAGATATATCCGTATTTAGAATCAGATTTGTTCTGGTAGCGAATTAGAACTTCGGGCTTTTAGAACGGGCGATACTAATTTTGCTAGTCCTTAATCCAATTCATGTCTGAAAAGAATTAAACGTGCTTCCACCCATAAGACTACATGATGTCTTTTGAACTAAACTATCTCTCATGATTCACGTTCAAATAGTCATTACCATTCATGGTTACATACTCTGATTAGGAGAAGCCACAAGTTTTGGGCAATATTCCGCTTTGAAGTCTCTAAATCAAGCTAGGCCATGCGCATTTTGACTATTCAACTTGATTGTCATTTCAAGTACTTGGTCATATTTCACAGGCAAAACAAGAGTAAAACCAGTGGCAATAACTAAATAATAGCAGTCAGCAAGCAGTTTGCCAATGATGTAAAACGTACAGTGAGGATACAAAACCAGGCCGGAGACATCATGGGACCAAAATATGCAAGCAATAATGGCCTACTAGCAAATATGTTGTGCAAACCATGTGATACTTGTTGCAGAGGTCACAACATGCTAAATGCATCATTACAAGCATGGACGTTGCGATGATAAAAACTTAATCCAATGAACGAGAATACATGATTAAAAAACATACACAAAACTCATTAAAAATGAATAAAAAGCTTATTATTTTTTTAGATTTAACCAATAACGCAGAAGAACATAGTTTGCCCACTGTCATTCCATGGTCGATGAACTTTGGAAAGACAATTCAGTTACAACACTTTCAGACTTGATAAGACACTCTGTTACAGGCCACTAGTTTATGAGGCAATTACTAAAAGAAAACTTCTACTGTTTTTGCATAAAAGAAAGATGCAGTTTTATGCATTACGCGAGACTAACAAAATCAGCACAATTAGGGGATAGTAAATCACCTCTTCTGCAACAAATTGCTCAACTGGTTGTAGATGCCCTCTCTCATGGTATCCCTATTACCAGAATTTAAGGTGAAAACAACTGCTCCAAGATGATTCCTCAACCTTGCAACTGCATTTTTTTTTTTTTTTTTTGGGGGGGGGGGGGGGCATGGACTTTATTGAAGGATTACCGAGGTCAGAGGTTATGACGTGATCATGGTGGTGGTTGACCGGCTCACAAAGTACGCTCACTTCCTCCCTCTCAGACATCCATTCACTGCTCAAAAGGTCACAGAAGTATTCCTAGATCAAGTGGTTAAGTTGCACGGGGTGCCAAAGACTATTACCTCAAATCGGGACAAGATATTTACCAGCGTGATCTAGCGAGAACTGTTCAAGGCATTGAATACTAAGTTGCAGTACATCACGTCCTATCACCCACAAACCAATGGGCAGAGTGGGCGAGTTAATCAGTGCTTAGAAATGCATTTGAGGTGTGTGGTTCATGATGCACCAGGAAAGTGGAGAAATTGGTTACCCTGGCAGAATTCTGGTATAACGCGAGTTTTCATACCTCATTGAGATGTTCACCATTCAAAGCAATGTATGGGCAAGAACCCAATTATGGCACTATACCTCCAATCAGCACCAATGAGCCTACAGAAGTTAATGACATGCTACACAACCGAGAAAGGTATACTGAAATCATCAAGCAACAGCTAGAGCTCAGAACTGAATGAAGTGCAAGTGGATAAAAACCGGCAAGAGCGACAATTTCAAGTTGGAGAAAGGGTATTGCTGAAGTTACAGCCATACGCTCAGACTTCGCTTGTGAATAGCCCTTTTCCCAAGCTAGCCTACAAGTTTTACGGTCCATACTCGATACTGGAAAGAATCGGGCAAGCCGCCTATAAATTGGATTTACCAGCTGAAAGTTAGATCCATCTAGTGTTCCATGTTTCCCAATTGAAGGGTCTTAATCCAGACTATTCACCAGTATTTGCGGAGCTGCCGAAATTGGTGGAGCTAGATTCAAGTCCAACCAAGCCAGAGGGGGTACTGGAACGGCGGTTGGTGAAGAAAGGCAATACCGCTATAGCCCAAAGATTGATCAAATGAATGGGAGTACCAGTAGAAGCCGCAACTTGGGAAGATTTGAACTTGCTTCGCAAACGATATCCTACTGCCGTTGCTTGGGGACAAGCAAACTCTTCAGGAGGGGTGATGTCATGGACGGTACAGATCAGCAGAGGGAATCGAACGGATGAGGCAGCGGGCGGTAATTGTCGAAGTCTTACTGTAGTGGTAATGTGTTGTCAAATGAAACCTGAAATCGGTATTTACTTGTCTGGGGGAATCACTGGGTAGGGGAAGGGAAACTAGAACTACCGCTTCTAGTCCAGGGTATATAAACCCATGTAACAGAATGGTAAAGGCTCATGGAATGAATGAAGTTTGTTACCATCTTTCTTGTTCTTTCTTCTTCCTCCTGCGATATTCTCCGTTCCTCTTCTCTGGCTGAAGCGATCTCACGGGACACAAGCTCGGTGGCCAAGGGATGTAACAATAATGTATAAAGCAATTTCTTGGATCTATAACAAATGTACCGGAATGCAGCATCCTCAAATACCAGTGACTGAATTGGTTGTCAAAGGCAATGAAGGAAATGGTACTTTATACAATACATGTACAATTTAATAATCACTAGCCTCTGTCAAGCTGCAGATTAGGAAAAGATGGTACCTCCAGGAATGTCTCGGCCATATCTTGGCACTGGTATGGTAGCCAGCACTGGGATGTTGGATTCAATAACTCTCATCACAGCAGGGAAAAATGCTGAACTGAACAACTCCATTTTACCCACTTCATCAATGAGGAAAAGATCCATGTGTTCTTTGACCTGATATGTTAAAAGAAATATTAAGTTAGTGCCTCCAATTCACATAGTAAATGGTAATATGACAGACTATTCTGATCATCGTGCAACTAACATTCATAACCCTCATTTGGAGCTCAATACTTGAAATATGATCCTTGAGATTTGAGAGCTCAGAACTGCTTACCTGCAACTCAGGCAGTGCTGACGATTCCAAAGATGCTACATCCACTTTGTACTTCCCAACAGTAGGCCATCTTACAGACTCAGGGCTGCAATATACCACAAATTTAGAAGGCATAATTGGCTAGACTAAAATTATTCAATAAAGATACATTAAGATTGGATTAACAAGACGTTCAAATCTAAGAAGTATCTAATGGAGGCCATAAGTCAAACCTTTGACCAAACTTAATTAGCAGCTAAGCAGTAACATGGCAGAACACTAGACAGGCAAAATGCAACAGAAGGTAAAAAAAAACTTTTCTAAGCTGTCATATTCTAACCAATTGGTATTCCGCAGGGCAGAAATGCCAAAAAGAATCCCTGACGCTTCAAATTAACGATAGTGACATTAACTAGCCTCACAAATATGGAGTTGAGAAGAGTGTCACAAATCGGAGACATGGGCAAGTGGCCTGATAAGCTGAATATCGACTAAGGGGCATTATTATCCCATCATTGGCACTTCGAAGGTATGAAACTGTCACAAAAGAGCAACATAGATTGGTTTAAGAAAGTTATGACTGTGCCCATCACTTGGAAAGGGAACTCCATTAACATCAACCATGGATTTTAACTAGAGTCGCAGGTAAGCTGCCTGAAACGACGATCTGGTATGCAGGCTATTTGCAAGACATGCAGCAATGCAGTGCTTGAACTACGGCTCAACTATTCACATAGTCGGATAATTTCCATAGTACAGCAGCACGAGTAGGAAGTGACACACCCAATTTCAAACGTTTCAGCACCTAATCTTCTTTTACAATATATCATTCTCTCGTTGTACAGATGCTAAACAAGGAATTTAAATCAATCATAATAACAAACCGAACCCTACCGGCTACATATCCTGTGCACATATGCAATAATTAAATCCGAGCCGTCCAGATCTCATCCAACGGTGTCTCTATCGAGGTGGTAATTGCAAATCTGTGCACATTTTGCAATTATTACCCCGATGAAACTATCGTTGGATAAGATCTGAACGGCTCGGATTTAATTATTGCACGTGTCACTATGTGCGGATATTCGCAACCCTACCTAGGCATCTTGGAGGAGGCGAGCGGCCCGCTTCTCCCTCACCTCCCCTATAAGCAGATAACACGAAAATGAGTGAAAATTCCGGTCGCGAACAGCACAGGAGAATGAATCAGAGTTCGACAGGGCAAGGTAAGCCAGTACGGGTGTAGAAGCCGCGAATGGTGAGGTGCGGGTGGGATGCCCTGAGGGCTTCGAACACCCGCGTGACCAGAGTCGTCTTCCCCACGCCCTGCAAGCAGCGGCGCCCGAGATCGTGGTGGTGAGGCGGTTGTTGGGGGAGGGTGGTTTTGTGCAGGGTTTGTGGGGCTTGCGTACCGGTGGTCCGGTGACGAGGAGACACCTAGACGGCGCGGCGGCCATCGGGTTCGCCGGTTCGGCGAGGCAGGAGACGGTGTCTGCCGCAGCAGGAGTGGCTGGCGACGGCAGCCGCGGCACGGCGCGGCGGTCGCGTCGAGGCAGGTGGTGCCGTTCTGAGTTACCTGTCCCACACACCAGACAACACAGGAGACGGAAGCGATGATTTCACAGATCTACGTAACTATCACGTGAAGGCGGAAATGCGATGCTTGTCCTTGTATGGGCTAGGTGGGCTCAATTATTATGGGCTACCTCGCAAGCAAGTGTAGGTAATAGAGTGGACTGTCTCAACAGGCCGTCTAAACAAGGTTTCATAATATATATGTATTTTTATCAACGATGATAGCAACATATACCATGACATAATCGTATTGATAACTCCCAGAAGAAAATCCAAAAGGCCAGCCCTGAATGTAGCTGTCCTCCAACCATTACAAACAGGTAACAGCATACATCTCAGCCTCACCATCTCATGCTCGAAAAGATCTACTAGTGAGTAGTGACACAGATCAATACTCGTTCGATCGTTTTCGATTAATAACCTTCTTAAAATGGTAATGTGTTTGGATGGGCTAAAGCTAATCGTTAGCTGGCTAATGGCTAGAGTTAATTGTTAGCTAGCTAATGACTAGCCCATCTAAAATTAGCAAAGGGCTATTTGGATACATAGCTAATGGTTAGGCTAATTTCTTAGAAAAGCCATGTTTGCCTCTCGTAACGGAATGGGGAGCAGACGCACGGGTGAGGAAGTGAGGATAAAGCCAGCGCGAGGGTATTTCAGACTTTTCTCAGCGTGTTACCTACTATTAGCCCAAATTAGCTTCCATCCACCAGCTAATGGGCTAATTGTTAGCCGAGGAGTTAGCTAAAAATTAGTTCACCTACTAGTCTTGCTGTTTTAGCAAGTTAACAATTAGTTTAGGTATCCAAATATGGTCTAAAACACTGGATGGGCGGGCCGTCCAATTAAAAAGAAAAACATGTGCCACTGACAGCTGGGCCCGCACCCCTCCAGCTAGAAAACAACTACCCACACGACCCACGGGACACCCACCAATCAGCTCCGCCCACGACACGCGCGCGCCCGGCCCCATCCTCACCAAACGTGCCCGAGGCCGGCCGATCAGAAACCGATAACACAAACCAGCCGAGCCGATCTCACTTCCATGTGGACCCGACCTTTCTGCCCCACATGTCATGGGTCAATCGAGCCCGAACTACCCGGGCGCAACCGAAAGGCCCCAGGAAAAATACCATACGCACGCGAAGCCACACGCACTCCGACCCGTTCCTAGGCAGGCCATCACACCACCACCACCTCCCCCTCCCCCTCCCTTCCCACCTCGCCGCCGCCGCCGTTGCGGCCTCCGATGGCGAAGACCCGCAAGCCTGTGCCTGTGCCTGCGCCACCGCCCCCTCCGCCGCCGCCACCCCCAGAAGAAACCCCATCCCCACCGAGGCGGCCCAAGAAGAAGGGCCGCCCCTCCCTCCTCGACCTCCAGCGCCGCAGCCTCCGCCTCCAGGCCCAAAACCCTAACCCCACCCCCTCCCCCTCCGGGCGGGACCCCAACCCCTCCGACGAAGATGACGATGGGGGCGGGAGCGGGCGGCGGCGGCAGAAGCGGCTCAAGAGCGTCCTCTCCGGCGACGCCGAGGTCGGGGCTCCTCCTCCCTCGCGCCAAATTTCGAAATTCCCGGGGTTTTGGGGGCTCCAGGACGGGGTTTTGGGGCCGCGGGACACGCGGCGATGCGGAGCCGTAGTGGTTGGATCTGCGGGTTTGGATTTTTTTTTGTGGGGGTCTCGCTGTACGGCTCGCCCCGCTGTGGGGAATCTGGCGGGAGGAGATATCAGTGCGACTGTGTGAGTGGCTGTTGGGGATTTTTTGCTTCTTGGTCTCTTGGAGAACGTTGCTTTTTTGGGCGGCTATGGATTTTTTTTTCTTTTCCTTCGGGTTTCCTCTGGAGCCTGTCCGGGTCTAGGGATCTTGACCTCGTCAGCGCTTTAATCCTTTCCTCCTTGAACGGAACAGTGCGCGGATCTGACAAGTTTTTGACGGATTTGACCGCTTTTTTCTCTGGTGAACGGGTTGCAAGCACTGTCGGGAGTGTGAAAAGCAGGGAAAAGTCGTCGTTTTTATTATGCAAAGACAAGATTTTTGCTCCAATTCCCACTCGATTGTGTTAAAGCTGACGTTTTAAGTCAACATCTTCACGCAAGAGTGCGATTTTGTGGCGAATTCCAGCCCTAATTGTTTGCTCTTTGCTGCTGCTGCTGCAGGAGGAGGCGGGGGAGGAGAAGAAGGATGCGGCGAAAGCGACGGGGAAAGGTGAGGCTTGGAGGGAAGGAAGCATTAGTGTTGCAGTGGTTAAAGAATTTGAAAAAAAAATTCCTGCGTTAACGTTGCTTGCGCTACTTGTGGGAGCAGGGGGCGCTGCGTCGGATGGCGGGCCCACGGGGACTCCCCTCCCGGACAAAAAGTTGCTGCTCTTCATCCTCCACAGGCTCCAGAAGTGAGTGCCCCGGCCCCATCCAGATGTAGTTTTCGTCCAATAAGAGCCTCGGCCTTGCCTCTGATTGCTTCAGCTATGTGTGTGTGTTTCTCTACCTTGCACTACTCCCAGGAAGGATACTTATGGAGTTTTCTCGGACCCCGTCGACCCGGAGGAGGTGAGCAGTTAAGCTCTAGCTCTGCTGTGTTGTTAGATTGTAGTGTTGATGCTGATACCAGCGTTTTGCTGTTTATGTTGTGCGTGCCTGCAGCTTCCCGATTACCATGAGATTATCGAGCATCCTATGGACTTCTCAACCATCCGCGATAAGCTGTTGAACGACTCGTATGCCATCTTAGAGCAATTCGAGGTACGCTGCCTGTAGTTTCTGTTACCGGCTCTCTGCCTCCTGTTTGTGTTACTGGCTCTCTTTTGATTCACTGCCAACACAGATGTTTGCTTCTGCCTGCTGTTCTATATTGCATTTTTTTCCCCGGGCCACTTCTTAGGTTTAGATTGTGGCTCTGTTGTTTTCTTGTACAATCGAAGGCCACTTCATAGCTTTGTTATTTTTTTTTCTTTCCTGTTGCTTATAATCTACCAATGTGTAGAGAATTTCTAGGCCTTTTGTTTAACCTGTCTATCTTTCAGAAATCATTTTTGACAAACTTGATATTGCTTGCTGGTATTGTTTACTTGTGTGCTTTCTGCATTTTGGGTGCAATGTCCAAGAAATTCTTGTTAAGATACATTGCAATATACATTAAAGGAAGAAATCCATATAACACCCCGAATGAAATCAGACATTTAACCCTCTGAACTTTGCAATCCATTTCAAATAACAAGCTGACCCGGTTACGCAGGGTGGTATTGTCCACATGGCACAATGAGTGGGCAGTTTTGACATGTAGGATGACACGCCGACCAAGTTGGGTCGATGACAGGTGGGCCCACAGGGGCTTCTCCCCTACCGAGCTCTCAGTTGCGCTTCCATGGCCGCCGCCCCTTGTTGCTCCCTCCCCCTATGTTTTGATTTTGGGGAGAAGCCCCTGTGGGCCCCACCTGTCATTTATCTGAAACTTGGCCAGCGTGTCATCCTACTTGGCAAAACCACGCACTCATCGTGCTACGCGGGCAATACCTCAATACGAAACTTGGTTGGGGTGTTTTTTGAACCAGATTGCGAAGTTCGGGGCGTCAAATATTTGGTTTTATAGTTCAGGGTGCTAGACAGACTTTCAAGCAAAGTTCGGGGTGTTACATGGACTTTTTCCTACATTAAATGAGGTAGTGGTCTGCTTTTTGCTCTTGCATATATTCTTATTCCTACATGGGACCAAAATAGGGATTGTTTTATATGAGTTAATGTCCTCAATGGGAGTCACTCTTTGGATTTCCATGCAGTGGTTTCCTTGGTTGTTATGTACTGTAGCTGAGAGAAAATCCAGTGCACTTATTCAAGATTTACTCCTATATCAACTCCAATGTTGTACTGATTCAATAAGCTCATACTTCGTGGTCTCTAGTGATATAGTCTTTTGTACATGATCAATCTGCCTTTCAACACAGTGGAAGCTTCATTCAATTCTTTCCAGCACAAGGGGTTATCCGTTGTACTAGCATAGGCTAGATCACAAAAGGCTGAAGTTTTGTGGGGAATTCTATCCGGATTTGTGTCAGGAATAATCCCAAAACTGATGGTTATGCCTACTCAAGTTGGCCGCTTTAATTGAAAATCTCAGTATCTCAAGAATGTCCACAATCCATACTCCATAGTGACACTGTACTTCTTGCATATGTTAATTTTATCCATCCCTGAATCCTGATATCCGCCTTTGAGCTGATAAGAAATTTTTTGTTCGAGTAAAGTCCAATTATTAGATCATATAATCTGGGGATGTTGTAGATATGTGTTTCTGAGATATAGCTACTACACTGGGGCTGCTTTACTATGTTTTTTCATTTTGTGTTGGACCTTGTGAATTTTCATGCATATATTTGTTGTATTGGAATGGGCGATTAATTAGTTGTTGTAAGGCATGCAGCAAATCATAATGGAGTAATACTTTGCTACCGTAGCACGGATCTTCCCTTAATATCTTTTTTTCTGTGCAGAATGATGTATTTCTACTTACATCAAATGCCATGTCCTACAATTCGGATGACACAATCTACTATCGGCAGGTATTTGTTTTACTATGCTGTAGTGCATGTGCTGTCTGTAATAAGATTATGCAATCCGTTTTGTCACATATTCTGCGGTATTATCTGAACCACATATGTTGTTTGGTAGTTCTGTACTTGGGAATATGTAGGTTACACATGTCTCGCAAATTTCTTGTACTTGGTGCACTTCTTTGGGAACCACCATGTAAATTTGTGCATTGTTTCAAAAATGGAGGGTACTACCTTTTGTTCTTATTGTGTTTTTGGCTTGTTGGAGTTGGATTTGTTTATGAACATAATTGATATTTTTTAAGCAAGATATTTTTTTAAGCAAAATACAAGATTATTTAATACTACTTTCTAGCATGTTTATACTTTTGACATATTGATTTTGGTATTCGTTTTAACTCTTGGATATTGAAATTCACCAATCTTCTGCTCTTAATTTCTGTACAAACAGGACACCAAGGTTGCTATTTTCTATAGCATATTTCCTCCAACAAGACATTTTAATATAGAAGTTATTGTACATATGCAAAAAGAAACTGATACATCCACAGAAATAATATGTTCTGTTCTTTTCTTGTTAGACTATTTTGTTATGCATGTTAAGTTGCCTATATAGTCTTCTTAGCTTACTCTTACCTATGTTTGTTCATCTCCCTAGGCACGATCTATTGAAGCTCTTGCCAAAAAGGATTTTGTGAACTTGAGGCAAGCTAGTGACAGTGAAGAAGAACAACCCAAGACAGTACCTCGAAGAGGTAGGCCACCTAAAAACGCGAAGAAAACAGTTGAGAAGGCTGGCGATGATGTCTCACCAGATTTATCCAATGTAAAAACAAGCAAATCTGCAGATAACATTGAAACAAGAAAAAGATCGACTGGGGATAGAACTCGAAATACAAACATCTCAACGAGAGTTGTATCCATCCTTCACCAGAACACACTCAGTTCTTTTAGTGGTAAAAGAACAGATAAAACTGGTGATTACTCAGGTTTGTTTTTATTAGTGCTAACTGCTACATGCTCATGTACTCAGTGCTGTACTTATGGAGCATAAACATGGCTTATGTTGCTTCTATCGTGTAGGGCCTTCGAAGTATGGAAAGAAGATTACTAGTACTAGCTTAGATGATGATCGTCGGAGTACATATGATCAGCATTACTCACGTAATAGTCCTCTGTTTTCTGCCCTTGATTGTGAGAGGAAACTACTAGTGCCAGTAAGCACATTCTGATCAGATTTATTTCATCCTGAACAATTTGCTAATTTGGAATTCTAAATCTTGACATATAATTTATAAACCTTGCCAACTTACCTGTAGTTGAACATTTGCAACTACTACTTGACATGAAATTGTTTCAAACTACAGCTTATTAGAATAAAAATGATTACTTGCCACATGAATATTTTTGGGCTGAATTCTTTCATAATGGAAACAGGTTGGGCTTCACCAACAGCATGCATATGCTAGGAGCTTGGCACGGTTTGCTGCAAAACTTGGTCCCATTGGCTGGGATATGGCAGCAAAAGGTATCAGACGGGTGTTGCCTCCTGGGACAAATTTTGGTCCAGGATGGGTTGTAGATGGTGAGCCACCTCAAAACTCTCAGTGGCCTCGAGTTCCCCAATTCACTGATCCATCCGCTGAGTCCAGTATTCCATCCTGCAATATGACATCCAAAAGCGATGAACTTCGTCGAAGTTCTGGACTGTCTTCAAATGGTCCAAATGGGGGTGCCAGTGGCGAAGAGCATCTAGCTAAAAACCAACCAGTGGCGTCCACATCCGCAGGCTTTGACAAGAGCTTTGAATTTGCTAGTGAAGTACCCAAATATGAAAACGGACTTAAAATGTCATGTGATGGTGTGGGTAATACTGGACCGGCACCTCCATTACAGCAGCACAGTCATAGTCGAGAAATCCAATGTAACATCAATGGCTTCACTGCTGCGCCAAACACCATTAGTCAGTATACTGCACAAGGGTTCTTTGGATCAGGCATGAAGATGACACATGCCCAAGTGCTGGGGATGTTTTCTGGAGTCAATGGCAGAGCCAACGGGTATATCCACGGGCACCCACTGCCTGCTGAGAGTGTTAAAACAGCACAGAATGGAGATGTTGGAAAGGCAACCACCAATCCCTCGCAAGATGCAGGCCATGATCCAGTTGGTGTGTTGCCACAAAACGAGAATACTTTTGCTCCTTCAAGCTTAGATGCTGGTGTCCAGTCATCAGGTTCCCCGCCAATGGGGAAGGTAGCAAATCCAAAGCATCCGGAATTGGCTCTACAACTCTGAGGACAGCAGTAGTCATTGACATAGTTCACCTTAGTATCATCCCTGATGGAACAAGATTTGAACCAGAATCCTGCTTTTCCAGGCCTAATTCTACGGCTTCTGATACTCTGATAGATATTTTAGTACACCGATTGGTCCCCAGGAGCTTTGAACAATGACGAGAAAGATTTATCATCGAAGAATAACACAAGGAGATGAGGTTGTGGGAAGTGAAATAATTAGGGCTATTTAATCATTTGACCCCCAGTGAATTGTTGTAAAAGGAAAGGGTAGGTAGTCTGTACAGATGCTAATCTTATTGGAGATGGCAATGTGTTCCGGATGGGCTGTGCCTGGTACCCTATGTGTAACATTATAGTGGAGGAAGTATACAAGCAGAAAGGCAAGTGAACAGTTGTGCCCTTTGCTGCGAGGATCCGTTCCATATGTACGAGTGTAGTAGAAGACTGGCGGATGGATTGCGATGGCTGGATTACCCAGTTGAGTTGAGCGCAGCCTCAGTCAAAGCTTGCTCTGAGCCTCCTGATATGATCCTGCGTTAACATTTCTTGACATGGTTATGTGTTAGTAAACATTTGTCGGTGTTGTTGCTATTATTCCCTACTCCGGAATCCGGATGTCTTGAATGGCCCGTTGACCTTTCCACCACGCCAGCTTTGCTGTCCTTTTGCTTTTCATAGCACAGGCCAGTGGTTACTCTACGTAGCACAGGCCAGGTTGGTAAGGTAATCCAGACGCAGTGTGTGTTATCTGTGGAAGGTTGGAAACATGAAAACGAAATACCAATTCAGTACTGTGGATCTGCATGGACATGCTGCCATGATTCCTGCAACGTGCCCTGGCCAACGATGCGCTCCATGACGAAGCAATCTGGTCTTGCGAAGATCTGAACCTACATCCCTAGAGATAGCAGATGACATCGAGTCGACATCTTGAGCAGATAATTCACCACACAGCCGCGGTGCTGCGCTCACGGCGCACTGGCCAATAATGCACAGGCCGTAACAACGCGTGAAAGCCTGAGAGGTTAATGTGACGACGTCCGCGCCCTGAAGACGAGCAGGGAACGGGGAGCGTCTCCGAACCTGAAGCCATCACCACCCGTGAGAGCGCAATGAAATGCCATCGTCTCGTCGTGTTTGGAGCCACTCCCCAACATTCATGGCGGCCATCAAGCCCCATTACTCGGTTGCCCCGGCCGTTCCATAACGCTCTCACAGTGAAACTGTTCCTGCCCGGTACTGTTCTTGGGTACTACCGCAACCTCGCAGCAACTATTCCACGCGCAAACTTGCCCAGAAAATGGCGATCGCTGGTGAGGTTTTCCGCCATAAAACCCAGGAACTCACCGTCGGCGAGGGGAGAGACAGCTTGTTTAACTTGCGAGTTGCGACTTCTCCTATGACAACCGGCGATGTTTACGTTTTAGGTTTTATCGAACCTGGGTTGTAAGGGAAAACGATGGATCATCCCCGTGGTGCTGGACGAACCGGCACCTAATTTTTTTTAAAAAGTGCTATATAAAGTCATCTCTTCCATGGTCAAATATGTTTATTGAATTGGTTTCGATTTTGACGGTTTGGGATTTTTAAGACCTTAGAACTGTTTTGTTGTGTTTTTAGCAAATTTCAAATATATGTGTTGAATTTATAATGTTACGAAATAATAATCGTAAAAGACTACAGAGTTGTAGGCGTGAAGTCACTTCACCCAACGAAAAAAACTTCTAATTTCACCGTTGACGGAGCGTTCAACAGTTCCCGTGAGTTCTTGCCAGGCTACACATTGCTGTGCTGAATAGGCACGCACCACGTGATACGTATAAATCTACACGTACGAACCATTACACCACACACACCGTGTTTTTTTTTCTCCTTTCATTTGTTTGAGATCATTTCGCACTTCAGTTAGAGTCGTCGGGTTAATCCGCGAGCTTGATCATCGAGTCGGGGCTTGGATTGATTGGAAAGAAATGAAGATGTCTTGGAATCTAAGCAAAACTATGATAGATTATGTCGAGCTGTCAACGTAGTGGAGTGGTTCACAAGGAAGCTAGCCTTCGTCCCTCTCTTTCTCTCACACACTTATTGAATCCATCATGCATGTAACACAGCTAAGCTGCTTACAAGTTACAACTCTTCCTAGGATGCAACACGAGTGGCTAATGCCGTAATATAGTTTCACCGTAAATTCCTCACACAGGTGATGCGAGCGATGCAACTTCACAAGGAGAATTAGTGCCATCGATTAATATATACTAGCTAGAGCTGCGCGCTCCGCCGCGCCGTGCGAAATTTGATCTAAGTTTTTATATCCAAAAAAAGACAGAAATATCCGATTTTTTTTTTGTTCGCTTGGGTATTTCTTGGAAAAAAGACGATAGGTAAAAACCATCGACGAACCAGCGAAACAACGACCCTTTTTGGGAGAAAAAAAGAATAATACATGTTTCGAGAAATATTAGATCCCAAACCACAAAAAAAGCTATAGACGCCGAGCTTAACACCCTATGCGGTCAACGGGCAATAATACATGTCTTAAAAAATATTAGAGATCGAGCCGCAAAAGGAATTTTAGATGCCGAGTTTAACACCCTATGCGCTTATTTTCCTGTGAAAAATGAAGAAAAAGGGGGAAAAACGGAGAAACGACGGACGAAGAACGAATTTTCATTTTTTTTTGGGAAACGGCCAATGAAAACATTTTTTCCATGGTCTGAAGAAAAAATGGATCACGAAAATATTTTTTTCAGGCAAAATGGAGAAAGAAAACGGTCTCCCGTATTTTTTTGGGGGGAAATAGCCACCGAAAACATTTTCCCTATGCTCCGAAGGAAAAACGGATCACGAAAACATTTTTTCCGGGCAAAACGGAGAAAGGGAACGGTTTTCCATTTTTTTTTGGGAAAACGGCTATCGAAAACATTTTTCCCATGCTCCGGAGAAAAAATGGATCACTAATTTTTTTTCCCGGGCAAAACGGAGAAAGAAAATTGTCTCCCATTTTTTTTGGGGGGAAATAACCACCGAAAACATTTCCCCCATGTTCCGGAGGGGAAACGGTCAAACGGATCACGAAAACATTTTTTTCTGGGCAAAACGGATAAAGGAAACGGTTTTCCATTTTTTTTTGAAAAAACGGCTACCGAAAATATTTTTCGCATGCTCTGGAGAAAAAACGGACCACGAAAATATTTTTTTCGGACAAAACAGAGAAAGGACCCGAACGTAAAGCGCGAGGACCTATTTGTTATTATTTTGGACTTGTTCGCTATTTTGAAAAATTAGGAAAGGGCTCGCTCGCGATTCGTACTTAACGGGAGGTCCTCTATGCAAAACGGCGAACTAGGGACCTAAACGTGAACCAGGAAAAATATTTTCCTCTCACATAAAATCGCGCAGGGACCTAATTGTAATTCGGAGAAAGCCGAGGGGTTTTTTTCAAAAATTCACGGGGGTGACGTGTCTCCCCTGGCTGGCCTCCAAGTCTAGGGCTTATAAGGTAGTTAATATTCTACTACTGCACGATGATGAGTGCTAGCGAATTTTTTTTAAATAATCATTTTTTATATATAAATTACAAAACTATATCTTGATATTTTTTTTTGCAAAAATAGCTATGGCGCGACTAATCCCAGTTGCGCCGCGACAGACATCCTAGTCGCGTCAGCATGGCATCAAAGAAGAAATGAAAGAAGCAAGAAAGAAGGGAAAGAAGAAAAGGAATGAGAGATATTAGCAATCTTCACACAGGGAAAGAGATCACCATGACTTGGCAAGAAGGGATTTCAGTAATCTTCAACGAAGGGAAGTGATCACCATGACATATCAATAAGAGATTGTTCTCATATTGCAATAATTTATTTCTAAACTTTTGAGATTGTTTCCAATTAGATGGGAGAATGTATATAGTAGGTGTTTACTGTTCATGGCATTATTCGTGCACCCCCACCCCTATATATGTGTAGTCCATCCATTGTAAAGATAACGATAAATTTTCAGATTAAAGATATACTCTTGATTCTATGGCTTGTGCTCAATGCCCCTATTAGAATAGGGAGTTACAATCTAAAATTTATCATCGTTGTTCTTGCAACTTCTTCGAGGTGATTGCAAGGAAGCATACATCTACTTCGCGTGGTCAAGTAAGCAAGGATCAAAGCGTGTTCTTGGATGGATTCACGTGTCGTAGATTGCTGTATCGAGACGGTGGTTGGTGCCAGTGTTTGTTAGGGTTCATGGGTCCGAGTTATCATATTCGTCATCATAACATCGAGGCATATCCTATTTCAAAAATTCCTTGAGGAGTTTTTCATGAGCCGTACGAAGGTTAAACAAACTAACACCTGGGCAATGAGCCGTAAACAATATCAACCATAGTATGTGAAATCGGTCAGAAAAAGTTATTTTATGAAGGTATTAGTATCTCCACATTGAGTAAGTAACATTAAGGGTGGACCGTTAGGCAGGCCGGGAGGCCCAGAATGACAGGACCAATTTGGTGGCGGTATATTTGAAGCCATAGGTAGAGTTACTACTGACAGTGGACTGTCGGAGTACAACTGTATCTGCGAATTGCGAAGCAGCCTGGGATAGGTGTTCCCACTCGAGTGTAGGGTTGGAGATCTAATACTGAAATAGTGATAAATGTTCTGGGGCATTACAGGATGGTGTCACTATGGGTAAAGTGGTACAAACCTGCGTAGGGTAAAATCATGAATTCATGCCAGTATCTTGGATTGGAGACTACGTATGTCAAGGTTGTCTCATATACAGTGTTAGTAGTTGATTTCAGAAATTCTAAAATGAACCACATTTTAATAAAACAACACTAATTTTATTATAAATGTATTTGGAGGAAAGATGTATCATTTGGAAGAGTTGAGTTGGATTTGAGAGAAAAATCATGTATTGCATTTTTGTTATTAATACTTGCTGAGTACTCTCACTCTTGCTTAAATCCCCCTCTGCTTAGAAGGTGAGACATTTGGAGCCGGCAATGAGGCGTGGGTTGAAGGTGATGCTCAGGACCAGGATCTTCAGGAAGATGCTTACTACCACCACTACAATCAGGAGGACTAGAGGATTGGGTAGACAATATTATCTTTTGGACGGTCATCAGGGGATGAGACCGTTGTAATATATTTTTGTTGTACTTGGACCCGGTGTATAGTTAAGTTCTGAACATGTAATCCCTGCGTGGCATGAAATGTAATATATTCCCATTTCAGTATCTAATTATTGTTTTGTTGCAACACTCTGAATACAATATAGTAACTGATAAAATATTGGGGTTTCTCGATATTTTGTTAGCTACTATACCGAGATTTGTGTAATTAACTCGGTGTAATGACAATGAAGCTGTTAATTGCTCCGAGCTAATTATGCGGGTCGCCACACCTCCTAAGTACAACACATGCACTAGGATCCTTCTCAAGTGCAACACTTGTACAAGGGGCTCTCAATCCACTCTAATTGCAATACATGCAATTAGAGGTCTCTCTTAGCTCAAACACCAAATTGAGGAGCGGAACACATCCACAATCCTCCCAAACTAAGCCAAGAATATCAACAACCAGCTAATGCCCCCAAGAGGTCCTTTTATAGCCCCCACACAAAATTTAGCCGGGGGGGTGTGCTGGAAAAATAAGGAAAATCAGCACTACCGCCCTCTGGGCCCGATAGTGCCAATTTCGACCCAACGGTCGAATAATGGCTAGAAATGCACAGTACTAACGTGTAACTCGCGGTACTACCGATGAACGGCAGTACCGACTCCTCACGCTGGTAGTGCCGATTTCAGTGAAACTCTAGAAATCCATTATCTAGAAAAAGACTACTGGTGGCTAGGCACCGGAACTGCCGACCACCAGCAGTACCGCCCTTTAGCCCTGGTGGTGCCGATTTTCAAACCTTAGAGAAAATCACACAATCTGGAAAAAGGCTACAGCTCCAACCTGGCAATACTGCCAACCATCCGGTAGTACCGGCCTCAGACAGCAGCACTGCCGCTCCTCTAGCAGTACCGATAATTCGCACTACGGTAGTGCCGATTTCTGGAGAAAAATATGATTTTCAACAAAAATCTTTTCTCCAAAATCTCAACAATTAATTCCTTGAGTTATGTGAGGATCAACACATGATCATAACACTTTGCAAAACACATTTGTAAATATTCATCACATACTCCAAAGAATTTCATTTAAACTCCAACAAATTTGTGAAAACATATTTCGCAAATAACTCAATATATATTTGCACAAACGTATTAAGCAAATAACCCACGAGTCTATGAGATTAATTTTCTTAGCCATGTGATGATCAACACGAGATCAAGTCAACTCGCAAACCCCCGTTGCAAGCCCTATTCACATGCTCTAGGATCCCAGACTCATAGACCTCTTATTTATTTGCACAATGAATTTGCAAATAACAATGAAACCTTTCATACTTGAGCATTCTCTTTTTGCAACACATGCAAAAGTTTAGCTTCAAGCAAACTCCACATCATACTCAAGTGCATAAACTCTTTAATTGCAACACATGCAATTCTCTAGCTCCATGCAACCACAATAAAACTCAAATTGCTTGAGCATCCTCATTTTGCAACACATGCATAACCTAACTCCAAGCAATACCAACTAACCTCAAATGCATAAGCTCTCTATTTGCAACACATGCAAATCTTAGCTCCATGCAAACCACTTAAATACAAAATTGCTTGAGTTCTCTCCTGTTGCAACACATGCAAAACTTAGCTCCAAGCAACACCACTTCAAATAAGATTTGATTTAAAGAATCAAGCATGAATTTCAATATTGCAACGCATGCAAAATATGAACATCATGCAAAAGATAACGCATGAACTCATCCCATTTGCAACACATACAAATCAAAACTCCATGCAAAAAACCAATGTATAAGCTTCTCCTATTTGCAACACATGCAAATCAAAGTATTATGCAAAAACCAATGCATGAGCTTCACCCATTCGCAACACATGCCAAATGGTTAGTTCCATGCAAAAACCAAATAAGAAGGTTGAGCTTGAGTGAATAACATGATTGAGTTCATCAACTCATGATGAAGCTCAAGCAAAATACTTGACCCCTCTTAATACTATGGCATTTATCTACAACTAGACTCTCTATCTAGTTATACATCGCCGCACGCCAGCGATGCCCTTTGGGGCTTTAAAAATCTTCAATCTTTCTTCTCCCCCAGGATTGTCACCTGGCTCCTTGTTCATCAACTTTTGATAAACCTCTCTTCTCATTGAAATATCCTCTTGATGCCCATCCATTCTTGATGGCGTACTTGTCCCGTTTTCTCTTCATCTCAACCACTTGGAATAGTTTATACTTTCACAACTCATGAAAAGTGTTAGTCCAATAAATAGGGTTGTCTTAATCATCTACGCACTCTATTAACACATAATGGATACTTCTAATATCGATTGAGCACAACTCTAATCAATTTAATGAAATTATTGTCTTAAGTACAACGATGTAGCATATGCTTCATTATACTTAATAACTATCCATTTATCCTTAATTAATCAAGAACACCATCAACACATGATGAAGTGTTCTTTAATGATTAATAAGACAAATAAACTCAATTTAAATTTTTATTTAAATTGATATGAGTATATTTAACTACAAAAGTTTTCATATACTCATGTTGATGAAAAATAATGATCATAATATGTGGAATATATAGAAATGATCATTACTATAAATATCACCTATAGAATAAACTCCATAAGGATATATGCATACATATAATTTACTTGAATCATTATGCACATATTCAATTGTAATTGCATTAAAGTTTATCCTATATTATCATGAGTATACTAGAACTAGGCATGTTAAATATATACTCAAGGATTTTGTTTCAAAGTCTTGATCCTTTAATATGTGGCAAGAAGATATGGATAAATACTATGAAACATCAAATTAAAGCTTGAACTCCCCCTAAATATGTGCATCCATGTAATATATTGATTGAGAGACATAATGCACACTTCGAGGTTAATGTAATGGAAAAATTCATACTTTAACTTGAATCCTAAGTATACAATAAGATAATGAACATTAATACAAGTGCATGCATGGGGTTTTCTATTTTTCATCCAAATTTGAGGCTACTAACAATAAGCTCAATGAATATGTCAGTCTCATAAAGATTAGACTTGTCATTAAACAAAGATTAAGTATTATTCTAAAACTAATCACCAAAAATCAATAGAGCTTGAACTTACAACATAGATACAATTTGGCTTGAATATACATTTTGCAATCTTTGTACCTAATAACAAGCAAGCACCCTCTATTAGGTAGTATAAAATTCCCATGGAAATATTAACAAATATTGCTTAAGGAAATGATTTACCTGTTGATATTTGATGTGGCTTAGTAATTCTTTCCAGTTAATGAAAATATTAAACCAGAAAGTACTAGATGTGTGCATATCTGTATCATCCTTTGAAGCCAGATGATTTTGAAGCTATGGAAAAACAATTACCGAGATTAGATCATGCCAAATATATGGTTAACTAGGCCGTAAGCGCGGCGCACGCGTGAACGAAAAATGATTTTGCATTTTTTTAGAAAAAAAATAGATATAGACGTTTTTCTAAAATTTCTGTAGGCTCTCGAAACCTTAGAGATCGCGCTAGGGAAAAAGTACGTGGTGCACGCCGCCCGCGTGAACGGAAAATGATTTTGCGTTTTTTTCTTGAGAAGAAATAATTTTTCGGAGGAAAAATAGATCTAGCCGTATTTTTAAATGCGCACGGCGCTCTGATTTTTTCCCGGAGAAAAAGTAGACCTAGACGTATTTTCCAAATTTTTGGAGGCTCGAGAAACCTCAGAGACCGGGCAGGGAAAAAAATTACGATTTTGCGTTTTTTCCAGAGAAAAAAATAATATTTCGGAGGAAAAATAGATTTAAATGTATTTTTAAATGCAAACGCCGCACGCGTGAACGAAAAACATCTCTAAGTTTTTTTTCCGGAGAAAAAGTAGACGTATTTTCTAAATTTTTGGGGGCTCGAGAAACCCTAGAGAACGAGCCGGGAAAAAACACACATTTATGTTCACGAAAATATTTTTTTTGGGAAAAAACGGAGAAAGGACCTGAACGTAAAAAGCAGGGGCCTATTTGTTATATTTTTAGACCTGACTGCTGTCCCGAAAAAGTAGAAAAGAGCTCGCTCGCGATTCGCATTTAACGTAAGCCTCTTTTTGTAAAACGGCGAACGGGGGACCTAAACGCAAATTGGGAAAAAAATTCTTCCCCTCACAAAAAATCGCGAAGGATCTATTCGTAAATTCGCAGGAACCTATATGTAATTTGGGAAAACAGGAGGTTTTTTCGCAAAACGGATGGAGTGACACGTGAGGTGCTCTCGGTCGCCCTTTAGTCCGAGCTTTAATACCGAAGGATATGGAACCAAATACATTCTGTATTTTCCTTGTTCCTGTGCCTTTCGTTGGTTTTGCAGTACAACAGCTATTTATGGTGTTTGTAGCAATAATATACATATTACATATATTCTTGAATAGCGGTGATGACTGATGATTATCAAACACTAGATTGTTCCTCAGGTAATTAAAAATCAGATCACTTATGTATCTAGTCTAGGACATCTAATAGTTATCTTTGTAATCACATTACCTATCTAGTCTAGGACAAGTAAGGATTGCACAAGAGAAATAGAGGCTTAAATTAATGAAAAATAAACTTAAATTTAAGAAAATGGTCGAGAAGGAGAGAATTATAGGGATTGGTCTAAGTCGGTGCACTGAGCCACAAAATAGTATTATATGAGCTTACAAAGTAACATAATAGCTAGAAGATGTAATAGTTCTGGTTGAGCATTATATGCGTTGTATGAATAATAATTGCATCTAAACTTATGTTTTATGAACCAAGTTATTCCAAACTTTTATTGTATGAACTTATGTTGTACGAACTTATGTACTTATTTTCTATGTATATATTGGTAAATTTGACTGAGATTTGAACAAAACATGACCAGATTTGACCGGATTGGATTCTTCATGTCGTTTTATGTGTGGGACAGTCGGTATATCATAATTCCGGCGAAATTAAAAAAAACCTTAAAAATTTCAAAGTGCGACAGCACCTAAAATTTCGTCGAGATCTCGGTATCTTGGACCAAAATTTCGGTATTTTTACTGATTCAAATTTTTCTTTTTGTATTTCGTTCGAAAAAAAATAAGATTTCGCTGAAATTTCGAATTTTGGAGGGTGCCAACATGAAACCTGAAACGAAATATGAAACATAAGTCCTTAACTTATCTGATTTCAGATCGTACGGACCACAATTTGCATCTGTGTCTTTGGACGACTCAACAGCGGATGACAACGCGGCCCCACACACAGCAGCGATCCCTCCACTACCAGGGATAGTGAGTAGTGACCGTACTGCCTGCCTGTTCCCGAATGCCCACGCAATTATTGCGAGTCTCCCTGAGCTCGCAGGCACCAGCCGTCGTCCATCATGCCCGGCCCATGCCGCAGCTGCAATCCATTCCGATCCCTATTCGCCTGCAAGAAACTGGACTTGGTTAATGGCGATTCCTTGCTGCTAGTACTAGCCATGGCTAGCTAGAATCCAAATGATGAGTCCATGTTGCAATTATGTTTGTCCTGGTATCATGGGTGTCCACTGACTTCTACTGTAAAAAAAGTTTCAGTAGAGAGAGAGAGAGAGAGAGAGAGAGAGAGAGAGGTAATTTAACGGTCCAGCTCTGCACACACAGCGTCAGTGCGTCACTCCACAGGGACACTGGGATCAGCCACAGTTTGGCTAAGGCCGTGCGGGAAGGACTAGATGTAATTTGAGCTATCTGGTCGTGCAATTGATGGTTCAGATTACTATAAATCCAATTAGAAAAATGTTAATTCTTGATCCGACTAGACTCAATCGTGTCTACATGCGACTACGGCAGCAAATGCAACAATGTATATGGCTGAAAGCCAATTGCCTTTTGTTTTAGTCTCTGAAACCGGCCGTGCGATACACATTTGTTTGGGACTTGGGGTAGCTTTAGGGGACATGCCTCATGCCAGGTTTTTGGAGCAGATATATATATATATATATATATATATATATATATATATATATATATATATATATATATATATATATTATATGCCAATAATTGCTTTCCAGATAAATGAATAGTTGGTACATCGATAGATCAGATCTGATTCATACGATTTTTGAGAGTACTTGTTCGATTAGATTAGAGCTTAATAGCTAATTGATGACATGTACTACCATGTACAGTGCTCCATGTATGCGGGTTGTGGGCCAAGCAATATGATTATGGATGCAGCGTTTGGTAGCATTTTTGTTTTGTATTCATCAAAAGCTGCACAGAAAATAGCTTAGGGAAGCATTTCAGGGAACGCGTCTCCTGAGTCCTGACCTGGCCCAGCAGAGCAGTAGACCACGTTTGACCTTAAGCCAGAAGCTGTTCAAGAATAAGAGAACAGAATGCAGAGGCAGATAAAATGGCACCGACGGATTCTTTTCCCACTGTCAACAGTGCCAAGGTTAACCATGTCCATCTTGTTTTTTTTTTTTTTTTTTTTTTTTTTTTGGGATAAAAACTCGTTTCTATTCTTCATTATATCTACAAGTTTGTCCTAAAATTGTGCATAGAAGTTGCATCCAACTCTTGTCGCATACTTTATCAGGAAGTTTGCACTACTTGGAAGATGCAGTTGTCTTTCTTGAAGAATACATAACAGGTTCACAATTCACTATGTATGTGCCTGAAGTTTCCAACAAGGAGAAATAACTTGTACAATACTATGTTGTTTTAATGCGTTCCCCACTTCTGACCATGCATGCATCAGCATCTTCCATGATGATAGTGCAGTAACAAAGCACTGTTCCAGCATTCAAAGTACTATCTGCATTTTTATTCTACACTATGCAAAGGAGGCTAAACAATATGCTCAGCAATTCAGCATGCATGCATGCATGCATGCATTTGGAGAATGGAAAACATGGCACGTTCGGCTGATCAATACAATGCATTTACAATTCAACATAACTCCCTGTCGACGAGTAGTCTCAATGCTCATTCATTCAAAGAAAGCTAGCAAGACCAAATTTACACTGCACTGTGGATAACAGTGAAGTGTAGGAACATACAGTACATACATACGTACATGGTACTAGTACTTGACTGTCTTTCACCGTAGCTGTTGTTCACTTGATATACAATTATTATACATTCTGCAGCTTGCTTGATCAAGAAAATTAAAGGGTCAAAATTGCGCGTGACAAATGATCGCACAAAAAATTGAAACGCGCATACGAACTGACAATGACATGTGGGCCAACTGGATTTATCATTTTTTAATAGTAAAAGATAACTTCTTTCTTACCTCTGTATAGTAAGATATATATAGCCAACGCTAAATACTCCATAAAACAAAACCGGAAGAGTTCCGGCTCTCTCACCGAGGCCACGTCGCCTCGTGTTCTCGGCCGTCCGATCGCGCGAAGGAACGGCTGAGATCACTCCACGTCCCTCCGCGTCGAACCACAAGATAAAACAGGCTCGCGCGCCATTTGCTCGCCTGAATGGGCCTCGCGGCGCCGCGGTAACGCTGCTCGCTGGTCAGCTGGCGCTGGTTCGATCCCCACGCCGCCAAGGCCACAAGATTTTCCCTTCGGGACACGTGGCGGGCCCGCGGCGCCGCCCGTGCCCGCCGCGTGGCACCACGTTTTTTTGCGGAAAAGCCCTGCATGTTCTAAAAATTGCATTTAGGTCTTTTTTTACGAAAAAGGCCCTTCCTTGGCTCAAATCCCTCCAAAAAATCGTGAAAAAAACTCGAAAAATCCGAAAAACATACATGCCTTGTATTTTTTATAAAAAAAACTTTTTTATTTAAAAAGCGTAAAGAAAACCCTCCAAAAAAGGTTTCACAGTTATAACCCTTCGAAAAATTGCAAAAAATATCCTCCGAGGATCCAAAAAACGCGCGCATTGGTCCATTTTTCCGTCTCGATAAAAAATAACGCTCCAAAAGACCCTGTGAAAATTCATAGAGTACATTTTTAGCCCATTTTTTCTAAAAAAAACTCAAAAAAAATTCAAATTTATAATCAATCGTGTGCACGGGATGCGCCACGCTAACCTTTCTAGTTTACGGTACACTTCAGCATCTCACCATCCACAGATAGGAGTGACAAATATCTATGTGTACTGCACTACAGCACTAGGTGCAAACTGGCGAGGAAAGCAACAATTAAAACAACACAGTACACGCCAAGCAAATCACACTCCTCTCACATGCACACGCACTCTCTCTCTCTCTCCCCCCTCAGCTCGCTGGAAAAGCCAAGCGAAGAAATCAACCAAGAATCCTCCTCCTCCTTAGAACAAGAACAAAACTGCAGAAGAAACCGTGGTACTGATGGCCGGCTTCCAAATCCAGCACACGGACCCTTTCGGTTTATTAGATATGGGAATTTTCCATAGAAACTGACCACCAGAAAGGAAATCCTGAAAAGAAGAAGGGAAATTGCCCGAGAAATGGTGTCCTTGTTGTAGGAGGTTTTCCTTCCGGTTAATGTCTTCCTGAATTGCTCCATTGCTGCTGTGCACTTGCGGTTCGACATGGGGGCCAAATGCGGGGCCTTTGTCCCCATGATGCCCTCTATAATTTCTTGCCCCAATTCGCCAAATCCCTCGGCCTGTTGCCTCCTAACCCCGCAATTCCTCGCCGGTTGCTGATCAATCCGGCTCCTGATTCCGGTGCCTCTCGGGGGGTTTCTTGGGACCCATGGGGCGTTCCTTGCCCGGTTTGGTCGTGCATTAATAGCCGCTTCCTGGCTGGTTCTCTCGCTCTTCTTCTTCTCGTTCCAGTGTTGCGCGTGTCCTGTGAGAAGAGTTCTTGGCGACCCATCGCGAGAAATCTGTGGTGGTGTTGGGATGGGTTGCTTCGGGTGCTTTGCGCCGGAGGCGGACCAAGGAAGCGGCGACCTCAAGCCTTCCAAGCCCAACTACCATTCTTCAGACGACTCGTCAGGTTTCTCATTTCCATCTGTACTGTGTCCTGTTAGGGTTTCTTTTTTTGGGGGGGGGCTTGGATGGACTGGAACTGTTTCTCGTCGCAGGCGCCGATGCAAGGAGAAAGGTGGCGCCTTTGACGCCGGATGTGGGGAACGGCTACGCGCACAGCTTCACCTTCAAGGATCTTCTTGTGGCGACCGGCTACTTCAACGATGCCAATTTTATTGGGGAAGGTGGCTTTGGGAAGGTGTACAAAGGCAAGATCAATGGGCAGGTGAGTCCAAAATTCTCCTCTTTATTCTACTTTGGAGGAGGGCCTTTTGTGCTTAAAGATTCGACTTTTTTTTTTATCTTCCTTTGTGATGTGCAGATGGTTGCAGTGAAGCAGCTAACTCAGGACGGCGTGCAGGGGAGGAACGAGTTCTTGGTGGAGGTGCTCATGCTGACGGTGCTCAACCATCCGAATCTCGTCAGCTTGATCGGGTTCTGCGCACAGGGGGACGAGAGGCTGCTGGTGTACGAGTACATGCCATTCGGCAGCTTGGAGAGCCATCTGTTTGGTAAGAAGCTCTCATCAACCTTCCTGTGCTTGTTTGGTCTGGTTCGTGTGTGTGATGTGTGTGCAACGTACTTTGAGAATTGGTATGTTGAGGAGAAGTTTGTCTGCTCTTAGCGGATTACACTCCACTGCTGAAATGTTTTGGCCTTTCTTTTTAATTTATGTCTTAGGAGGGTACTTCTCTGCTTGTGATAAATCTTCAGCAAGAGTGTCCTTGTATGCTTTAGACAACAAACCTTTGTAGCTTTTCAGTTCTAGTCGTCCTTCATACCAGTAGTGTGCTTTCACGAAAGCTTAAAATAAAAGGCCTCACGGTCTCTGAGATCTTTTCCCCATTTCTTTCATTAAGTAGTACAGACGTGTTTATGAGGAAAAGTCAAAGGAGAAAAGAAATGGAAGATTGGTGTGACTCAGGAATTAGATAAAGATCTAAATTTTAGGCTTTTGGAACAAAGTAGCCAAACGTCTGATCAAAATCAACATCCCACTCCTGTTTGTGGTTTTGACCATTAATTGGCCTGCCAAATTAACTAGTATGGATCCAATAATCTGTTAGTTGGGCCGCAAAAAGATTTGCGTGGGCTGGTACAAAATTATACTCAGGCCGAAAATACATGACTCACAGCACAGCTCGAACATGATCCAACTTAGTTCCGTGGCATGCACTGAGTAGAAAGACTATGGGACCCATATGTCATGGGAGAAAAGCAAGGATCTGACTGAGGATTGATAAAAAACATCTAACTATTTCTCAAAAAAAAAAAAACTATCTATCAAGAAAAATAAAAGAAAAAAATCAAAGAGATATAGCACGGGCGCATAGGAGAAAGGAGGAGAAAAAACAGAGATCTAGAAACAATCCATGGAACTCATCACAGTGAAGTACAGTAGAAACACCGTCAACAGAGCATCCAGAAAGAAAAGCCCGGTAAAATTGAGTTGCATTAGGGAAGAAAATGATTTCCCAAAAGTTAAGGCAAAATGATGAACTGTGGAAGGATCAATACTTCATTAGCATAAGGCATAACACATCCCTTGGGCCATCAGATCTTAGGATCCATCTTCAGAAATCCTTTAGCACAACCACTAATTTTTTTTATGAAAGTAATGAAATATAATGCAGAGACAGAACTTTGCACTAAGTGCTTCAACCCCTTCAACAGTGAAGGATCCACCATCAGAATACTGAACCTTCAACTCTATTCCAGCTGTTGAAATATAAGGACAAGAGAACATCATTGTAGTATTTATTATCTAAGAGAACATCATTACAACCCTTGTGACACTGACTAGAATGTGAAATAACAAAAGCAGGTGCATCACAGTGTACAGATGGTATAGCTTCCACGACATTTTGCAACTCCCTTCACTTGGTCCTTTTGGTTGGCAGCATGTGTTTCGCTGACACCGCATAATAGGTGGATCATCAATGGTAAAATCAAACGAGGGCGACCAATTATTGAGTTCATGTACCAATCAGTTCACCCAAAAGCCTAAGCTGAACAGGAAATGCGGGAAATTCACTTATACTTAACACTCCCCCTTACGTATAGACTCCCTCATGTATAAGATGTGAAATAGAAGTGAGCTGCAATTACTATTTTTAATTGTGCCAGCCAGGTCTTGGACTCATGACCACTTGGCTCTAATACCATATAAGATGATGAGGAAGGGCGGGCAATTCACTTATGCTTCAACACCAATCATGCAATGCCATGTCCCTTGGGTCGAGGGGGAACTTACATAATTGCTTAATGTTATCACTTGCCCCATCATAGCTTTGTCCTGGTTTCCTGAAAATTATATCAGATCAAAGAGAAAGATGCAAAATAGTTTAGTAAGAGATGGGTAAAAGGAAGCAAATGAAAATAAAAAACCTAACCTTTGCTAAGGTTATATGCTTCTATGCCTCTTTTACGAGAGATGGATATTCATATTGTTGAATATTGCTCCTACAACCAAGTAACTGGATATACTTCTGTGCCGGTGGTCCAAATTGCTTAGATGGCAACGAAGCATTATTTCATAAAAGAATAACGTCAAGGTATGACCACCCTGACTATCACTGTCAAGCACTTTCCTAGAATAATTAGGGTACGTAAAGTAGCAATAGACATTACTAGTGTTGCTTCTTTTTTAGCTTAAAAAACAGTCCTAACAACAACCAATCTTCAGAGACCGATAAAAGCTAAGAATAGAAAGACAGTGAGCCAATGGCACTGCAAAATTTATATTCTAGAGATGCATGACACTAGCATGTAAATCCCGAGCATATCTAATCTAATAAACTTCCTCTCTGGATTGTTGAAATCATATCTATCATCGCCTGCATGGGTCTGATCAGCAGGCCCTTAATGACATTGGAAGTCTCAAAAGAAGAACAAAAACACGGAAGATAAGGAAAATATGCTGTGACTAACTTTTTTATAGTAAAAATTCATCCAGCGTACCTTCAGTGCAAACAAGCAGTTGTCCTTGCTTCCATTATAATCTTGGTTCGGATTACACAATTGTTCATATCCTTCGGACCTAGAGCTATCTATAGGCACAAAAAAATATGATTATCCCCCTCCTATACAATTGAAAGGAATAAAAAATAAATAAAAATGATTGTGCAATAATTTTTACCTTGAACATCATATGCTTTGATAAATTGAAATACAAACATATGCATTGTCAGCATCCTTCTCTGCTGCAGGAGGGTTGCAGGGGCTAAGGATGCTTCCCCTTACCTACAAAAACAAATCAACAGAAATGTGTGTTAGACAACCAAAATAAATAAATATTCCATGTGCATAAATTGTAAAAGCAAAAGACAAAAACAAAGGTAGCATGTGTATAATCTTCTGAGAGTGCCAGACTTAGTAATGGAGTGACACTTCCTTTCACAAGTCAAACTGCCAAAAAAAAATCATGAAACAAAACAATTCTAAAGATAGCCATTAAGAATTAGTAATAATAACCTTAGCTGACAAAACATTAGAGTTAGTGGGCACACAAAACTATAATTGTAGGATAATAAATTATTTTGTGGAGCTAACAGCCTAACAAAACAAACAATGTAAGTAATTCCACGAAGCTATTATTCTAATGGGAGCACTTAAACATAACAATTAGTGAACTATCACTGCGAGCTAACAAAATATTTTTGGTAGGTGGCTAACAAAACTAATGTGTCCCAAAATGAAGGTCTTGGCATTGATTACAAACAAAAGTAAGCCAGTTTATAAATCATGAAGCACATACAAACTGAAAGATAGTTCTTCAGTCATGGATTACACACCAAAAAAAGCGAGGGGTAACATGAAGATGATGATTGCAAGAAGATAATTGCGCCTACAAATCCAACACTAATCATAATGGAGAACTTGATGGAAGGGAACCATGAACAAGCTCAAGGCTTGTCTTCTCTGCAGCTAGCTCTAATGGTGGTGGTAATCCTCTTCCTCTTGTTGGAGTGGGAAGTCGCGCATCTCTATCTCTCTCTCTGACAAAACAAAAATGAAGAAGGGGGATCTGTCGCACCAATCCAACAAACAACAACATATGTCTCCTTCCTCATTATTGGAAGGGGCATCAACAGATTTGGCATCTCACCTGACTCCTCCGTTGAAGCCTCTCTCTCACACATACACACAAAAACACAAATTTGGAAGGGAACGGAAGTACAAAAAACTAGAAGGGGTCTGCATCAAATGCGACCGCCATAACTAGTACCACCTAGCCCACACCCTTGTCGCCCAACTCTTCCCGGCACGATTTCTCCAATAACGAAGGTGAAATTAACAAGCATCTACAGAAAGAAAAAAAGCGTGCGAGCAACACAGTCCACATCCCAAGGCTAGTGGCAATTCTCGGTTGAACGCCGAGGACTTTGCCGATGTAGACCCCCCTCGCTTCCATCCCTCCCCTACCATTTCTCTCTCGGACAAAACAAATGAGAATTGATGTTACGGGGGATCGAGAAAGCAATCACCTTAGTCAATGTCGCTTCCATCTCGCTGAGATTTTGGTCATCTCGGCCGAAATTTCGTTCTCCGGTTGGAGCCGAAATCCTAAATCTTGACCGAATAAAAAAAGTTAAAAAAATTCAAAATGTTACTGTAACTTTCAAAATCTATCTCGGTGATTTCGGCCGAAATCTCGGATATTTTGACCGGATTTCAATTTTTGTGGGCCAGATTTGATTGGATTTGTGGTCAAGATTATCCACAAAAAAGTTTAACGATTTTGATGTGTTTTTGACCATTTTTCAAAAGTTCAAAAATCGACCGAGATCTCGGTGATTTCGGTTGAAATCTCGGATTTCCCGGTTGGAAAAAAAAAACAGATTTGAAATTTGGTTTTTAGATTTCATTCGGATTTTGTTTGAAGTTTCGAGATCTTGCCAAAATTTTAGATTTCAGCCACCTTCGACATATATACCGAAAATGAAATTTGAAACCCTGGATGGTGGTGAGTGACCGTAGTTTCTCTACCGTACCACGCTAATCCGCCTCCTCCCTTCTCTCTCTCTCTCTCTCTGTGTGTGTGTGTGTGTGTGTGTGACAAAAAAAAAAGACCACTCCTGGCGCCTTGCATCGATGGAAGAAAAAGGAAATCATGTCTTAGGCATGTATAGTGGTATAGATAGGACTAAAAACAACTTATACGATGGACGTTCTATATGGCTGTCTGTAATAATCTCTCATACAATTAATAGATTGTTTTTACAATGGTATACAAAGTATAGAGCTATCTATAAAGTTGTCTGTTAAATAGTAGACATCATCTTTCTCTCTTTCACACCATCTAAAATCTCATGTGGTATACTTTTATGGACAGCTGACATGTACCATTATATATGCCCTTAGAAGAGATACAAACGAATTTGAGAGCTATACCTGTAGTCAGCATGGACCTAGAAGGATATAAATCATGTACTCACCAATCTCATAGAAATCTGACACTCCAAAATTTGGATGATTTGTAGAAACAAAACATCTGGGTGATGTTTATGGAATCCCTTAGATAAAATGGAGGGCAAAATCAACATCCATATCCAAGAAACCCTGTATCCCTGGATAAGCGAACTGTATATGTCTTCGCTTTCCTCGGTTCAAAAACTCGCTGAATTTGTTGTCTTCATTTCCCCTTTTTTTTTTCTTGAGATAATATTTTAGCTTTGCTGCTGCTTGTTAGTTGTATATAGATGCTCTTACTGTGACATGCATTTTTATACAATACTCAACAGCCCTTTTCTTCTATGTTCACCAAGCCACTAGGTGCTAGTCAGGTGACAGACCAACGCCTAATCACCTATTAGGCAGGCCTAGGCGGGATAAATTAGCTACGCGAACAAGGTGGGAGGGTGTCGCTTAGCCTTTTAGAACACTGCTTTTCTTATATTTATTATTAACTAAGAGATCTTAATCAACACGTAAATCTGTTTCATAATGAAAGGAATCAATCACCATGATGCTGAGAATCACAATAAATTCTCATATGGTTGTCCTAATTAAGAATCCTTTAAATTGTAACATTGGAGTATGATCTTGTATATTGTTTGGTAATATTAGCTAGGTGTTATTATTCCATAGTTATATCTGGAGTTGTTATGGCATAGAGTAATATTCTAATATTGATATAAAGGCATCAATGAAAAAGTACCAAAAGTTGACCCTTTAAATATTGGAAATTTTACTATGAAATGCATCAAGATGATGATCAAGTTGAGATTGTTCTTGTCGGTCCTCACATGGCAAAAAAAACAAAGAGAAATAGATGTTCATCTCCAGTTGCTCTATTGCTTTTATTATCTGCTTTACTAGAATTCAGTATGTCATCTACTCTTTTATATGTTGAAATTTTCAGTTTCTGCAAAAAAAAAAATCGTGAATAAATGATAGAGAAGCTATTTTCTCTATTACTGTTGGTGCATTCACCAGTGTTCTTTCACGTTCAGTTTCTTAGTACTTGGATTAAAATTGGGGTTTCGTATTTAAGGAAGTCAAAGTTCAGACAATGAATAGTAAATAAGCTATTGAATTTGCCCAGTAGCCATTCTTCACTTTCTTGATTTCTTCATAGTATAATTCTTATTCCTCCTATGTCCTTGGTATTGCCATCGTCTTCTTGGTTCCTTTTCTCGTAAGGACTGAATATGTTCCGCAAAGATGTCTAAAACTATGGATGAGGATGCAAATTCCTTTTTTGCGGGAATAAAGTCGTGAAAACATTGTAGCTTGCTGTGGGGTCTCTATTTAGGTCAGTTATAATTATTTCCAAAAAATTGTGCTGCATTTATTGTGTATTATATGAAGAACTAGTAAAATTTATATGTTCGGAAGTATTATTGCCTTAATTATTCAGTAGGGGATAGTGCAACCATCCGTTATGTGCAAGGTGCAAAATCGCAAAATAAATCAAATCCAGCATGCAATCAACAAAAAAAAAATTGTAATACTTGTTTAATTGAGTTACTGGCCGGGAAAGCCACCTTGTGCTAATCGGCCATTTTCCTACATGCCAAAATTTCTCAGCACATAATACCTAAGGCTGGCCAAATTGTCCCCACAGAGAATAATTGAAGTTCTCAGACCCTCATGGCTTGTCTCATGCCTGAACATCACATGTTCTCATGGATGATAGCAGCTCCATGGGCATGACACGAATCATCTGAACTTTTCTGCAAAGCTTCTTAATTTTTCCCAAACCCATAATCTGCCTCAATGATGTGCTATAGCTTAAGCTTAGGCCACCAATACTTCTAGAAATGAGATATTGTGAATCAATTTGAATTTGTCATGAAATTGCGTAAGAAAAAAGTTTGGAGCTGTGCATTGTCGGTTGCTTGTATTGCTATGCTTGATGTGCTGTGGGTCCATTGTTTAATGAATTATTGCCATCTGCCCTATAACAATTTTCTGTTCAACATTCTATTTGTACACAACATTCGATTGATAAGAATTTCACCTTTGAATAGATGTGCCTCTTGGCAAGCAACCACTCAACTGGAATACACGTGTGAGGATAGCTGCTGGAGTAGCAGAAGGGCTTTCGTATTTGCACAATGTTGCTGATCCACCTATCATTTACCGTGATATGAAAGCTGCTAATATTTTGTTGGATGAGGACTTCAGTCCAAAGCTCTCTGATTTTGGACTCGCAAAAGTTGGACCTGTTGGTGACAGAACACATGTTTCCACCAGGGTTATGGGTACCTACGGCTACTGTGCCCCTGACTATGTGGTGAGTGGTAAGCTTACCTTGAAATCTGATATATACAGTTTCGGTGTTCTTCTGTTGGAACTGATCACTGGCAGAAGGATTTATGATGCTTCAAGGCCTAAACCAGAGCAAAATTTACTAACATGGGTAGGAAGATTTACCTTCTCATAATTTATGCTTCCAATATTGTATGTCCTCTGCTGCATCTCCTCAAATTCTGCCAACAGAGTTGCTGTCTGTCATAGCTTCATTATTAGAACTTAGAAGCATCCCCGGTAAAGGGTTTTGTGGTGTCTTCTCTATGCTAGTCCAACTGTTTGATTGTCCCTCCATTTGTTTAGACATGTTTATTATTTTCCTTATATTTTATACAAGTTTTTCGAAGAATTACATTTTATATGATGTCAAGGTAGTTTTGCATATTGCGACGAACATGATACGATGCATATTATTCCCGCAAGGATAGTTAAAATTTAGGAACATCAAAGTCAGTTCTGGAAAGCTCTCTGAGGCTCATTCATGTAACTTTATCTTCTTTTTTGATTTTGCAGTCAAGACCATTTCTGCATGACAAGAGGAAGTTCTACAGGCTCGCTGATCCGGCTCTTCAGGGCTGCTATCCAACATCGGCGCTCAACCAGCTAGTTGTAATCAGCATCATGTGCCTCCAGGACCAGCCCCATGTCCGCCCAATCGTCGCCGATGTTGTAATAGGCCTGAACCATGTTGCAAACCAACCATATGTCCCTGAACGGCCGCCGGCGTCTCTGAGCTCCCCGGCGAGGTGCGGGTCACCACAATACGTCGGCACGCCATCCAGAAGGCGAGGCAGCAGAAGGGTCGCGCAGTATGCATAGCCTAGACCGCATGCTTGTCCCATAGAACAGCAAGATCACAGTCACCAACCGGTAAGTCGTTGAAACTTTCAAATGCAATAGAGTCGAAGCCTTCTTGGTTTGAAGAACTGGTCTTGAGCGACCTGCTTGACAGAGAGTTCTATGAGATCCGGATGCTTGGAGCTGACCATGGCTGTTGTTCTTTCTTTTCCTTCATTGGTTCCAGTTCATAAATTCTGCAGCCAGTGTACATATGATCGGTGGTGCCCTGTGTGGGAAACATGTATCAGCCGGGGAAGAAAGGGTCGTTAACAGTGTACTCTCTGGGATATTGACCAAGTTGTTAATCATGTACAAATTCCCCACGGCTTGGTGCGTGTTGGCATCTTGTAGATGCAATAAGTTTCGACGGTGATGATCAAATAGCATTGTTGATTAGTTAAAAAGACCGAAATTTTCTCCTAGATTCTATATGACCGTGTTGGCCACCTGGTGATTGCAAAGATATTGCAACTGGATATGCTGCTGTTGATTGGCATCATTTTCGGCTGGTACTAACAGCCGCGGTGTTCTATTCTTGACGCTTGTGCGAAGACAAAGCGTACTTTTTTATGTCATGCCAAATGTGTCGAGTAGCGGCGAGGAATGGAGGGTGTCAAAATCGTTGCGTTGAATGGTAAATTGATCGGAGGAATGGAAGGTGCCAAAATCATTGCGTTGAATGATAAATTGATCGTAGTGGATTAATTTCAATGCTAATCGAGAATAGTGAAAATATCCAAAAAATAATAACAGAATAGATGAACACAAAATATAGAGAGTTTTAACTCTTTTTTTCTTTGTTAATTGTAGATTGATTTTCTTACACAGTAATGTTCTATATTTATACCCAAATCCCTTGGGGATAGTTTGAATTCGTTCACCAAAACCAAAAGTCCGGTTGTATCTTAACAATCAAGAGTCTGGTTATATCTCAATACTCCCTCTTGGACGAACATTGTATAATGCATATGTCCTATCAAAAACTCATCCAAAAAACCTAGTGGGAAAAAATGATGGAGAAAAGAGTGCAATGCATCCATATATTATGTTACACCTGTTGCCTCATTAAAAACCTTCATGTGAGAAAACTTCATGAAAACTCACTAAAGAAAAAAAAGAGTGAAACTTATAATCTTCTGGATTAGAATATTATCCTCAGGATCATACAACGGGTTATGATTCAGGAATCAACTCCTCATAACTCTGCATATCTCTAATTCGTCTCATTCAAATCACACAAACACATATTTGAAAACT
Source organism: Rhipidocladum racemiflorum (assembly GCA_036346355.1). Lineage (NCBI taxonomy): Eukaryota > Viridiplantae > Streptophyta > Magnoliopsida > Poales > Poaceae > Rhipidocladum > Rhipidocladum racemiflorum. The sequence continues at coordinate 83,850,936 of CM070573.1, read as the reverse complement.
GGATGTTGGCAAAGACTTAGTGAATAAATCAGCTAAATTTTCATGTGACTTAGATTGCAGGATGTTTACCTCATCATTCTGCTAGAGTTCATGAGGATAGAAAAGTTTGGAGGCAATATGATTTGTGATATTGCTCTTTACATAACCCATTTACATTTGTGCATCACAACTTCACAAGCAACATTGTCTTTATAGATAATTGTGAGGATATCGACAGTGTTAATGCAGCATGACTTTGGGATATGACTAATCACACGCCTTAGCCAAACACATTTATGTGAGGCTTCATATAATGCTATATTCTCTGAGTGGTCGGCAAAAAACTAGAGGTATCTATTAAGGTCTGCTTAAAAGACCGACAAGAAATGGTTGTATCACCGTAGAGAAACACAAACCCAATCAAAGATTTGGCACTGTGGGGATTAGACAGATAGCTAGCATTCATATATTCTACCATGGTTGAGTTTTGGTCATTCCAGTAAAATAAGCCAAGATCTTGTGTGCCTTAGAGGTATTTGAGTAAAGTCTTGACACCAGCCCAATGTTTTTTATTGAGACTGCATTGTGTCTAGCTAGCAAGTTTACTGCAAATGTAATATCAGGCTTGGTGCAATTCGCAAGATACATAAGTGCTCATATGGTGCTTAAGAAAGAAACTTTGGGTCCTAAGACTCTCATTTTTCATCCTCGGTATGAATGTATATTTATCCACTTCAAGGGATATTACTACCATAGGGGTCTTTAAGGGATGAGATTTATTCATATTGAATTTTTTCAATACCTTCTTGGTATAGGTACACTGGTGCACAAAAATTCTTTAAGGGAAATGCTCTAGCTACAGGCTTAAGCAATATTTAATTCTACTCAAATCTTTCATCTCAAACTCCGTCATAAAATAAGAACTTGCTTCTTTTGTCCTTTATAGTTTCGATGATATTAAGATCATTGACATAAACTGAGATGATACAGAATACATTATGAGACTTCCTTATGAACACAATGGGATAATAATCATTATTGGAGTATCCCTTCTTCACAAGGAACTCACTAAGTTGGTTGTACCATATTCTCTCCGACTGCATTAATCTGTATAGCGACCTTTGCAATTTTACGCTATAAATATTGTGATTACTTTTATTAGGATCCAGAATTTTAACTCCTTTAGATACTCATATAAATATCCATATCCAATTAGCCATATAAATATATGATCACTATATCAATCAACTGTATTGATAAGTTCATGCTAACTGACATTAATATTAAATATCTGATCATCATTCCACTCATTACAGGAGAGTAAGTTTTATCGTAATCGATGCTTGATCTCTACGTAAATCCTTGTGCTACAAGCCTCGTTTTATATCTCACCACCTAGTTATTTTATTTCTCTTTCGAATAAAACCCATTTTGATCCTACATGGAACATTTTAGGATGTGTTCGGTCAATGGGACCAAATACTTTCTTTTTGTTAAGCTACCGCAATTCTATCGTAATTGCTTCTTTCCATTTGACAAAATTTGAGTGCTTTTGGCACTCTACTATGGACTTTGGTTTGGATCTAGATCAAGAGTTTTACCAATTTTGAGGCAAAATATATGTCGAAGGAGTATGATGACTTTTTTTATATAACTCTCATGAATACACATAATTAGTAGATATTTTTTTATTAATTTCTTTCAGCTCCTCATGATTTTCCAAAACGATGGAGTCTGGATGCAAATATTCGTTCGAGTTACCATCTTCACAATGGCCCACTTCAGATATTTTCTCAACATTAGGTTGAGCTTCTTCCACTATATTGGTGAGTGTTTTGACTTGTTCAATTCTTTGTTTCTGCAGACGTCTCCATGGATCAAGTCACATGCGCCCCGAGGTCTCCCCATCTTCTTATCACGAGGGGTAAGAGTGGATTTAATATCCTTCTCGGGTATTCTCAGTCTTTTCGACAAGTTTTTTTGAAGGTATATGAGATTTTGTTACTCCTTATGATTAGTGAAGGCATATGGTAGATTATTAGCTATTTGTTGCAGATTTATTATCCTTCGAACTTCAAGTTCAAATTCTTTAGTGCATGGTTCTAAGGACTGAAGCCTATGACATTCCAATCTATCTTCCGACATTCTTTAGTGTGGTACTTTTCTCCCCATAATACTAGAAAAATTATCCTCATCAAAGGTATAATCAGTGTACCAAGCCTTATATAGATCCTCTGTCACAGGTTTTAGGTATTTAATAATTGACGGAGATTCATAATCTTCATAGATCCCAACTTCCAGTTAGGGCCCATGGATGTACGCTGTGGTGGTGCGATTGATACGTATACAATACAACCAAATTTTCACAGATGGTAAATACTTGGCTCTTTCCCACGCACTATTTGCAAAGGGGAAATGTCATGGTATGTATTGGACTGAGTTGAATTAACGCGATAGTGTGCAACACTGTGTGGCCACAACAACTGGTGGGTAACCTACAATTCTGCAAGAGTGGCTGAGCAATAAGTTTTATTCTTTTAATTAATGACCCACCAATGTCATGTATCCCTTGCTCCCTATCAAGGATGCATGGAAAGACTATCGGAATGAGTGTTTTTTACTTCGAGAACCCCGACGACAGTCGCCTTCGGTTCTCTGGTAAATCTGCTCCTTCTTGGCCGAAGGCAGAAGTGAAATTTGATAGGGACTCCTTAGTTCTTACCAATGAAGAAAGCAAAATCATCGATGCTATCTTCAATTTGGTGGAAGGAGGGCTTATGGAACATAAAATTGTTTATGATTTCTTATTCCATAAGTTAAGCCCTCTAAAAAGGCGATTCTGGTACGCCTGGGGGATCGAGGGTAACTAAGATCCAACTAAAGACGAACCTGGAGGTAATAATTTTTAAATTCCAACCTCTATTTTCTCATTATCTGATAAAGAAATTTTTTACTTACACATTTTCTTTGTGTGTTTTAGTCCTGGCTGACAGGGAAGCCTATGCGAGGGTTGTGCATTTTTACGGACAAATACAATCATGCTGCGTTGGATAAACAAATGGCTAGTCTGATTGGTCAGAACGATGAGTTTATTAATAAATGCATCGAGGTAAGTACCAAGTAGTATATTTGATCTTAGAATCAAATTGGCATTTGTTCTGAATTTTTATTTCATTTTGTCATCCTAATATGCATGGTCGAAAACACGTTGCCGACCAAATTAAGGTTTCTGCCTGGGCTCCTGCTGCAAAAGGAAGAGAGCCACAGACAGGATGACCTCAACTATGGTGGGTACGACATCTACCACAGCGTTCAGTACCGATCTGACCAACACCAAGTCGGTGCGGAGCACACGCTCCAAAAATACCGACCAGCCTCAAGTCCAAGGGACTTCAACGACTGCACAAAAAAGAGCTTCCTCACAGGTAAATAAAAAACGATATGATATATGAGATAATATAAGAATTATCCCATATTTCCACATATTCAGAGTGAGGAGGAGGAAGAGGTGATGACATCCCTCTTGTCTTCAAGAGGAAGAGAGCTCCTATCTCAACCGTTGGGGAAAGTGGAACTCCTTGGCTCTCTTGGCAAATGAATACTGGAGTATCCTACAAGTAAGTTCTTTGTATTTTTCTTATAATAGTAAATTTTATCTTTATATTGACTTCTTTTTTCTATCAGCCCCCCGGCTACTCCTCAAATTCAAGTAGAATCCGAGGTGGCTCCTTTGGTCGGTAATGAACCAACTCAAGCAGTTCTGCCTTTGGAGCTTACTGTCAATGAGATTCCGCCGATCACGCCAAACGTAGGAGCTAAGCCGATCAATGCCGAAGGTGAAATTCATCTGGTTGTTGAGGTCGGTGGGCCTTCTACCGCTACGAGGAGGTTATTACTTATCCCAAGGCAGCAGAGGAAGATGTCGGGGTGGGCCAAGAAGTGGTTGTCGCCCCGACCGAAGATGATAGACCAGTGGATGGGAGCGTACCAATCCTTGCCATCATTGAGACTGAACACCTACCTTCTCCTGATACTACCAATCAAGAAGGGATAACTCAACAAGATCTCAACAATTTGTTATTTAAGGTATTTGTCTTTCTCTTGTGAAATTTCTAAGAAAGAGGAGTAAATTAATTTTTAATACTTTACCTTGCTTTCACAGTTTTCCCAAAGAGTATCCGACTTGGTAGGTCAGCAAGTAACAACCAAAGTAGAGAAAATCACAAAAAAGTAAGTTAAGTGAAACTTTCTCTTTGTGTTCATCTTCTATTGTTTTTTGCTTTTCTAACTTGTCTATTTAACAAATAGAAAAGAAGAAAGAATAATGGAACTTGAGAAGCAACTTTTGGTGGCTCAAAATACAGCCAAAGGCTTCAAGTTTGACCTCATTAAGCTTCAAAGACTATATTTAGATAATGAGGAAAAAAATCGCTTGATTTGAAATAATTTTCAAACAAGACAATGAGCGAATAAAGAAGCTTAATGAACAGATGCAAGGTACCATTTCTAATGAAATGCTGAGTTAGAAAGAAAGATGTTTTTTCCCTTCTCAATATTTTTGAGAAATAATACTTATTGACTTTGTATTTTGACAGGATTAAAAGAGCTTGTAGAAAGTCAAGAACACCATCTCATCGAAGGAGAGAAAGAGGAAAAAAAACAAATGATCGAGCTGAGTTCTAAGACACAAGTGGAGATCACCAAGTTGAGAGAGCAAATAAAGGTCTCCATTGGTGAAATAACAAGAATTCAGGGAGTACGCGAATCTACATTGGGTTTTATTTTTCACAATTGCAAAAAATAACAACGGACTTGAAGGGAAAACAAGTAAAACTTACAAATCAAGATCCGTCGATTGATGAAATGGCCACGGGGTAAAAGAGCAACTAAAAATATCTCCAAACATATCCCCGTGATGCTGAACACCATCAAGCCAGTTCTTCGACAATCAATTAGCTTCCATGTCAATGCCCTTTTTATGAAGTTAAGGCATTACTATAAGAATGCAGTTGAGTTGGAAAAGCTCGCTCCCAACCTACAGTTCACAACAAGACAAGATAAACCAAACATAGGCATAAGTAAAATTTGCTGTGGACTTGTATATGAACAATATAAAGATTCTCTTCAAATGAAATAAGAAAATTTATTTATGTCTACCTTTTGTTTGTTAAGAATTATTCTATTACTTGGCTGCTTCTGATTTTTTAAAGTATATCACTACTAGCCCCAACTGTTTGTTTAACTGATCAACGATGTGATCAGAAAGTAAACAATTTGTTATGGAGAGCCGAACTGATTTCTCTTTGCTATACACTCAGTATTAACTGGCAGCAGGTTGGAGCCGAACTGATCCTATGGCCGACAACTAGAGCCGTCGAATATGGGGAGCTTGGTGGGCTTGCTAATCAGTGCGAGACCTCTTTGAGCTAGGAGAGTGTGGCACCGAGATGGACTTGACGCTACTGTGGCAGTCGGTCGGTCTGTCATGGGTCCAAAAACCTATCAAAATCCAAGAGCGCGGTAGGTGACCGCCCTTTTCACATTCGGGGAGATGACATTTTTACAACTTCATTTAGAAATGAATGACATTTTTACAACTTTATTTAGAAATGAATCAGATTTGAAAGAAAAAAAAAGTTTGTAAGCACCTAGAAAAGCGAACAACTCAGCAGGTATAGTAACGACCTAGCAACCGAACAAATCAATCTAATCCAATATTTTAGTTTCGACTAGTAAGCAGAGCAGGCTCAACTCAATCTATCGGCAGCTGATCCCAATTAAGACAGAAACAATCGAAATGACGGTGACTACATCATAATCATCTGCTTGTGCTTATTCTCGTGGCGTCAGCGTGCGCATGCGGTGCAAGTGCAGTTTCCAGGAAAGAGAGAAGGGCTTGGCTTGTTGCTGACGTGTTGTCTCCATTGTTTATCCCATCAAGTGATGATGATCTAGACCAATCAGACCACACAATGCAGCATCCCAGTCAGCATGGCGCAGCTCCTGACAGTGGGCCCGTGCAACACCTTGTCGTCCACCTGTCATTGGCACTTGGGAAGGCGTCCGTCCATGGAGAGATCATAGGGAAGAACGTCCAGGTTCGCAAAATTAACAGCGAAATCTAGCGAGGAGAACCACAGCGCAGACCGAGTCCACGTAGAACGACGATGTCAAGCGTTCCCATGTAAACACAGCGCATCCTCCTCGAGGACGGGACGGGAGGCCAACTGTGGCAGTGAACTGGGTCCATGCACCAGTCCTGCGCAACGACCAGTTCACTGCCTTCGCGCCATCTCCTGCCATCCCACGCTGTCCACGTCCCGTTATTTGATTATTTTCCGTGCTCAGTTAGCACTACATATAACTAAGCATAGGAGTACTAGTAACACGAACGAGAAGGACGCAAGAACAGACGCGCGAGAGGAACAAACCAGCACTGCTCGATCCGGCATGGGGAATTGCTTTGGCTCACCAGATGCCACTGACCAGAAACCCCAGAGCCCAAGCAAAGGTAGGCACGGTCGCCTCTGCCTCAATCGTCTTGGATGGTCCCAGTTGCGTGTATGATAGCTCTGTACGTGCAGGGAAGTCGCTATGCCCGAAGGCGACCACGGGAGGAGGAGGAGGAGGCGGCGGCGGCGGCGGGACGCAAGAGTACGGTCGATGGCCGAACGCGGGTGGCGGCGGCGGGCGGGTTCTTGACAAGCCTAGGTTGAGGGTGTATACGCTGGCCGAGCTGCGGGCGGTGACTCGGGGGTTCAAGCCGGAGATGGTGCTCGGGGAGGGGGGGTTCGGGCGGGTGTACAAGGGGTGGGTGGACGAGCGCACGCTCAACCCGGCCAAGAGCAACGCCGGCGTCTTCGTCGCCGTCAAGAAGCTCAACCCGGAGAGCGTCCAGGGCCTGCAGGAATGGCAGGTGAGCACTGTGCGGTAATCGATCCATCAGCTTGCTTGCTTCGAATTCATAATCAATCGGTTTGCTTGCTTAGAATTTAATTTGCGTTTGATTTGATTTGGTCTTAACTAGTTTCATACATGCCTCTTTTGTTCTTAATTTAGCCTAGATTGTTTACATATATAGATTGGATTTACAATTGGAGTTGATCTAATAACACTTGGAAAAATCCTTTCTTGTATCGGATTAAATTGTTCCTGTGCGGTTCAATTTCCCGGTCGTTTTCTTCGCGTAGCGCTGTACAAGTCAACCGCTCTACCTGGCTCATATCTATGCGTGCCTTTGCCATCAAGTTCCAATTTTTCAACTCCTTTTTTTTTTTGAAACATTGGCAGGAGCTCTGCCTTTCATTTCAAAGAGGAGAGAGTAGCTACATGAATTTTTCAACTCCTTTTGGTTTGCTTCCTATATGGCATCCCATCACTTCAGAGTTCATACCTTGTAGCTTCGCTGTGATTGAGAACATGCAGTGGCAATGTTACTCGATCATTGCTTGTTTGGTTGGCAAGCTGGATTGTTTAGTCTATATCCATGTTCATTTGAGTTGTACTCTGATTAATTTAGCGGTGATGAGTTCATCTGCGTGTTTACGTGGCATTTCCATTTTTTTTCCTCTTTGCAAGTGCAGTCCGAGGTCGATTTCCTGGGCGCATTGTCGCACCCGAACCTGGTGAAGCTCCTGGGCTACTGCGGCGAGGACAGGGAGCTTCTCCTGGTGTACGAGTTCATGGCGAGAGGCAGCTTGGAAAATCATCTATTCAGGAGTAAGGCTTCGAAAAAACTAGCATCGACATTGTACTTTCCACGAATCTGATTTGATGACAAAACTTGGACCATTCTGGTAACTTCCAAAGCATTGACAAACTACATATGCACTTTCTGAAAGTTCATGTCCTGACAGCGTTCCGGCTGCTAATCACCCCTGCCTAACCTAATTTGACGCTTTCCAATGTTGACACGTCAAATCCGATGAAGTATTTTTTTTATCTGAATAAACACGAACAGTGTTTCAGACTTGTGAAAGATTCTTGGGCCTCTAGAAGCCTATTTGACTTCTGGAATAAAAACAATCCTAGCAGCTACCTGCATCATGTTGATCTGGAGTCTGGCAAATTTTTAACTATCATGTACTGCTTGTTGCAAGCAGTGGCGGAGCCAAGGCCCGGCGTGCCAGGGCCGATGCCCAGGCTCCGCCACTACATGAATGCTTTTGCTCTGGTGATCAGCGCGACGGACGTGGAGTCCATCGGGTGAAGTCGAATAACAAGTCACTGCCTGGTGCACACTCCAGAATTAACAAAACTAGTGGTAGCAGTAATAATTCGTTTTCCCGAACACCCTGTAATTAAGGTCAACATATCGGCAAAGTGCAAGCACTGTAAACACTCGTAAGCAGGTAAGGAATTTCACTCGAAATCAACGAGCAAACATGCACATAATTATGGAAAATTACGTACAAAATTCCATTGTTCCAACTTCCGGACAAGAATTAGGAGCAATAACGTGAAGTTGGAACAATATGAAGCTAGCTAGAAAAAAGAGCAGCATTGTAACCAAAGCGAACACTATCGATGTATGAGTCAACTTGTAAGTTTATTGGCGTAATTAAAATCGCCCAGGCTCTAAACTTTTTCTGGCTCCGCCACTGGTTGCAAGTCCCTTACACGGTCTACTCGCTGTAAATATCTGACTTCTTGGAGACAAATCGTTGAGCAGGGGGTGCGGCGTTTGAGCCGCTCGCATGGAGCACCAGGATGAAGATTGCCATCGGTGCCGCGCGCGGCCTCGCCTTCCTGCACTCGTCGGAGGCGCAGATCATATACAGGGACTTCAAGGCATCCAATATCCTGCTCGACTCGGTAATTAATCCAACAAAATCTCCACAACTCTCTGCAAATTCACCTGCATTTTACTGACAAATCATGCATGGACGTCATGTACTTTCAGGATTTCAGTCCAAAGCTGTCGGACTTCGGGCTCGCCAAGAACGGCCCGTCCGCCGGGAAGTCGCACGTCACGACGCGGGTGATCGGCACGTACGGCTACGCCGCGCCGGAGTACGTTGCCACCGGCCACCTGTACGTGAAGAGCGACGTGTACGGCTTCGGCGTGGTGCTCCTGGAGCTGCTCACGGGGCTGCGCGCGCACGACTTGAACCGGCCGAACTACCAGCAGAACCTGGTGGACTGGGCGCGGCCGTACATCGCCGGCGGGCGGAAGCTGGCGAGCCTGATGGACCAGCGACTCAGCGGGCAGTACCCGGCCAAGGCTGCGCTCCGGGCGGCCAAGCTTGCGCACAGGTGCCTCTGCGGCGATCCCAAGAGCCGGCCGTCCATGGACGACGTTGTCGCCGTCCTGGAGGAGATCGAGTCCATGGAGATCGCAAGGTCCTCGAAAGGGCACCGGGATTTGCAGCCACGGCCCGTCGCGCGCCGGTCACCGTAACATGATTGCTGACGATGATTCCTTAGTCGATACAACTGCAACATACGACGTACACTAGCTATAGTTGACTTGAGCATCTACTACTCAACACAAATTTAATTCTTCATTGTTCTGGTGCGTGTGATCAAGTACTGATCATTAACAAATCTTACTTTGCAACGTATACAGTTTGAATTTCCATCGGCCGGTCGGATGCTAGCTAGGATGAGATGATGCTGGTGGTGTAATTTCTTCTAGTTATGTATATCTGATTGAATGGATGGTTTTGGTTTAGTTTTTCATTCACGGATCGACCAGTTTTGTTTGTGTTTGTTCGCTCATGCTTGCTTCTCAATCTGGATGACGGGAGCCTGCCTTGTCTTTAAACTCCATCTAGAGATGCATCAGACCACAAGCAACTCAGGAGCAGCACATACATACATATTGTAATTTCTGAAACAAAATATGCAGACGTAAACTTGGCAATCAATATACAACAAATTTCCTCCGAACATTCTAACGTTGCAAGAATGCATCTTCATGATGCCCAAAGTCCATACTGACACATTGATAACCTTTCAGCAAGCTTTTAAATGTGGTAACCTTGAAGAGAATACTTATAGAACTGCGGAACATATCAAGCCCCAAAAGAACTTACACCTCGTGCTGTAACTTGAACGTGAGTGCTAAACCTAATCCAAAGTTTCATTTCGACAAATTCCTATTCTTTCCTTCCAACACCCCCCCCCCCACCCCACCCCCACACCCACACCCACACCCTTTATTGCTGTACACTAGTTTGGTAACTGCAATAAACTAATTTTCCTACGGTTACGAAACTGAACTAGTCTAAAGTACAAAGTGCCATCTTCCGTTTTCACTTTTTCACAGATAAGGTTGAGCGCAGTTTACTGCAAGGAAATCAACCCCAAGAGTCGACAGGGAACGTTGACAATTACTTCCTTCCAGATTCAGGAACACAACCACCAAGCAGAAGTGGACGATGATTCACTGGGCCTCTGATCATTGGTTGGTACCACGGTTCCAAGTATTTACAAATGCGGTCTGTCGGTATCATCACGACTTAAAACATAGGGCGATGTCAACGCACTGCCTACTTGAAGACGAAAGATGGGATGTTTGTTCTGAATGCTGGAAAAGCATTGCCAGGAGACTCAGGATAAACCAGTTTGACCATAGGAACCACCAAGCACCGGTTGAACCGTAGGATTCACCAAGATCCTAACCGTTTTAGCACTTGATGACTTGTATACATCAATGCACTCCAGCAGGTCCGCATCACATGTTAGAAGAACCCACTCCGACTCATCATCCAAGTACTTGATGTCCACAAATGTTTCCTGAGCAATGCTGAACCGCTTTGCGATTTCTTCTTTTAGCTTTTGAAAGCCCCAGCTAGGCTGAAGTCGGAATATGCACCTTTCCTCGCCATACATGGCTTTTATTTTGAGAGATTCAGGCTTATCCTTTTGCATGCTTGACATGTTTTCCATTGGTTTGTGTTCATTTAAAAGCATGTAACTCTGAGACCTAGACAGGGTGACAGGTCTTTCTTCAGTAAACATCTGCAGCTCGGCATGACTTGCAGCTTTCATTAGTGTGGAACTCTGATTCTCCTCCATTGAAATTTCTTGCTTAATTGCAAGCTGAGGAGCCCTGCCATGCTGTTGCTGAGGCTTCGGACCACTGGAACAACCAAGACTAGAATTTGAGCTTTGGCTGCAGGAGGGGGAGAGGGAATTAGAGCCAGTGGTATGTGAAGTGGATCTGCCCTCGCACAGTCGATCAGGAACCGAAGGCTCCAATTGAACGTTTTGCTCTGATGCTGGAAAACTGAGATCTCCCTGTAACTCTCTTTCTGACCATGTGGTCTTCGTAAAATCTTCATAGAGTGAGCTGAGCTGAACTGTTCCTTCAGCTCCATGTACTGAATTAATAACCATTTGCAATTTCTTCAGGGAGTGCCCAACTTTCTTGATCTTCCGTGATGGCCAACGATTAATTCCATGCTGCCTGCATATTCTCTTCAGTGTAGTAGGACACACTGGAGCAGATGGTAGAAAGATAAACAGCTATAGTCAACCATATACGTTGCAGTTTAATCTATGCAAATAGTGAATGAAAAATCAAGACCAGTATGCCTTTAATTGCAACTGTTGGAAAACAACACCAGTTGAATGAGTGAAAACTAACTCTATTAGAGTTTTTGATTGAAGTATCCCTGCATGATCTTACACTTCACATCTATGTTACATCCTAACACTTAGCTAACAGGATTACTGCATTGTTTAACAACAAATTACAATAAGAAAATTTATTTCAGTTCTAGTTGAGCCATGCAAGTAAAGGTACGGTTATTAGGAAGATGCTGTGGAATCATATCTTCAGCAAGTTGTCTACAATCTACTGACTACTCATCCAAAAAGAGAAACTGCAAGTCAAACTAACAAACAGAAAGGTAAATAACTGTAGAGAACCTTTGAGTCATAACTCATAAGTTACCTCCTAAATTCTTGGCAGCTTCTTTCAGGCTACCAGCAAAATGCTTCCGAAGATCTTGCAGGCTAACAGTTTTCTCCATCTTAGTGCGCCGCTTCTCTACTGTTTTGTCCGAGTTCGAAAGGCATGGATCACTCGAACAACTTGCTTCCTTGACCTCGTATTCTTCATGCTGCTTAAACTCTGAAAATACGCAAGCCTCAGGTGCCAGTACCGGTGAAGTTCGCCAGCCAGCTGTAACACTGAACCCTTCATCCTCTTGTTTGCCGAATCCAAATGGTAGGTCACCATCTATTTCTCCCTTCGCTCCCTTATGTTGAGCATCCACAAGGCTTGCAATCCATGAGGATACCTCCTCAGAAGCTTCCATTGATGTTGTCCTTGCTGGAGCATTAAAACCACTACAAAGCTCATCCAAGCTATCAGGAATAGACACGGCATAAAATTCTGTTTGGGTTGGTACACTATTTTCAAATAATCCATCGTTCACCAGTTCTTTCGCACTGACAACTCGTAACGTATAGCAGACTTGCTGTATGGTAATGGACAAAGAATTAAGCATGGCCCTTTGCTCTTCACGCTTTATGCACTTCGTTGGCAAGAAGAATTCCAAAACAAAGTCCAGACTTCCAGTCCTGACACTTCGCAATCGAATGGCCACTGCTGCCCTCAAGCTGAAAAGTTTTGCATAATGTGAGAGAGGGTATTGGAACTTGCTGTAGGCAGTAACATCCGGTGAGAAACATGGCTCATTCGTCCGGAATGCCCTGCCGACAACACCCTCACCTCTGAACAGATGATGCTCAGAGCAAGCCTGGTGAAAGCCAATCACGCTGGCGTCGCGGACATAACAAGCCTCGTCCACGGTAGAGACGCAGTAATTGTATTTGTCATCGGAATGGCGGCTTCCCCTTTTGGCCAGGGAGACGCACGGTATCCATGTCTGGGCCAGTGGCAACTTGTGGGTGTCACAAACAGCTCTTAGAACATCAATGATCTCCGGTACAATTGCTCGGTAAGAAGTATCAACCACCTGACAGCGAGCAAAAGCAGCATCCGTCACTGATAACAACATCGCGGCATAACACTACGATCTCGAAATCTTTCAGCTCACCTTTGCGTGAGGATCGCTTGAAACATCAGAGCTTCTGAGATCAACCTCCTGCAGTTTTCCACAAATGCAGTTTTACTAAGACAATAATATCATCAAAGAAAGAGAGGTGAAAAGACTGATTACTTCGGGGATTGGCGTGCCCGGTAGTTATCACATCTTTTCCTAAGGACATTTCATCGAATAGGTCAAGAGCTTAACATCACAGCCTGCAAAGCAGGGGGATTTGGAGGATAAAAAGGAGCAAGAATAGCAGCAATGCGCAATCTACCTTGAGAGCACTGCAGATGATCTCGATCTCGGCATTGTAGTTGATCTTCTGCGTGGTCATGACGAGCTCGACGACGCCTAGGCAGGCCCGGCTGCGGTGCTCGAACACCGGCAGCGCGACGCTGCCGCGGATGTCGAAGTGCTGCGCGTGGCGGACGCGCGGGTATTCCTCGGTGGAGAAGTAGCGGACGTCGGGCGTCCACTCGGGGACGCGGCCGACGAAGACCCGGCCGGGCAGCCCCAGCTCTGCACGCGCGCTCTCGTCGGCCGAGAACTGGTACTTCATCGACACCGTCCGGTAGCTCGCGAGCCGGTCGTTGCGGTGGTCCAGCCAGAAAGGCTGCCCGCACGTCGTCAGCACCTGCCGGTCGCCGATCAGAGTCGGCACCCACACCTGCACCAGCAGCTCGCCTGGCCCCCGCTGCGACTTTGACCGCGACGCGATGCGGTCCAGCGCGCGCCGCAGCCGCTCCTTCACCGTCGGCTCCGCCGCCTCCTCCGGCGGCTGGAACAGCCAGGCATGGCGCGCCGGGCTCGCCTCGAACCGACTGGACCTCTCCGCTTCGTCCCTGTCGTCCTCGCCGGCCGGCGCAGGGGGAGTCGCGGTGGTGACGCTGCTGCAGATGTCGAGCAGCGGGGAGAAGGGGCTCGTGCCAGGGGTGGCGCCGACGCCGGGATGCCAGAACTCCGAAAAATCGAACCCCGGTGCCGCCAGTAGGAACTCCTCCATGAGATCCAGGTCGCCGTCGGCCATATCACCCGCCATACTCACACCGAAGCCCAGCAAGCTGTCCTCACCGCTCAGCGGCGACGGCTGCTGTTCCATGCCCGTACCAAGTACAACCAGCTCTCACTCGACCGACCTCAAAATCTTCGCATACCAATCGGCCGGAGAAGAAGCAGAACAGCAGCCGCGCGCAGCCAAGAAACAGGAGCCACGAACGTGAGATTAACTGGACAAAAAAAACAATCTCTTTATCACACAACAATCCAAAGAATCGAGTAGGCAATACGAGGCGATCTTTTTGGGCGCATGGCTTCCACAACGAAAGCCACTAGCCCTCCTCGCAACGCACCACACAACGCGAGAGGGGAGAGGGAGGCAGAGCGGACGAGACATCCCCATCATGCAAAGCAAGGCACATCGCCGTCAAGCCTGGGGAAGGAAGGACAAGACGATACGATACACAAGCCAATTGATCCCCACCTATCGTGTATCTGCAACTAGCCGAGCCTACTAAACACTGCTCCTTCACACAGGAGGACGAACGAACGAAAGAAAGAAAGGAAGGAAAAAAACATGACAAAAAAAACACCAACTTTACTGCATCAGATAGTCAGATCAGATCAGAGATGCCATGAACCGCTTAACCCACCTAGGCAGCTCAGAGGCAGAGCATGTCAAGCCGATCTCCCGTAGCAACAGTGCGCCAATAGAACAGTGCAGCGGCTCTGAATTCTGACAAGCCCCTCACCAAAAGAGAAAGAAACACAGTTTCATTCAGAAAATTCTGTCTGCGCCTCAAGAATTATAATCGGATGGATCCTGCTGGTGAAGGAAGGAAATGGTGGTGGTGGATTCGTACTTAGTACTTGTGCAGTACTCCTCCTTGGAGTGCTCTCTTTTTTTCGCCTCCTTGTGTTCGCTTGCGTCTTCGCCTGTGCAGATGCATGACGATGACGGAATCTTCAAACTCTCTCCTCAATATCCTTACCCTTGTGGGGCCCACAGGTGGAGGAATTGGCGGGATTGGGCCTGGGTGGGGGCCGGAAGTCAACTGGGTCGCGGTGGGCTGGGAGGGGTAGGGTGGGGGTTTCACCGAAGGGAGGGTGATGTGGTCGGGATATGCATGGGCCATGGGCTGTCACGGGGGAGGAGACGACGGCGACGTCCCGTGCGCTGTGCGGCTGTGAGCCTGCCTGTGGCTCCGCCTGCTTCAGTAACCCAAAGATTCTTAATTCTGCTACGCCTATGCTGTTTTTATCCCTCGACCAAGTTTCTTAGAAGTTTAATACAGGTTTATTTTACGGTGTATTATAATAATAGTATATAATATGCAGTAAAAATTAATCTAATCATTTATTTGTTAAAGGTAGTTCTACTATTATACTAACGGAGGTAATATAAATAAGTATTAGTTAATCTCATTTATTGGATCGAAAAGAATAAACAGTTCATAATGAATTTAGTGTACCGTAAAGGAGCTTTTAATAAAACCCATCAGCAACTGCAGATTTGTGTTTGCCTTGTTTTGTATGATTTGGATTCCATGACATTTCTATTTTTTGGATGGATCTTTTAAGTTCTCGACGATATTAGACCATCTCCAACAACATCTCTATCTCATTCCCTACCTCAAATTTTAAGGAAACAGCAACACTGTACAAACTCTAACAAAATCCCTATATTGTCCCTATTTTTGAGAATTGGAGAGGTTACCAAAATTACGAGACTCTCTCTCCCTTCCCCATCCGATTCCCCATCGGCTCAGCGCAACGGCCGCAGCGCTCCTGCCGTCGCCCCTCCCAGCTCCTCCTGCTCTCGGCCTCCCATGGCGCCCTCCTTTACTCCTCCACCACCACCACCGCCCCTCCCAACAACACCACACCGACACCAACCAAGCGTCTCCAGCCTACTCAAGATCGCAAGGAGAAGCGAAGCAAGCCCAATCTTGTGCGTCTCTAGCAAGAGGAAGGAGGAGAAGGAGGAGGGATGGGACGCAGGAAGATCAAGATCAAGAACTCCACCAACCGCCAGGTCACCTTCTCGTTGAATAGCCCAAGCAAATATAGCCGTTACGATATAGCTATTACAATAAATTTCAAATTTTAAATTCCCGTATTTAAAAATATTCATTTGAATTTTTTCTAATAAAAATAAACATTACTCATATTGCGGTTATGAAATATCATTATAATGTAGGAGGGAGAAAGTAGAGAGTGTGATTTAAGAAATGTTGTTGGAGAAGGAGGAGATATAGGAAAGGAATCTTTTTAGAGAAGCAGGATTATTAAAGTTTGATTGATGGGATGAGGTTGAATGGGATGGAATGGTAAGTATCTTGCAATTGGTTAGTATTTTAGGATGGTCATACTTCTTTGGTTCCATTATTTTGGTTGAATGAGATGGTTCAGCATCTAAAGGGAATATTTCTCAAATTTGTATCAATTAGTCCAGGATGGGATAGTTCCATTCAATCAACCAAACACATTGATGTCTTTTTTTCTTGAACCATCTCATATATGTACCACTTGGTACAGGCAACCAAACACACCAGGAATGATGTTAGAGTTGTCTTTAGTAGGTATGAGTATGATGAAGTGATGCGAAAGTATACACCATGTAGTTGAGTGAGGATAAATATTCCTGTATTGCAAGCAATCCCTTGAGCCCTTCACAACATCACCTTACCTTCCGTGAATTATGAAGTTGGGGCGCCATACAATGGATGAAAGAGTTTGCAAGTACTAGAAAACAATGCATAAACTGTTACGCTTGATGATTGTGGCAGACAGAAACCACTCGGCTCAAAACGGTGTTTTTATTATGTACGACCTTGAAAGCTCCTGGCAATTCGTATAGCGCAATTTTGATCGTAGTATTGTTCTTGTCTGATACTATGTTCTGACTATTGCACTGGATTTAAGCAAGGAGTGCTTCTATGGTCATCCTAGTTGTACAATTCTTGAAGCAGTAAGATATAAGATAATCATAGTTACATGCCCGTGCGTTGCTACGAAAAACAAAATTGATAACGAAAAATAAAGTTTAAAAAATAAAAAAAATTATTTCACAAAATCAAACATCTATCTTTAGCGGCTTCGTTTCTTGCAGTGACTAATTAAAGCAACCGTTTAACTTCGTAGGGCAATTAAGCGGCAATTAATGACGTGGGAAGAACAGACCACTGCCACCAAGTGCTGCTTTAGAATAGTAGAGATTATCCACCTTTCAATATTTATATAACTTTTTAAATATATATATATATATATATGTATGTATGTATATATGTATGTATGTATATGAGCACCTACCTTTAGCAATTGACTATGTGATCGAGAGTATATCTTAACAATAGTATCACATCAAGCAATTAGAAAATTCGAAATTCAGGTCACAAGGATTATATATTTTGCCACACACAAACGTTTACGTTGTTGAGTTTAGCCCTGGATCATGAACACACGCAAGCAGCACATAGAAATTTTTAGGCAATTTTCTCTCGTTAACTTTTTGCTTTCTTGTTTACAAAACTCAGAACTACCTTTAAATTTATACCCAAAATACAGTCATAAGAAACGGAATAGGATTCTACTTCCTTATCTTAATCGGACTCTAATCAAAACTCCTATTGACCATACAAACTGATTACAAGATTATCTCTAACATTAATTCACCCACTTAATTTTGTAACATCGACTCTTACTCATTGAGGCAATCGGTCTCAACTACGATTTATCCAACACATACTCGATATAGGGCGGTGAATGCATCTTTAAGAAGTTCCGTCTTCTTCTTACTGACCATATCATTGGTGACACACCTCGCCAGTGATTACGATCTTTTGCCTTAGCTCTGATTGTCTTTTCACCGGTAACATAACTTTACAACAACGCAGACTCGCATTAGAGCTTACCCACGATAGAACTTAGACACACCTACTACTAGCATTGCAACAAGGAACTTCCTCCTTTCTATTCCCTCTAATATCTGCTAGAATGACTGCGACAACTAGACTCAGCTCTATTTTCCTGTGCCACCAACTACTAGCATTGCAACAAGGAACTTCCTCCTTTCTATTCCCTCTAATATCTCTGTTGCATGCACCGTCGCTGGAGGGTTTTTTTTTTGCTTCTGTTGCTTGCTTGCACGTACAGCCACCAGGAGGGGCCTCTGCTGCCCCATGTGACAAATAGGTCAGCCAGGCTTGCCTTGCCGCTACACTAGTATTTCATCAACCTAAGATGTCTCTTGCAGCCGGATGCCGCCTACGGCGCACCTGTTATGACCAGTGGCGTATCCAGGATTTTGAGTATGAGTGGTCCAACTTGGCAGTGGCACCAGCAGAGTTGAACCGATGCCGTTTACGGGGGAGTTTTTTCTTTCCAATCCTGGCCGGCGGTGAGAGTTTTTGGGTGGCGCGGCCAGGGCCACCTCTAGATACGCCCACTGCTCTTGCGTCACGTGTCTTCTTGGCCACCTCCATGTGTCTGTCGCCGTGAGGTCCACCTCAACTGCGACACACGCTCTAATCGCTGCTCCTATGGTTTAGCAACTCGAGAACTTGCTTGTTGCTGATTTTTTTTCTTTGCGCCGCGTGTGGTGATGCCCAAATTCTTATGCCCCTAGCCGCCGCCGGAGCTCCTCAACGTCAAGTCGCTCAACGACGATAACTTACCCCGAGGCACAACAGTGGTTGTCTCCCCCGGGGCAAACGTGGCACCAAGGTTAGAATCTTGCTCTGATATCAATTATTGGATTTAGCCCTAGATCATGAACACATGCAAGTGAACACAGAAACTTTGGGGCAAATTTTCCTCATTAACTTCTTGCTTTCTTGCTTACAAAACTCAGGATTACCTTTGAATTTATAACCAAACTACATCCCTAAGAAATGGAATAGGATTCTACTTTGTTGTTCTAATCGGACTCTAATCAAAACTCCTATTGACCATACAAACTGATTACAAGATTATCTCTAACATGTGTGTGCAGTAGTCATTGTTATGTGAGCTACTCTTCTTCTTAGTTGCCTTGAATCCTTAGACATGTACCTATTTTAACTGTCAACTTCCAACTTCATTTAAGGAGTCGAAACTCAAAAGTTTAATCCAAGCAAGCTAGTTGCTAACTTACTTAAGATAGAGTTAAAATTTGGAATCAAATGTCCTCTCATGGTTGGGTATTGACGTCAATTGTTACTTGAGATCAAAAGATTCAGAAAACAACGGTTTAGACTTGTAACTACGGCGGTAGGTGAAGTATATCTTCTGAAAATTAAGGGGTTGGTGAGCCAATATGTCCAGTCCCATGTGACGAAAAAGTAGGATTCAGAAAGCTCATGCTTTGGTACCACTAACAACCACAGTACCGCTTGATATTTCACTAAAAGTGTTCATTGCCATGGCGATTGGTGGTAGGTAAAGAATCATCGGCTAATAGCTAGGATTGGCTGTAGTGAAGGTCTAATAACAGGGCACTGTATATGTTTTGGATCATTCACAAAAGAAATTGATGATGCAAGACCTCAAAAGTCACATAGTAATAGAGAGCACTTAAAATACATCTCTCTATTTTTCTACGGTGATCAATCCAGATGGCCCATTTTTTTTATATAGCAGCTTATGTTTCTGAACACGCAGTTATATTACCACAGCAGGTCTCCCCTTGGAAATTAGTGGGAATTGGGAAACAAAGCACTAGTTTTATCCCTTGAGCCCTTCATAAGAAGAAAAAAAAATGAAGTTGATTAGTGGCTACATCAGCTGGTAATGCGATAGGCATGTTTGTTTATTCTTTCACTGGTTGAGTTACTGCCTTCTACTTTGTAAGCTGTACATGTGAATCTTATCAGGTTGTGGGATAGAGCAAGAAGCTAAGCTACTTGCCTCGATGATACTGGACTGTCAGGTTGCTGGATTCGCACTGCATGTGTGGGTGATAATGCTGCGAATCTCTAGCAAAAACCGATGAATCAGTTTCCTCTCTTTTTCGCTTAATTGTTCTTGAGCAAGATTCTCGCGGTACATGATTCGGAATCTTGGCGTTCTCGAGGAAAAAAAACAACACTGTGGTAGTTGATGCAGCATCTTTGCTTTTTACTAAAGATATGTTCTTGGCTAAAATAGGGTTCTGGAGCAGCAATCGTTGGTGCTTAGCACCAGTGGGCGGCACGCAGCCTGCAAAGGCGAAGGACTTGTTAGGCTCCCGTCGCAACACTGACAACTCGCTAAGTAAGTAAACTAATTAATTCGGGCGTGAACAAAACTCCAAGGGAACGCACTTTTGTAGATGGAGATCGATCGTGACATGTTAAGAACTGAGAAACTTCAAGCTGATGCTGTATCAGAAATCAGAACAAGCTTCAGAGCTAGCTGTATGTGCAGGAAGCTTCACACTGTATTGCACAGTTAAATGGCAGTTCTTAACCTGGCATTTGCGCGTTGAAACACAGCTATTAATCGACATCAACATAAGCTAATACTACTACCTAGCACCCAATAGCCAACGGTGTTAGGTCCTTTCTACGAAATAATCTCTTAAAATTCCTCCGATCGTCAATACGATCGTGAGTCATATTCTTGGTTTGGTGCGTCCATTTTTGTATACCTGAAACCACGACTGATTCGTCTAAAAAAAATGAAACTACGACTGCCTCGCATGCGCACTAAGCATCAACCGCATCTAAACAGTCTCAGCATCTCTTAATCAGATTCAGACACACACTAAATCGTAAAGGAGATCCTGAACTAATTTAAGCTGTGCGAGGGATTCGGATCATAAATCCATTTTGTAAGTAGTAAACCAAGATCCGAATCGGCAGGCAAGGCTCCCGTGCACAGCCACTGACGCTAGTGTATGGCGCACTTGCCCTGCAAAAATGGAGCAGTTTATTAAGGGCCGACCATATACCATTCGTCCAAGATCCCTTTGTTAACGTCTACCTATAGATTCTCCCTGCCCCTAGAAATCGCTGCTGCTGCCTGCCTGTGCCAATCATGGCCTGTTCGTGTGGCCTTCCTGTATGCCATGGAGATTCTCTTAGCTCATCGCAGAGCGTTGATTAGATTAACTTGGAACTTGGAAGCAAGATCAATCAAGTCATACCTGTATACCAGTTGGGCCGTGCGCAGTTGCAGGAGGAAGAAAGCATCGAGACATGCGAGAATTTCAAGGTAGTGAGGAAATTTTTTTCAGACAAACCTAAAAAGAAAACAAAAGGTATTGATAAAAAAAAAATAAAAATGTACTATAGATATGACACTGTAGTTGCGCATAGGGGTGGAATCGAGCCGAGCTCGCCAATTTTCGAGCCGAGCCGAGCCCGGCTCGTTGCATACATCGAGCTCAATCTTGAGCTCGGCTCGAGCTCGCTCGAGCCTTGAGCCGGCTTGACGAGCTCGAGCCTCGAGCCGGCTTGACGTGGCTCGCGAGCCGGCCAACAGGGCACTGGCAAGGGTCCAAATGCCCTTCATTTTTCATATTTATGGGACGCTTTTTTAAGCACAGATGGTTAGACTGCTCTTTCAGTTTATAAAACTGCAAACATGTAATCTGGAAAAAGAATACTCCGCTTACTTTTATCTGTGCAAAAGTAATCAGTAGACCCAATACAAAACATTTGAAGTACTAAGAAGAGTAAACTCAAAAAGTAAGGTAAGACAAGCATTGCTCATTAGATGTCTAGCATTGGGTATAATGATTACTGTATTGTGAATTCATACCTTATATGACTCAATGACTGTCGAGCCTAACGAGCCGCTCACGAGCTGGCTCGGGCTCGGCTCGTTGGCCAAGCGAGCCAGGCGGTAGGCTCGGGCTCGGCTCGTTGGCCATGCAAGCCGAGCCGAGCCCGAGCCAAGCCTCGAGCCTCGAGCTAAAATTCCACCTCTAGTTGCGCACCGCGTGTCGTGTCCCATACGATTTTACCAAGAATAGTAAGTTACTTGTTGCTCTGTTGGGTTCACGCGTTTCTACCGACACAAGGAAGCGCCGAGAGGGCTTTGCTGAGCAGCGCTTAAAATGATGCGAGGAGAGAAAAGGAATAAAAAGAAGAAAAAACTGCAGAGCAAAAAAAAAAAAGTTACTGTAGTTTAGGAACTGTAGTTGCTACAGTTCTAGATCCCCATGTGGCTACATGCAGCTAGACTGTTTGTACCTTGTTAAGAATAGAAAGTTACATAGAGATAGACATAGATGTGTAGGGCTTCTATTTGTAGAATAAAAAGTTATATAGACATAGATATAGATGTGTAGGGCTTCTATTTGTAGACAAGATTGTATTTGGGTGATGTCTTCGTCGTTGTCATAGGTTAGTTTTTACCCATAACGGAAGTAATAGCGTGATTAAGAAATGTGCATTACGGTGGATCTAGGGTAATGCGCTGTTAGTGCTATACAGAAAAAAAAGGGTATGCTTAAGCTACTTTAGTTTCTAGTTGAGTGTGGAGGAATGTAGACAGGAAACGTTGCACGTGGAAGATAGTCCACATATCATGGTGCTGTGATCTCCTACAAAAATGTACTCTATCATAGTTTTGGGCCAGAATACATTTAAGCCCAATTCATGGCCCAAAAATGTTTATGCCCAAAGTCGTCGCCAGTGTTCTAGTTCCAGACGGACATCACTTGCGCCGGGAAAATGGTCACACACACTGACACACGTATTAAGCTTTTTTGGTACTCTTGGGAGTATGTACTCCCACCTTCAATATACCACTTAAATGAATGTGTTATACTCTTTTATTATTTTCAATACACTTCATTAATAATTCTAAAATACTACAATGCGATATTGTTAAAAAAATTCATCGAAGCCTTTTATTTTTTGATATACACCCTTTTTTCTATGTAAAAAAGTGTATAAATAAATTGTACTATAAACTGTGGACTTTGATAAAAAAAAATTCGTGAAACTCACTTTGAAGTATTTTATAATTAGTATTAGAGTATACTCAAAATGGTAAATAAGTATAATAACATCATTTAAGCATTATATTAAGAATGAGAGTACATACTCCCAAGAGTATGGAACTATTTTTCTATGTGTGTGTATAAAGCCTCTTTTCTACACTCGGGAGTAGTCACTCCCTATGTAGTATCTCACGACATAGAGAGTATACGCGCAACGGAGGGTATGCAATTGTAGTATACAAGTATATATGACCATCTAAGTGGTATTTACATTTTTTTCAGAGGTGATATGTATACTTTTTAGGCCTACTCTGTTTTATGTGCGTATATGAAGGTGGAAGTAACTACTCCCAGGAGTTTTTTAAGTATATGAGCCCGCCCGTACGCACCTTTCAGTTTTAGAGTATATACTCGTCTATGACAATTCAAATGAAACAAAATACATTTGAAAAAATATATTTGAATTCAAAGATTTGAACGAATTTAGATCACATGCTTTGCTGATATATATATATATATATATATATATATGTATATATATATATATGTATATATATATAGGGAACATATCTAGTGCTAATGGTCATTGGGTGCTAACATGCTAACATTAAATCTGATCCATCAGATTTATGATAAATGGCTCAGATATAGAGAGATGGAACCCTATTAATTACCTCATTACTCACTCAAATGCTTTTCACACAAGCCCCTTGATTACCTCATTAATTACCTGTCCAAATCTGAGCCACTCATCATAGATCTGATGGCGCAGATCTTATGTTAGTATATTAGCACCCAATGACCGTTAGCACTAGATATGTTCCCTTATATATATGTATATATGTATATATGTATATATATATATGTATATATATATATATATATATATATATAAGATTTGATCTAATTACTTAGAGAAGTGCAGATTTCAGGGGTAGAATTTTCACACACTCCTACATAAATCTCGAATATGAAATTTGAGTATCCAACGTAAATCTAGAAAATTAACATTAAAGTTTGGGTGGATTGTACTCTTTTCCTTAGTAAGTCTTTCATTGAAGTTTTCTTACATAAGGTTTTTCATAAGGCAATTCGTGCAACACAGCAAGCGTATGCTATGTACTCTTTCTTCTCACTGGATTTTTCTGGAGTTTTGATGAGACATATGCATCTCGCGATGAAGAGCCCAAGGGGGAGTGTTAGGAAACTCGGCCCATACAGGTCCATGTGGACTCTCCTGAAACCCTAGCTGTATGTTATAAATAGAAGGCAAAAGATCACATCATTGTACACAGAAGCAAGCAATAAAGAATAGCAGATCTGTTCCTCCTCATACTTGTATCTCGCTCTCTCTCTTTGTTCTCCACTGTAAATCTATTAGACAAGTCCGGACTATTCGATAGGTTGTCTAACAGGATAAATGTATGCAAAAAATGAAACTCGGCTGGCCTCTGAGGGTGTGAACCGCGCGGCCGCCTTCTTGCCGATAAGAAAGAAAACGTCATATATATAGTATATAGTATATACTACTTTTATTAAAGATAGGAGAGTTCCCGACTGGGGACCGATGCCACGTCGGCCAACCTGCGGTTAGCTCCTCGATAGATTTCGCTTTTACGTTCTTCAACTCCAGCTGCCGCTCGATCAAACTTTCGGAGCCTTCCACGCGTAAGGTACAAAGCATGCGAAGATACACAACTGAAAAGGCACCATCAGATGTAGATTACAGAGCAGCGTCAGGTAGTTGAGGGCCTGCTTCGGCTACTCATATCCTTCAGGCTTCTTTACAACAGACTTGTACTTGAAATAAATAAATAAAAAGGAGGCTCCCACAAAATAAGTTCGAGATGACGCATGCAGGCAACCTCCTCAACATATTACCATTTAAAGCTTTTACAAAAACAGAAGGCCCTTCAATCTCATGATCCCATTCCCATCAACATACCAATTAACCAAATTTTGCAAATCTTCAATGGAAATGTTGGCCATATATGAGCGGCAAAAGCAGGGTAGATAAACAGCGGCCATGTACACTGCAGTAAGACCCCATAATTCAATATGTATGTACACCAACCCAAGGTCGTTCGATACACCATTGTTTTAACCACGACGTGGGACCCATGTATGCAAAGGATCGCCGGTAGACTCTCGTTTATTCATCTTAAAACATAGAATCTAGATGATGCCTTTGAATCTGACAGGGATATAAGACCAATGAACGAGATAACCTTACGATTGCTAGCTACAGGTAACACGATGGGCAGAGCTTTAGTCACCATAATCTACTGGCCAAAATTCCCAAGAAGTCGCTCCACTGCAGCATGAACATTTCCAGCAGTGGCGACCAAAGCCCGGATGTTCTCCGGTGTGTCAAAGAAACCCATTTCTTGGAGCTGAGCCAATTGTGTTGCATAGAGTTCCTCTAGTGGCACTGCAAATTTGGACAGTGCTTAATTACTGAGGAAGGTTCATAGGAACCACACTTGGTGGCACTGGAACATAATTACTTCTAATATCAGACTATGAAATGCATACTAACCATTGGGGGTATTTGAAACACCTAGGCCACCACCAGCGCCAAGCCCACTGAACATACTCAACAAGGTGTTGAGATTAACATTGTCTAGCATTCAAGTATTTTCGTAAGTTGTTAAATAAGTCATAACAACATATGTGTTTACTTGATAAGGTGGTTAAAGGTCTGAACACGTTGAATTTGATTTATCATGAAGAAACTTAGAATCCCATTGGAGTTGGATCAGGCACCACAATATATCAGTTAACAAAATAAACAAGGGCATACATCGTCAAAAAAACAGTATAGTAATAAACAATTGTTTCCCGGTAGAGTATAATAGTATATTAGTCTGAAGGACAATCATTTCATTCCTCATGATTCGGTTTATATGACCAAGTTACATATCTCAAAATAAGAAAACCTTTAGTGTTCTAATGTACACATGGTATGAGTAGCTAAGCATTTAATGATTACTATTCTCGTGTTACAATGTTCTATTTTTTATGTAAAAATAAACCTTATAGGAAGCAATAATCAAAAGTGATCTTGCGACTTACCACCAACATGTAAAGACAACCATCAATAAAACCTAATATAAATGACTTGCCAGAAGCTTCTCATATGAATTCATATGGCAATGCCAGAAAAAATCATTCAGATAGTGAATTGGAAGCTGAAATTACCTGCAACAGTGCCCGCTTGGGTTCGGTCCCTGAATAAAAAACAAGAAAATGATTCAACAAACAATGCATAGAGCAATACTTAACATAATTACCAGCAAGAATGACAAGCCACTAATCTCTTAATTTTAGGCTTAACAAGCAAATTTCTATCTTAGAGATAAGGTATATAGCAACATCATGAGCTAAGGAGGTCAAAATGAACTCAAGATACTCACTGGCCAGCTTGCTGTTCACCAAGTTGAGACATCAGAGCCTGCTGGAACGAAATGAAATGATACATAAAAAAAAGAAACCATTATTTTTTCATATAATCACATGATCTGCATGTAACTACAACAGTATAACTGATTTCACCTGCAATGTTTCAGGAGACGTCAATTGGCGAAGAAATTCCGGGTTCTGAAACGCTTCTCTCAATTGAGTATTCGACTCCATCAGATTACGTACATTTGGGTTCATATTAAGCAACTGCACACGAGACAACATCTTGAAGGGTTCAAACTATTATGTATCAGGCAGGTCAAGAAACACTCTTCATCAACAATTCCACAACAGAAATAATTAAAACAGTGTACCTGATTCATGGACCGAGGATTAGACATAATGTTCTGCATCATTTGCATCATAGTAGGGTTTTGCAAAACCTGACTCAAGGAAGAAGCATCAGAACCATCACCCAGCATACTTCCCAGATCTGCAAAACCCAACCCTCCCAGGCCACCAGTTGCAGGTATCCTTGCATTGCTTGCAGGAGAAGGCCTTGCTCCTTCTTGTGCAGCACCAGCTGTTGATTTAAGTTTTAGACAGCAAAACAGAACAAGAATACATGCAAATACCAACAACAAAAACATGGAGTACCCAAAACCTACCATTTGTGCTCCAGGGATTTGGAAGTGGATTAGTATTCGGGGCAGGAGACCCTGTTGTGGACTCTGAAGCAGTAGTTGCTGCATTGGCAGCTGGATCTCTGGCTTGGTTAGACCCCTGATTTCCTAGAAGAGCTGCAAATGGGTTTGGATTTCTATCACCCTCCCCAGCCAGTGTTGTTGCATTCATAAATGGCTCTTGAACAGTTTCGTACATGCGGCGGAGCATATTGAAACCTTCTGGAGAAGATTCAATGTTGCTCATGGCTCTGTCTGTGTTCCGCATCATCTCCCTCATAAGTTCAGGATTCCTAGCTGCTTCAACAGTCTGGCGGAGAATGCTTGGGTCATTGAGGACATGGGCAAGATCTGGATTACGATCAATGATCTCACGCATCTGAGGATTGTTCATAATTATATTGCGTATTAGATCGGGGCTATTCATTATGTTCTGCATGAGTGGCGTATTCATTATTTCCCTCATTAAGTTGGGATTCTCGGTTAACTGTTGTTGCATCTGGTCTAATTCTGGAAGGCCAGAGCCAAATAAACCCAATCCTCCACTGTTAGCAGTCCCTGTAGCCCCCAGACCTTGCAACAGACCTCCAAAACCAGCTGTCGGGGCACTGGCAGGAGTAGCAGCAGACATTTCATGGTTGGCTGTAGCAGGTGCAGTTGATGCTGCTGGTGGTGCAGCACCACGCACCATGTGAATGGTGTGATCTGTCTCGACACCTTCAAACGGAAAGCAGGCATAAGAATAAGCAAGAGTTGGAAAATGTAACAGTTAACTGCCTAGTGAAGTTCCCAGAATCAGGCTGCAGCTTACTGACTCAAAGATTAAAACATGCAGCCAATGTTACTTGACCACAAAAAGTATTTCTATATCTAAATGTGCCACATTCAAAAAGTGCTGTTTCTAATCAGTAAGAATGCGAAGCAATATATTCCCACGCAAAACGAGTAGATAGATAAGTCATGCCATTGGTATGAAGTGCTGTTCGAATCGGTAGGAATGTGAGGCAATATATTCCCACGCAAAACAGGTAGATAGCTAAATCATGCCATCGGTATGCTATTAGCTCCTAATTATCATGTAATGACTAAAAAGTTCCTGCGAATGTGAGAACACAGGCACAACTAAAAACACAAATCTTCTCATTTTCCTTAAAACTGAAAGAAACCACCACCTTTGATGTTGTATTAAAGAACATTAGTCATGCATAAGGAATTGTCCATATTTGGTTCATTTTAGATTTTTAGTATGCTTGGTTCATAGCATTTGCAACTTGCAAATGATTTTCATTATCTTTTTTTTTTTGCTTAAAGCAAGCGTGTTAGGCTAATACTGTCTGGCAACATTCTCCTGAAAAAATCCAAATGAACAACTACACATATCATGGTGAATTGGTGATGTTATAACTAAAACTCAAATTGCCGAATTATGGCAACTTTTGCCACACAATTTAAAGAGGAATCAGTGATATGATGTAATATATTGTGCAGCCTGAAGATGAATCAATTATATAACATGAGAAAGTTGTAGTGTATAAGGCACGCCGTAAATGTTTCTCAACTAGTAATGTGCAAACTAGATAAATTCTCTCTGTTATAGCACGGTAACAGACAAGTTCACGTTTTGTTGAGATCAGGGAAATGGTGACAAGCAAGTTCACGTTTTGTTCAGATCAGGGAAATGCTCCCATCGGTAGAACCATTGAAGCAAAAACAAAAGAGAGAGAGAGAGAGATTTCCAAGAGCAGTAACGCAGTAGAGTTGAAAACTAGGAGAAACGTAAAGCTCAAATTTTCTAAAGAAACATTGAGTTGTGGGTGCAGATTAAAATAGGTCAATCGCAAGAAGTTACGGCATGCATAGATCAAATTTTGTGGAATTTTTTTTTTGCAATATTTTTCTACGTATTACATTTCTGTTTATGGGAAGTGACCATGTGGATAATGCCCCCTCACAGAAGGTGGTTTTGTTGATATCGAAACACGACAAGAGTCAATGCTATAAGCATGACAATTTGAGGCCATTATCAGCTGTACAAGCTACCACATTACATGTGGATCATAATGGCTGATAACATGCACTTGCAACCGACAAAAATAAGATGGCGGACACAAAAAAAATAGTAGTAATAAACTTCCCAATCGCTGATCGCCAAGTGCTGTCAACAATTCAACATCCAGCAAGGGATACAGATTCCAGCATGCCTATTATTTATACCGTACAATCCTAACAGTGCATCGCCACCTAGAATTTTACTTAGCAGTGCACAGTGCACACTTGACGTAGTCACTTGCGTGGCTACATGATGTTCAGAACTGCATTCACGTCAACACACAATGGCGGTGTTTATTTCCCTTCTATTACATCTTTCACCACGCTGCAGTATCAAACCATCAATTAACCCCCTATACCTAACCATCATGTTGCATCTACCACGGAACATGGCGAATCTACGAGATAATTCATACACGTCGTTCATGAAGACAGCCCTCCTCCTGCGAACACAAGCACAGACAGGCATTGCATCCAACACACCAGCTAGACAGAATTGGACCTTCACCCGCGCAACTCACGCATAGACCTAACTAATCGCACCGACCACATGAGATTAGGGCAAATCGCACCAAAGCAGGAGCTTTTCCTTGTGAAGAAGTACACGCACCGTAGCTGGCTAGGGTTTGCTCGTCCTTTAAGATCCGGCCCTTGTAGATCAGCCGCTGCTGCGGAGCCGGCACGTCGCAGCTCTCGGCGACGATCGCCTTGAACGCCCCGACGGTGACGCCCAGGTCGGTCCGCACGGCGAACTTGGAGCCGCTGGTGCACCGGATGTGCAGCATCGCCAGCGCGGCCGCCACGGACTCGCCGGCGTCGCCGTCTCCAGCGCCGCCGCCCATGCCCTAGCCCTAGGTTCGATCTGGCCGGGCCGCGGGGCTTCCTCTCCGATTCGGCTCTGGTGCGTGCCCGAGAGAGCGAGAGAGCAGGGGGGGAGGGGGGGTTTGTGTTTGCGGCTTTGTTTGTTGCCCTTTTTCTCTCGCGTTTTGTACGGGCGTGCTGGAGTGTTGGACGAGGAGGAAGAAGGCACTCAGGCAGGGAGGGTTAACTTTGGCCGGGCGGAGAATTTAACGGCGGATATCACCGCGGGACAGGGACGGAAGGCCGTGATTCCTTGCGCGCTGTTGGGTAGTGGGCCCGTGTGGACCGGACAGTAAAGGTCGAAGAAGTTCTGGACACCGGTGAATTTCAAGACTTGTCACATTTTTTTAAGGGTTAATTGTTTGTGTTTTTATTCTGGATTATGAATCAAAAATAAACAGTTCGATTTTTTTTTTGAAAGGAAAGCTGTAGCTATATTAAGTAGGAGAGTTTAAGAGAACAAAGTGCAGGAGACTGTACAAAAAACAAAACAAAACAAAGAAGAAAAAGGACAGAGGAACAGAAGCAAGGAACAGTTCGATTTTAGAATTCGATACTCACAATCTAGCCCATCCATATACACTAGAATCTACAATCCATTTCATATGTGCTTTTGGATTCTAGCTTTTGAAGAATCAGCTTCTCTACGACCACAATGCAGAATCAGTTTGTAGGGAATCCAAAGCAAAAATAAACAGACCCTAAAATCTAGATGTCTTCCGAATCAATTTAAAAGAAAAATGCCTCCTCCTTAACCACGGAAAGTACGACTGTACTAGCAAATTTTTCTATCGGCCCCTCTTCAAATTAATTAATCATTTTTAATTAACCACTTTTAATTATGTAATCACCTAAATAAGACACTTAATTAATGACTTTACCAACCTACGGATTTGTAATAGCTCTGCAGGTCCCTGATGTCAAGCCCAAACCTACCGCTATCATGTTGTCGTAGCTTGGTAGGACTGGTCACAGTGCATTACCGTGATATGTGATACTGTCATGTATTACTACTTCTATAGTAGATTATTTTTACAATTACGTTTATATATCGCTATATATGTGTTTAAGAAAATGAGGGAGCTAGAAAAGCTGCCCTCTGAGTTTTAGCCCCGTCACCCGATCTACCGTGAAAAGTAGTTCTGCATATTACGGATTGTGATTTGTGAGCTAGGCTGCGTTCATGCTTAAGTATCTAACAAGTTTTCCTTTTTAAGACTGAAGGCTTATGTTGGATCTTATTAGAAAGCAGATGTCCTGCATGAGATCTTCGAGCAATGTCTTGAAAAAAATCGACGAGCAAGGTATGTATACAAAAGAAATCAACAGGCAAAAATAAAGTACTAAACCGATAGGTTGTTGCTTTGACACTCTGGGTCGAAACAGCTGCAAACACGCAAATCATAAACCCCCTTGGAGAGGTAGCAAATCCCTACTGAGGGACATATGAAAGTTTTTATCTAAAACATCCCTAGTATAACTAGTATTTTTTAGAAAATGAATTTTTTTTTGGTGAAGTATGGAGGATGTGTATATAGCACGCACTACCCTATAGCAACGGCTGGAGCCTAACACATTGGCAAAGATCACACACAAAAAAAAGAGGATACACCATAGCAAGAGAGAAAGGGTTTCCAACGCTCACAGACAATGTTTGTTATTCTCGAAGGAAGCTGTAGTATATATTGCATTAGAACACAATATGTTATATGATATACCACTTGATTGCCGGGCAAAAATTTTTATTTCTAAACACATGTCATTCTACAATTTCGAAGTAATTTTTTACTATTTTTTATATATCCCCTCTAGCTATTTTCAATGCCATTTACTGTCTGTATTAGAGTAAAACACACCATCCAAAAAACAATAAGTGATATAATGAGTAGATGTAATATAATATTTTGTACATGTACCTTAGTGGAGGTGCAATATCCTATAATAATATTTATTAAGGAACTGAAGGAGTATGTTAATAACATGAGGTTCCGAGTACATATGCACCTAACTTTTGCATTTTGGTTCTGAATTTCTAGAAGAAAAAAAGATAAACCTATGCATTTAAGATTGTAGATGAACATATGTCAAGGAGGAGTGGAAACGGGCTGGGCCAAGCGTTATAGGGGAGCGAGTTGTCGCTAATGGGCCGAAATTCAGTACAGATATGATCCAAATCTAATATTTTTCTCAAAGGTCTGTATGCAGTCTGATTAAAAAGAAATGAGATCCAAGCCTAATCTAGGCCGAAATGAAAGTCTGGGTTTTAATTTGGACAAACTGTTTGTTTGATGAGTTGATAGTTTACGAACTGTTTGTTTGATGAGTTGATAGTTTACGGTACAATATTTAAGTGATAAAATTATTTCTTATGTCATAAATGATCTATAGCGTGATCAGAATAGATAACAAGCATGCACTATCCAAATAAAAGTATCCAAAAAAAACCTTAGGTAAGGTAGAGTAAAGATCAAACATCGAAGTATGTAAAAGTTTTAAAAGACAGATCGCTCCAATATCTGTAATTCTTAATTACACATCGTATTTACTGAAAATAGAGGTTGAAAGTTATAACTTAATATATGTTGTTGAAGTATGTAAAGCAAAAAAGTATTTGTGCTAAATGCAATATCAATTGATTTACCTAGCTAGTGGTGAGAGATTTATAGAAAAAAATATAAGGGCCAAGACTAATCTAATCTGACTTAGACCTAGTCTAAATAGCTATGATCTAAAATAAGTTCAATTCATTTATAGTTTTTAATCGGCCTAATTTAAAAGCATAGACTAGCACCCTGCTTCCACGGGCTTCGAAACTGGGTGAGGCGAAGTTTTCGCTTTCTAGCCCTACGATTTTTTTTTCTTTCAAATCAAATCAAGCCCGTATAAGGAACACTCCCACTTGTAAAATTAGCTCTGTTCCCCGAGGCCAATGTCATGACGACGCCCCCGACGGGGCGCCGACCCCTCGCCCTCTCCTCTCCGGCCTCCGGTCACCTCTCCCTCTCTCGGGCAATTCGTCGAGCACCTCGCCGGCAGTGCACTTAAGCGAAGAATCTTTTTTTTTTTATTGAGCGGTGCTTCTATGAAATAACCGCAAAACTCAAAACAAATTTCAAATTTGAGTTTGAAATAGTCTCTATTTGCATTTTCTATTTTTTTCGATTTTTTTGGATTTTATTTGAATTTATTTGATTAAATTACGAAAACTTTCCGTTTCGGGAAGGTTTCGTCCCGGGGACGCTTTCCCCTTTCGGCCTTTGCGCCTCCCCTCTCTCTCCCGCGCCTCGCCCGCTCGTCCGCCTTCTCCGCCGCCGCGCTTCTTCCGCTTTCCGCTTCGCCGAAGCTCGCGCCACAAGGCGCAAGCGCATCAGTGCATCTCTCTCGCTCGTGAGCTCTGCCATGGCGAGCTGCCTCACGCCCTCGCTGCCGCCGCCGCTTCTAGCCCGTAGGGCTCTCCGCCTCTCGCCATCGCCGCTGCCGCTCGAGCCCCACGCCGCCTGCCCCTCACCTCGTGAAGTCGCGCCGCCATCATGGTAGGCCGACGACTTCGCCGCCTCACGGCTATTTAAGCCGCTCCGGCCGCCATTTTAGGCTCACCGGACTCGCCGCCTCTCCTCTCTTGATTCCTCTCTCTCTCGCCTCGCTCTCGGCAGGTGGTAGCCCGAAGCTCCACCTCTCTCCGCCCGGCCATGCGCCGCCATCGCATCCCGCCGCTCGGCCTCCCGAGCTCACGCTCTAGCCAGTGGACTTCCTCTCCCTTTCCTTTGTCCTGTGTGGACCGGTGCTAACCACGTTCGCCTCCGTTTTCCCCCGGGCCTCGGCGCCACCAAGGCTACAAACCTCCGGGCCGCTTGGCTCTCACTCGCTGAGCCCCTGCCCCACTGCCGCTCTCTTCACACAAGGGGCCACCCGCACCACCGCCACTCCTACCAGACAAGACTCCGAGCCCACCCGCCAGCCTCCCCGCGCCCAAGGCCCACTCGCCAGTCACCCTCCTCTCTCCTCACTACCACTCGCTCACGGGGCTCGCTGTGCACAGGCCATGAGAATGGGCTGCCCAACTGCCTTCACTCGCGTCACAGATCGTGGGCCAAAAACGATTTTTGGCGCGGCCCAAAGAAACAAAGCCTTTTTCCCATTTTCTTTTTCGGTTTTTATTTCCAAAAATCCTTTTTAAATCTTTTTAATACCCAAAAATATCCAAAAATTCCACGAAACCCAAAAATAGCTCCAAATATACTTTTCCGAACCGTTTCGAGCCACTGAGTCCAAAAATGACCTCCGTTCCGCCAAACCAAGTTCCAAAAATTCCCAAAATGACCTTCGACCCATTTCCGGCTATTTTCTCTCTCGGTTTTTCTCTTTTCTTTTCTCTTCTTTCTTTTTGTGTTATTTATTATTTATTGTTTATCTCATGGTGTTTGTCTACGCTAGAACCGACGACCGAGCAGTACCAACTCCCGGACCAGGAGCAGGAGCAGTACGTGGAACAGGAGCCGGACCAGTGTGAAGCCGAGTTCGACTACGCCAACACCGAGCTAGGAAACCCCTCCGCCTCGCAAGGCAAGCCATACTCCATTGATCATGTTGAACCTAATATTCCCTAAAATACTTCATAATTAATTTCTACCGCATTATTTCCGAACTATATGTTGAAATATCGCAAAGTGGTATGTTTGAATGACATGATAGCTAGTTAATGCCAAAAAGGCTCATGGAACTTCCTTGACAAATATTAAATCCGAATAATCCTTTGTAACCCTAGAACATCACTATTGTCATTATTTGGCTAGGTATTCTATTATAGTTAAATTAGACCATTTTAAAAGGACACATGAAATGTCAATGTACTTGGATGTGGAATGTTTATGAAATGTTGCGGTCCGGGGGACAGATTGGGCTAACTACCTGATGAGTGTTAGTCCGATCCCTACGAGGACTCGATACCAAGGTATGGATGGATGATGGTACCATGGATACCAGGGGATGTGGAATGTAATGGTTTGGTCTATGACGAATTAAGGACATACAACCTTGGGCAAAAGTAAATAACTTAAGAAACCGCTCACCACAAAGTTGGGCCTGGTCAACTTAGTTGGCTTGACTCAACGTAGCTCGGTACATTGTACTTTCCCTAATACCTATAGGAGCAGGTTACCTTCCGGTATGGGAGATGGTCCAGCTATGGGGTGGAACGAAAGTGTGCACGAGGAAACTGTGGCATTTCGGTTCACAGCGGTAGGTGTCCACAAAGAACGGATCGCGAACTTCACTCTGGCGGTGAGGACCCCGGGTTATCGTGGACCGAAACTCTACCGGATAGGGGCTAAAGGGGAAAGATTCAACGAAAAGCTATGATAACCTCGATCCAGCCGCATGCATAAAAGTTGCATGTTAATCGCGTGGCATAACGATCGTGGAATCTTGTGGGTAAAGCTGAACACCTCTGCAGAGTGAATTAAATGGTATTCGAATACGCCGTGCTTCCGGTAAATGAAGCTGAGTTAAAATGGGGTGAATCCCGAACCTAAGCTCAAGTAGATCTTTGAATGAACAAGTGTGGAAGTATATAACTTTGGAAACCCCCTGTTTATTATTATGATTATGGTTTATGTTTCAAATGAAATGTCAAATATTATGAAAACTTGCATACACAAATGAGACATATGGCTATTCTTGTTACCCCTTGCATGTGATAATCAGGATTCACTGTGTGGCTTGTTGAGTACGTTGTAGTACTCACCCTTGCTTAATTAACCCATTTTAGAGTATCAAGATGTTGGTGACTTCCAAGAGATCGTAGACGGCGACACGGTGTGGTTCTAGTCTCAGTCTTCGCTCGACTTGCCTGTGGTGTTTGCTTTTGCGCTATTTATCTTTTGTGATGTAATATATACTCTGAAGCTCACGCTTCCTCGTGAAAACTCTGGCCGATAGGCCTTATGTGATGTAAAAACAGTTGAATCATTCGTTTGCGGGCAATGAACGACTTGGTTTCCGGTGACTAATCTTCCTGGGTAGTCATTTCGGAATTTAAACGCACCCCTGAAAAGGCGGTCCGTCACAAGTGGTATCAGAGCCTAAGTTGACCGTAGATTGAGACCTAGATTGGCTTAAGGATCTGTTACAGAAAATTAATTTAACGTATAAACAAAATGAGTTATGAAAAATATAAGTATTATTGCTGTCCTCTTCTACCTCTTTCTATCTCAACCCTCTTAGAATTCTTATTTTGTTGGTTTTGTTTTACTATTTTCCATCCCTTAACTTACTTCTAGATTTCTCGTTGATCGCAGATGGTTCACCGCTCCTATCCGGACCCGACAGTATTCGGAGGATGGGCGGATCTACTCACGGAGAATGATGCTAGAAATCGGAGCGAGATGATCATCGCCCGAGTTCCATACCCCGGAGATGCTCCGAGACGACTTGCGATGCAATTGGTTGGCTTGGGTCGAGTGGCCGCCCCTACAAAACCGCCCTGGTGCCCCTAGCCTATTTGAGGTAACGCGACTCTACGAGTCCGCGGCAATCCAGGACGCCGCCCGCCAAGCCGTGCATTATCTCCGAAATCACTGTGAAAGGGAATTTGACGACAACCGATGTCGGTGATTCCCGGCTCTGTGATGGAAGCATTGGCCTCTCCTTCCCTCTGGAAGAAACGGACCCACGGATCGAGGGAACCTCCGACTACGCAGCATCGATGGAGCG
Organism: Rhipidocladum racemiflorum; assembly: GCA_036346355.1. Taxonomy (NCBI): domain Eukaryota; kingdom Viridiplantae; phylum Streptophyta; class Magnoliopsida; order Poales; family Poaceae; genus Rhipidocladum; species Rhipidocladum racemiflorum. The sequence continues at coordinate 83,814,337 of CM070573.1, read as the reverse complement.
CCAAGACAACCAAGCGCCGGGAGAACAGAGTCCAAAGATGATCACCTTCATCAAATGTGGGACTGATCGATCAACCGACAATGACGTGGTCCAGCTCCAGGCCAAGTACAAAGATTGATGAATCAGATAATGGAGATGGAGATTGTGCAGCAACCAGTGGCGCCCCCAGAAGAAGAACCCTCGGTGGACGGACCTTCGATGATCATAGACGAACCGCCGCCTCCAGATGTCGACATGGAGGACGAGGAAGACCCTGAGGAGCGCTTCTTCTATGGACCCGACGGCGGATGGAACCCATGAGCTGCCAAGATCGTTAGGAGTTGATGCCCCCATTTATGTAATAGAACTAAGTGTTTTTGGTATTGTATTATTGGTGGTACCCTACCTTGATTGGTATGGTGTACGACCTTTGGCTTGTATCAAACTATGATCCCCCTTCGTACTTTAATTTTAGTAATATATCGGGATTAGCCCTATCTCATTCAAATTGTTCTCCCTTCCTGTTCATCTAAGCCCTCATCTATTCACTCTAACCTTATCTAGAAATCTTAACTCCCACTTACCTTTCACTTCCGTTAAAACCCTGCTGCAGGTCGAAAAGATCACTTGAAACCACCATGGTGAGACCTAATTTGAGAGGAAACAACAGCGAGGAGGGTAACTCCAACGCGGAACAGATCAGCTTAGCCCAAATAATGGCGACGATGGAGCGGAACCGATATGAAGCCGAAAGGCATCAAACACAGCTCATGGAAAGAGTTCTAGAGCAGCTAGCCACAAGACCACAGGGACCCCCTCAAGGAAACCACAACATGCAAGAAGGCCACATTGGAGGGACGAAATGGTCAGATTTCCAGAAGGCCCGACCTCCTATCTTCGCGACACCAACCGAGCCATTAGCGGCTGATGATTGGGTTCGGGACATAAAAAGGAAGCTGGATACTATTCAATGCACTGATAAGGAGCAAGTGCTGTTTGCCTCTCACCAACTCCAAGGACAAGCCGCAGCATGGTGGATGAACTATCAAGCCACCAAAAACGATCAAGAAATTCCGTGGACCGAGTTCGAGGAAGCATTCCGCAAGGCTCACATTCCGGCCGGATTGATGGCTTCAAAGAGAAGAGAATTCCTATCCCTCCGGCAGGGAGGCCGAACCATTATGGAATATCTCCAACATTTCAACCGACTGTCCCGCTATGCACCAAATGAAGTAGACTCTGAGGCGAAGAAAATGGAAAGATTTTCAGAGGGATTACAAAAGAACTTAAAATTCCATATCGCCGCCCTGGAATTTAGAGACCTGTCAACGATGGTTGACAAATTAATGATGATAGAAGAAGCCAGGAATGACTTGGAGGACACCCGTAAAAGAAAAGCCCAGCAGATGAGGTTTCCAACTCCCAACCAACCTAGAGGAAGAGCCCCGGCTCCTATACCCGGATTTCCTGCAAAAAGGCAAGCAGTAGGAGGATTCCGGCCAGTGCCTGCTCAAAGCCAGCCAGTAATAGTGAAATGCTTTAAGTGCGGTGGAAACCATTACGCCAACAACTGCACCAATAAGGCTACAAAGTTGTTATCATTGCGGTCGAGAGGGCACTTCAAACAAAATTGCCCAAGAAGGAATCAGCCCACCGAGGTGGCCAAATCCCAAGTGACCGCAGCCGGTGAATCAGCCAACCAGCAGCCTACCGACCGCCACCGCAACAACAAGGAATGTTACAAGGAAGAGCACCTCCAAGAGGCGAAGGAAGCTCCAACAACTCCCGCAATTTTCAAGGCAGATCAACCATATGATACCGAGGACGCCGCGCAGCCCACCGACGTGATTATCGGTAAATTTCCAATTCAATCCCAAAGGCTTTGGTTTTATTTGATCTGGAGCAACTCACTCGTTCGCTTCGATGACTTTTCGTTTGCAAGAATGGTTTTTCCTATTCTCCATTACCAAGCCCTGGCGTTTGAACGCCCGAATAGATTAATGGCTCGATATAAGAGCCGGTTAGGATTAGTGCTACAAGGAGTTAAGTTTACTATTGAGTCACATTACCGGAAATGAACGGATCGACGTCATCCTAGGAATGGATTGGCTGTCCAAACATAAAGCAACCTTAAAGCGTGAGAGGAAGCTAGTAATACTTGTCAACGATTTAAGGACAACGAGTAACCATAAGGACCGACCCTAAGCTAGTAAAAGACAATGGAAGCGATCCTCGCATCGTGACCCTAGCATTAGACCAAGTGCCCGTTGTTCAGAATACCCGGATGTTTTTCCGTAAGAATTGCCAGGAAGGCCACCAGATAGAGACATAGAGCTGGAAATACAACTGATCCCCGGAACCGCACCATTAACCAAGCGCCAATATCAAATGGCACCTGCGGAATTGAAAGAACTTAAGAAACAGTTGGACGAGTTATTAGAGAAGGAGTTTATCCGACCAAGTATCTCACCTTGGGCCTCGCCTGTTCTGTTCGTAAAGAAAAAGGATGGAAGTGCGAGACTTTGCGTGGACTACAGGGCATTGAATGCCGTAACCATCAAGAACAAGTACCCGTTGCCGCGAATAGATGAACTATTTGACCAACTCAAGGGAGCCCAAGTTTTCTCCAAAATAGATCTGAGAACAGGATATCACCAATTGAAAGTGAGAAAACAGGATAGGGAAAAGACGGCATTTACAACCAGATATGGATTATATGAGTTTTCGGTGGTTCCATTTGGACTCACAAACGCCCCAGCTTATTTCATGAACCTGATGAATAAAGTATGTATGGAATTTTTGGATCAGTTCGTCGTAGTATTCATAGACGACATACTGGTGTATTCAAAGGATGAGCACGAACACGCCAAGCATTTACACCAGCTATTACAAAAGCTTAGGGAGCATCAGTTATACGCCAAGTTCTCTAAATGTGACTTTTGGAAGAATGAGATCGCATTTCTGGGGCATATTGTCACCAAGGACGGAGTCAAAGTGGATCCGACGAAGGTAGAAGCAGTCAAGGAATGGAAGCAGCCGACGTCAGTGACAGAAGTCAGGAGTTTCCTTGGACTGGCAGGATATTATAGAAGATTCATTGAAGGATTCTCAAAGATTGCAAAACCTTTGACACACCTACTCAAGAAAGACAGCCCGTATAAATGGACTGAGAAATGCGAGGCAAGTTTCCAGGAATTAAAGACAAGACTAACATCAGCCCCAGTGCTCATATTACCCGACACAAGTAAGGATTTTCAGATATACTGTGACGCATCAAAACAAGGGTTAGGTTGCGTGTTGATGCAAGATGGAAGGGTAGTTGCGTATGCCTCCCGACAATTAAGACCGCATGAGGAGAATTACCCGACTCATGACATGGAATTGGCTTCAGTGGTACATGCACTAAAGATCTGGAGACATTATTTATTGGGTAATCATAGTGATGTATTCACAGACCACAAGAGTTTGAAGTATGTGTTCACTCAACCAAATCTGAATATCCGGCAAAGAAGATGGTTAGAGATGATCAATGATTACGACTTGGAGATACAATACCACCCTGGAAAGGCTAATGTAGTGGCGGACGCATTGAGTAGAAAATCATGCCACCACATAGCCATGACAACAGACATCTCCCAGCAGTTACAATTCGAAATGGAACGTCTAAACCTACAGATAGTGGAGAAAGGATTTTTAGCCTCCATTACAATTCAGTCAGACCTACTTAGTCAAGTTAAAACAGCCCAACAAGAAGATGAAGAAATCCAGCAATATCGCAAAGAAATGAGTATAAACGGACCTTCGGAATTCTCGGAAGATGGGCAAGGCATACTACGATTCCGTGATCGTATATGTGTTCCCAATAATAAAGATATAAGAGGATTGATTTTGACAGAAGCTCACTCATCTCAACTCACCATACACCCAGGCAGTACGAAGATGTACAATGATTTAAAAGGTGAATATTGGTGGAAAGGTATGAAGAAAGAGATAGCTGAGCACGTACTGTGTTGTGACGTGTGCCGTAAAGTTAAAATTGAACATCAGAAGACCGCTGGAATGTTACAACCTCTACCGATCCCTGAATGGAAGTGGGATGAAATCGGAATGGATTTTATTACAGGACTACCCAAAGCACAGCAAGGGTTTGATTCCATATGGGTAATAATTGACAGACTGACTAAAGTGGCACATTTCATACCAGTCAAGCAGACCTATGGCAAGGATAAGCTAGCAGAGCTATACCTGACCCAGATAGTAAGATTACATGGGATTCCCAAAAAGATTGTGTCGAGGCGAGGAGCCCGATTCACATCAAAATTCGGAAGAGTCTACATGAAGCCATGGGGACAGACTGAATTTCGACAGATATCACCCACAGATCGATGGGACAGATGTAAAGAGTTAACCAGAAATTGGAAGATATGTAAAGAGCTTGTGCGTTTACCTATGGAGCATATTGGGACACTTGATAACCATTTGCATAATTTTCTTACAATAATAGTTATCGACCGATCTGCAAATGGCACCGCTTGAAGCGCTTTACGGAAGAAAGTGCGAGAACCCTTTGAATTGGTGAAGTGGGAGAAAATCAATTATTAGGGCCCGCAGTTGTGCGGGATCACGAGAAGCTCATGTAAGTATAATCAGAGAGAACTTAAAGATAGCCCAAGGACGACAGAAGAACTATGCAGACACCAGGCGGAAGGATATCAGTTACCAAGTTGGAGATTTTGTCTATCTGAAAGTAACTCCATTCAAACCCGTGCATAGATTTCAGATCAAAGGAAAATTGGCACCAAGATATGTTGGACCATATAAGATCATAAGCCGAATTGGAGAAGTAGCCTACAAACTACAGTTGAGCCCTGAATTGTCACGAGTACATAATGTATTCCACGTATCACAATTGAGAAAATGTCTTCGACAACCCACAGAGCAAATACCGTTAGAAGATATTGACCTCTGAGAATGATCCGACCTATACAGAGGAACCAATGTAATAATTGAGACAGTTGAAAGGAAACTTGAAACAAAGATGTCGAGTCCACGAGTCTTGTGGAAGAATCATACGCTCACGGAAACCACATGGGAAAAGGAGCTCTGAATCAGCAGAACTTTCCCAACCTCTTCCTCAGTAAGTGAATCTCGGGGCGAGATTTATTTTAAGGGGGTAGGTTGAAATAACCGCAAACTCAAAACAAATTTCAAATTTGAGTTTGAAATAGTCTCTATTTGCATTTTCTATTTTTTTCCGATTTTTTTGGATTTTATTTGAATTTATTTGATTAAATTACGAAAACTTTCCGTTTCGGGAAGGTTTCGTCCCGGGGACGCTTTCCCCTTTCGGCCTTTGCGCCTCCCCTCTCTCTCCCGCGCCTCGCCTGGCTCGTCGCCTTCTCCGCTACTTCGCCCTTCAAGCGTTTCGCTTCACGCCAAGCGCCGCGCTTAAGCGCCAGCGTGCATCTCCTCTCGCCGTGAGCTCGCCATGGCGGAGCTCGCCACGCCCTCGCCCATGCCGCGCCGCTTTAGCCCGTAGGGCTCTCCGCCTCTCGCCGCCTACCGCCGCTGCGTCGCCCCGAGCCCCACGCTGCCCCGTCCCCTCACCCCGTGAAGTCGCCGCCGCCATCATGAGGCCGACGACCCCCGCCGCCTCTCACGGCTATTTAAGCCGCTCCCCGGCCGCCATTTTCGGCTCACCGGACTCGCCGCCCCCTCCTCTCTTGATTCCCCTCTCTCTCCCTCGCTCTCGCGCGCTCCGGTGGTAGCCCCGAGCTCCACCTCTCTCCGCTCCGGCCGTGCGCCGCCACCGCCATCCCGCCGCCGTTCGGCCTCCCCGAGCTCCGCCCTAGCCAGGTGGACCCCTCCTCTCCCCTTTCCCCTTTGTCCCGTGTGGACCGGTGCCCCAACCACGTTCGCCCCTCCGTCTTCCCGGCTCGGCGCTGCTCGACCTCGCCCGCTCCTCGGCTGGCAGCCTCGCCCGCTCGAGCCCTGGTCCCGCTGTCGACCACTCTGCTGCGGCCACCCATGACCACCGCCACTCCTACTCAGACAAGCACCGAGCCCACCCGCCAGCCTCCCCGCGCCCAAGGCCCACTCGCCACCACCCTCCTCTCCTCACTCGCTCACGGCCGCCACTTTGTCGACGGCGTGGCGCGAAATCAGAATGCCTCACTCGCGTCTTCACTGCGTCTTGTGGCCAAAAACGATTTTTGGCGCGGCCCAAAGAAACAAAGCCTTTTTCCCATTTTCTTTTTCGGTTTTTATTTCCAAAAATCCTTTTTAAATCTTTTTAATACCCAAAAATATCCAAAAATTCCACGAAACCCAAAAATAGCCCCAAATATACTTTTCCGAACCGTTTCGAGCCACTGAGTCCAAAAATGACCTCCGTTCCGCCAAACCAAGTTCCAAAAATTCCCAAAATGACCTTCGACCCATTTCCGGCTATTTTCTCTCTCGGTTTTTCTCTTTTCTTTTCTCTTCTTTCTTTTTGTGTTATTTATTATTTATTGTTTATCTCATGGTGTTTGTCTACGCTAGAACCGACGATCGAAAGCGCGTACCAACTCCGGACCGGGAGCGAGGAAGCGATCGTGGAGCAGAGCCGACCAGGACCAGTGAAGCCGAGTTCGACCTACGCCAACACCGAGCTAGGAAACCCCTCCGCCTCGCAAGGCAAGCCATACTCCATTGATCATGTTGAACCTAATATTCCCTAAAATACTTCATAATTAATTTCTACCGCATTATTTCCGAACTATATGTTGAAATATCGCAAAGTGGTATGTTTGAATGACATGATAGCTAGTTAATGCCAAAAAGGCTCATGGAACTTCCTTGACAAATATTAAATCCGAATAATCCTTTGTAACCCTAGAACATCACTATTGTCATTATTTGGCTAGGTATTCTATTATAGTTAAATTAGACCATTTTAAAAGGACACATGAAATGTCAATGTACTTGGATGTGGAATGTTTATGAAATGTTGCGGTCCGGGGGACAGTATTGGGCTAACTACCGGATGAGTGTTAGTCTGATCCCCGGCCGAGGACTGATACCAAGGTATGGATGGATGATGGTACTGCGGATACCAGGGGATGTGGAATGTAATGGTTTGGTCTATGACGAATTAAGGACATACAACCTTGGGCAAAAGTAAATAACTTAAGAAACCAGATTCAGCCACAGGTTGGGCCGGTCAACTTAGTTGGCTTGACTCAACGTAGCTCGGTACATTGTACTTTCCCCGGAATACCTATAGGAGCAGGGTTACCTTCCCGGTATGGGAGATGGTCCGCAGTTATGGGGGTGGAACGAAAGTGTGCACGAGGAAACTGTGGCATTTCGGGTTCACAACGGTAGGTGTCCACAGTAAACGGGATCGCGAACTTCACTCACGGCGGTGAGGACCCGGGTTATCGTGGACCGAAACTCTACCGGATAGGGGCTAAAGGGGAAAGATTCAACGAAAAGCTATGATAACATCGATCCGGCCGCATGCATGAAAGTTGCATGTTAATCGCGTGGCATAACGATCATGGAATCTTGTGGGTAAAGCTGAACACCTCTGCAGAGTGTATTAAATGGTATTCGAATACGCCGTGCTTCCGGTAAATGAAGCTGAGTTAAAATGGGGTGAATCCCGAACCTAAGCTCAAGTAGATCTTTGAATAAACAAGTGTGGAAGTATATAACTTTGGAAACCCCCTGTTTATTATTATGATTATGGTTTATGTTTCAAATGAAATGTCAAATCTTATGAAAACCTGCATACACAAATGAGACATATGGCTATTCTTGTTATCCCTTGCATGTGATAATCAGGATTCACTGTGTGGCTTGTTGAGTACGTTGTAGTACTCACCCTTGCTTAATTAACCCATTTTAGAGTATCAAGATGTTGGTGACTTCCAAGAGATCGTAGACGGCGACACGGTGTGGTTCTAGTCTCAGTCTTCGCTCGACTTGCCTGTGGTGTTTGCTTTTGCGCTGTTTATCTTTTGTGATGTAATATATACTTTGAAGCTCGCCGCTTCCTGTGAAAACTCTGGCCGATAGGCCTTATGTGATGTAAAAACAGTTGAATCATTCGTTTGCGGGCAATGAACGACTTGGTTTCCGGTGACTAATCTTCCTGGGTAGTCATTTCGGAATTTAAACGCACCCCTGAAAAGGCGGTCCGTCACAAGTGGTATCAGAGCCTAAGTTGACCGTAGATTGAGACCTAGATTGGCTTAAGGATCTGTTACAGAAAATTAATTTAACGTATAAACAAAATGAGTTATGAAAAATATAAGTATTATTGTTGTCCTCTTCTACCTCTTTCTATCTCAACCCTCTTAGAATTCTTATTTTGTTGGTTTTGTTTTACTATTTTCCATCCCTTAACTTACTTCTAGATTTCTCGTTGATCGCAGATGGTTCACCGCTCCTATCCGGACCCGACAGTATTCGGAGGATGGGCGGATCTACTCTGGAGAATGATGCTAGAAATCGGAGCGGGAGATGATCATCGCCCCGAGTTCCATACCCAGGAGATGCTCCGAGACGACTTGCGATGCCAATGGATGGCATGGGTCGAGCTGCCGCCCCTACCAAACCGCCCAGGTGCCCCTAGACGATTTGAGGGAAAGCGACTCTACGAGTCCGCGGCAATCCAGGACGCCGCCCGCCAAGCCGTGCATTATCTCCGAAATCACTGTGAAAGGGAATTTGACGACAACCAGTATCAGCTGATTCCCCAGCTCTGTGATGGAAGCATTGGCATCTCCTTCCCTCTGGAAGAAACGGACCCACGGATCGAGGAAACCTCCGACTACGTGCTACTGATGGAGCGCCAGTACAACCAAGCGCTTCGGGAGAACAGAGTCCAGCATGATCACCTTCATCAAATGTGGGACCTGATCGATCAACAGCACAATGACGTGGTCCAGCTCCAGGGCCAAGTACAGCAGTTGATGAATCAGATAATGGAGATGGAGATTGTGCAGCAACCAGTGGCGCCCCCAGAAGAAGAACCCTCGGTGGACGGACCTTCGATGATCATAGACGAACCGCCGCCTCCAGATGTCGACATGGAGGACGAGGAAGACCACGAGGCGCTTCTTCTATGGACCCGACGGCGGATGGAACCCATGAGCTGCCAAGATCGTTAGGAGTTGATGCCCCCATTTATGTAATAGAACTAAGTGTTTTTGGTATTGTATTATTGGTGGTACCCTACCTTGATTGGTATGGTGTACGACCTTTGGCTTGTATCAAACTATGATCCCCCTTCGTACTTTAATTTTAGTAATATATCGGGATTAGCCCTATCTCATTCAAATTGTTCTCCCTTCCTGTTCATCTAAGCCCTCATCTATTCACTCTAACCTTATCTAGAAATCTTAACTCCCACTTACCTTTCACTTAGTTAAAACCTGCTGCAGTCGAAAAGATCACTTGAAACCACCATGGTGAGACCTAATTTGAGAGGAAACAACAATGAGGAGGGTAACTCCAACGCGAACAGATCGCCTTAGCCCAAATAATGGCGGCGATGGAGGCGGAACCGATATGAAGCCGAAGGCATCAAACACTGAGCTCATGGAAAGAGTTCTAGAGCAGCTAGCCACAAGACCACGAGGACCCCTCAAGGAAACCACAACATGCAAGAAGGCCACATTGGAGGGACGAAATGGTCGATTTCCGAAGGCCCGAGCCTCCTATCTTCGCGACACCAACCGAGCCATTAGCGGTACCGATGATTGGGTTCGGGACATAAAAGGAAGCTGGATACTATTCAATGCACTGATAAGGAGCAAGTGCTGTTTGCCTCTCACCAACTCCAAGGACAAGCCGCAGCATGGTGGATGAACTATCAAGCCACCAAAAACGATCAAGAAATTCCATGGACCGAGTTCGAGGAAGCATTCCGCAAGGCTCACATTCCGGCAGGATTGATGGCTTCAAAGAGAAGAGAATTCCTATCCCTCCGGCAGGGAGGCCGAACCATTATGGAATATCTCCAACATTTCAACCGACTGTCCCGCTATGCACCAAATGAAGTAGACTCTGAGGCGAAGAAAATGGAAAGATTTTCAGAGGGATTACAAAAGAACTTAAAATTCCATATCGCCGCCCTGGAATTTAGAGACCTGTCAACGATGGTTGACAAATTAATGATGATAGAAGAAGCCAGGAATGACTTGGAGGACACCCGTAAAAGAAAAGCCCAGCAGATGAGGTTTCCAACTCCCAACCAACCTAGAGGAAGAGCCCCGGCTCCTATACCCGGATTTCCTGCAAAAAGGCAAGCAGTAGGAGGATTCCGGCCAGTGCCTGCTCAAAGCCAGCCAGTAATAGTGAAATGCTTTAAGTGCGGTGGAAACCATTACGCCAACAACTGCACCAATAAGGCTACAGGTTGTTATCATTGCGGTCAGGAGGGGCACTTCAAACAAAATTGCCCAAGAAGGAATCAGCCCACTGAGGTGGCCAAATCCCAAGTGACCGCAGCTTCGGTGAACCGCCAACCGGCAGCCTACCGACCGCCACCGCAACAACAAGGAATGTTACAAGGAAGAGCACCTCCAAGAGGCGAAGGAAGCTCCAACAACTCCCGCAATTTTCAAGGCAGGATCAACCATATGACAGCTGAGGACGCCGCGGCAGCCACCGACGTGATTATCGGTAAATTTCCAATTCAATCCCAGCCGGCTTTGGTTTTATTTGATCCTGGAGCAACTCACTCGTTCGTTTCGATGACTTTCGTTTGCAAGAATGGTTTTTCCTATTCTCCATTACCAAGCCCCTGCGCGTTTCGAACGCCTGGGAATAGATTAATGGCTCGATATAAGAGCCAGAAGTTAGGATTAGTGCTACAAGGAGTTAAGTTTACTATTGAGTATTACCTCTTTGAAATGAAGCAATTGGAGCGTCATCCTAGGAATGGATTAGGTCATCCAAACATAAAGCAACCTTAAAGCTGTGAGAGGAAGCTAGTAACGGTTGTCAACGACGGCGACAACGAGTAACCATAAGGACCGAGCCTAAGCTAGTAAAAGACAATGGAAGCGCCTCAAGATCGTGACCCTAGCATTAGACCAAGTGCCCGTTGTTCAGGAATACCCGGATGTTTTTCCAGAAGAATTGCCAGGAAGGCCACCAGATAGAGACATAGAGCTGGAAATACAACTGATCCCCGGAACCGCACCATTAACCAAGCGCCAATATCAAATGGCACCTGCGGAATTGAAAGAACTTAAGAAACAGTTGGACGAGTTATTAGAGAAGGAGTTTATCCGACCAAGTATCTCACCTTGGGCCTCGCCTGTTCTGTTCGTAAAGAAAAAGGATGGAAGTGCGAGACTTTGCGTGGACTACAGGGCATTGAATGCCGTAACCATCAAGAACAAGTACCCGTTCTGAATAGATGAACTATTTGACCAACTCAAGGGAGCCCAAGTTTTCTCCAAAATAGATCTGAGAACAGGATATCACCAATTGAAAGTGAGAAAACAGGATAGGGAAAAGACGGCATTTACAACCAGATATGGATTATATGAGTTTTCGGTGGTTCCATTTGGACTCACAAACGCCCCAGCTTATTTCATGAACCTGATGAATAAAGTATGTATGGAATTTTTGGATCGATTAAATCGTAGTATTCATAGACTGACATAATGGTGTATTCAAAGGATGAGCACGAACACGCCAAGCATTTACACCAGCTATTACAAAAGCTTAGGGAGCATCAGTTATACGCCAAGTTCTCTAAATGTGACTATTGGAAGAATGAGATCGCATTTCTGGGGCATATTGTCACCAAGGACGGAGTCAAAGTGGATCCGACGAAGGTAGAAGCAGTCAAGGAATGGAAGCAATGACGCCGTCGATGTAAGTCGAGTTTCCTTGGACTGGCAGGATATTATAGAAGATTCATTGAAGGATTCTCAAAGATTGCAAAACCTTTGACACACCTACTCAAGAAAGACAGCCCGTATAAATGGACTGAGAAATGCGAGGCAAGTTTCGAGAATTAAAGACAAGACTAACATCACCCAGTGCTCATATTACCCGACACAAGTAAGGATTTTCAGATATCTTGTGGCGCATCAAAACAAGGGTTAGGTTGCGTGTTGATGCAAGATGGAAGGGTAGTTCGCGTATGCCTCCGGACAATTAAGACCGCATGAGGAGAATTACCCGACTCATGACATGGAATTGGCTTGAGTGGTACATGCACTAAAGATCTGGAGACATTATTTATTGGGTAATCATAGTGATGTATTCACAGACCACAAGAGTTTGAAGTATGTGTTCACTCAACCAAATCTGAATATCCGGCAAAGAAGATGGTTAGAGATGATCAATGATTACGACTTGGAGATACAATACCACCCTGGAAAGGCTAATGTAGTGGCGGACGCATTGAGTAGAAAATCATGCCACCACATAGCCATGACAACAGACATCTCCCAGCAGTTACAATTCGAAATGGAACGTCTAAACCTCACGAGATAGTGGAGAAAGGATTTTTAGCCTCCATTACAATTCAGTCAGACCTACTTAGTCAAGTTAAAACAGCCCAACAAGAAGATGAAGAAATCCAGCAATATCGCAAAGAAATGAGTATAAACGGACCTTCGGAATTCTCGGAAGATGGGCAAGGCATACTACGATTCCGTGATCGTATATGTGTTCCCAATAATAAAGATATAAGAGGATTGATTTTGACAGAAGCTCACTCATCTCAACTCACCATACACCCAGCGATTTAAGATGTACAATGATTTAAAAGGTGAATATTGGTGGAAAGGCATGAAGAAAGAGATAGCTGAGCACGTACTGTGTTGTGACGTGTGCCGTAAAGTTAAAATTGAACATCAGAAGACCGCTGGAATGTTACAACCTCTACCGACCCCTGAATGGAAGTGGGATGAAATCGGAATGGATTTTATTACAGGACTACCCAAAGCACAGCAAGGGTTTGATTCCATATGGGTAATAATTGACAGACTGACTAAAGTGGCACATTTCATACCAGTCAAGCAGACCTATGGCAAGGATAAGCTAAGCGAGCTATACGACCCAGATAGTAAGATTACATGGGATTCCCAAAAGATTGTGTCGACATCGAGGAGCCCAGTTCACATCAAAATTCGGAAGAGTCTACATGAAGCCATGGGGACAGACTGAATTTCGATCTGACATATCACCCACAGGTGATGGACCAGGCGAGAAAGAGTTAACCAGATATTGGAAGATATGTTAAGAGCTTGTGCGTTGACCTATGGAGCATCTTGGGTCACTTGTTTACCATTTGCAGAATTTTCTTACAATAATAGTTATCAGACCAGTCTGCAAATGGCACCGTTTGAAGCGCTTTACGGAAGAAAGTCTGAGAACCCTTTGAATTGGGTGAAGTGGGAGAAAATCAATTATTAGGGCCACAGTTGTGCGAGATGCGAAGCTCATGTAAGTATAATCGAGAGAACTTAAAGATAGCCCAAGGGCAGCGGAAGAACTATGCAGACACCAGGCGGAAGGATATCAGTTACCAAGTTGGAGATTTTGTCTATCTGAAAGTAACTCCATTCAAACCCGTGCATAGATTTCAGATCAAAGGAAAATTGGCACCAAGATATGTTGGACCATATAAGATCATAAGCCGAATTGGAGAAGTAGCCTACAAACTACAGTTGAGCCCTGAATTGTCACGAGTACATAATGTATTCCACGTATCACAATTGAGAAAATGTCTTCGACAACCCACAGAGCAAATACCGTTAGAAGAGATTGACCTACAGAATGATCTGACCTATACAGAGGAACCAGTCAGAATAATTGAGACAGTTGAAAGGAAACTTCGAAACAAAGATGTCAGAGTCTGCCGAGTACTGTGGAAGAATCATACGCTCACGGAAACCACATGGGAAAAGGAGTCGGAACTGCAGCAGAACTTTCCCAACCTCTTCCCCAGGTAAGTGAATCTCGGGGACGAGATTTATTTTAAGGGGGGTAGGTTGAAATAACCGCAAAACTCAAAACAAATTTCAAATTTGAGTTTGAAATAGTCTCTATTTGCATTTTCTATTTTTTTTCGATTTTTTTGGATTTTATTTGAATTTATTTGATTAAATTACGAAAACTTTCCGTTTCGGGAAGGTTTCGTCCCGGGGACGCTTTCCCCTTTCGGCCTTTGCGCCTCCCCTCTCTCTCCCGCGCCTCGCCCGCTCGTCCGCCTTCTCCGCTCGCCCGCGCCCTTCCGCGTTTCCGCTTTCGCCGAGCCGCGCCCCAGCGCCCGATCTTAGCGCCTTTGTGCATCTCCTCCGCCAGTGAGCTCGCCATGGCGGAGCTGCCCTCACGCCCTCGCCATTGTCGCGCCGCCCCTGGCAGTAGGGCTCTCGCCTCTCGCCGCCTACCGCCGGCTGCGTCCGAGCCCCACGCCCCGTCCCCTCACCAGTAAGTCGCCGCCGCCATCATGAGGCCGACGACCGCCCGCCTCTCACGGCTATTTAAGCCGCTCCCGGCCGCCATTTTGGCTCACCGGACTCGCCGCCCCCTCCTCTCTTGATTCCTCTCTCTCCTCGCTCTCGCGCTCAGGTGGTAGCCGAAGCTCCACCTCTCTCCGCTTCCGGCCAGGCGCCGCCATCCATCCCGCTGCTCGGCCTCCCGAAACTCGCCCTAGCCAGGTGGACCCCTCCTCTTCCCTTTTCTCTTTGTCCCGTGTGGACCGGTGCCCCCAATCACGTTCGCCCCTTCGTCTTCCCGGCTCGGCGCTGCTCGGCCTCGCCTTGGCTCCGGCCGCTTGGCCTCACCCCGCTCGAGCCCCAGCCCGCTGTCGACCTCTGCTGGCTGCGGCCGCACGCAACCACGCCACTCCTACCGTCTGGCGCTGAGCCCACCCGCCTTGACCTCCCCGCGCCCAAGGCCCACTCGCCAGTCACCCTCCCCCTCTCCCTCACTCGCTCAGCCGCCGGGCACTTTGTCGAGCGGCGTGGCGCGAGAATGGGTAAACCAGTACCTCACTCGCGCGTCTTGTAGCGTCTTGTGGGCCAAAAGCGATTTTTAGCGTACCCAAAGAAACAAAGCCTTTTTCCCATTTTCTTTTCGGTTTTATTTCCAAAATCCTTTTAAATCTTTTAATACCCAAAAATATCCAAAAATTCCACGAAACCCAAAAATAGCTCCAAATATACTTTTAGAACCGTTTGAGCCACCGAGTCCAAAATGACCTCCGTTCCATGAAACCAAGTTCCAAAATTCCCAAAATGACCTTCACCCATTTAGGCTATTTTCTCTCTCGGTTTTTCTCTTTTCTTTTCTCTTCTTTCTTTTTGTGTTATTTATTATTTATTGTTTATCTCATGGTGTTTGTCTACGCTAGAACCGACTACAGAGCAGTACCAACTACCGGACCAGGAGCGAGGAGCGATGCGTGGAGCAGGAGGCGGGACCAGTGTGAAGCCGAGTTCGACTACGCCAACACCGAGCTAGGAAACCCCTCCGCCTCGCAAGGCAAGCCATACTCCATTGATCATGTTGAACCTAATATTCCCTAAAATACTTCATAATTAATTTCTACCGCATTATTTCCGAACTATATGTTGAAATATCGCAAAGTGGTATGTTTGAATGACATGATAGCTAGTTAATGACAAAAGGCTCATGGAACTTCCTTGACAAATATTAAATCCGAATAATCCTTTGTAACCCTAGAACATCACTATTGTCATTATTTGGCTAGGTATTCTATTATAGTTAAATTAGACCATTTTAAAAGGACACATGAAATGTCAATGTACTTGGATGTGGAATGTTTATGAAATGTTGCGGTCCGGGGGACAGTATTGGGCTAACTACCGGATGAGTGTTAGTCTGATCCCCGGCCGAGGACTGATACCAAGGTATGGATGGATGATGGTACTGCGGATACCAGGGGATGTGGAATGTAATGGTTTGGTCTATGACGAATTAAGGACATACAACCTTGGGCAAAAGTAAATAACTTAAGAAACCGTCACCACGCAGGTTGGGCGGTCAACTTAGTTGGCTTGACTCAACGTAGCTCGGTACATTGTACTTTCCCGGAATACCTATAGGAGCGAGGTTACCTTCCGGTATGGGAGATGGTCCGCAGATTATGGGGTGGAGCGAAAGTGTGCACGAGAAGCTGTGGCATTCGGGTTCACAGCGGTAGGTGTCCACAGATGCGGGATCGCGAACTTCACTCACGGCGATGAGGACCCGGGTTATCGTGGACCGAAACTCTACCGGATAGGGGCTAAAGGGGAAAGATTCAACAGCTATGATAACATCGATCCGGCCGCATGCATGAAAGTTGCATGTTAATCGCGTGGCATAACGATCATGGAATCTTGTGGGTAAAAATTTGAACACCTCTGCAGAGTGTATTAAATGGTATTCGAATACGCCGTGCTTAGGTAAATGAAGCTGAGTTAAAATGGGGTGAATCCCGAACCTAAGCTCAAGTAGATCTTTGAATAAACAAGTGTGGAAGTATATAACTTTGGAAACCCCCTGTTTATTATTATGATTATGGTTTATGTTTCAAATGAAATGTCAAATCTTATGAAAACCTGCATACACAAATGAGACATATGGCTATTCTTGTTATCCCTTGCATGTGATAATCAGGATTCACTGTGTGGCTTGTTGAGTACGTTGTAGTACTCACCCTTGCTTAATTAACCCATTTTAGAGTATCAAGATGTTGGTGACTTCCAAGAGATCGTAGACGGCGACACGGTGTGGTTCTAGTCTCAGTCTTCGCTCGACTTGCCTGTGGTGTTTGCTTTTGCGCTGTTTATCTTTTGTGATGTAATATATACTTTGAAGCTCGCCGCTTCCTGTGAAAACTCTGGCCGATAGGCCTTATGTGATGTAAAAACAGTTGAATCATTCGTTTGCGGGCAATGAACGACTTGGTTTCCGGTGACTAATCTTCCTGGGTAGTCATTTCGGAATTTAAACGCACCCCTGAAAAGGCGGTCCGTCACATTCTATTTCCCCTTTCTCACACGTCGCTCGCTCCCCTGCTGCCAGATGGGGCGGCGCGGCTCGTTGAAGGAAGGCGACGGCGGCGGTCTGCGGAACGGTCGTTCCTCTCCCGCGCCAGGGCCAGCCGGCCAGGTGATAGCTTGATCGTTCTAGAGAGCGCATGCTCGATGCTTCCATGTGTAAATCTATCTACGCAACTTGCCTTTTTGATCTGTTATCCATTGCGCTACACGGGTAGCTCGTTTTCGCTTGGCTCTAGTACATAGCGCTCTTGGTCTTGGACTTGGTTGCCTTCTCTTTGGAGTGGATTTTGGCTTATGGCAAGCGTGCGGCAACTGTTTAGGCGTTTCTTACAAATCTTTGTCCTAAGTAAAAATGTGCAAGGTATGCTCAATAAACCAAAGCTAATTTTACAACGTTGCCAAAAAAAAAAAACTGGTATAAACAGCGTGGAACTCAAAATATTTGAATCCGTGCAGGATTTATGTATCCTTCATCTGGAGATGTTTTTACCCGAGGGCTTTTGGTATTCCCGGTATACCTCGCCATGCTTGGAGAAAATAGGTCCTGCGAATTTACGAATAGAACATTTGCAATTTTTTTTGAGGGAAAGATTTTTTTTTTCAGTTCGCGTTTAGGTCCCCCGTTCGTAGTTTTGCGGAAAGAGGCTCCCATTAAATACGAATCACGAACTAGCCCTTTTCTAATTTTTTGGCATAACGATCAAGTCCAAAAATATAACAAATAGGTCCCCGCTCTTTACATTAAGGTCCTTTCTCTGTTTTTTCCGAAAAAAAATATTTTCGCCAACAGAAAGAAGTGTACTTTTTTTCCCGGCTCGGTCTCTGAGGGTTCTCGAGCCTCAAAAAAATTTGAAAATACGTTTAGATCTATTTTTTCTACGAAAAAAAACGCAAAATCATTTTTCGTTCACGCGCACGGCGTGCGCCATGCTTACGGGTTTCTCAAGTCTCAAAAAAAAATTTATAATACTTCTAGGTCTATTTTTTTCTCCGGAAAAAGACTGCAAAATCATTTTTCGTTCCCGCGCACGTCATGCGCCGCGCTTACGGACCAGGTTCTTTCTCCGTTTTCCCTGAAAATAATGTTTTCGTCAATAAAAAGATGTGTACTTTTTTCAGCTCGATCTCTACGGTTTTCAAGCCTCCAAAAATTTTGAAAATAAGTCTAAGTCTATTTTCTCACTAGAAAAAACGCATAATTATTTTTCGTTCATGCGCGCGACGGATGTCGCGCTTACGAGCCAACACCTAGTGGGAAATAAATTCTATGGAGACCTGGTGCAAACTCCTCATTGTGCATACCCGACGCCGATTGATGTCACGTGGATAATCTTGCAATGCAACGCACGTTATTAAGTTGTCATTTAATGCTTAGAATTGCATCGAAATTAGCAAGAGGTGGGTTCAAAATCCTCACATAATGACGTGCGTTGGATTACAGTATTGTCGGACCCCGGAATAACACCTCCGAAATCCTCTGTGTATTCTGTACTAGTTCAGGAAATGCTAGTACACACAGTAGAAATGAAACCATAGCATATCCAGCGTTCTTTATTAATAATGAATATTCAAGGTTACATAGGAAATGGCGCGCAGGCCAACAAATAAATAAACGAATAAATAAAGCAGCGGAAATGAAGACAAATAGATAGAGCCCAATTAATTTGCCACAGGCAATCGACTGGGGACGCGGCCTAGTCCAACTGTTCCTCACCATCGTGGTACTCCTCCTCTGAAGTGGTAAATTAAGCAAGGGTGAGTACATACGTACTCAGCAAACCACACCGGAAATGCAATATAAATGTACGGGGAATCAAAGGATGGCAATATGGTTTATTTAAGCATAAAGCAACAGTTTAATAACATTTTCAATAATTTTAAAAGGCATACTTTATTCCAAAAATCAAATCTATACATTTTAACTCAGGAATCTCTCCTGGAATTGGCTAAGTTAAACCCATGATGGACTCCCTCCATCCAACATTATTTTCCGAAAATCAAATTTTAATTTACCAAAGTCTAATCTGAGAATGGCTTGCTCGGCATGCCCATAACCGCGGGCGCGGCTAATCGATTAGTTTGACACTCTGCAGAGGTTGTACAACTTTACACACAAGACATAATACTTCCCCTTTATGTCAGCACACTTCCTTTGGTGAGTGACAGAGAAGATTATGACAAGGCCCCATTAATAAATCACACATGTAGTCATGCCCGCTAAGGTTTCACCGCTGAAAGACTCCCTCTAATCAGAAGCCCCCTCTTGCGCCAGAGTGGCAGCATCTCGCTTTCACCACACCACTACCACCATATGGCATGACTGTCCATGAAATGATTTAATAAGGATTGCCAGGTCTGTCCCATTCCAGACTCGTGGTAGTACGGTTAGGCTTTACATTCAGCGAGACTCAGACCGGTCCTTAATCGACTAGGCGAGACTTTCCACAAACCCACTGAGATAACCACACCACTTTCCATCCATTTCTCGCCCGGTCTAAGTCATTTTCATTTTAACCATACTATCTCCATATTAATACTAACATTGATCGTCATAAGTTTCCATTTGAACATGTCATCAAGTTGGCATAAAATTCCCCAAAACTTCCTAAGTTCAGTTCTAAGCATGTCTAAGCAATGTCTAAATATTACTATAGTCATAATTCATATTTTTACTAAGGTTACAATGGTATCGGAATTCAAATGTCAAAGGTCGCATGTCGAAATTGGATATAACTATCATTTTGAAACTAGGTCGACAATTAATGTTTATAATAAATAAGCATGCAATAATTATAAATACAACATACAAGTTCATAAAACTGGGAGCAACATGGTCAAGGGGGTGTGACTTGCCTGGTTCGACGGGTTGCTGCTCGAAATCGTCGTTCGGGAATTCCTTGGACTCTCCGTAATCTACGCGCGAAAACAACCAAATTCAAATAAAATCCAAACGAATTCAAATAAATACAAATTGAATTTCAAACTAGCTCTAAACTGAAGTTTGAGATTTCTAATGAATTTAGGAAGAAGAATGGAGCCAAACGGAGTTCGAACGGGTGAAAACGGGCTCCCGAAAGTTTAAAAACAAATAAAACGGGATTTCTGGAAATTTTAAATCATTTTGAAAGAAAATCCGAATTTACTGCGTCATGCTGACGTCAGCAGTCAAATCGGATTTTTGGATTTATTTTTAAAAACAAAAACCCGATTTATGACGTCATCGCTGACGTCATAAATATCTTTTTTGAAATTCCTTTTTTTTCTTTTAAACTGACAGGTGGGCCCGCGGGCCCGTGGACCACATCCACGCGCGGCGCGTCGCCAGCGCGCAGCGTGAGCAGCGCAGGCGGAAGCGGGCGAGCGGCGCTTGTGTGGCCGGAGCGGAGAGGAGGCGGCGCCGGCGAGGCGAGGCGGGCCAGCGGCCAGCAGTGGGACCGGAGGAGGAGAGGAGAAGCGGCGCGGGGCTCGGCTCAGCAGCGGCCGAGGGAGCCAGCAGCGGCGGCAGACTGGGAGGAGGAGGAGCGGAGGAGAGAGAGAGGCACGGAGAGAGAGAGAGCTTGGGGTTTTATAGGGGCGGCGCGGCGCAACGGCCCGCGCATATCGCGCGGCCGGTCGGGAAAAGCGGCGGCGGCAGGTGCGGGCGCGGGGAGCGGGAAGAGAAGACCGGGCGTGACAAGTATTATCTACGTAGTATCAATCGACGTTGAGTATACATAGCAAGAAATTTACATCCCGTCTCGAAAGAATTTATTTCCCACCTAGTGTGGTACGGGAAGCCTGCAGCTATGGTCAGTTTACGTGTCAAGTAGCTCACGCAGCACCAGGCATGACACGTGTAATTAATGGGCTGGCCCGAGGAGCCTACGGCCTAAGAGCATCTCCAAAAGCCTCCCTATTTCACCCCCGTGCTCCAAATTATATCGATTCGCTGGAAATCATCGTCTCCAACAGACTCCCCAGCGTCCTCCCCATTTTTAGCGAGCGGAGAGAGACTCCCTAGATTTGGTGATTCTCTCTCCGCTCGCTATCCGTGAATCGGCAACGGCTCCCTCATTCGCGCTAGCCCACGGGCGTCGTCTCCCTTGCTCCAGCGTCTCCTCGCTCACCCTCATCGTCTCGTCGCCGGATCCCCAACCTCCGCCCATCGCCGGTGTCTCCTCGCCGACCGACCGCTGCGGCGCCGCAACCTCCGCCACCACCTGCACTCGGTCTCCCCTCCCTCCTTCCCTCGAGAAGCCGTCCGTGGATCCCCAATCCCCCAAGAGCCCCAAGGAGGAGGAAGAGGCTATCGATTGCATCGCTACGGGCTACGACTCTACGAGTGAGCGAGTGGACCGACCTCGGCATTTACGGCAACCGCTCGAAGAGAGAGAGAGAGAGAGAGAGAGAGAGAGAGGAGAGCTCGCCGGGTTGGGTCCAATGCTCCGCTCCGCCGAGTAGCGCGGTGTAAATGGTGCGGCCTGTGGGGTCCGCTGCTGCTCGTGGATTTGAGCTGTTGCTGGGGTGGTGAGGTGACAGACGGCTCCGTCCATGGCGATGTCGGCGAAGGAGCGGAAGCTGAGCAGGCTTGGGAGCAAGGGTGCAAGCGGGGGAGGCGGAGGCGGTGGGAGTTTCGGCGCGAGGGGCCACCGCGCGGCGGCGGGGACGCAGCGGCGGCTGTTCGCGGCGTTCTTCGCGTTCTGCGTCGGAGCAGTCGTGTTCGGCGCCGTGCACGTCATTGGAGGTGAGCATCTTCTCCTTTCCTTTCCCCTCCTCGGGCTTTTTTTTGTCGGTTGCCTCCGTTTGGGGTAAATTGGATCTTGGTTGGGTTTACGTAGGTCTCACTGGAATTATTTTCTCACGGGAATCTTGTGGTTGGAGCGTGGTGGCATCAATTGGACTCATTCGAATGATTTGGGAGAAAAAGTCTGCATTTTTAGATACGATTTTGGTTTGCGTTTGGTGTTTGTTGCTGGGGAGGTGAAAAAAGTTGGGATTTTTTTTGCGAGTGTGCTGCCTTGCAGATCTGATGGGGTGTTACCATTCGAGGCAAAATTTTCCGTTTTTATCATCCGATCCTTGCGTAGTTTAGTGCTTGGATGGTGGAGTTTCTGGATTGTAACGTCGCCGAGCGAGCTATGCTAGTGTTGCTACTGCCCTTCGACTGATTGATACTAAAATAGAAAAAAAAAGCTCATGCCGTCACATGAAGAATGTTTGTGCTGTTGTGTCTGAATTCAGGCACGCTAAGTCCGTTTGGTTCTTTCTTTCTTTTGCTGTGCTAATTGATCTTGTGTTCTTGCTGTCCCCTGATGCAGCATTGTTCCGGCCGGTGCTCAAGACGGCGTGGCCGTCGACCACCCTGAACGCCGTCTCCTTGGAGAGCGGAGCGCAGCAAGCTAGCGTCGCCGGCGCCGATACCGTGCTGCCGTCTGTCCAAATCCGGCAAGCCGTTGCGCTGCCGGACCGTGTTCTTTTAATACTCGGAGACGGCTCGTTGCTGCCGGCGTCGGCGCAGTTCGAGTGCCTGTACTCCCATGCCAACTCCTCGCGGCTGCGCCGCGCCCCCCTCTCGGTCGCCGCCTTGCCGGATGGACCCAGCCTCGTCCACTGCCCTGCCGGGCCGTCCCGGGTAGCTGTGTCCCTGACGCTGTCCCAGTCGCCTCCGGTGGTGCCGTTCCAATGGGACCGGCTTGTGTACACCGCGCTTCTTGACAGCCGGGACAACTCCACCGTCGTGTTTGCCAAGGGGATGAACCTCCGACCAGGCATAGCAGGCATCGGCGGAAAAAGGCGCACTCAATGTGTGTATGCACCATGCTGCGCAATCTAGCACGGTTCCTTCGGGAATGGATCATCTACGACTCCCATATCGGTGTGCAGCGATGGTTCATCTATGACAACAACAGTGATGATGGCATCGAGCAGCGTTGTTGTTACAATATATTCCGAATTTTAAATTCCCGCATCGAAAGATAGCCGTTCGAATTTACCCGTTAAAAAATAGCCGTTGCAGCGTTGTCGTTACAATATATTCCGAATTTTAAATCCCCGCATTGAAATATAGCCGTTCGAATTTACCTGTTGAAAAAAAACCGTTGCAGCGTGGTGGTTACAATAGCTGTTATGGCGGTTATGGAATATGGTTAAAATATAGGGGAGAGAAAATAGAGTGTGATATAGAGAGTGTTGTTGGAGAGGAAGGAGATATAGAGAGTCAAATTTTTGGAGAACTCTCAAATATGGCTTTTGGAGAGTGAAATTTGGAGAGTGTTGTTGGAGATGCTCTAAGCTCAAGACGAATCCAGAAGCCTCCGCGCCGACTCCATCACCGCCGGTTCCCATCTCTCGCATACTCGCCAGTCGTGACCGCTCCTCGACGCATCGCTCGCGACGCCTGCTGCAATGCCGAAGAAGATGGGCGTCAACACCAAGGCGGAGGCGGCCAGCGCAGGCATGTGCGGAGCGGATCGCCGCGGCCGGGATGCGCGCGCCAAGGAGGAGGCATACTGGCAGGTCGCCGAGGGCCCTAAGTCCCGTTCCGCGCGCTGCCGCGAGGAGGACGCCGAGAAGCGCGCCGAAGCGGTCGTCCGCCGCGCCGAGAACCGCCGCCTTGCCGAGCTCGAACAGCAGCAGGTCGCCGCCGCCGTGCGCCGCCCCGACCGCAAGGCTGCGCGCGTCAGCGGCCCCGTCGTCCCCAAGGTCACCGAGGCCGAGTTGCTGCGCCGCCGCGAGGAGGATCGGTTCCGACTCGAGCGCGAGGCCGAGGCTGCCAAGAAGCGGCAGGCGCGCACCGCCGACGAGGAGGAGTACGAACGTGTCGTGCTTGTCGCCAACACCAACAGGGACGACTCCATCATCGAGGCGCGGTCGGTGGAGGATGCCATCGCCAAGATGTCCATCGCTGCCGAGCCTGCGCTCCCGCCGGATCGCCACCCCGAGCGCCGCCTCAAGGTCTCCTACAAGGTATGGCACCAATCAACTAGTATGTTTTTCCCCTTTCCAGAATAGTAACTGTGAAATCTCCCATGGATGTAGTACTGAGGGAGAGAGCAATATACATAGATGTAGTACTCAGGGAGAGAGCAATATACATAGATGTAATACACAGGGAGAGAGCAATAATAATTGAGTTGTAGATATGATATTTATCGTACCATGTAGGATTATGGTTCTATAAGCCACGGCCTTGATCGACTAATAGTCACCGATAAATGTCATTCTAAAGTAGATTACTTGTATCATTGTATGCGCTTAAAATAATCCTGTTTTTGTAGTGCTATGGTGGCCAATTGGCCATTCTTGGCTTGAGCTAGCTAATTGCGTTGTTGATTTACTCCCTTCTATAGTTCTTGTAGTGCCCCTTTGATTGGCAGATCCTCACTCTTATTGTATTGACACAGGCTTTTGAAGAAGAAGAGCTTGCCAAGCTCAAGGAAGAAAAACCTGGTTTGACTCTGCATCAGTACAAAGATATGATATGGAAGCTGTGGAAGAAATCTCCAGACAATCCTCTTAATCAGGTTCTTGTTTAAACTCGACATTACCTCGCTAGATCATTAGTATTTTTTTTCTTTAATTGTTGAGGGTAAACAAGAAGCGTTGAACTTCACAGTTTGTAGGGAAATGGTCTTGATTTAGTATTGCCATTTCGATTTCCAGTGTCAAATGATATCTATAGTGCTATCCTATTCTGGTTGTTGAATTTTGTGATCCTCACGAGTGGCAACAATGCATATTGAAGGAAATGAAATACCTCTTTATTCAAACATCATGTATCTAAGATTTAGATTCATGGAGTGTTCTTAAAGCAAGCTGTTGGAGTCACTTCAGTTTGGTGTTCTTGACAAATTGTTGTGGGGAGTGGTTTTGTCAGAGCTGACACGAGTCTTAAGTAATTTGAAGAAAATTTCCGCCATTTCAGAGTTTTAGTGCACCTGATTGGTTATGACATTAATATTATCTTTGCAGGTTGCTGATTGATTTCATTGTAAGTTCAGTAGTAGCCGCCTAGCTGGCATGCTTTCGTCTGATTCTTCATTCGTGGCATCCTGCAATGCAAGAGCACTTGAGCATCTCAGGGAAGCATTTCATTTACTTTCTCTGTGTAAACTAGTATACTTGGAGGCAAATCTTTTGCTTATGCGGCATTGCTGTCCATAAGCAATTGTGAGTTCTGTATACTGGAAGAGTAATACATCAGGCATCGGAGACATGCCATGATGGTTTTGATGAGATATGATTATTATTTATATTTATTTAAGGAATAACTATATGGTATCTTTTGTATGTTAATAATCGTCCCTTTGTACCCCGTAGTCGATCTGTGGAGGCATTCGACTTCTACATAAGCGTTTACAAATATCCCCGAATTGCACTGCGCGGAAAATTCGTGATCCAAAAGTTGATATATTTGATGTTTATATGCTGAGAAATTTCAAACTTTTATGTTAGTTGTTTGGTTACAAATAAAAAAGATGGTTTAGAGCGGAGAATGATTGTTGCTTACGGTTCTCCATATGAGGAAGTTAAAAGTTATTTTTATCTCGGAGTTGCATCAAATGTTTATTGATTGGCAAGGCCCTACTTTAATAGGGGGTGACTTCAGCCAAGTTAGATATCGAAAGGATAAAAGTAATGGTAATGTTGATTTGAGATGGTGTGAAAAGTTTAATAAATGGATAAACATTTGGAATCTGTTGGAAATTAAACTTACTGGTAGACGATTTACCTGGGCCAATAACTAGGAAAATTTAATTCTGTCCATGATCGATAGAGTATTTTGTACTGCTAATTTTGATTCTAAGTTTCCTTTGCCTCATGCTAAAACTTTGCCTAGGATTGGGAGTGACCATATCCCAATTCTGTGGAAATATGGGGAGGGAAACCCCCCTAGGAAATTAAATTTTAAATTTGAGAAATTTGGTAATTAAGGCCTAGTAGATTAAAAATAAAAGTCATATATATAAGAGTAATTAACTAGTATGTAATAAGAACAATCTATAAGCAAAAAGAACATATAATTAGAAATAACCTATATATGAAAATACCTGCCATAGTACCACTTGCACACAATTTTAATTAAAATTTCAGTGTTAGCCAATGTGCAATTTCAGTATAATTGTTGCTTCTTGAAGATTAGTAGCACACTGATGCTCCTAGATAAAAAAATTGCATTGAAGTTGTGAAATTTTTGGGATTTCTCTTTACATGCCATTTAGTGTAATATGTATGTAATTTAATTTTTTTCATATTGTACTTAGCATATTTGGAATGTTCTTCCAATATATGGTAGTAGAAATGTTTGGCTCCATCTTGTTGAATATAGTTCTCCTTTTTAGTACAGCTCTATGTATACCTCATTATCATTGGAAAATGATCATAAAAAATAGTAAATGTGGATGTTAGCATAATTTTCTAATTTTTTTTTAAACTTCTGACTCAGTATTTTGTAAGATTCAGCAAGGAACAATTTTGTCTAGCTTATAATATATTTTGTTTGTATCATTTGTAGAGCTTCACCAAGGCTTGGAATTTTTTTTTTGTCTAGGTTAGAATAATTTTTTTGTCTTTGTTTTTTGTAGGAATTCACCTAGGTTCTCTAGCTTAGAACCATAGCTGTTTATGAGAATCTGCAGGGAAATAACTCGATCTAAGTTTTTCTTCCACGTAAAAGAGTCACACGTCATTGTAGAAATTTCAATCTACATGTAACGTGCAAATATTTTATGCATTTCCTTTCAGTACAAGTTGCACAAATCTTAAAACAAGCGAGAGAGTAAGTAATCACTATATACAATTCATCCATGCTTTAGTATTTATGTAACTTTTAAAAAGAAATGCATAGAAGCGCTACTCTGATCTTAAATGTCATGTTTTAGAGTTGGGAACTTAATGCCTTGTCATTTTGTCAGCTTTGGAATATTTTTTTGTGGGTGTCAAAAGTAAGGAAGTATATGTCTGATGTTGCCTTACATTAGTTGCAACCTGCAGTATTTCAAATTTTACGTATGTGTGTCAAACCCTACTTTGTTTGTCTGAAATCATTTTAACCGTACTTATTAGGCCAGGCTCTGCTTATTGAGCATTTTGTCGGCCTTGTATGGTCAACACGTTGATATAGCATTTTCAATAAACATCCCAGCAGCGAAGAGACCCTTAACGGGTCAAAACCAAACAGATGCTGACTCGTTAAGAAATACAATAGCTCGGCCCAACTAAAAACCACACAGAACAACAGAGCACAGAAGACAAAATATATGAGGCTATGAGCTGCTGAATGTTGATCCAACGTCCATGAAAGAGGCTGGAACTTAACAAAAAGCCAGTCGCCTGAGCAATGGCACCCCTAAATATAATTCAGCTGTGGTGACGAGACGAAGTGATGTAGTCCTTGTTCTAATCTGGACAAGTTCACACGACATACATGATCGAGTTTATTCGGCACAATTCGACCGTTAGTCTACTAATGACAATTTGGTCTAAGCTGCCTCGGAGACTCCAACCGAGCTAAGCAAGATGGTAGAAGATTAGCCGGCCATGGGATCCCTAGTTGTTTCATCCAAGCAAATCCCAAGACCAAAATATCCTTCACACTACGCTGCATAGTGCTGAGGATGATGGGCTAAGCTGCCTAAGCATGTATCGCACACACGTCTGAAGCTTTCTAGCTTTTCTCCATTCCTATTTCCGATCGAAATAAAGCTTGGGAAAGAACTGATTGAGACCTTAAGACCTCGTCAGGAAGAGCAGAAGGAATGATTATGGATTGAACTCGCAACAGGTGCGCGCAAAGCTCAAACGATGCTCACTGTACAGTTAGCGAAGATATATTAAACACCTCTCTCATAACGAGGAGTGCTTATATAATTTTCCTTTTAATATAAGCTGTACAAATTTTAAAGTAAACGAAGGGATAAGTAATCATTATCTACTCTTTATTCATGCTTTAATATTTGTACAAATTTTTTTTAAAAAAAAAACATAAAAACACCTCTCTCAACATTTTTTTAAGACAGCTGGTAGGGGTATTTTCAATTCCAGCGCGATGTATTGGTGAAACAACAAGTGATTATTAGCAAATATAAGAGTGCGTTTAAGTAGACTAATAACCCACTTAATTACAACATGTGATACAAATAATCACAATTTCCATTACATTAACAAATGTCATACAAGCCATACACATAGAAATATTACACTCTTATTAATTACAACAAATAGAATATAAGAATATAATTACAAATAGACTACAGCTACGACCATCTTCAAACGAAGATCACCTGCAACCATCCAGAACAACAAGTATCGAACAACATATAAATAAATAATAAAAATTTAAAACTAAGTTAATTGTCGTCAGACCGTAATGTGGTTAAGGAACGCTCATCGAGATACCAGTCTGTCTGGGCCAGTCAGTACCTCTCGCTAGTTGGGATTTCATCATCCGATAAATACAATCTGTTCATAATCGGGTAACCGTAGCCATGCAAAACATACTCGTAAATATCGACACTACGCACAAGAACCAATAACTCCAAATTAAGAGAGCGTGAATTAGAGCAAACGGGGTTGAGTTCATCAACACATGATAAAACTCAAGCTATAAGATTTGATCTCTCTTAATATACGACAAACCTAAACTAGTAGCCTGGTCTTCCAACCAAATACTGAGACCGGTTAAAGATTAGGAACACGTCCTTAGCCCTAGCTAGTTACACCTTTGCCTCTAGCAACCACTTGTAGCTTTCATGATGAAGGCAATCATCTTCTCTCCAAGCTCGGGTCTTTGTCTTGTTTATCAACTCATGATGAACTCCATTGCTTTTCTTTTTGTGATCTCTTCTTGACGTTCATGAACAAATGATAATGTCCCTTATCCCAATTATTGACTTGATGGCTATTAACACATGGTACCATCCAAATCTTTATCACCGTTGGACTCGACCTATTTTCACAACTCATAGAAAAGGTTAGTCCAATAAATATGGTTGTCTTAATTATCAATACACACCATTAACACATAATGGATGTCCCAAGATCTTTAGATATGTTCCTTTGATGATTAATCACAACCCAAACCAATTGATTTAAAAGATTGATTTACCTTGAGTATATTAGTGCAACTAATGTTTCATATACTCAAGAACTATCGTTTGTTCTTAATCAACAAAGAACAACATCAACACATGATTGGTTTTTTGATGATTGAATGATAATCGAATCACAATTTAAATCAAATTTTGTTATTAATACTTGCTATTAATCAACAAGGAAAACTCATGTGGTGCATTTTGTTATTAATACTTGCTGAGCACTTTTACACTTGCTAATCCCCCTTTGCTTAGATACCGATCCTTATGAATCCGCCTACGAAGCATGGAGTGAGGATCATCCGCATGAACAGGACTACGAGGTGGACTACCAGGAGGGTTAGGTTGTTGTGTAGATCCGTACGCCAGCTTTCGTCGGTATTTGGGGTAATTAATAATTATGTATTATATTTTTGTTGTATTTGGATCTTATGTAGGACTTGATGTACTGGACTTTTAGCCACGTTTGGCAATGGATTGTAATAACTTTTTATTTTAGTCTATAGTTTATGTTTTGTCCCAACACAATGAATACGATGTATTAACTGATAAATTGTTGGATACTTTCGATATTTTGCTTGCTAATATGCTGAGATCAATATAATAACCTCAAAGTAATATTATTGTTACTATTGTTACCTGAATTAATTATACCAATCACCACGATTGGTTGCGAAGACGACAGAGGAACGTACATGCATCGACATCAGTACAGTAAAAGGCCTTGTTTGGTAGAGCTCCAGCTCCACCAGATAGAGCTGGGTATTCCTAGCTATACCGGATCTATGAAGTTGGAGCTATAGATATATTAAAAGTGTTTAGATGAGTTATCTTGTTTATATTTTAGAATAAAAATATAAATTTAATTCACTTTATTTTAGCTTACAAGTTTTAGACCTGACGTAGAGGACTGATCTTAACGTGTAATGTCTCCCGGGTATGTTATTGTCAGTGCGTTGGGCCGTGCACGTCTTCCAGTACCTGCCTAGCTGAACCCGAGTTACGTGAGCAACCCGGAGACGACACCGGAACTGCTGCTGCAGTAGCGCAGCGCCCTTACGAGTTACGGACGGCAAACCCCGCCACAGCGAGCTCACGTTGATCCAAGATTCAAGCACGACGTGTCTCCGTGACACGACTCCCGGGGTGAAACCTGCCTTCAGTTTCCGTACCTACTACTCGTAGTAGAAACGCAGAGAAGACTGAAGAAACAGCGGCCGGGCACGCCACGTGTTTGAGAGGCTCCGTCCGGCGACCGGACGTCCATGTCTTTTGTTAGGATCATCACACTCGACTCGACAGAATTATTCATTTACGAAGTGCCATAGCAAGAAGTTATTAGGATCGTAGGACAAAACGTGCACACGTGAGGAATATAGTCATCACTGCTTAACTCTGAACTATGATAATAACAAGACGTGTACCGGTTTTGGGACGCCATTAAGGCGCAGAGCACGACATGACAGGATCTGCAAGCGCCGGCTCGTTAGCCGGCCGGTCAGGGTCGGAGGGCTAAGAACGTGCGGACGCGCGCGGGTGGTCAAGCGCCATGATCGATGGTGATAAGCTCGATCGGCCAACCGGTCCGCCGCTCGCCGAACTGGTCATCTGGCGTCCGTTGTTTGGTTGTGTCACGGGGCGAGCTACGAGTATTCTTGTGGCAAATTGACAGATCAGCTGCCATACATACATAGCCTGTCTACCAGCGTGCACGGCTGTACAAGAGAGAATGGAACGGCCGATCGATACTGTTGTGATCGGATTTCGAGTCAGATTTCTTATATAACTTTTTTTAAAAAAACTACTGCTCATCTGGGGAATGATGGCTGCCGAAAATTGATCATGTCCAAAACACATACATATATATATACATATATATATATATATATACACACACACACGGCACTGCATAGAATTGCATAATCCAAATTACTGGACGTTCAAATGTTTGTTTAGCATGATTGTGATTCATTCGGGGTACGTATAGGAGTATTTTTAAGGACAAATCTTCGTAAACACCAACAGGAGCACACAATGGACGCAACTGTTCTTTAATGAAACGACGATTAAACAGGTACATTATGTTAGACAACCTCGCTATCGAATAGTCCGGGGTTGCCTAATAGATCTAAACTGGAGAATAGACAGGGAGAAAGAGAGACACAATATGAGGAGGAACCAGGCCTGCTTTATTATTCTGTATGCTTGTGTACAATGGGGTGACCCCCTGCCTCCTATATATAGCGGTTCTGCTTAGAGATAAGGAAGAGTCCATATAGGATACGAAACCGGTTTCCTAACACTCCCCCTTGGACTCTTCACCGCGAGATGCATATGCCTCATTAAAACTCCATAAAAACCCAGTGGGAAAAATAATTGGAGAAAGAGTACATAGCACACGCTTGCTGTGTTGCACGGATTGCCTCATTAAAAACCTTATGTAAGAAAACTTCAATGAAAAACTTACTTAAGGAAAAGAGTACAATCCACCCAAACTTCAATGTTAATCTTCAAGATTCACGTTGGGTACTCAAACTTCATGTTCGAGATTTATGTAGGAGTATGTGAAAAATCTCCCCCTGAAATCTGCACTTCTCTAAGCCCCATCATCCTGATTCCTCTAACACATCTTTCAAAGGATAATGCAGGGAGTGACTTAGTGAATAAATCTGTGAGATTTTCACACGACTTAGTATGCAGTATCTTTATCTCGTTCATCTTATGCATTTCATGAGCATAGAAGAACTTGGGGTTGATATGCTTTGTGAGGTTACTCTTCACATATCCCATTTGCAATTGTGCAACACAAGCTGCATTATCTTCATAGATAATGGTGGGGGTTTGTTCCATGTTCAAACCACATGACTTCTAGATGTGGTGAACCATTCTTCGAAGCCATGCACATTCCCGAGAGGCTTCATATAAGGCAATTATTTCTGAGTGGTTTGTCGATGTCGAGACCAGAGTCTGCTTAGACGACTTCCACGAAATTGCTGTTCCACCGCAAAGGAAAACATACCCGGTTTGTGACTTGCCAGTATGCGGGTCCGATAGGTACCCAGCATCGGCATAGCCAACCAAGTTCAATTCATTATTTCTTCTATAGAACAAGCCGAGATCTTTGCTTCCTTGGAGGTAACGGAAGATGTCCTTCACCCCTTTCCAATGCCTTTTGGTGGGTTCTGCACTGTACCATGCTAGCAAATTCACGGCGAACGCGATGTCCGGCCTAGTGCTATTCGCAAGGTACATGAGTGCTCCAATTGCACTCAAATATGAGAATTCCGCTCCCAGGACTTCCTCCCCCTTTTCTCTAGGCCTGTATGGGTCTAGGTCTGCTTGGAGTGACCTTCCGACCATTGGGGTCTTTGCGGGGTATGCCTTCTCAAAACCAAATCTCTCCAACACTTTCTGCGTGTAGGAAGATTGGTGTACCAAGATTCCGCCTTGAACATGTTCAAGCTGCAAGCCTAAACAGAACTTGATTTTACCCAAATCTTTCATTTCAAATTCAGACTTCAAGTATGCGCATGCTTCTTCAATTTCTTCATCCGTCCCAATGATGTTCAAGTCATCTACATAGACGGAGATTATACAAAATCCATTCGGGGATCGTTGTATAAACACACATGGACAATCTTCGCTATTCGTGTAGCCTTTCTTGCAAAGAAAGTTACTCAAGTGATTGTACCATATTCTTCCTGACTGCTTCAGTCCATACAGTGATTTCTCCAATTTCACACTATATAGGTTTCTGTTTGCTCTGTCTTGGTTCGGGATAGGGATACCTTCCGGTACTTTCATGTATATCTCCGAATCCAAGTTTCCATACAAATATGCTGTGACAACATCCATTAGCTTCATTCTCAACTTCAAGTTGACTGCCATTGAGATCAACTATCTAAAGGTAATTCTTCCCATGACCGGATAATAGGTTTCTTCATAATCAACCCTAGGATGTTGAGTGAAACCTTGAACAACAAGCCTTGCAATGGTTGTTGCTCTATTCATTGATTCTCCTGTTATTACAAAGTTTATGGCCATTTTGTCATGGGGTGCTTCATGCACTTCTACTTGCTCTTCATTGCTATTTCCCATTCCAGGAGTAAGTTCCTTTAGTTTTTCTCCGCCAATGTGTGCGCACACATTATTTCCGACGGCTTCTTCCAATTGAAGATTCAAATATGGAATTGCCTTTTCCACAGGCTTCTTTCTAGTGCCAGGTCTCAACTGGCTCCCCTTCTTGCTTTGGGGCATTTTTGTGATTGGCTATGGTAAGTCCTCTTGTCCATTTTTCCCCAGACGTCTCCGGGTACTTTGGGTTTGAGAAGCCAGATTTCCTGTTCTTTTTCTTTGAGGCCTCTGAACAGGATGAGGGATACATTCTGCTTTTTTTTGTATTTCCACCCTCTCTAGTGCATTTCTTGTTGGTATATGCGACTTAACCATGCTCTTGAGATCACAAAAATGATCAGGCGATTCATTTGCTAAATTCGCAAATCGATTGTCTTCTTGACTTCATGATTTGCTTCATTAGTGCGAGGGTCATGCACGGGATCTCAATGGAATGCCATATGATTTCCGGTATTTTCATCCAATGGTTCATTTCCTCCCTAATGACGGAAAGCGATCCTCGTCAAAAATACAATCGGCCGAATCAGTATGCTAATCTCGATCATGGGTTCCAAATACACGATTATGGATGCATTCTCATAACCAACGTATATCCCGGACTTGCGAAGAGTGCCCATTGCGGTTCATTTGTGGGGGTGGTATAGGTACATATACCATTTATTCAAATCTTCGTGATGACCCATTGCACTAGTTGCATAGTTGAATGGATGTTGTAGG
Organism: Rhipidocladum racemiflorum; assembly: GCA_036346355.1. NCBI lineage: Eukaryota > Viridiplantae > Streptophyta > Magnoliopsida > Poales > Poaceae > Rhipidocladum > Rhipidocladum racemiflorum. The sequence continues at coordinate 83,780,403 of CM070573.1, read as the reverse complement.
CCGACGGTCTATAATTGATGAGTCTTCTTTGCGTGCATGATCACGTGTCCCCAACAAGTGTTGGGCAAGTTACAACTCTGCAAGAGTGGTCGGGCTATGAGTTTAATCCTCTTTATTAGTGCTTGACTAGTCCATTTTGGCGTATGGATGTGCGATGCAGTGCTCAACGATTATTCGATTCTTTGTGCAATAATCATCAAATGCCTTGGAAGTAAATTCGTTGGCATTGTCCATTCGAATGGACTTCAGGCGATTATCAGGAAAATCATTCTTAATTCTGACGATCTGCGAGATCAGTTTTACGAATGTATGATTCCTTGTTGACAGCAAACATGTATGCGACCATTTCGAGGAAGCATCAATGAGTACCATAAAGTATCGAAACGGCCCTGACAAAGGCTGAATCGGGCTGCAAATATCCCCCTGAATGCGTTTCAGGAATGCAGGGATTTCATGTTGCACTTTCATAACAGAGGGTCTTGTTATTAATTTCTCGGTGGCACATGTATGGCACACAAAATCTTCGTGATTCGGAAATTTTTTTTTTTAACATTAATGCCGTGACCTTGTGAGTTGTTAACTATATTTCTCATCAATCTAAGACCAGGATGACCTAAATATACAATGTCATAACGAAAATAATTCAGAGCTTCTAAATACAGTCTTCAAATAAGTATACACTGCGTGTGCATTGATTATCGTGTAGTACAACCCAGATTCATATGAGGGATATTTTTCTAATACCATTTTTCATACTCTGCGTGCTTCATAATGCACAAATGCTCTTTGCCATTTTCTTCATTGGTTTCTACGTGAAACCCATTGGCGCGGATATCTTTGAAACTTAAGAGAGTGCGAGTTGATTCAAGGTACAAGGAGGCTTCATCAATTACCAAAGTTGTACCCATTGGCAATATAATTGTGGCTCTTCCTGAACCTATTATATGCGTATCGCTTCCTGCGATTTTCGTAATCCTTCCAGCGTTCTTCGTGATCGTCTGGAAGTATTTCAACTCTCTTAAGATGGTATTTGTTGTGCCACTATCAACAATACATATCACCTCCATTGGGCGCTACACAATATCTAAATGACAAGAAATATAATTCTAATCATATAGTGGCAAAGTAATTCAAATATTGCTTAAAAATATAGAATACTGGAATAAAGAAATAAATTGAAATTCTATTCATGAGAAAAGGAAATGTATGCTCTTCGAGAACTTACAATTCATTATTCAAAATTCATTAACAACCACTGTTCTGTAGCCTGCAAACTTCAGGTGAACCCAATCTTGCTGTGCTTGGAGCAAGATGGTGGACTTGAGCTTCTCGAACTGCTTCTGAAGTGCAGTCCATAACTCAAGTGTACACACCTCAGCCATATATTCATTCTTCATAGTGGCTGAAAAGTGATACCTGGAGAGTACAAAATTTGATCGTTTTGCTCGGCAGTAGGTTACTTGTCCTTCGAGGACCCTAAACCGATGGCAATTCAGAGCTTCTTGCTCATAAGCACGATCTTCACATTTGATACCCATGTGAGATAGTTTTGACCATTCGGGCCAGTTCTTCAAAACTCACATAAGACAATGCCAGGTATTTACATATTCATAGGATTCTTTCATTAAATTACTTCGTGTAATTTAATAGAGAGTGGGTGCAAAAATTCATAAATGCATAAATCAAATTCTCATGAATATCCAATAAACTAAAATAAAGCAATAATTACAAGATTCATAAGTACGGGATTCATAAATACGAGATTCATAAATACAGAATTCATAAATACATGATTCATAATTGCAAGATTCATATATACACAGATTCATAAATATTCAGAAATACAACTACGTGCATGTAGGTGATCGGCTTCGTGCAAACGATCAGATTCATATTCACGATCGGCTTCGTGCGATCGGTTTTAACGCGGCTTCATGCGTGTGGTGCATTCAATTCCATGCGCGTCGGCCTTCCTGGCGCGACGGTGGCCGCTTCGTGCGGCGTGCTTGAATTTCATAATAAATTATATGAAAGCAATAAATACAATGCATAGAACAGAACAATAATTGCATAATTCATAAATTCAGAATAAACAATAATTGCACAATTCATGAATTCATAAATGCGGAAAATACTGCTAAGAAAATTGGAAATCAGAGCCAAATAATTTCTGGAATTTTCTAGTGATTTTCCAGAATTTTTCTGTTATTTTTATTTGATTTTCTGAATTTCTAATGCATTTCGAGAAAAAAAAGAAAAAGAAAATAAATTCGGGTCGTACCGGGAATTTCCTTTTCCTGGAGTCCATTCGGATGCTGCGCCTCTGGCTGATCGGTTTCAATGCTTTCAAGTACTTGTATGCAAAATCACATGCATGCATGCACTTTGGACGATTGCATGCTAGCTTCATGCGTTTCTAGTTGGATGCCTCACGCCTGCATGCTTATTGCTTCATGCATTGCCATGATGCTGCGCCACTTCTATCGTGCGGCAGCCAGGAGGCGGAGCACTGGCGGCCGAACCTGGCGTAGCAGCGGCGGCCGAGCGGCCTAGCAGCGAGGCGCCGGCTGGGAGCGCTTCATGCGCGGGAGTCTTGCGGAGACTGGCGGGATCAACCGAGGTGAGCCTGGCGGCTTCGTGCCGTATGGATGTTGGTCGACGGCTGCGTGCCGTACCGGTAGCCGGCTGGTGGCTTCAGGCGCGGGGAGCGCTTCGGCCGAGTGTTTCAGGCGTTACGGCGTCATGGCAGTTTGGATTCTTTTCTATTTGCATCAGAACCAACTTGCATGCCCGATTCTTTTGCCAAATACTTCACGTACCCAGCCTTTCAGTTACCATGCACATGCATTATTTCTATTTTAATTACTTGCAGGTGTACATCCATGCATGTTGGCGGCAAGCTCACGGCATATGCACATGCATGTTAGACTAGTAGTACTAGTGTACTACCATGTCGCTTATATTTTGACCCAAAAAAAAACATCCTTGCAAGCTATCGATTCTGGTTTACTACGTGTAGAAATTTGAATACCTGTATTCAGGATCTGAGTCGTATCAAACACACGCGGCGAGACTTCTTATCCCTACCTTGTCGTATCCGACGGCTGGCGCTGCGGCTTGGCACGGCAAGTGGCCAGGCTTGGCGGTTTCATGCCGTGTGGAAACTGGCCAGCAATCGGCGGCTAGCGACTGGCGCGCTGCGTGCGCGAGGGCCAAGGCAGCGGGCTGCTTCAAGTGCATGCTTCGAGCATGGCTTCTTTGCCAAGGGGACGGCGGCCTTCGGCCTGGGCCAGGCTAGCAACTTCACGCAGGGCGGCGGCTTCGTGCCTCGGGTGTAGGCCAGCGATGGTGACAGCGCTACGTGCTTCTTCGATGTCGACACCGATCGACAGAGCTTCGGGCTGAGCGACGGCGCTACGGGCGCCAGGCCAGAACCGAACGTTGGCTTCATGCCACAGTAGGTTAGGTGCATGCAAAGATTTATATGAGATTAGATGAATCCACGTCTCACCTTTTCTCACCTTTTCGATCTGTTCCCACGGTAGAGCTTCGTGCTGATAACGTGTTAGACAACCTCGCTATCGAATAGTCCGGGGTTGCCTAATAGATCTAAACTGGAGAATAGACAGGGAGAAAGAGAGACACAATATGAGGAGGAACCAGGCCTGCTTTATTATTCTGTATGCTTGTGTACAATGGGGTGACCCCCTGCCTCCTATATATAGCGGTTCTGCTTAGAGATAAGGAAGAGTCCATATAGGATACGAAACCGGTTTCCTAACACATTAATCGGTCAATGGAGTTGTTGCTTGTCACTTGCAACTGAATTATACCCCATTACAGCTAAACCAAACGCTTGTAATGATTTGGAGCATAACTCGCTTAAAAAAACAGTCGGTCAATCCCTTTCTTCACCCTTTCTATTACACCCTACTAAATAAAAACCAGTGGATACATCTATTCTATGACATATGCAGTCTAGCATTGGAGGCCAATTAGAGAACCCACATGGTAAATTTATTTTTTTTTCCAAAAAGATTTTCTGTAAATTCTAAAATTACGTTTACTATAACATATGCAGTTTAGCATTGAAGACCAACCACGGAGTCCACGTGGCAAATTTATTTTTGCGAAAAGATCTCTATATATCTTAAATTACATTTAGATCCTTCCACTGTTTTTTAGAAAAAAGCCCCTGAGTTTCAGCATATCCGACCGCGAAGGGGTCCTCCACGGTAAACCAATTTTACGAATAGGCCCTTCTGCTATTTTTTTTTACAAAAAAGACCCATTGTTCTGTTTTTTTTAAACAAAGAACTCCGTGTTTACGCAAATTCGACGATGGCTCCTAGCCAATCAATTTTTAAAAAACACCAATAAAAAAATTGAAATTACTTTTTTTGCAAAAAAAAAAAAAAAAAAAAAAACTCAAACCAAAATTTCCCAGATTGTATGGTATCACGCAGGAATCACACTATCCAAAACGTCGTCCTATTGGAGGGGACATATATGATCACGATGCATCCATTCATCCGGGAGTTCTTCTAGCAGGGAGGTTTCATTTTCAATTTTTTTTGTGTGGTTGTGTGGTGTGTAGGGCTGGAAAAAAAGCTCGTTGAGCTGGCTCGGTGGCTCGTTTCAAAATTGCTCTGATTACATTCATTTTTCTTTTAAAATAAAAATTAGTTGATTTGGAACCAAAGTCAATTTCGGCTCGGCTCGTTAGGCTCGGCTCGTTAAGCACGGTTCGAAGTTGGGTCTCAAACAATACAGAAGACTATAATAAATAAGAATAAATCAGTGTCGAAGAAAGCTCGAAAAAAAGTTCACACCGGTGGTCGTGTGAGATGCATGCCGTACATGATAAGCCTAATCTTTCTGCGCTGCCCTTGCTTCCTCTCTACATCAGGTAAAGGTAGCCACCTTCATTTTGTTCACTCATGTACAATAATATAAACCGTAGCTATCCATAGTATAGTATATCTTTAGATCTAATACTAAAGACAACTTATACAATAACTAATCTATATAATTATCTATATTAATAGTCTCACATACAACTACAACTATATATACACACCATATAAAACATTAAAACCATCTTTTAAATAATATATATTATCTTTTTCTCTCCTCTTAACACCAATTAAAATCCTATATAATATAAACTTACATACAGTTAACAGGTAACGCTGTCCCCCAAGCCCCCATTCCAGTCAACCGTCTCTTCCCTTTCTGTGCACGCCCCCTAAATGCAACGACTTTTAATTCTTTTAATTTATTTTTTTGTTCTTTCTTTCTCCCATCGTCGTATGCCTTTCCTCTAAATAATACAAGTGATATACGTATCCTATTGAAAGGTATAAACACTATAGGAATCGATGATTGGCTCTAGCTAGGTTAGGCGTGCTCGGCGCATGAACTGTGTGTAATCATCCACTACAGTCCATGTTTTCACGGTGAAATTAACCCAACAGACGATACCACATGCATGAGGTCAAGTCACCGGTGTGGACGTACGTGTGCTTCGGAACCCTAAATATAGTTTTTTTCTTTCTTTCTTTCTAGGAGGCCTCTCGTAATCGTATAGGTAATTAAACTGTTGATCCCTGAGAACGTCCGCACGCGGTCACGTACGTACGCATCGAGACCTGTCGATTCGGTGTCAAAATGATGATGCTGGCGATCGCTACCCGTTTCCAAATCTTGAGCCTCAAGGGTCTCTGATTTTTCTGCTGGACCGAACATAATTTCGTGCCGAAGATTTACTCGACTGATGAGTGATGAAGACCGTTCGATCCAGCTAAAAGAAAAAATTGAATCCGACACCTTCACCAACCCCCAACATCGCGTTTTCTGTTTTTTTTTTTTTTTTTCTTTCGAAAATTCGTGCACGAACTCAAAGACCATACGGCAGCACTGATCTTTGGAATATTATGATGAGCTAGTATTTTATGAGCGAACCAGGTAATTAATTAAAAGCGATCGATGCAGAAGGGCGACGGCCGGGCGGGGCGAGGACCAGAAACGGAATAAATCCAACGCTCCGCAACAAGGGAAGGTCACCGGCCAGCACAAAGCTAGGCGAGGCGACCCTTAGTGCTCATCGTCCATTAGTACTAATCACTAGCGATTCATTTATTATTTGCTTATTTCTTTTGCTCCAACGGCTGAGGCCATTTTGTCGCACGCCATCTTACAACTCAGGATCGTTGGGTTCTGATTAGAGATGAGTTTCATGCACTAACAAATCTATCCAGAAACTACATTGCAGGAAATACTACAAATGGTCAAGACGTTTGGTCATGCTTTTGCGCCCTGCCGCGACTCTGTTATAATAATCCATCGGAGACGCACAATTGCATATGGAGCCTCATCGGTGATGCAGATGCTCGGTGTTCGCAGTTCCATTTTCCACGATCAAGCGTTGCATGCATGGTGCTTGAATCGCATGAGTGGATGTAACTATATCTGTTAGACATATGTTTGGTTTCATGTTCATCCTGGTCAGGTGGATGCAATTGCACCCACTCATACATGATGGAGAAAACACATAAATTAGACTTCTCTCTAATGTAGGCCGGTGAGATACACAAACAAGCAACCAAACAACTTAATTTGCATCCACTCAGTCAGACCAAAGCTAACCTAGATGACTCATACGAAACAAGTTAGGATGGTGCAGGTAACCAAACACACCCAGGCGCGAACATGCCTGCGTGCAAGCAACACCCAATTCCAGCATTAAAAGCAATATTTCATACGCCTGCACGTAACTGTCGCATACTAATTGCGTACACATGTAAAGAAAAAAGAAAAAGACTCCCCAGGACCGTACAGAAGACTAATGTGATCGTTTTCCGTCGAATTTGCAAGCATCTTTTCTTGTACAGTTGTACTCCACATCCAAATCCAAGAGTCGAATGCCATAGTTTCTAAAGCAGTGGCACTACGTTAGCAATACGTGATTCGAGCGTGTCATCAGGTCGTATATCACGGAACAGTACACCGAGCTACGAGATGAGTACGGAACACCAATGTGATTTCTCCCTCTAAAATCGTAGCTTTCCTCGCCATCTTTCCCCCCCACAAACAGTCGTGTCTTATCATCTACACGTCATAACTCTTAACACGGTACAGTTGCAGCTCTACAGTTCACAGTTTCAAGATGCAGAAGCAGATATGTGCGGCAACAACGATAAGATACCAAATAAATGGTACAGATGCACACGTGCTACTATGGGGTCGATCTCCTGCCTCGGCGGCTCGGAGCAACTAAAGCACGGTGAGAGAAGGGAACATCTTTTCCTCACAAAATGTACTACCGTAATTGCTGATGGCCCATAACAACAAAAACTGAACGAAGCATCAACAGCGGATTAGTTTAGCGCTTCTGGCCATGCTAACATCATAAAAACTATTATCGTATTACAATCGAATCGAGTGGATATCATCAGGATCGGTCGGTCTAATCCTTATCTTTGGCCGCTCAACTCCCTTGAAAATCCAGTAGAGATTTCCTTTTTTATTTTATTTTTGTTAAAGAAGTTTTCGAGATATTGTATTTGTTCGCCGATATATTTTTCTGTTTCTAAGATTTTTTTTTTTTTTAAATGTTAGAGATCTCCAAAAGAGAACCCTAAAAATGAGCCTTACACTTTAATTTAGGACCCCAACTAATTAGATTTTTGGCCCCAACGAAATATTCACTCCAGCAATGAAGGCCCTAAAACCCAAAGAAGATAGGGCTCAATCTCAGAGTTGCTAAATATAGCTACTCTCCTAGGGGTCCTAAAATAATTTTGTAAATTTTAACAATTTAAGGTCTTTGCTGGAGTTAATATTTTCCTCAAAAATCCTATAATTCAAATTAGGACCATATTTAAGACCCTTCCTGAAGATGCTACGACATATCACCGTAAGTTTTCTAAAGTAAAGATACACGAGAGAGACATAAACAAGTCAAAATCACGTTCGACACCTCACTGCTGCAAGCGGCCAAAACGGCCACTTCGACGCAGTGGGTCCTCCTCGGGAGTCCCCTTCTTTTACACCGGCCGTGCCGCGCTGTTACGTACGTCGCGGATGTGGAGTCGGTGGCCTCCCTCTCCCACCGTTGCAACTCTTCCTCCCATTCCATTTTGTCTCCTTTCCGTATTGCCGTTTCGCCGTAGCAACCCCCGCGCTGTCATTGCCTTTGTTCCCATGCGCATGTCAGGATGTACACCTCCTGCTCAACCCTATCGTCCACGTACACACACACTGACTGGCGCGTACGTATCCCCCCGTCCCAATCACGCCCGCCCGTAGCATGCTGTAGTACTCTGTCTTACTTGTACCTATACAGATTTACCCAGTTGACAGATTTACCCAGTTAGCAGATTTACCCAGGACGAGAGCCGTAGCAGCCGCGCTTACCGTCGGCGTATGCGTGGGATGTGCATGTGCTATGTCTCCGTCTTTGTACTCTTTCAAAAAAGTTAATAGATTTATCATGCCAATAGCTTTACTTTCTATAATTGAAATACAACTATATAACTTAATACTATGTTATATTTATCTTTGATATAAATAACTCTATTTTAGATTATTGTAGGATTTTCTTACCCATAAAATGAAGAACAGAAAAACTAAAAAACGGTATACCGTTGCAACGGTATACCTCTGAAACTCATGAAACTTGTGATTTTTTGCACTGAAACTCATGAAACTTAGCACTAAAAACTGATAAAACATGAAACTGATGAAACTAAACACTGAAACTCATGAAACCAGCACTGAAACTGATAAGTTTCATAAGTTTCATGTCTATACCGTTGCAACGGTATACCGTTCCCTAGTCATTCTCAATGAAGAAGGTGCTACATATCAGATGTTGTTTTTATGTATATAGATTGCATTACTAGAAAAATACATTAATAAGGTTCGTTACAGTACTAGATACTCCCTCCGGACTAAAAAAGATGATGTTTTGGCAATGGTTAAACTTTCGAAACTTTCATTATCGATATATTTTTAAATATTTATTAAATTGGATACATTAAAATTATATGTGTAGACTTGTCTCGAGAAGTACTTTCATAATATTAGAACTTTATTGAGTTTTACAAGTGTATTATAATTAAAGCCCCGTTTGGTACGGTTCCAGATTCTAGTAGAAACGGAAACGGTTTCAGATTCTTGGTAAAAACGTTTCAGGTAGAATCAGAATCACTTTCTGCAAATCGTTTGGTACGGTTCCAGATTCTAGTAGAAACTAGTGAAACGGGGTTGAGGGTGATTCAACCACGGTGTGGAAAAAGAAGAAACGTTTCGAGGAGAATCGTTCCGAGTTTTAACCCGTTTGGCTGGGTTTCTTCCAGATTCTAGTAGAAACAGTTCGGTTCCAAGTTGCCAAACGGGGCCTAAAATTAGTTATTAAAATTATGTTTTGAAGACCGTCTAAAATGTCTTCTTCTTTTTTAAGATCGGAGGAGTACTACAGTAGGGAGGTGCTACTGAGGTACAAGTAGTAGTGTGTCTGAGGTGTGCAGTAAACTCTCTGTATAGCTGCGCGCGTGTGTTTGGGGATGGGCCGTGGCGGTGTATAAAAGGCATTCGTCACGCACAAGAATCATCGTCCTCCCCTTCTCTCGAGCAAGCAACGACCCACTACTACTCCGAGAGATGGCCATCCCTGTCTGCCTCGCCTTCTCCTCCTCCCTTTTGCTCCTCCTCCTTCTCCCGTCTCTCGCTTCCGCCTGCGACCGGTGCGTGCACCGCTCGAGAGCCGCCTACTACACCTCCTCACTCACCCTGACCGGTACGCGCCGATCGGTAGAATTGCTCTGTTTCCTGGCTGTATGTATGTATCTTGATTCTTGCGTCACAACTGATATTCTGATTGGGTTTGGCTGTTGGATTTTTGCGTTGCGTGACATGGCGTGGAGCAGCCGGTTCTTGCGGGTATGGCGCCGCCGCCGCCGTCGCGTCCTTCAACGACGGCTTCCTCGCCGCCGCGAGCCCCGCGCTGTACCGGGAAGGCGTCGGCTGCGGCGCGTGCTTCCAGGTACCAAGAAAGAACCGAAGAAGCTGCCTCCAGGCTTCCTTCCTGATCAGTCTTAGCGAGTCGTATTGATCGATTCGGCGTTGCAGGTGAGATGCAAGGACAAGAAGCTGTGCAGCACGGCCGGCGCCAGGGTTGTCGTCACCGACCGCGCCAGGACGAACCGCACCGACCTCGTATTGAGCAGCCCGGCGTTCGCCGCCATGGCCCGCCCCGGCATGGCCGCGCCGCTCACCAATCTCGGCACCGTCGACGTCGAGTACAAGAGGTAAACCCAATGGTAACCTCCTCTTCTCTTTCCACCAACCGCACCATGCGTTTCACACTTGCTATAAGCGCACGTACGGATACGGTGGTCCATATAAGCTGTCATAAGTCTATACGCATTGGATTTTGATGATATAAACGAGAGAAATATAATATCTACTATTTTAAAAACGATTTTATATTATGTATATTATTATTGTATGCACAATTTATTAATTAAATAAGAGACCATTACAAATGACTACAGAAATAATCTATTGTACAGGTTGTCTTTATGGTTATCTATAGATGTAATATCGACTGTCTATAGATAGTATATAATTATATTACAGATAACTATTATCTACACCAAATGTACATGCTCTAAGCTTTGCCACTGCAAGAGAGAAAAAATAGTGCCGGCCGGTTCTGGTTGTTTTACGACTTACTGCTTTCGTGAATAGACAACATTCCAATTTATTGCACTTCCATAAGACATGTCTAAAAAAAAGACTATTATTTTTATTTATTATATTTTTGAATGATGTACTTTACTCTAGTATATGGTAATGTGCTAGTAAATAAAATTGAAAATAACCAAAGAGGTAGGAAAAGAGATGTGTATAGCCGGAAAAAACGATAAAAAAAATTATCTCGAAACTATCAAGCTAAAATGAAATTATTCAGAAACGGAGCCAGTACTACGAGCATCCCAATTGAAAATAACTAAAGGGGTGGTCGTGGTCGAGGAGGAGGCATGTTGCCGCGATAAGTACGGAACACGATTGTCTTAGAGCTAGAATTGGAACTCGGAATTTGGGCTCAAATTTGTCAGCGCTGCGCATGTGCAGGGTGCCGTGCGAGTACGAGCACAGGAACCTCTCGGTCAGGGTGGAAGAGAGGAGCCGCGCCCCGGGCGACTTGGCGATCAGGTTCCTCTACCAAGGCGGCCAGACCGACATCGTGGCCGTCGACGTCGCCAAGGTAAAATTAGCTCGAACCTTTGTTCAGAAACACTCGCAAGTTCCAAATGTAAACTCTGTTTGGATTCCAGGTTGGGTCGTCGAGCTGGAGGTTCATGACACGGGACTACGGCCCGGCGTGGAGCACGAGCCAGGCGCCGCCGGGGCCGCTGCAGTTCAGGGTGGTGGCGACCGGCGGCTACGACGGCAAGTGGGTCTGGGCGGACCGGGAGGTCCTGCCGAGCCGGTGGCGGGCCGGCGAGGTCTATGACACGGGGGTCCAGATCACTGACATAGCCCAAGAAGGCTGCTTTCCCTGCGACACGCAGGAGTGGAAGTGAGAGACTACACGAACTCCACTACGAGCCAACAAGAAGCTCCCTTAATTTGAACAGCCAGTAGTTCTCCCTGTCACTGCCATTTTGGCTGGGCTCTGATCAGAAAGGCTAGAGATTAACCGACTCATAGAGTCCTGATCCCTCGGCAACCTTTGCTTGCTCCTTTGTCTTTTCCAACCTTGTGTACATGAGCTGCTGATGTGTAAGATAAGTAGCTTGCGTCCCCGGAGGCTAAAGAATAATGCAAGCGCATCGTTGGCGGGGGCCGTGGCCTGCTTGAACCCATTTGGTAGCTTCTGTCGATGGCCAACGTTGCAAGTCGCAATTGGCAATTCGCCGTGCCGCTGATTTCCAAGTGCTCACATGCTTCCGGCATCGTTCGTTGTTCTCTGCCTAATAACTATTGTAAAACAAGTAGTTCACCCACGTCGAACACCGGCAATCAACGAGAACACAAGCTAAACAGCAGGATATAGATATGGATCTCTCTTCTTTATTGATCAAACGGTGTTAACACAATGGGAGGCACCCAGATATATATAACAGTCCCTCAAGGATAGTTCGGATTAGCCATATTAAGAGATGTACTTCTAACCGAATACGGTTGAGGTTATCTCATAACACTTCCCTTAGGCGAATTCCGCAATGCATATGTCTCATTAAAAACTCCACTCAAAAACCCAGTGGGAAAAAGAGATGGAGAAAAGAGTACATCACACTCGCTCTTCTACATGTTGCATTTATTGCCTCATTAAAAACCTTTATGTGAGAAACATCAGAAAACTCACAAAGGAAAAAGAAAGACAACATGGCGACCTTCGTGATCATGCAAGGATTATGGTTCAGGGGTTTACTTCCTGAACTATGCAAATCTCTAAACGTCTAATTCCAATGCCATTAACATATCTTGGAAGGAATTTGGCAAGGATTTTGTGAATAAATCTGCTAGATTTTCACACGACTTAATTTGCATTATTTTTATCTCACCCATTCTTCCGAGTTTGTGGGGATAAAGAACTTAGGAGCAATATGCTTCGTGATATTGCTCTTTACATAACCCAATTTGCATTTGTGCAACACAAGCATCATTATCTTCATAGATAATAGTAGGGGAATTGACGGTATTCATACCATATAACTTCCGACATGGTTGATTACCCGCCTTAGCCAAACATATTCCCGTGAGGCTTCCTTTATAATATCTGAGGATCGTACCACCACGAGAGGAAAATAAAAATTCATTCTGGGATTTCCTCATGAATGCCAGAACATTATTCCTTCGAGATCATATTTCCTTTCAGAGGAATCTACTTGATCGATTGTACCACATCTTTATCGACCGTTGTCTTTAATCCGTATTCGACTAAATACATATGCTGGTCACTACAATCATCAACTGTATTGAAAAATTTAAAGCTACGCCATCAATATTAAATTTCAAACGTCATTCCACTCATTTCAGAGAACAAATTTCATCGTGAATCGATGATGGGTCTCTCGCTAAAACCCTTGTGCTACAAGCCTTGCTTTATATCTCACCACTGGATATTTTCATATCTCTTCGTGATGAAAAATCCATTTGATCCTACAAGGAATATTTCAGAAATGTTCTGTCAATGTGACCAAGAACTTTTCTCTCATTAAGCGAGCGCCACCTCAATTGCTTTTCGTGTGAACCTAGATGAGCGTTTACGGCACTCTGCCATGGACTTTAGTTACGGATCCAGATTTTAGCAATTTTAGAGGCAAAATATGTCGAAACAATTATAGTCTTTCTTTATATATAATTCTCCTGCATCACTCAGGATGTCTCTTTATCAATTTCTTTCAAACTTCTCGTGATTTCCCACAACGATGAAAGCAGGTGTTCGACTTCCCGCCGTTGGATTGTGCGCACAAATATATGTGGGGTTATCATCTTCGAGGATGGATCACTTGAGGATGTTACCATCTTCTAGATGGCTCACTTCAGGATTTCCTCAACATCGAGGTTGAGCTTCTTCCACTATCATGGGTAGTGTTCTCATTTATTTGGTTCTCCTTTTCGCGCGGACGTCTCCGCGAATTGAGTCCGTGCACTGAGGCCTCCCCTCATTTTATCATGAGGGTTAAGAGTGAGTTCAATATCCTTCTAGGATATTTTCACTCTTCAGTGCATATCTGGAGTATATGAGATCTTTCCACTACCTTATGATCAGTGAAGGCATTTGGCAAATTATTAGCTTATTTGTTGTAGATTTATTTCGAACTTCAAGTTCGGTTTCTTTAGTGCGTGGATCTAAGCACTCGGCATTCTTTAAATGTGGTACTTATCTTCCCCTAATGCCGAAATATGTCCTTAGTACAATCAGCATGCCGAACCATGCATGTACCCTCAACTTCTCGGTGAGGTCCCATGGCTGTATGTCTTTGTGGTGGAGAGATTGGCATGTATACAACATAACCGACTTTTCGCAGATGGAAAATACTTAATTCTTTTCCATGCACTATCTCACCTTGGGAAATTCCATTATATACATTGATTTGAGTTGAATTAATATCGCGATTAATGCAGCATTCAAGGTGGCCCCAACAACCGGTAGGTAGCCTACTATTCTCGCAAAGTGGTCAAGCAATAAATTTTATTCCCTTAATAATGACTCAGGCCATTCTATTATGTGGACATGAGGTATTAAAAGCTCTACATTAATTCCCAAAGTCATATAATGCTTTTGAGGTAAACTCGTTAGCATTGTCCATTTGAATGGACTTGGTTCTTTTCTTCGAAAGGAGGCTCACACAAATTGGACAATTAATTTAGGTAGAAGCATGGTTCCAACATAGGACTAAAAGGTCCACAGATATCACTTCAATTTACTTCAAAAATTCGATTCATTTACGAGGTTAGATGATAAGAAATCTTCAGTGTCTAAGGAAATCTTTATGCTATGGCCAACAGAATTAGTAATTGTTTTATCATAGTATTCAACTCAAGATTACCCAATGATCTACAAGATCTTTAAATATTTCCTGGTTTTTATTGTAATACCAACTTCAGGTTGCATAGTATAACAATCAACAATTTATTGCACAAAATATTCGGAAAACACTTTATTTAATTATCACTAATAATTGCTCAACAGACATAGACCAAATGTTCATACAGAACATAATTATTCAAACCTGATGAGGCTCTTAAGGAGGCTCAACTAATGGAAATGCGACATATAGCAAAAAGGATGTAGGAGACTATTCTAGATCTCCATACAAGTCATGTTTCATCTTAGGAAACATTGGTATCTTCTCTCGAGCTCCATAAGCTCGCGTTTAGAGGTCATCCTCATCCATGGATGAGTTACCATATCCGAGAAGGCTTTCCTTGAACTCGGTTGTAGGGTTAGTGACATTGTCTTCTTTCTTTACACCGTCTTGCTCAACATCCGGTAGAGCGTGTAGTGTGTCTCAACCTTCTTTTCTTGATTCTTCTCGGAATATCCCATGGATTTCATGTAAGCTCACAAATGCTTTGGGGTGCGACAATTGCGTGACCCATAGCAACGCAACCACACACCTAAGCATGTTTGAGAGCTCGGAGTGCTTTATTGGTTGGACCTTGCTTCGAAGGTTCTGCACTTTCCTTTACTTTTCCATTGGGATTTGCCTTTTCCCTTTTGATTTACATGTCATTTTTCCATTCATTCCTTTGTACATTTGGCCCTTTCCCGCTGCCATGGCTACTACTAGCTCTTGGCGGTAGCGTGTGTTTTATTAATCGCTTGACTTCTATTAGTATTTGCATGATGATTCTTCATCGAGGAGTTCATCATGTTTTTACGCTTCTAGCGTAGAACACTAATAAGCTTCAGTACTTCTTGTACTTTGCATGACGGTAATCGTTGTTGTAGTATCATCATGTTGGGGTGGAAAGTGCACAAGGTTTTGTCGATCTTCTCACCGGCTTGAACTTTCTCGGTTACAAAAGATCAATTTAGCGACAAGTTTGTGCATTGCGAGAATTATAAGTGCCCGCTACAGTTTGAAGTCTCGGAAAGCGTGGGAGGTCGTTTCCGTTGTGCTTACGGCAACAAAGCGGATCTTTGTTGGTTGTAAGCGTTCCTTCAGTGAATTCCACAATACCGGCGGGTCCTCCATCAAATATTCGACCTTCAGTCCGAATGAAGATGGTGCCTTAGAAATGTAAAGCTGCGCATTTTGAGGGTTCAGCACATCGGATGCACCGCTTCAGGCCGAGCAATAGCAGCTCCAAGTCCTCTAAATTGTTAGGTTGATTTTGGCATCCATTGCCCGGTGAGGTAATTGTCGCCATCCAGGGGCAAGCACAACAAATTCCCTTTTTGCAATATCGCACATATCTGTATGCAAGCACACGAGATTTTACTACGGGTAAAATACTATATTGCATGCATCTTCATTTAAACAATAAAGTTTTGGTCTATATCTATTCGGTAGATAATTATCATACTTTTTCAGAATTTTTCTAGTATTTAGCAATTTTCGCATATTACTAAATAAAAGAAAATAAATTCCAACATCAATTAAACTTGGCATAAGTCTAATTTCAACTCATGTAATTCTTGTTGGTTGGGAGTGAAAACGAGTAATGAATATCTCCAATTTGACTCATGGCCAGTCAACATGCCCCTAGGGCTCACATGAGGGAGGGAGCACTTCCCGTTTCCGGGCGCCAATTAAATAACCAAGCCTCATGTGTGTTTTCCTAGACACCAATTGTCTTATATCTGTTTATTCATTACCGAAATCAAATCCCAACCACACTGGTTCTCATAAATTGTTGTATGAGAAATTCTGAAATTTTCCTAGTATTTTTCATAATTTCTGCTAATTTCCAAGCAATTTTCAGAATTACTTTATAATAGGAAAATTGAATTTCAACAGATATCAAACATGTCATAATGCTAAGAAAAATAAACCAGATCCCAAAACATGAACAAGATGT
Source organism: Rhipidocladum racemiflorum (assembly GCA_036346355.1). NCBI lineage: Eukaryota > Viridiplantae > Streptophyta > Magnoliopsida > Poales > Poaceae > Rhipidocladum > Rhipidocladum racemiflorum. The sequence continues at coordinate 83,763,855 of CM070573.1, read as the reverse complement.
CCTCATAATTTTCTAGGAATTTTTTTCAATTTTTTCTGTTAATATTCGAGCAATTTTCAGAATTACTAGAGTAACAGAAAAAAATAATTTAGCACATATTAAGCATGGCCAACAACTAGAAAATAAAACCCAATGTATGGAGCTTTCAATATGTCCTAAAATATAATTTTTTTCAAATTTTTCGGAAGTCCACAAATCCAGAAATACAATTTCTAGTTTTATCCACGATGTTCTAGAATTATTTACTAATTTAGTAAATTACAGAAGGGCATAACCGTAATTTCACAGTACTGTTTTTTCTTTCTTTCTTATGGACAAAACCATCATGATCGCCCACAGGAAAAATGAGTGTACTACTCTACTTTGCAATTAGAAGCTCCATCATAGGTTATTATGCAATCGCACTTCAATCAATCAAGCCCCCATGCGCACAAAATGGAGATAGCAGCTCTACCACAAATCGACAACAAAATCAACTCCGAGCTGCGGAGCTTCAAACACGGAAAAAAAACAGATCTTTACAGCGAAACCGCTAGAAAATTTTAGGCACGCCGAATCGAGTAGAGAGAGAGAAGGAACTGAGATCCCAGGCGCAAAGTTAGACGATTAACATCAGAGCCGGCCAAGCGGCGTGGCCACCGAGGGCGGGGATGGCACTACGGGCTCTAGAGCCGAGCAATGCGAGCGACGGCGGCGCTACAGAGTTGCAGCGCGGCGGCAAGGAGACGACCAGTGAGCGCGCGTGGGATGCGGCCGATGGGTGGCTGCGACGGGTCTGGAGCTCAGAGCGACCGGCGGCGCTGCAGGGCGCGGGGAGCCGGGTCGAGCGGCGGCGCGGCTAGGCCGCCGGCGATGGCTACGGGCCATTGCGGCACTTAGCCGAAAACCCTCTATTTTTTTTTTGGTTGATGAACAGTAATCGATCTAAATAGCAACAGAGCGTTCTTGATGCCAGATTAGAAACAATCTGCAGGATTTTTCGACTTACATTTTTGATGCCGGAAGCGTTGGCTATCGCGTAGGACTTTTTCGGCAATCCGAGTGGATACCGGCTTGATGTCGAGTTGATTGCAGATCGGATCGGGCGATCAATCGCCGGTAGTAGTCGTTAGTAAGTCGTCGTCGTTTAATTTATCATTCGCTTCGCGGTAGAGACTCGTCTTGATAACGTATTGTAAAACGAGTAGTTCACCCATCGCCGAACACCGCAATCAACGGCAACACAAGAACACGCAAACAAGATACAAAGATATAGGGTGGAGCTCTCTTCTTTATTGATCAATGTGTGTGTTAATACAATGGGAGACCGCAGTATATATATGCTAGCCCCTCAAGGAGAGTTCGGATTCGCCCACATATTAAGAGATAGACTCCTAACCGAATACGGTCGGTTGGACGCATCGGTCGGTTGCTTACGGTGTCTCTCGTCACGTTGCTCGCTGTAAAATTTGTTGGTCGTCACCAAGGGCGGACTCAAGGCCCGGCCAGCTTGGGCCCGGGTCCGGGCTCAGCCCATGTAACAGACAACCTAAATCTCATATTCACGCAACCTGACAAGTAAAATCTTTAAATCAAAAACGAAAATATAGAGATTGAATCTACAAGCTTTACTAGCGTCTTGTAAAAAGCATCTTAAATTGTATAAAAAATTAACAACTAAAATTTAAATAGCTTTGGACTTGTTGTTCTTCTTTAAGTGTGTCCGGGCTCTAAAAAATTTATAGATCCGCCACTGGTCGTCACATTTGCTGGACGAATTAAACTAGCTAGTCGTTGGTCCTTCCAGTACTCACTGAACAAGCAGAACTTACAGGAATAAAATATGATTGAGTGAAAGGATAATTCAGACATGTATGCAGTATGCACCGAGCATGGTTGGTGGGTGGGCCATACGTGGCAGCCACTGCAATCATCTACCCCTCACGGTATGATGGTCAGGTTCCCAGTTGAACTAGTGGTGTACCGGCCAACGTATAATGGTGCCTGTGAAAGGGAGATTCTCTCGCATCATGTTACGGTGTACCGTATGACATCTGGGGAGCGTCGCACCGTGTAATCCAGATAGAAGGTAGGTGCTAAATATAATACCAACAAGCAGTACAGGGTTGGATCATCTTTCTTCATCTAAATGACACAAGCATGAGCGGTGCTTACATGCTCTCTCAAACACGGAATCTATCTATTTTATACTAAAGATCGAAGACAAACGTTTTAGAGTTGCTGAAAAAATAAATATGCTTAAAATTCTCTAAAAAAAGAGCATCTGGCCATCAATCTTCTTATTTACATATTGAAGCAATCCGGTTTTTGTCAAATGTGCTGTCGGAATCTAGAGACGGTTTTTCACCTATTCATTGATTTCCCCAAAGTTCGACGACTTTGATTATCCATTGCGCAATGGGTACGCCTATCATCGCTCCGATAGGACCGATGGGAGCCGTCTACACATCTGGAGCAGTGGAATCGCCACCGCATAGACGGCCAAACGAGCCTTCGCAAAGGCGTCAAAACGAATATGATGGGAATGATGGAAAAAGTGTAACAACAGAATTTTTCAAAGAAGCTGGACTTTACAAGCAAAGACAAGGCAGCAAACTAGACTTTAGCGGGGCGTCTGACCTTAACAAGCTTTTACATCGCCAATTTAAGGAATATAGACTTTTTCTAAACCCTTTTCTCTCCTCCCCCTTCGTCTTGGGTGCAATTTCTTACACCTTGTAACTGGGTTTTAAACCTTGTTTTCTATCCTTCTAAGTAATCACAGCTTTAGCCGCTTTCAAAAAAATTATTGAAGCAATCCTATTAGTACTGGATTTTTTGCAAATCAGACGGTCGATATGTTTAAGATTTTGTGCTTTTCGCTTTCTAAGGACGGCATTGAAACACCTCTCAAAACACAAGGGGTGCCAGCGGTTCTGCTCAAGACCAAAGAAATCAAACGTTTGAGCAATTTTGCAACTACTTGAGAGGTCACGTGGTAAACCGTACATCATGCGTGTAACATCAATCAAACAATGCGCAGCATTATGATTTCCGAGGGTCCAACATTTGTAGGTGAGCAGTGCGATGCTGATTAAAGCCGGACAAAACAAGCGAGCGCGTGCGAGTGAGACAAAGAGGCCGTCCCGGTGGTATAATTCCTTGCCCCTTTATGTTTGCAGTAGGAATCGAGTAATCTGCACTTGGAGTTTTGCTGCCGGATAATCGTATGCTTTGACCAACACAAAACGACCGATGACTCGAATCTTTAGCTCTTAGGACTCGAGAGTAATCCAAATGGACAACTTAATTTTAATCCAAATGCATGCTAGTTTGTGCGGTTCTTACTAGCTACTGTCTTGTAGTAATATTTATTGTTCCCAAATGAGCTTCGCATTTAAGCTCAGAGTAACCTGCTGATCAGACGTACTTGCGGCTCTGGTAGGTAATCAAAATGGTTGCACATTTAGGTGCAGAAAAACTAACCACTAAAGAGCAGCTGCAAAGTTAGCAATGGCAAGTCTTGTACTAGGTTATTTAGTCCTATCGTAGTATCATGCATTCAAACATCCAAAATAAAACTAGCACGAAAACTAATCAAGTCCATGTTTGGTTCAGACGCTCAGTATACCAAAATGGACAGCTGATTAGTATTTGGATGCTGTTTTAGAAAAGAAGAGGTACCTAAGGTCGGAATCAAGAGAACTATGCATATTTCTCAGCTTCTTATCCATTGGGATAAGGCGGTTTGCAATGCAGCTAATTAAACAGAGGGAGCAAGTATACATCAGCCTCATGAGTTGATTTATCTGGGGACAAGAGCTCCATCTTGTGCAGAGATTGGTGACCAACCTATACCAACGGTCTCGCCAATGTGGACAATTGCCACTACCTTTCTGACAGTTATTACGTGACTCTCTTGCTACATGCTTAATTAGCAAGAGAAATCAAATATAACTCCAACTACTACTAACAGAGTCAGAAATATAGTACCAACAAATTTTTTTTTTTCACCTTTTGGAAAACGAATCACAAGCATACAAGTAACAGTTCATTTCATCTGCCGACGTGGGTAGGTAACCGAAGCATTCCATCTGAAGCCTGCAAAGATACTAAATGATAAGGATAGCAACGTTATATTAGACTATTGAAACGACGTTTCACAGAAATCGGTGGTGTTACTTTCAGAAGGATGCGGTGCAACGCATGACTCGCTATTCTTCAAGCAGAAGAAGTTGGTGGCTACTGTATATACAAAAACAAATCCGAGAGGACAACGAGAAATAACAACCTGACGAACAAGGTAGCACCTCAGAAAACGAAGCACGAAGGCGTCCCGCAGGGTAATGCAAGTCTGCAGACGTTTTCCTCATATGTTGTTCAATTCCAAACGATGTCCTTAGACCATGCTGGACTCTCTTCCGTGGCGACACGTGTAGTTTAATCACGGTTCAAGTTCAGATTCTCGCTACTCCGTTCAGTTTTGCAACGAAGAATGCAGTGATTGATTTTCAGAAAAACTAAGAAACGGTATACCGTTTCTACGGTATACTTCTGAAACTCATGAAACTTACGAATTTTTACACTGAAACTCATGAAACTTAGCACTAAAAACTGATGAAACATGAAACCGGTTTAAACTAAACATCAAACTCGTGAACCAAAGATCAAACTGATAAGTTTCATAAGTTTCACGGCTAGGCGACATATTGTGAGCATCGTGACAAGTCGGACTCACGCGTGTACCTCACATGACACTATCAGACTATAATCACATCATATCCTCACAAAGGCAAGGAAAGCTTGATGTTACGGCACGCAATGACCTGCATGGCATCGACTGCTACTTCTGTGCAGGAGTGCACGCAATCCATACGGGCTAGCGGAATTGGCAGCTTGCGCAGGTGGCCGGCTCGAAGACAAGGTGGCGATGCCAAAGCGGCGGCCTTCGGGTGGGCTCTTGATGTGCACTCCGCAAGCGCGGGCCACGGCCCTGAAACACTATAGTTGGGCCGGGCGAGCTCAGTCGAACGGCGCCCGTGGCGGTGGGTAGACTTGGGGTCTGTTCGGTTCGATAACAAATTTGCCTCACTGACCTTACTAAAATTTGGTATTCATCAAATTGGCTACTAATGATTTGGCCAAAATATTAGCGAAAAAATGAACTAGAACCGAGGGATAAGAGAGTCTTGCCAAAATTTAGTAGCAAATCAAATGTTTGCTAAATTCGGTTAATACCACCAAATTTTTATAAGATAAATATTGGAAGCAAAACAAACAGACGCCACTTGGTCTCCAGGCATATGTTCGCACGGTAAACGTGTCAGCTCAATTCCTCACTCCCCCACTATAAAAAGCCGTCCCGACCACCGTTTCTCCTCGCCCCTCCTCCTCCCGCCGCGGTGAGCACCCACCCCCCTCCTCCTCCTCCGCCAGCGCCAGCCACTTTTCCCCGCGCCGTCGCTCGCCCTATCTTCCCCGTCTCCGCTCGACGCCCACGCACCCCTCCCTCGACCGCTCTGTCTCTCCCCTGGGTCCCACCCGTTAGCCACTTCCCCCTCCCGGCCCACCCGCCCGGGGCAGCCTGTCAGCGTCGGCCTCGCCTGGTAGCGCCTCCCCTCCCACGCCCTGGGCCGCGCTCCTCCGCCCCCTCTGTGGGCTGGTTTTGGGCCGATTAGCGTTTCACCGTGCGACCCGTTCTGTTTTCTTTTTCTATAACTGGCGTGTTGTTATAACTTTGTGAACAACCCCCCCCCTTTTGTTATTTTTGGTTTGCCTTTAAAATGTAACTAAACTTGCAAACAAAACTGTATCCACAATATTTAAAACCTTGTGTCAATCATTGAGAATCCCTACACATAGTTTTCAGTCTTTCCGTGTGACTTGTTGAGTACTGTTGTGTACTCATTCTTACTTTCTAAATCCTAGCAGAGTTTCCAAGAAGCCGGAGATTTCCAGAAGTTCGTAGATGGCAACATAATCTGGTTTTAGGTCTTAGTCTTTTGCTCAAAGCCTTGCCTGTGTGGTGCTTTTTGTAATGTAAAATCTATTTGGGGTCCGTTGCGCCCTTCTGCAAGAACTTGGCCGTTATGCCTTATATTCTCTAAAAAGTGTTGGTTTTCGCCGTTTTGTCTGGTAACATGCACTTGGTTCCCGATAGCTAATCTTTCTGGGTAGTTGTTGAGGTATTTAAATGTACCTCTGAAAAGGAGGTTCGTCACACTTATACACCCTGGTTCTATTGTTGTTGAGGTATTTAAATGTACCTCTAAAAAGGAGGTTCGTCACACTTATACACCCTGGTTGCAACAGAACTGGTTCAAATGTGTGAATCTCTCTGTAATTATCGTATTAGTGACTTGTATTTTTTACATGAACATTTCGTGTAGCTTGGCTGCTTGAGCACATGACAGCGCATATATGAATGCGTTCTTTGGAGGGAGTAAAAGATCCAGTCTTTAGACGACATCAACATCGTAAATAACCTCAGTATGAGATGTTACGGACGTAAACACGGTGTTGTTAATAAGTCGTATTGGCCAGTGTGATCGATGATGATACAGCAACTCTCTGTCGCCCTTGTAAATGACAAGGATGGATGGCATTGGCAGAACACGTCGTCTGCTTGTACGTCCAGGGAGCCCCACTCGAAACAGCTTGAGATTTGTAGATTAATCAGAGTACAGTTGGCCTTCATTAAATTATTTTTCAGTGCAATGCATCTGATTGTACTGCCTGTTATGCTCTTGATCGTCTCTGTTAGGTCACGGGGTTCCAATTCTTTAGTCGCACGCATTCATGCCTAGGCTAGATTTATCTATTTATCCGGAGTATATTGTACCAATTCCAAACAAGGTCTAAAAAAGAGAAATTTTACGGTGAATTATACTTGTAGTATAAAATATATAGTAGAAATCATATCAAACAATTTGTCAAGGGTGTGTCTACTACTCTACTACCAGGTGTAGCATAAGTAAACTCTAGTTAATCTGATCCATTGGATCAAAAAAATGAACGGTTCATATTCAATTTAGTGTACCGTAAAAGAGCTCAAAAAGAAAGTGTCGACGATTGGAGAACGGGCTCCCGTCGAGCTTACTTGTTGAATGGGGGATCAACAGAGCCCCGTCGCACGGATCGAAGAGGGCGTTCGAGCGACGCGAGGTCGGGAGAAGGAGGCCGGAAAAAGCAAAGGGGGGACGCGGTGTTTTTTATCCTGGTTCGGGCCTCTCACCGCCGAGATAATGACCCTACTCCAGTGTATTGTGTTCTATCTTTCGTGTGCCCCTCCCCTGTTACAGATCTTCAGGGGGGTTTAAATACTATGACTAGAGATGCGAAAAAAAAAGTAATCGCCTCCGGATCACGCTATGTATCCATATCCGTGATGCTGCCCTTGATTCCCGCGTTATTTGAATTTCTGTATGATTTCCCTTGATCTCCTGGCTGATTGGTTGCCTCCTTCCTTCCTCACAGCGCTCATTTGGGCCCTCCGACCAAAACACCCGAGCAGTCGTGGCCTCCACGAGCATGCTTGCTCGTGGGGTGTGTTTGGTGCTTCGCGAACGGAGGCGCAAACGCCAATGCTCGGAGGAGAAGGAGGGATGCTCGTTCGTTCTCCCGAGCATCTTCCCTTAGTGCCGCTTGGTCGGCGGGTTTAGCTTTTCACTGGGTACCGTGGTCTTTTGCCGGATAGCCAATCCCGACAGCTAGCCCCGAGGTTCAAGTGGGGAACCTCGGGCTTCCCCTTGAGCCTAAGAAGACTTGAGGGGGATTGAATTTCCTTTGGTCGTGGCTCACGACCATTTTACGTCGGAGACGAGCTTCTTTACCAGCCGCGTGCTTGCTCTGCGCGTAGCGTCGTTGGTTGTTCTGCGGTTCCTTCTCCGAGAAGCCTCCTGTAACGATGCGGTGGTTTCTGAAGCGGCGCTTTTTCCGCCAGTGTTGTCGCGCGATAGGCGGCGATTTTTATCCCGCCTCTTCACTATCCTTTTAACCCTTTCTCTACCGGGAGAGGTCGGAGTCCCATTGGCGTCTCTTTGCTCGTCTTCGGCGAAAAATCTTCCAAGAGCCCTAGCGCCCAAGAACCCTTTTCGCTCTCCTTCCTTCTTCGGCCATGGCGCGCTTCAAGGTTAGCCGATGACCCGAAGGAGGCTCCAGTGCTCACTGACGAGGGTACGTTGACCCAGGCTCGGGTCGAGTGCCCGGATGATGCGGCGCCCGGCACGCGAGAGGCGGAGATCGCCTCCTGCGAGTTGTACGCCATCAACGGGCTTCCTCCGCCTCGAGCGACTTCCTCGCCTCCGTGCTTGCCTTCTGCGGTGCGAGATCTCTCATCTCCACCCCAACTCCATCCTTTCCTCGCAATCTTCTCCCACCTTTGCGAGGCTTACGTGGGTGTAATGCCCACGGCTAGCCTCTTCTTTCACTTCTATTCCCCTTCCGCACCGGCCGATGGTTCCGCCCGGCTGCGTTTATCTTCGCCGGCCCAACCGACCATACGAGTACCCCTTCGTTGCTCACGAAGGACTCGGTGTCGGGTTGGGCCGACCTCTGGTTCTACCGTAAGAAGGCGGAGGGTCCCGATTGGTCTACATCGGGAGGGCGCTCCGCCCTCGAGGCAGCGCGCCGCCTGCAACCCGAGGAAGAGCGGGTGCTCGGGACGATCGGTGAGCTTGCCCAGATGGGGCTCACTGGTCGGGATATCGCCGGGACTTTACCTTCAACCGGTGTCCCCACGAGGCGCCGCGAGCATCCCTTCTTCGAGGTGACCGGGTGGCACGACTTCACCCGCGAGGACAACGCAGTATGTTCCTGAACCTCTTTCCGAGCATCGCTGCTTTACAGTGAATCTGCGCTATGCATCCGTATATGCCTTTTGTCTTAGTCTTCGGTTGTGACGCAGCTCGAGGACGGATCAAGTTGACGATAAGTCGCCGAGATGTTCGGCGCCCGGCGAGAAGGAGCCGACGCCCAATCGCCAGGTCCCCAAGAATATTTTTGACCGCGGCGACGGTAAGTACATTTTCCCACTTCCGCTCGAGGGCATGTTTCCGAGCTCATTCCTCCCGATTTACGTTGGCGAGAGAAGGTCGCCCTTGAGCTTGCGGTGTCGAAGCGCTGCAGCGCCGCCAAAGCCGACTCCCGCCAGGGGTTCCGTAAGAGGGCGGCGGGTCGAGGTCGCCGAGCATCCGCCTCGCCTCCGCGCCAGCGGTCGAGGCGCCGAAGCCCGACCAGGACCCTACCCGCACCTTGAGTACGCCGACCGCCAGAGGTGCGAACTCCGCATTTGGTTCGATGACTTCAAACGGAGGAAGCCGAGCTGATGAGCCGATCGAACAGCTCGCCGAAAGGCGAGGAAGGCCGAGGAGGATGCCGGATCTCTCCCGACCAAGGAGCGGCTGGAGAGGCAGATCAAGGCCCTCCAGACCAGCTCACTCGGGTGGTTGATGCCCCAGGAGGAGGAAGAAGAGGAGGAGGCCGCCTATGCTCGTTAGAAGGAGCGGAGGTCGACCTCTCAAACCGCCTCGGCCCGGAAGAGGTCGACATGGACGATGTCGACCCGGCGATGGCACGCGCCACGACGCCGCAGAGGAGCGCCGTGGTCGTGGGCCGAGGCCTACGAGGCCGCCACGGCAGTCGCCCGTGGTCTGGCGAGGAGGCCGAGGAGGATGGCGCCGCTTCCACGCGTAAGAATGCGTTCTTCATTCTCTTATTCCGCTCTTGTCTTGCGACTTTCTTGGGCTAACCCCACCCTGTTTGGCGTGGGCGTGATAGCTCGGATGTCGTTTTGGACTTCCGCCCAGATGGTGAGGAGATTATCAACTCCGCAGATGGACGCCGAAGCTTCGACCGCGTCGTCGGCCGGGTGATGGCCGAGAGCGAGGAGCGGTGCTAACCGGACTCGGTGGAGCCCGAGCTTCCTTCGGCGGGACCAGCGCTCCTTCGGCGGCCGTGGAGCCTATCCCACCAGCGGAGGAGCAGGAGCCGCAGGGACTGAGGACCAAAACGCCTTGGCCTTGGCCCCTTGCGAAGAGATGGCTGCGGGCGAGGCTCAATCGCCGAGCCAGGAAGGGAGCTTGGTCGCTCCTACCAACAGCCCTTGGCCATGAGCCAAGGAGAGAGGAGGAGGAGGAGGTCGTCCCGGCCTAGCTCCTTCGGTCCCGAGGCACCAGCGCCCCGCCACAGAGGTGCAAGGGGCGGAGGTGATCGTGTGATCAATCGCCTCCTCGGCGCGAGCATCGGTCGCCTCCGACTATGGAGGGACAAGAAGCGGAGGTGATCGCCCTCGATCCAATGCCTTCGATCGGAGAGCATTGGTCGCCTCATTGAAGAGGAACAGAGGCGGAGGTGGTTGCTAACGACCAAGCGCCTCGGTAGCGGAGCATGGAGTGGCAAAGGCGCTTCGTGGTTGGCGTCTGACCCCGTGCGGTGGCCGACTCATGGGGAAAGGCGGCCACGAGCCGCTTCGTGGGCGAGGATCGGCCGGGCGACCCGGGTTGATCGAAGGTGGTGACGCCGTTGCTCTCACAGGAGCACCGGGTGCTCAGGAGGAGCAAGACCTTGACGCCCGGCCGGGATGACTTGGTCAATCCCTTCTTTCGTGGCGCGACCGACCGCCACGGCTTCAGGACAAGGTGGTCACCGGCTCTTCTGGTAAGTTTCCATGTTTCTTCTTTTTCTGCTGCGAGCGATCTTACGGGAGTCCGCTCGGCTCTTTCCCTTCTCCTTTCTCTTTACGCCGAAGTTTGCCGCGAAGGCTATGGAGGATATCGATGCCACCTCGGTCTCAAAGCAGAAGAGTACCGGTCGTACCATCACGAGCAAGACGCCAAGATCGCCGATCTTGAGCGTCGGGTCTCCGAGTCTTGCGAGGCCGACTGAGCGGTGGAATCGGCGAGGAGCCTCATCGCCAGGGCCGGGACCAGCTCTTCCAGAGCGAGGCGAAGAGCACTTCAGAGCGAAGTCGCCGAGCTTGACGAAGAGCTGGTGAAGCTTCTGCGGGACCTTCAACGAGCTCGGGAGCGCGAGTAAGCCCAGCCCAAGGTGGCGCCGCGCCTCCGGGAAAGCGCGGCCGACGGTCGCGCGGCCCGGCGAAAGGTCCTGGACCTGGAGGCGGAGGTCGACTCCCTTAAGGGCAGGCTCGCTGCCCTCCAGGCGGTCGTAGGACTTAGCTCTTTCTTTTATTTTTATCTTGTGTAAAACCCTCGTAAAAAACAACGTTTTGGATTAAATGAGCATATTCGCAGGAGTTTGGTCCTGCCTCGCTTTTTTTTTTTTTTTGCTTGAACTCGCTTTCGGCATATGCCCGTATGATCCCTGCTCGCAGAAAAGAAAGCAAGTTCCTGCATGGAGGCGTAGATACGAGCAAAGAAAACAAGTTCTGCGTAGATCAAATATCATAGACACGAGCAAAGGATCCTTGGTAAGGAGGGACGGAACGTTCCTATCATACGTAGCCCCTCGCCATGGACAAAGGTCGTGTCCTCACCGCTATTGCGAGCACGAGTTTGTTCATGGGAGTTTTTAAGGGTCGCTTTGGTCGTAACGATTTTTGAATTACTCGAATAGATCGGTTGTGTTTGAGTGAACTGTGAGCCTGAGAGCGGGCGAGCTTTAAACCAACAATACGTAGAGCCACCATACCCGAAAGTGGTCACCGAATCAAGGGCTTAGAGTGGATGCTCGCTCGACCATGCATACAAATAAGAGCTCTGTGGAAAGTGGGCGATTGGGCGAGCATCCGGCCAGGGGCCAAGGGAGATGGCGTGCACATACTTGTTGGATAAGTTAAATGCCGTAGTCTTTGGTAGACGACGATGCTCGTTCGACAAAGCGAGGACGAAACTCGAGAAAGAGGAAAATGATTTATTGGAAAGAACGCAAGAGCGCGAGATAGGAGTACTCGTCTAAACGTAGAATTTACGCAGCTTGATCGATGTTCAGTCTTTGGTGAGCTCCGACCATCTGGCATCGCGAGGCGAACAGCCCCGGTATTTGTAGACATGACCGTGTAGGGTCCTTCCCACCTTGGGGTCGACTTGTTGGCCTTCGACAGTCTTGAACTCTTCGTAAGACCATGTCGCCGACTTGTAGGGCCCTAGGTCGATCGCCTTGGCTGCATGCCTACGAAGAGCTTGTAGGTAAATTGCAGGCCGAGCAACGCCTGCTCGCGTGTCGCCGGCGAGGTCCAGTCGACGAGGCGCTCAACCTCTTGATCGATGGAATCGATCGGTTGCACCCTTGGGAACCCGGCCACGATTTGGCAGTGTAATGGCCTCCGCACCGTAAACGAGTTGGAAAGGCGTCTACTTTGTGGCTCGACTTGTCGTGGTGCGGATAGACCAAAGAACGGCGGGAAGCTCCTCCACCCACTTCTTTGCTTGTGCGGTTGAGGGTCTTAAAGACTCTCTTTTTATGCCCTGGACTAGCTGCCCATTTGCTCGCTCATTTGCTCCGTTACTCTGTGGATGTGCCACGAAGCGAAACAAACCTTGGTCCCGACCTCCTCACGGTAACTTTGGAGCAGTTCAGCGGTGAATCGGGTCCCATTGTCTGTGATAAGGCGGTTGGGTATCCCGGCAAGGTTACCACGTTCTTTGCGGAGGAACCTCTTGGCCGCTGGGCCGAGATGGTCGAGCAGGCTCGGCCTCTATCCACTTAGTGAAAGTGTCGATGGCCACGAGCAAATACTTGCGACCTTCGACCTCGGGAAAGGGTCCAAGGGCGTCGAGCCCCAGTCGAGAATGGCCACGCAGCGGTATGGTTTGTAGGGCATATGCCGGTTGGCGGGTTTTGCGAGCATGGAAGCGGCATGCTCGGCGGTCGTTACGATTGACTGCGTCCGTCAAGGCCGTCGGCCAAGAGTAACCCAATCGGAAGGCTTTGCTCACAAGCGTTACGAAAGGCGAATGAGCTCGCACATTCCTTCGTGGATATCACGAAGAAGGTCATCGCCTTCCTCCTGGGAGACGCATTTGGAAAGGATTCCTAATGCGCCTTTCGATATAGGTCGCCTTCGATCGATCTGTCTTGAGAAGATCGCCTTGTTAGCCGGAAGCGCTCGGCTTCTTCCTCGGGCAATGTCCCATGCGCAAGGTATTGGATGAATGGCGTCATCCAATTTGCGCTTTGCTCGAGGAATGAGACCCTACCGCCCGGTCTCTGGTGCCTCCTCTTCGAGAGGAATGGAGGGCTTATGTAGGTGCTCGACGAGCACCCACGAGCGGCGGTTTGGGAGGAACCGACCTTAGACATTTGGTCGGCCAGGAATTATCCTTCACGGGATGTAGATTACTTGAAATTCTTGAAGTATTTCTCCATCTTCCTTACTTCGGCCAGTCTGGCGCCATTGAGGTATCGGAACACCGATACTCCTTGTTGACACAGTTCACGACCAAGCGTGAATCGCCCTTCACGGTGAGCCGTTGGACTCCTAGCGATTTGCATGCCCAAGTCCGCCAAAAGGCCTTCGTACTCCGCCCGCGTTGTTAGTCGCGTGAAATGTAGTTGGATGGCGATCTTGTAGCTGCTCTCCGTCCGGGAGACCAAGATGACGCCTTGACCGAGTGCTCGTATGCTCGGGATCCGTCAAAATACAAGGTCCAGGAGTTTCCCCTCGAATCATTGGTCCACGGGCTGGTGGTGCCGAGCCGACCGATTCTGCCACGAAATCAGCCAGGACTTGTGATTTTATCGCCGTCTTGGCTGAGAATACCAGCTCGAACTCGGCGAGTTCCATTGCCCACTTGGCTATGCGACCACCGGGCGTCTGATTTTTCAGATTTCCCTGAGTGGGAAGCCGGTCGGCACCACGATCTTGTGTGCTTGAAAGTAGTGACGCAACTTCCGGGAGGCCATCGATGTGAGTACAGATGGTTTCGGACCTCGGTAACGCTCCTTTGGTCCATGAAGTACTTCGGACGTAATAGATAGGTCATTGGTACCATCTCTTTCTCTTGCCAACACCGAGCTCACTGCGTCTGGGTTGCTGCCAGGTATAATAGCAACTCTTCCCCTGCCGTGGGTGTGACGAGGGCGGGCGGCTTGGAGAATCTTGTTTTAGCTCTTTGAACGCAGCGATCGCCTTCCTCCGTCCATGTGAAGCCATCATGTTTGCGGAGGGCTTTAAAGAAAGGTAATCCTCGCTCCCCGGTCGGAGACGAACCGGCTTAAGGCGGCCATCCTCCCGGTCGAGCTTGTACTTCCTTTACGCATGTGGGCGACCTCATGTTCTCAATGGCTTCGATCTTCTCTGGGTTAGCCCCAACGCCATGTGGCCCGACCATGTAGCCGAGCACCTTGCCGACCTTCACGCCGAATACGCATTTTTCTGGATTTAGCTTTATTCGATGCTTATTGAGGATTCTGAAAGTTTCTTCTAAGTCGACAACGTGACCTGAAGTACTCTTGCTCTTGACAACTATGTCGCCGACATATACCTCCAAATTTCGACCTATTTGGTGCAGCGAAAGTCTTCTGCATGAGGCGTTGAAAGGTTGCTCCCGCATTTCTCGAGGCCGAAAGACATGGTCGTATAGCGAGAAGGTACCGAACGGGGTGATGAAGGAAGTCTTTCCCTCGTCTTGTCGCGACAGGCTGATCGATGATAGCCTGAATAGGCGTCTAGGAAGCTCATGGTTCAGGACCCGCCCGTCGCGTCCACCAATTGGTCTATGCGAGGCAACGGATAGTTGTCTTTTGGGCACGCTGCGTTCAAACCCGTGTGGTCGGCGCACATGCGCCACTTGCCTCCTTTCTTCCTGACCAGGATCGATTGGCTAGCCACTCGGAGTGCTCAATCTCTCTGATGAAGCCCGACTTTTAGGAGTTTATCAAGTTCCTCCGGATGATTGCTTGTTTTTCCGGAAAAGCGTCTAAGTTTCGTCTCCTTTGGTTTTTGTCGGCTGAACACTTCTTTGTGCTCGACCACCTCCCTTGGGACCCGGGCATGTCGGATGGTTCCCGAGGCGAACACATCCGACCTTGCTCGGAGGAAAGTGACGAGCTCGAGTTCCTATTTGGGATCTAGGAAGATCCCAAATGAACGACCTTGGCAGTTCCGACTCGTTGAGCGAACGACCTTGGTCTCTCCTCCAGGTTGGAGGGCAAGTTTAGGCCGAATGCTTCGGCTCTTGGTCGTGGGCATGGCGGGCAATCGACCGACCATATCCAGCGCTCTTTAAATCGCAATTGAGTGCGGACTTGTGGTTCCTTTGACGGTTATGACTCCGTTTGGCCCGAATCTTTAGGCACCGTCACAGCGTGATGCGAGGCGGCCATGAACTTGGCCAAGGCCGGCTGCCGAGGATGGCGTTGTAGGCCGACTCAAGTCTACCACCTCGAAGGTGATTAGCTCCGTTACGAAGTTACTTGGGCCGCGAAACTTACGGGCAAGACGACCTGCCCCAGAGGTTTGATCGAGGTGCCCGGACTATCCGAAGAAGGGCACGGCCACACTCTTGATTTTGGAACGAGGAATCGCATCTCGTCCAATACCTTGGCTGCAATAAGGTCCAAAGAGCTCCCGGAGTCTATGAGGACCCGGCCGACAACGATATTGCGATGGTGGGGTTCACGACCATCGGAAGCCTGCTGGGTTTGGTCATCCCCAAGGGACAATCGTCTCTGGAGAATGTGAGGGATACCTCAGGCCATTTCAATTTCTTTGCCGGAGGCTTACCCAGGTAACATGGTGCACTTCCTTGCAGCCTCCTTTAAGTCCGGCGGGACTTGTAGGCGGAGAGCCCGAAGATGACCGCTATGTGATTCCTTGGTTCTTGATATTCCATTTCATCCTCACTTTCCTCGGCGGGCTGTTTTCCTTTGTCGTTTTCACCACTGCTCGAAGCGTCGGCATGGGACCCCGCCGTGTAAAAGCTTCTCGAGCGGTAGGTCCACGTTCGGCAATTCCGTGAGTCGTGCCGTGCGCTGGTGAAGTGGGCGATGAAGAGGTCGCCGTCGGTCCGCTTGGTCGCCTCGTCGGTCCGCTTGGTCGCCTCGTCCTCGAGGCCTGGGTGGTTGTCCTCTTCCCCGAGCATTAGGCCCACTGGCCGTGGCCGAGCGTTGCCGGGGTGTTGTTGTTCCACCGCGGCTACCATGGCGGGCGAGGTTGCTTTTTCTTCTTCTTCTTGATCTTCTTGTCTACAGTCGAACCCTTTTGCTAGCCGAGGTCTCTAGACCAGCCGAGGCGGCGACTTCCCTTCATCCAAAGATTTTCTTCCATTGGGCGGCTTCATCTGCGTTGGCGTATCGATCGGCCATTCGGAAGAGCTCGTTATTTATTAGATCCGGGTGGATCTCCAGGTCTGTGTGAAGCGCCGCGTCGTACCCCGAACTTGAAAGCTCGGACGACAGCCTCGTCCGATATGTTGAGATCGAAGTTCGGACCTGGATGAACCTCTGGGCCAATTGTCGCGAGGTTTCCCGTCCGTCAGATCAAAGCGCTCAGGTCGCTCTTTTCGGCGGATGTAGCAGCTCCGAAATTCGCTCGGAGTGCGGCAATGAGCCGCCCAGGACCGTATGGATCCTTCCTTTTGATTGAAAAGCCACGTCTGGCAGCTCGTCCGGGGCCGTCGGCCGAGTAATTTGCCATTACCCCTCATCACCTCCGTGGCGAGGATGGCGGTAGTGTATATCGAGAGGAATTCATCCGGTTACGGGTCCCGTTGAATCTCTCGGCGTGGCCGAGCTTGAACCTGTTCGGCCATGCGGCGTCCGGAGGAGCTCGTGAAGGCCCGGCGGCCGGCTTCGGGGTTTCGCGACGAAAACCTCGATCACGGCGGCCTCCACGGATCTTCCACCCAACGCCCGTCGCTGGCCGAGTCGGAGAAAACCTCATGCGTCGGTCGTCTGCGATGACCGCATGGTTGCGGAGTGCTTTACGAGCGCTAAATGTCTGGCGATTATCTGAGATATCGCCCGAGGTTGCTCTGTGGATCGTTCCGGCCTTTCGGATCGGGTCGGCGACACAGGCGATCTCCGAGCATGGCTCCGAGATTCATCTGTCTTGCGACATACGGGAAGCGTTGTGATGGTCCCGGAAACACTCGGGCATCCGGCCATGGGGAGGATCCGAGACTTTTAGCTCGGCGGCAAGCCTCTCCAAATCTTCGGCCACGACCACGCCCATGGCCTCTAAGTCTACTTGCTCGGGAAAGCTGCGAGTCACGCACGACCGCCGCCAAGGCCTGTGCCGTTCTGTTTCGTGAATCAAGGCGGCGAGCTTTGACGGCGCTCGAGTGCGATCGGGAGTTCGGTACCGCGAGTTCCTTTCCGTGGAGGCGCACCTCTCCCTTTGCCTGGCGGCGAATGCTCGCAAGCGTCTTTCCCAAAGACGCCTCCAAGTGGCGTCTGGCCGCCTCATAGTGGTCGTGCCTGGCGGCGTCAGAGGATCCCTCTCAGGGCTCGCGTGGCTCCCAGCCATGTTGACTCGGCGAGGCGAGACGAAAGCGATGGGGACATCATTGTATCCCCTTGGGACGCGGTCTCTCGGTCGAGCTCTAGGTCGTCTGGTATGTCCAGGCCATCGTAGAGCTCGTTGCGATCATCCTCGGGGTCTCCGAGGTAATGTCTGGGAATGGAGGATCTGCCCTCGCATTCCCGTGTCCGAGGAAAAGCTCCCGGACTCGGTGTGATCGATAGGATCGGTCACCCTGAGCACGTTAATCGGCGGCGTAGTACACGTCGTCATCCTCAACGTGGTCAAAGACACAAAGGTCCCGAGTGTCTCCCGAGTTTGGCATCCTCGAGGATCTTGATCCGCACGGGAATCAAGCTGTCTTCCCCACGGACGGCGCCAGCTATCGACGATTGGAGAACGGGCTCCCGTCGAGCTTACTTGTTGAATGGGGGATCAACAGAGCCCCGTCGCCTGGATCGAAGAGGCGTTCGAGCGACGCGAGGTCGGAGAAGGAGGCCGGAAAAAGCAAAGGGGGACGCGGTGTTTTTATCCTGGTTCGGGCCTCTCACCGCCCGAGATAATGACCCTACTCCGGTGTATTGTGTTCTATCTTTCGTGTGCCCCTCACATTCTGAGATCTTGAGGGGTTTAAATACTATGACTAGAGATGCGAAAAAAATCGCCTCAGGGATCACGCTATGTATCCATATCCGTGATGTGCCCTTGATTCAGCGTTATTTGAATTTCTGTATGATTTCCCTTGATCTCCTGGCTGATTGGTTGCCTCCTTCCTTCCTCACAGTGGCTCATTGAGCCCTCCGACCAAAACACCCGAAAGCGGTCGTGGCCTCCACGAGCATGCTTGCTCGTGGGGGTGTGTTTGGTGCTTCATGACGGAGGCGCAAACGCGTATGCTCGGAGGAGAAGGAGGGATGCTCGTTTCGTTCTCCCGAGCATCTTCCCTTAGTGCCGCTTGGTCGGCGGGTTTAGCTTTTCACGGGGGTACCGTGGTCTTTTGCCAGATAGCCAATCCCCGACAGAAAGGTTGCAGCCTTGCAGGGATCAAACAAAATAGTAAAAATCACGAGCATAGGGCAATGCATATTAAGATGTGTACCGTATAATACTGTTTGATCCATGCAGATGGCCGATGAAGGGATCCGTTATTTGCTGTTGCCTGCGAATAACATGCGTCCGTCTTTTGTGACGGACCGCCTTTTAGGGGCAGTGCGAAACTCACAACAGTTACCCAGGAAGACTAACTGTTGGAAAACAAGAGTAAAATTACCTGACCAAAAGTCAATTCAACACTTTTTATTTAATATAGCCGGCCTAACGACCGGATTTTACAAGGGAAGCATCCAAGCTTCTAGACTTACACTACCAAAAGAAGGAAACCACAGGCAGGGCCTGAGCGAAGACAAAGACCTAGAACCAGACTAAATCGCCATCTACGACCTCCTGGTAGGCTCCAGCTTCTTCGAACTCTAAAAGGGCGGGGGTTTGCAAGGGTGAGTACAGAGTACTCAACAAGTCGTACGGAACCACTAAATACTATATGTAGGGGTAATCAAGGGATGGCAATAGGGTTAAGTATCTGGATGCAGCTTTATTTTATAATTCATTTTACATTTGAAGCACAAACCAATAAATAAGTAATTTGAATTTCACAAGGTTCAACAACACTTAACCATATTTAACCAAATTCCAAACAGCAACTTGAGCTTAGTTACAGGTATCAACCCCGATTCCAACTTAACTTCATTAACCTAAGCAGCGTAATCGATTACAATTAAGATTAACTCTGCAGAGCGGCTCAACTTTACCCACAAGATATCTATAACCTTTATGCCAATCTCGAGTTTTCATGCAACTTAAATGCATGTGGCCCAGTTTAGATTATCACAGCTTTTCGTTTAATCATTCCTGTCCTTTAGTTGTTTACCGATAGAGACCGCTACCTTGGACTCAGGGTCCCCATTAGCGTCTACCGTTGTGAGAACCAAGAATGTCACTCTGGACCATTCCCGTTCCACCCCTCCGGTCCATTTCCCTGCCGGGAAGGCCCGGTCCCCATTCTCTCCAGAGAATGGTAGCCACCAAGACAGTCCAATTATTATCTCAGGAATGACCAACTTACTGAGCTATGTCGGATACGGGTCCACCGACCAGTCCGACCTGTGGTTGAGCGGGAACTAAGTTATTTACTTTGCTCAAGGGGATTATTAACCTTACACTTTTGCCAAAGACCAAGCCTTCATCCACAAACCCAACCCGGTACTCAGAGTACCGGCCACCAGACCAACCAAGGCATTAATCAACAGCCGGGGATCAGAATCTCATCCACTCCGGGATTAATCCGATCATCGCCCCTGATCGCAAAGATTTTTACAAACATCCGAATCGGAGATTCGGCAGCATTTTCTTTAAAAACCAAGTTCTGACTAACCTAGCAATATAGTCTAACCTATTCATGGCAATAAGCACTTAACTAGGGTTCCAAAGGATTTAACAGGGTTCAACAATTTCAAGGAAGTTCCATGAGCAATTCGGTATTATCTAAGCATCATGTCATTCTAAAATACTGGATTTCATTTATTCAATATACAGTAAATAATACGGTATAAAATAATTACTACTATAGCATGGCATGATAGGATCAACATGATCAAAGGGTGTACGGCTTGCCTTGCGCGGCAGCTGGATCGGATGAGTCGTCGAGGAAGTAGTCGTACTGTGTTCCCTTTGGTCCAACGTCGCTCGGATCTGCCCGACTCGAGGATCGCTCGGCTCCATCAAGGCGTCTACAATCGGCCTGTCTAACGCGAAAAGACAACCAACATAAATAAACGATAAAATAATAATCAAAAGAAAGCGGCGAAGCGGAAACCAGGAAACCAGGAGTCGGAAAGGAACGGAGGGCAAAGCGGGATTTTGGGAATTTTACGAGTTTCGGTTGGAAAGCGGGCAGCATTCTGGACTCAGGATCAAGCGGTTTGAAAAAATGTATCTGGTGGAGCTCTGGGCTTTTCCGGATTTTTACGGATTTTAGGGCTATTTTTGGATTTAAAAGCAATTTGAATTTAATAATTAAATTAAAAATCCTAAATCGTTTTATCGCGTCGCCGGCCGGCTTATGGCTATCGGGCCACGGCCTGGCGCGCGCGAGGAGGCTGGTTGGCGGCTGCCCAAAGACGGCTGGCGAGGGGCGTGGGCCACCAGCGAGGGCGGAGGCGACGGGCGAGGCCCACCCGTCGATCGGAGGTGAGGCGCGAGGAGGGTTAGGAGCTAGGGAACAGGGCGAGACGGCAGTGGCGGGTTACTGGCCCGCGCTGAACGAGCGGCGGCCGGAGGCGAGCGGAGGGAGGAGAGCTCACCGGGGAGAGGAGGGAGCGGGCGAGTTGGAATGAGGAGGAGGCCTTTTATAGGGCGAGGCGGGAGCAAGCGCGGCGCAGCGCAGCGCAGCAAGCGGCGACGGCGCGAGCGGCGGCTTGGCGATCGGGGATACGGCAAGGCCCAGAAGTGGGCGCGGCAGGCGGCCACGCGAGAGAAGGAAGGCGGCGGCAGTGAGCAGCGGCTATGGCGGCGGCATGTGGCGGCGGCAAGCGCCGGAGGCGGGGTATGGAAGGCCGGACCAGCGGGCAGGCGAGCGAAGAGCCAACGGCCGAGGGAAGCAAGCCGGCGGCCCAAGAAGAAGAGGAAAACGGCCCAAAAAGGTTTGAAATTCAAACTCGATTCCAAAACCAAAAACCAAATTCAAACGCGAATTCAAATGAAATCCAACAAATTCATTTTGAATTTTTGAGGTTGTTTCATCTTTCACGGTGAGATAAAAAGAAAAGGATCGTGACAGGGCACCAAGAATTGCAATGTGGAAGAGATGGAGCACCTATATGCACGGTCAGCTAGGTCGCGACCGGCCTGCCGGGAGCCAGGTACTACTAGTCCAGTTCAGCAACAATTAAGCGGGTCTTGATCACTTGATCCAACCAAATAACAGCAGAAGAAATACGATCGACTCAGAAACGGGCAGATCCAATCATGCAATCCGATAGGTCGAACCCCACATCGATCGATCCATTGCGTGCCGAGATGTCCCAATCACACGAATCGGAGGCCCCAACCCACGTTGGGACGCGACGCAGCGCGGTGCACCCATCCACCTCGCCGACGGCCGGGGGCGGGGTTGATAAGCGCTTGCGCGCGACGGCAATGGCGGTGGGCGAGCGCGGGAGCGGTAGAGTTCCGGTGCGCGACGCCGACGCAACACGGCCGTGAGGGCGGCGTTGAGTGGCGCGGGGCGTGAGCTGTGCCTGTGCGCCCGTGCGGGCGGGTCCCACCCCGACACACCGCCGACCACACGTGTCCGCGCCTCTCGCCGCGGGCGCCACCCGCCAGGCCCAGGCGTGAATTCGCCAGTCTGCCACGCTCTCGGTCCAAGACACCTGGAGCGAGCCGAAAAATTGTTTACTAGCTAGTGCACTGGAGTGAGAGGTATATTTTTGTGGTAGCCTGCACAAGTTGCAGGAGGGTTGTTCGGTTGGTACCTACTCCCTCTGTCCCACAAAGAGTACATTGCTAGTGTTCAAAATTTATCCCACAAAGAGTGCATCTTTAGTCTATAGGGCCCAGCTGTAAGTGTATGCATGCTCATTTAAGTGCCTGTGGAAATCGAAGCATCAGCATGCTTGTGTATGGAGTAATGAGGGTCATATTGGTCATTTACCTTGCACACTAATCTGTCTTAAAAAACCTAGAAATGCACTCTTTGTGGGACAGAGGGAGTACATTTTTCAATTTCCAAGGCAAATCCATATCAAGAGGATCATGAAACCAAAAAAAAAAAACGTTTCTACAACTAGAAAGAAAGGGCTGTGTGACTGTGTCATAGTAATCCCTGTGGCCGGACGAATCCTATACTCTCCCTCCCTAGCTTCCAGAATAAGCTGTGAAAAAGCCGATGTGCCCACCCGTGCGGGCTCTACCGATGTGATCATCCACAGCTCCACACGACCATATAAAAATGCGCCGCTCCACTTGCCACACCACGGCATCAAAGGCACCAACTCAAACTCAGCAAGCCCATACCGCGCGCGTCGCCGAGAGCTTCTCCAGCAAGCCGGGCGTACGAGAAACAAAGCATACCGCGGCAAATGGCAGTGAGATTCCGACGACGGCTCACCGCTCTCACCATCCCCAAGGCATCCTCCTACCTCCGACGCACGCGGCACAAGAAGCTCTCCTACCCCCGCGCCCGCTCGGCCTGCAGCTTCCCCGGCCGCCTCCACCAGGTCGTCGCCGGCCTTCACGACTCCGCAGAGGCCCTCCTCGGATGGACCGAGGCGCCGGCGCAAGCCGCCCCGGCGTGGATCGGTGATGGGGTGGGCCACCTGGGCCGGCTCTTGGTGGGCTTGACCGACCTGCTCCACCACCCGCAGGCGCAGGACCCGATACGGCGGCGGCGCAAGACGGCGCCGTGGACGGAGCGGCTGCTGGATGACCTCCTCCTCCTCGCCGACGCGCACGGGTGCTTCCGCGAGGCCCTCCTGGCGCTGAAGCAGCTCCTCGCCGAGGCCCACGCCGCGCTCCGCCGCCGCGACGCAACCCGCCTAGCGGCCGCGCTCCGCGCGAGCCGCCGCTCAGACCGCGATCTCTCCCGCCTCGCCTCCACATTGCGTGACCTCTCCCACCGTTCTTCTTCCGTCTCAGCAACGTCCGACTCCGGTGAGGCCGCGCTAGCCGAGGCTGTCGCGGCCGCCACTTGCGCGGTGGCGGCCGCGTCCGCCGCAATCTTCGCCCGGCTCGTCTCCGCCTCCTCGGCCTCGCGCTCATTGACGTCCCCAACCGCAGTCTCTCCCGCGAAGGTCACAGCCGGGCCGGTGTGGTGGGTGGCCGACCTACTGAGGTGGCGGCGGCGCACGGTAGCCATCGCTGCCTGTGAGTCAGGACCCGGTGCAAAGGAGACGGCTTTGAAAGAATTCTGCAACGAAGAGGAGGAGGAGAGGAAGGCAGCCATGGAACAGCTGCGGGATCTGGAGGAGTGCGTCGTGGCGGCGGAGGACGGCTGCGAGCAGGTGTACCGGGCGCTCGTGAACGCGAGGGTGTCGGCGTGTCGCTGCTCAACGTACTGACGCCTTGCTTTTGATGGGGTAGTCATCTTTTGGAGGGACATAGCCGCAAGATCAGTATTCATGGCAATGCCGACTTCCTTCCATGGTTCTTTCTTAGTTTTTTGTAGCTCGTGTACATGATGTATAGGAATCGTTTCGAGATGAAGCGAAATTGTAATTAGGCCAAATGCTGAGTAAAATTTTTGTTCTTCGTTGAAAACGTCTCAAAAGTTTGCAATGCTTTCTCTTTGATAGATGATGGATATTATTAATCTATAAGGCTCTATTGGAAGTTTGGAACAGGTGCCTTCGTTGGAATTCTAGAGGAATTGCTGCGTTCCAACTTCCCTAAAGGGCATGTAAAACTTTTGAGTAACCTTCGCTGGGCTCTTGGGATGTAAAACTACTACTCCAAGTATTAGCACAAACTAGCATATTCATAACCATACTTCAGAGTTAGGCATGGAGACGAATTCCAATAGAAACCAGAATGTATACTGATCTTAATTAGATGTTAATTTACACATGACCTAATTTATAGCTCAATATCCATACGGCTAAAGTTGGTTCCTAGTTACATAAGGCAGCTGCATCTGGATGCAGTTTCATTTTGATGCCCATTTCCATTCCGGCTATATGCAGCCATGCAGTGTTTGGTTCTGAACTAAAAGACAGCCGTTGAGCTGAGCATGTGAGGCCTCTTCTTCTTTTATTCACATGCATTTTCAATCACAAAATCTATGTTAGATTGTGTAGGTCGTTCAATTCCAGGCTTTGCCATATTTAAGACAACATTTGCAGTACGTGATTCAGTTATGTAGTATACATTGTTATCTCAGTGCTGAACATTACAGCATCCTCAGAATATACAGTGCCTTTTCCATGCCACAATCGCCGATTATTTGTTAGCTAAACTGGTAGGACTCGCATCCTGCTGGAGCTTTCAGATCAGTCGAATTGTCGCGAAGATGAATGAACCTGAAGGCGAAAGCGGCTTGGCAGCAAGATTGTCAATCAAGAAAAGCTGCGCTTTTAAGTTGGATCTTCCCTTTCTAATCAAACCAGTACGTTGTACATGCACATTAGAATCTATGCGACTTATGATAGATAATAGATCTGGCTGGAAGGTTGCAATCTAAGCCAGAATCACAAGCACGGCACCATATACTTTGGCACATCTGAACTCTGAACTACTGTCGACTTGGTACTGGAAGTCTGAAACCAAATGGCTCTCTTTTGTTAGTAGTTGGTCAGTAGTGCATGTTTAGTAGAAGTAGATCAATTACGTGATTAGTTCTTCATCAGTCATTACTTGGGGTAAAAGTGGACAAGCTAAGGAATCCAATATTGTCCTTTTTCTTAAGAACCATCAAGATGTATGGCCCGTACGCATTATCCTTAAAACATATTTCAAAGATTTACATATAAATATATTATAGGAGAGAATATAGTCACGTTTTCCAATACTTGTCACGTCATTCTTTCCCAAAAACTTGAACAGTAAACGTAGTATAAGATAACATTTTTCATTTATATCATCATATCTTAATTTCATTTTTTCAATACTCTTATCTTTCTTTCCATACTTTTTACAATCCATATTATATTGCTTATTCTGGTGTAGCCAAACAAACACATGTCGGTGTATCACCCTCTTAATCTCTCCGTTCTGTGGAGGTCTATCAAATAAAGTGTCAAAAAAATTTCCTTGTTTTTAGATTTTTTAGCGTATTCTATATTTTCTAAGAGATTGTAAAAATATACCATCGACTTTTATTACGTAATAGTTAATAATTTACACACACACACACACAAATCAAATTCATTACCTTATATTTTCTCGTATTAGATATTTCTAGAATTTTAATTCTGAATAAAACCAAAAATTATATTTTCACTAACTATGGAATTAAAAAAAAACATAATTTCCTTTTATTTTTATTGTTATGTTATTTTTGTACATGTTTTAATTTAGAGTTTGTAGGAAAATAAAAACTAATTTTCTTTTATTTTTTATTCTATTTTTTTTTGGTTAATTTTCAATGTTATTTTTTTAATCTCTCTCATCAGTTTTAGGTCATAACTTGTATAAAAAATACAATTGCTAACTTTTATCTAATTTTTTTGAATTTCAGCTGCATACAAATTTTAATTCATAGTTCATATGAATGTTAAATGGGGTGATTCAATTTTATTTTTATTTTTTAGTGTACTTGGTATGTGCTTTTTCTTCTGATTTAAGTCGTTAATTATTGTTGTTGTTGTTGTTATTCAAATATTGATTTTAGGTTAGAAGTTATATACAAATCTAATTTGCTCATTTTTATTAGAAAATTTAGCTATGTACGAGTCTTAATTTGGAGTTCGTATGAAAATCAAATGGTGAATTTCTTTTTATTTTTTATTTTGACTTTTCTATTGTTTTTTATTGTACTTCTCATGGACTCTTATTTTAATCTAATCCGTTATAACTTGGGTTCGCTAGAGAGATCGATATATGTTTTTTTTAAATAATAAAATCTTATGGTTACTATAGTTCAACTTAGTTAGGGTCTACCAAATGAAGATCTAGATGTTTTGTTTTTGTAATAATTATTTTTTTCGTAGTTACTCTAAAAGATATGCCATTATACATAAAAGGTAAAATTCTAAAAAAAATAAAAGGTGAAATAAAAGGGAAAAGGAAAGGATAATAATGCTCGTGCTGCCATCAAGGTAGTGCCTGGAAATGGCAGGCCCACAGAGACTTTTGGACCTGTGAATCAAGCCCGGTACGACCCATCACGGGATGCATCGAAACTTTCCGCACGTTGTTATCGTTAGTTCGAGAGATGTAACTGACATGACCATTTAGGACCCCCCAAGCACGGTGCTGTGTCTCTAATCATATTCGTACCACGCTTAATTATCAGCGTAATAATGCAGGCAGCAATACAACTGAAGGACGCAAAAACGTACTAGTACAACTATTCATTCCTGTCTCTCGTCTTGTCGTACTTCCCCTCCTTGTCATTCAGCAAATCAGATAAGCATAAGCCAATTTTGACTGGAAAACAGGAGGAGTTCTCACTTAGCTAGCCTGCTGTTTTGTGGTAATTTGGGAGCTATCAAGAGGCACGTGTCTTATA
This sequence comes from Rhipidocladum racemiflorum, assembly GCA_036346355.1. Taxonomy (NCBI): domain Eukaryota; kingdom Viridiplantae; phylum Streptophyta; class Magnoliopsida; order Poales; family Poaceae; genus Rhipidocladum; species Rhipidocladum racemiflorum. The sequence continues at coordinate 83,737,237 of CM070573.1, read as the reverse complement.
ATAAAGCGAGCCCAGAGACTGAAACTGGGCTCATGGGCCGACCAGAGCGTATAGTTGAGGGGAGGAAACCAAAACGTGGATGGAGTCGATAGTTTTTAACGTATACTCCGTATGTTAGTGTATGCTCGTATGTTAGATCCAGACTCGAGATCAACTCGGTCTAAGCTCGAATAGGCTTGATTTATCTCGAGTAAGCTTGATAACAATAAATAATTCAATATGTACTATTTTTTAACAGGAAAAATAGTCAAACTCGAGCTCGTCTTGAGTAAGCTACTTAAGAATTAACATATAATAATATTTAACAAGTGATTTGTAAATTTATAATGCTCACCAGCTATTTGAACTCGGCTCGGTAAAGCTCGCGAGCTTGGAGTCTGAGCTTAAGTTCAGCTCGTTTAAAGATTGAATTAAATTTAGAATGAGCCGAACTTGAGTTCGCGAACCAGGACGGTGGAGTGCAGAATTTGTACAACCCATTGCACCTACAACTCAAATCTACCCGATTTAAAATTTGAAATGGACGGAGGAGGGAAAGAGAGAGAAAAGAGTGCTTCCAAAGTAGTAGGAGTATTTTATTGTACACATCTAACATCTTAATGCATATTGGATGGTGTAGATTTACATTGCGAATACAATTAAACGTAAAAAGTACTTTTCGGAGGACAGTGGTGCTTCTCGTACAGCAGAGCACACGCTGCGAAAAACTGGCAGTACGGCAGTGACCTGACCTGTAGTCACTCCCGAGCGTTATTCACCGCGCACCGATGTCCGTGCCTGACGAGGAGTACAGGCGCTGCCACCGCAGCAGCACGCCCGTACGTCCAGCCGTCCGATCTAATTGCTATACGAAATGAAGCAGCGGGTCAGATAAAATTATAAATTAGTCTTTTTTGTATAGCAAAAACATAATCAAACAACATATATATATCACTTACCGTATTCTTCCACTGCGGCGGCTCGTCGCGCCACACTCACCATGGCGAGCTCGGCAGGCCGAAGCGTCGCGGTACTCGAGATCGGCATGTACCTATCTTGCGTGTTACATGACAGGTATGCTGGCGTTTTTTTTATAGGATTATGTATCTATAATTTCAATTAAAAAAAAAAAAAAAAAAAGGAAACGTGGGAGGTGAGGCAAACACACGAAGGCTTCAAAACTCACCGAGCACGCAATGATCGAAAAGCGGAAAGCGGCCGCCCGTTCTCAGCGAATCCCGCGTAGATGAGCACCTGGCAGGGTTCACAAAACCGACGAAAACCGCTCGAAAATCGCGATTTTCGACCGTATCGAGCCGGTTCGAAATCCTAAACCGGTCGGTAAACCGATTCAATTAAAAAAATAATTCAAAAAAATCAAAAAATTTGAAAAAATTTATGCGATGTAAACCGATCGAAAACCGGTGAAAACCGAGCGATTTTTCGAAAAAACCGACGAAAATCGCTCCAAAAACCGATCGCCTAAAACGTTCAACTCGCCGATCGGTTTTTCGAGAAAACCGACCGGTTTTTCGAGAAAACCGAATGGTTTTCGTTTTTTTAAAATTTGTTTTGAATGTTTTTTGTTCAAATGCTCGGTTTTGAAACTCTTCGGTTTCTAACGATTTTCGAGCGGTTTTTGGCTCGATATTTTCGAATTTCCAATTTCGGTTTTTCATCGGTTTTTTCGGTTTCGGTTTTGTTAACCCTGGCACCTGGGGCCGCGTCCTTTCACGCTCTCCATAGGAGCACTTGTCCAGCGCGCGGGGGCAGGTGAAGCTTACGTTGGTCTACAGTGCCGAAGCACTGGCCACTAGCGCTCACTGCTACGTCCGCGCGCGCGCGGCGCGAGCGAGCGTGCGATCGATGCGGTTCGGTACATGTCGATGTCGTTATCCTCCTAACCGGGGGAATTTGCCCTCCTTTTGATTAATTATTATCGATCTGCTTTGGTGCTAATTGTGCTTTTCCTGTGTGTACTAATAATTCGGTCATGCTTTAGGGACTCGTCCTTTCTGAAAGGAAGAATGCGACGCTTGATCTGAAGTCTGAACTCGTCTTTTGCATGGCAATGGCAATGGCAATGGCAATGGCAATGGAAATATCCGGTTGGAAAACCGGTGCAAGTCCGTGTCGTGTCAGAAAGGGATGCCCTGTCCTGGGAGGTCGATATCGTATAAAGCCACGTTTCCCAGGGTTATCAGTTAACATCACAGGTTTGGGAATTGGGAGCTAATCTGAGTGCCTTTCATCAGCTGCCACCTCTCGCCTTTGCCGATGATTACGTACAAGAGTTGCAATTCGAGTCTTAATTTGCTGTCAAAATTCTGGGAAGTTTCTGAGCGAAATTAACGGCCACTTGTGTGGACTAAATACTAGCTAGATAAATTTAGGCTGTTCCAGGAACGGGGCAGCTCGCAGGTTGCTTCTAACTGAAGAGTGTAGAGGGGGGGAATAATTTCTTGTTTGATTTGACGTCGCGATTCATCGCTAGATATCACAGCACTCCTTCGCACGATTAATCTGGTTTGGTGAGCATCTACGCCCAGTTCTACCCACACTTGGTAACCTGATGCTTAGTTATAGGCTTATAGCCTATGTGTCAAGGTATATTGAATATACTTAGAGAAAAGGAGAATCGAATGGCCATTAAAAGAAGCCAGTCATCATGACACACGATGATTCTCTCTTAAATCTTACCACAAACAGCAAGCATAATTATTAAGTTACATGCACCTATTAATTCACCTAAAAACTTAAGATTAACATGAAAAATAGGCAATTCATTTATTTCAATCATTACTATAGAAAAACTTATATTAGACCCCTCATCACTGACCCTTTTAACCATAAACCGTCGATGTTGGCAATGGTACTCATCACTGACGGTTTTTTGCTATAAGGGTCAGTGATAAGAACCACATCACAAACGGTTCTAACAAAAAAAACGTCAATGATGACTATGATACTCATCATTGACGGTTTTTTGTTAGAACCATCCGTGATAAACGCACCCATCACTGACCCTTCCAACCAAAAATCATCAGTGGTGTGTACCATTATCATCACTGGCGGTTCTTGGTAGAGTTGTCTATGATAAGGCCACCTATCATTGACCTTTCTAGCCAAAAAACCGTCATTGATGTCTCACTGACGGTTTTTTGTTAGAACCGTCTGTGAGAAGGTATTATCACAGACGGTTCTATCCAAGTACCGTCTATGATGACTATTTCTGGATATAAGTACAGAAAGCCACGATGCCCCTACATAGAGTTTCCCGAGCTAATTTTGATGTGGATGCGATTGTTAGGCGATCTGGTGCCAGGAGACTGTGGACTTGGAAGAGTGGTTGTAGATTCTTTTGTTCTTGGTGATCTAAGATTAGTAATCGGTTTTTATTGCATTATATTAAAGATCTAGCTTGGTATAAAGAGAGAATATTGGGTTAGATCTAGCTTGGTGTAGATCTATTTGTTCTTTGTGATCTAAAGTAGTAATTGGTTCTAATGGTATTATATTGAAGACGTAGCTAACTAGGTAAAAAGAGAATTGAAGATCCATTTTATTCTTTTTTTCTATGTAAGAAGCTAGTTAGCTAGCTTGATATATATATATATATATATATATATATATATATATATATATATAGAGAGAGAGAGAGAGAGAGGATAGCTAGTGTACTATCGATAGCATAGATCCTCCGTGTTTGCAAAATTCAAAGACGAAACTGTTGATCCAAACGTGCATTCTATTCATCTCATTGAAATCTCACTACCCACCAAATTTTATATTTTTTGAACCTTTTCTCTTATTTATTTTGTATTTTTAAAAACCAGCTTCATTGGACGCCCCACAACTAATTAGATCGTGGATTTTGAAAAATACAAAATAAATAGGAGAAAACGTTCAAAAAATATAAAATTTGGTGGGTAGTGAGATTTCAATGAGATGAATAGAATGCACGGTTTGGATCAACAGCTTAAATCTTCAATTTTGCAAACACAACCCTATAGCACAGAGGATCTGTGCTATCGATAGTACACTAGCTATCCTCTCTCTCTCTCTCTCTCTCTCTCTATATATATATATATATATATATGTTTTAGATGTAGTGTGTAGCTAGCTAGTTAATTTGTGGTCCAATTTACTTAAGAATATGTGCATGTGTATGCACTCTAGTGTACTTCATTATTTAACACTTATATATTGTTATATACATAGTGTACGTAGATAGACCGAAACTGGATGTACGCTACGAACCGTGCGAGTGCCGAGTATATTAATGTCATCTTTGCTTTTAAAAGAGCTGCATATGAAGATATGCTTAATAAGGGGGGTCCAATTTATGTCTTGTCCATGCATTGACTGCAACAATATGACTCAATCTAGATCGAAGAACACTTGATTCTACGAGGTTCAAAAGGGGTATACATGTTGGACCAGTCACGGTGAAGAGCGGATTATACAGGAAGCAGGCAGTACTAACATCGTCGACGAAGTTGACGATATGCCGGATGATTTCGGTTGTGCTCCCAATGAGAATAGGTTGCAGGATGACAGTCTGGATCAAATAATGTGTGATGCAGAAGAGAACCGTGATGATAGAGTACGATAAATTTTGGGGCTTGATGGACGGCTTGGAGAAACCATTATTCTGGGGCTGTAAGTCAAAATACACAAGGTATCGTCCGTTCTTGAACTGTTGAAATTGAAGGCAATCAATGGTTGGTCTAACAAGAGTTTCACAATGTTGTTAGCTTTATTAGCGGACATGCTTCCGAAGGAAAACGAGTTGCCGACAATCACATACAAAGCTAAGAAGGTTATTTGTCCCTTGGAAATGGAAGTAGAAAGAATACATGCATGTCCGAATGACTGTATCCTCTACCGTAAAGAGTATGCAGACTTGCATGTATGTTCGGTGTGCAACGCATCCCGGTAAAGAGTAAGAATCAACCAAATGACGACGGCGAGGGCATCGAGGTAAAGAAATGACCTCCTGCTAAGGTGGTGTGGTATCTACCTATAATTCCTCATTTGAAGCGTATATTTTCCAACTGGAGGGATGCAAAACTGCTGCGTTGGCACTCGGAGAAGTGTAAGAATGATGGAATGCTAAGACACCCTGCTGATTCTTTCCAGTGGAGAAACATCGATAGCAGGTTTGTAGAATTCGGTGCGGAACTAAGGAAAATAAGGTTTGGATTAAGTACAGATGGAATGAATCATTTCGGTAACATGAGCAGACGACATAGAACTTGGCTTGTGAATCTCTGTATATACAGCATTCTTCCTTGATTGTGTATGAAGTGGAAGTACATTTTGCTGTCTATACTTATTCAAGGGCTGAAGCAACCTCGAAACAACATTGATGTGTATCTAGCATCGTTGGTGGAAGATCTAAAAACACTATGGGTTCTTGGGTTACAGGTACGGGATGCGTGCAAACGAGAGAACTTCACTTTGCACTGCTTGTTATTTTGCACCATAAATGATTATCCAGCTCTTGCTAACTTATCAGGCCAGAGTACAAAAGGAGCAAAAGCATGTACTCACTGTTTAGATGATATCGAGAGTATGTGGCTAAATCACTCGCACAAAACTGTGTACATGCATCACTGTAAGTTCCTTCGAAGGAATCATCCATACTGCAAGATGAAGAAACAATTTGACGGAAGGAACGAGGACGATTCAGCTCCAAAGCCTTTAAGCAGGGAATCTGTTTATGATATGGTTAATGATTTAAATGTTGTTCTTGTAAATGGACATAAATCGAGGACCCGTGAGAGGAGGGTATGGAAGAAGAGATCAACATTTTGGGTCCTACGTTATTGGGAACACCTAGAAGTTCTCTATTACATCGATATTATGCACGTAGAGAAGAATGTATGTGATAGCTTGTTGGTCTGTTATTGAACATTAAGGGTATGTTTGGTTGATGGGATGAGGTTTAATGGGATGGGATGATTCTGTACCATTTGGTTCCATTATTTTGGTTGAATGGAATGGTTCAGCATCTATAGGAAACATTTCTGAAATCTGTATCCCACAATTCAGGATGGGGTAGTTCCATTTAAGTAACCAAACACATGGATAACTTTTTTCTTGAACCATCTCATACATGTATCATTTGGTACAAGCAACCAAACACACCCTATGGGCAAAACAAAGGACGATATCAACGTATGGCTTGACTTGGTCGGTATGGGTATTAGATCTGAGTTTGCATCGAAAGAGACCAATAAAGGCCGAACGTACTATGAACTTACTTGTTACACGTTGTCCAAGGTCAAGACAATTGAACTGTGCCAATACTTGTGTGGTGTGAAAGTTCCGTCCGGTTACTCCTCCAACAGGAAGTGTCGGGGATTGACTATCTGGCAAAAGACCACGGTACCCCCGGGAGATCATGAGCCCGCCGACCATACGATGCCGACAGAGGATGCTCGGGAGTACAAAACGAGCATCATACCTCCGAGCATACATGTCCGCCCCTTTACTCACGACCATTCCAAAAACGACCACGAGCAAGCATGCTCGTAAAGATCACGTCATGCTCAGGAACTTGGTCGGTAGACTCGGTCAATGCTACGAGGAAGGAAGGTGGCAACCAATCAGCCGAAGATCAAGGGAAATCATACCCGAAATTCAAATAACGCGCAGATCAAGGGCGGTAGATCGCGAGTATGGCTGCGTGGCGTGATTCTAGGGGGTAGTTACCTTCTATGTATCTCTAAGTGTAGTATTTAAACCCCCCTGAAGGTCTGTAACAGGGGACGGGACGTGACGCCCGATATAGAACACAATACACTGGAGTAGGGTCATTATCTCGGCAGTGAGAGGCCCGAAACAGGATAAACACCGCGTCCCTCTTCTCCCGACCCGGCATCGCTCGAACGATCTCCTCGGTCCGTACGACGGGGCTCTGTTGATCCCCCATTCAACAAGTAAGCTCGACGGGAGCCCGTTCTCCAATCGTCGACAGCGACAGTTTGATTCCCGTACGGATCGACATCCTCGAGGATGCCGAACTCGGGGGATACTAGGAATCTCTGCGCCTTCGACGACGTTGAAGACGATGACATGTACTACGCTAGTGACGGCGTGGCCAATGTGACCGATCCTATCGGTCACACCGAGTCCGGGAGCTCTTCCCCGGACCCTAGAATGCGAGGACAGGTCCTCCGTTCTCCAGACAATACCCTCGGAGACCACGAGGATGACTATGATGGCCTCTACGATGGCCTGGATATACCAGACAATCTGGAGTTCGACCGAGAGACTGCGTCTCAGGGGAACACGATGATGTCTCCATCACGTTCGTCCCACTCTCGTCACGTCAACATGGCTGGGAGCCGTGCCGAGCCCGAGGTTTGATCCTCGGACGCTGCTAAGCGCGATCATTACGAGGCGGCCAGACTCCACCTAGAGGCGTCTTTGGGAAAGACCCTTGCGAGCATACGTCGCCAAGCGAAAGAGAGGCGAGTGTCCGGAGAAAGAAACTCTCGCGAGTATCAAACCCCCGATCGCGTCCCAGAACGCCGCCGAAGCTCGCTGCCGCCTGTTCGCGAGATACTAGGAATCTCTGCGCCTTCGACGACGTTGAAGACGACGACATGTACTACGCTGGCAACGGCGTGGTCAATGTGACCGATCCTATCGGTCACACCGAGTCCGGGAGCTCTTCCCCAGACCCTAGAATGCGAGGACAGGTCCTCCGTTCTCCAGACATTACCCTCGGAGACCACGAGGATGACTATGATGGACTCTACGATGGCCTGGATATACCAGACGATCTGGAGTTCGACCGAGAGACTGCGTCTCAGGGGGACACGATGATGTCTCCATCACGTTCGTCCCACTCTCGTCACGTCAACATGGCTGGGAGCCATGCCGAGCCCGAGGTTCGATCCTCGGATGCTGCTAAGCGCGATCATTACGAGGCGGCCAGACTCCACCTAGAGGCGTCTTTGGGAAAGACCCTTGCGAGCATACGCCGCCAAGCGAAAGAGAGGCGAGTGTCCGGAGAAAGAAACTCTCGCGAGTATCGAACCCCCGATCGCGTCCCAGAACGCCGCCGAAGCTCGCCGCCGCCTGTTCGCCAGAACCGAGAACGGTTGCAGGCCTTGGCTGCGGTCGTGCGTGACCTTCGCAGTTTCCCCGAACAAGTGGACCTAGAGGCCGTGGGCAAGGTCGTGGCCGAAGATCTGGAGAGGCTTGCCGCCGAGCTGAAAGTCTCGGATCCTCCTCACGACCAGGATGCCCGGAGTGTTTCCCGGGACCATCATAGACGCTCCCCCATGCGCTCGCACAGAGATGAATCTCGGAGCCATGCTCGGAGATCACCCCAGGCCGCAAACCTGGTCCGGGAGAGGCCTCGGAATAGCTCCCGAGCAACCTCGGGACGACATACCTACAACCGTTCGGACTACGAGCGTTCCGAACGCTCCACGACCGAACGGTCATCAGCACGACCTCCGCGCGAAGTCTTCTCTCGGCTCGGCCCACGTGCGGGACGTTGGGCGGAAGACACACGTGGGGACCATTATGGTCTAGGTTCCCGCCGCGAAACCCCGAGCTTCGGCTGCCAAGCTTTCACGAGCTCCCTCCGGAGTGTCGCATGGCCGAACAGGTTCAAGCCCAGCCACATCGAGAGATTCAACGGGACCCAGAACCCGGACGAGTTCATCTCGATATATACCACCGCCATCCTGGCCGCCGGAGGCGATGAAGGGGTAATGGCGAATTATCTGCCAACGGTCTTAGATGGAGCTGCTCGTACATGGCTCTTCAACCAAAAGGAGGGGTCTATACGATCCTAGGGCCAGCTCAGCGCCGTGCTCCAAGCAAATTTCCAGAGCTGTTATATTCGCCTGGGAAAGGAGCGCGACCTTGAGCGCTTAATACAGACGGATGAGGAAACTCTGCGACAGTTAGTCCAGAGATTCATCCAAGTCCGGAACTCGATCCCGAACATATCGGACGAAGCTGTCGTCCGGGCTTTCAAGTTCGGGGTACGAGATGTGTGCTTCACGCAGGATCTGGAGATCCATCCGGATCTAACGGCAAACGAGCTCTTCCGAATGGCCGACCAATACGCCAACGCAGATGAGGCCGTCCAATGGAAGAAAATGCTAGATGAGGGGAAGCTACCACCTCAGCCCAGGCTAGAAACCTCCGCTAGCAAAAAGGGCTCGAACTCCGTAGATAAGAAGATCAAGAAGAAGAAGAAAAAACAGCTCCCGCCGGGCATGGTGGCCGCGATCGAGCAACATGACCCGAACAAACCCAGCTTGGCCGGGGTTTAATGCTCGGGAAGGGGCCAGCCGCCTGAGCCGTGATCGAGGCGACCAAGTGGATCGGCAGGCGACCTCTTGTCCGCTTCCACTGGCGCGCACGGGCATGACCTACGGAATTGCCGAACGTGGGCCTACTGCCTAGAACAGTTTTACAACGGCAGGGGTCCCGTGCCATCGCTCCCAGAGCAGGGCGAGAATGGCAAAGGCAAGCAACCCGTCGAAGAAAACGAAGAAGACATGGAATATCAAGAACCGCAGAACCACATTGCGGTTATCTTCGGGGGTTCCTCCGCCTACAAGTCTCGCCGGGATTTAAATGACGGTGCGAGGGAAGTACACCATGTCACCCAAGGTAAGCCTCCAATGCAGCAACTCAAATGGTCCGAGCTGTCTCTCACTTTCTCCAAGGACGACTGTCCCCTTGGAATGACCAAACCACAGAAGCTTTCGATGGTCGTGAGCCCCACCATCAGCAACACTGTCGTCGGTCGGGTCCTTATAGACTCCGGGAGCTCCTTGGACTTGATCTCAGCTAAGGTTTTGGACGAGATGCAGATTCCTCGCTCCAAGATCAAAAGCATAGCTCTACCCTTCTTCGGAATAGTCCCGAGGACCTCGATCAAGCCTTTGGGCCAGGTCGTTCTGCCTGTGACCTTTGGCGGCCCGAGTAACTTCAGAACGGAGCTAATCACCTTCGAGGTGGTAGACTTTGAATCGGCCTACAATGCCATCCTCGGCAGACCAGCTTTGGCCAAGTTCATGGCCGCATCACATCACGCATATCAGTGCCTGAAAGTTCCCGGGCCAAACGGGGTCATAACCGTGAAAGGGAACCATAAGTCCGCATTGAATTGCGACGAAAGGGCGCTGGATATGGTCGGCCAGTTACCCACTCGTGGCCCCGACCAAGAGCCGAAGCACTCCCGGCCTAAACTTGCCCTCCAACCTGGAGGAGAGACCAAGGCTGTTCCACTCAGCGAGTCGAAACCTGCCAAGGTCGTACATTTGGGATCTTCCTTAGATCCCAAATAGGAACTCGAGCTCATCACCTTCCTCCGAGCAAGCTCGGATGCGTTCGCCTGGGAACCATCCGACATGCCCGGGGTCCCTAGGGAGGTGGTCGAGCACAGGCTAGCAGTTCAGCCTGACAAAAAACCAGTGCGACAAAAACTTAGACGCTTTTTCCCGGAAAAGCAGGCGATCATCCGGGAGGAGCTCGACAAACTCCTAAAGGCTGGCTTCATTAGGGAAGTCGAACACTCCGAATGGCTGGCCAATCCGGTCTTGGTCAGAAAGAAAGGGGGCAAGTGGCGCATGTGCATCGACCACACGGGTCTAAACGCAGCATGCCCGAAGGACAACTACCCGCTGCCTCGCATAGACCAACTGGTCGACGCGACGGCGAGATCACAAACCATGAGCTTCTTAGACGCTTATTCGGGCTATCATCAGATCAGCCTGTCGCGTGAAGACGAAGAAAAGACCTCCTTCATCACCCCATTCGGTACTTTCTGCTATACGACCATGTCTTTCGGTCTAAGGAATGCGGGAGCAACCTTTCAGCGCCTCATGCAGAAAACCTTCGCAGACCAAGTGGGTCGAAACTTGGAGGTCTATGTTGACGACATAGTGGTAAAAAAGAAGAGCACCTCGGGTCACGTTGCTGACTTAGAAGAAACATTTTGTAACCTCAATAAGCATCAAATAAAGTTGAATCCAGAGAAATGCGTGTTCGGTGTGAGAGCCGGCAAGGTGCTCGGCTACATGGTCGGACCACAAGGCATTGGGGCAAACCCAGAGAAAATCGAAGCCATTGAGAATATGAGGCCGCCCACATGCGTGAAGGAAGTGCAAGCTCTGACCGGGAGAATGGCTGCCTTAAGCCGGTTCATTTCCCGGCTGGGGGAGCGAGGACTACCTTTCTTTAAAGCCCTCCGCAAACACGATGGCTTCACATGGACAGAGGAAGCTGATCACTCGTTCAAAGAGCTGAAGCAGTACATTTCCAAACCACCCGTCCTCATCACACCTGCAACGGGGGAAGAATTACTACTATACCTGGCGGCAACCCCGCAGGCGGTGAGCGCAGTGTTAGCGGTGGAAAGAGATGGTTCCCAACGACCTATTTATTATGTCAGCGAAGTACTTCACGGACCGAAGGAGCGTTACCCCGAGGTCCAGAAACTATTGTACTCATTGCTGATGGCTTCCAGGGAAGCTGCGCCACTACTTTCAAGCGCACAAGATCGTGGTACCGACCAGCTTCCCGCTCAGAGAAATCCTGAAAAACCAAGATGCTAGTGGTCGCATAGCCAAGTGGGCCATGGAGCTCGCTGAATTCGAGATAATATTCTCGGCCCGTACGGCGATCAAATCGCAAGTTCTGGCTGACTTCGTGGCGGAATGGTCGGCTCCAGCACCACCAGCCAGCGAGACCACTGGATCAAGGGAAAACCGTTGGACCCTGTATTTCGACGGATCCTGAGCATACGAGCGCTCGGGGGCTGGCGTTGTTTTGGTCTCCCCGGGTGGAGAACAAATCCAATACGCCATCCAATTACATTTCGCCGCGACCAACAACGCGGCGGAGTACGAAGGTCTCTTGGCCGGACTTCGAGCGTGTAAATCGTTAGGAGTCCAATGGCTCACTGTGATGGGCGATTCACAGTTGGTCGTGAACCAGGTCAACAAGGAGTATCAGTGTTCTGATACCTCAATGGCGCTTTACCTGGCCGAAGTAAGGAAGATGGAGAAATACTTCAGGAATTTCGAAGTAATCTACATCCCCAGGAAGGACAATTCCCTGGCCGACCAAATGTCTAAGGTCGGTTCCTCTCAAACTACCGCTCCGGCGGGGGTGCTCGTCGAGCACCTATACAAGCCCTCCATTCCCTTTGCAGAGGAGGCATCAGAGGCCGACTGTAGGGTCTCCTTCCTCGAGCAAAGTGCAAATTGGATGACGCCATTCGTCCAATACCTTGCGCATGGGACATTGCCCGAGGAAGAAGCCGAGCGTTCCTGGCTAACAAGGCGATCTTCTCAAGACAAAGCGATCGGCGACCTATACCGAAAAAGCGCGTAGGAATCCTTTCCAAGTCGTCTCTCGGGAGGAAGGCCAGTACCTTCTTCGTGACATCCATGAAGGAATGTCGCGAGCTCACTCGTCGTTCGAGCGGCTTGTGAGCAAGGCCTTCGATTAGGATACTCTTGGCCTACAACTTTGGCGGATGCACGATCGATCGTAACGACTGCCGGGCATGCCGGTTCATGCTCGCAAAGTCCGTCAAGCGGCCTATGCCCCTGCAAACCATACGCTCTCGTGGCCGTTCTCGACACAGGGCTCAACGTCCTTGGACCTTTCCCGGTCGAAAGGCTGCAAATACTTGCTCGTGGACATCGACACTTTCACCAAGTGGATAGAGGCCGAGCCCGTTTCAACCATCTCGGCTCGAGCGGCCAAGAGGTTCCTCCGCAAACAACATAGTAACTCGGTTCGGGATACCCAACCGTCGATCCTGAACAATGGGACCCAATTCACCAGTGAATTGTTCCAAAGTTACTGCGAGGAGGTCGGGACCAAGGTCTGCTTCGCCTCTGTGGCACATCTACAGAGCAATGGAGCAGCCGAACGAGCAAATGGGCAGTTAGTTCAGGGCATAAAAAAGAGGGTTTTTTGAGAGCCTCAACCAGCACAGACAGCAGTGGATGGACGAGCTTCCCGCCGTTCTTTGGTCTGTCCGCACCACGACAAGTCGGGCCACAAGCGAAACGCCTTTCCAACTCGTCTATGGTGCAGAAGCCATTTTACCTGCCGAAATTGTGCTGGGTTCCCCAAGGGTGCAACTGATCGATTCCGTCGATCAGGAGGTCGAGCGCCTCATCGACCTAGACCTCGTCGAAGCAACACGCGAACGGGCGCTGCTTCGGTCTGCGATTTACCTACAAGCCCTTCGTAGGCACGCGGCCAAGTCAGTCCGACCAAGGGCCCTGCAAGTTGGTGACATGGTCTTACGAAGAGTTCAAGACATGTCAAAAGCCAATAAGCTGACCCCAAGGTGGGAGGGACCCTATACGGTCGTGTCCACAGCACGCCCGGGGGTTGTTCGCCTCGCGATGGAAGACGGTCGGGAGCTCGCCAGCACCTGGAACATCGACCAACTACGTAAATTCTACGTTTAGACGCATATCCCTATCTCACGACCTTTGGTTTCTCCCGATAAGTCATTTTCCTTTCTACTTCCGACTTTGTCCTTGCTTTATCAAACGAGCATCGTCGACTACCGCCACTGCGGGCGAGCTTAACCAACGAATATGTACACACCATTCCTTTTGGGCACCGGCCGGAAGCTCGCCCATCCGATCACTTTCCACAGTAGCTCTTCGTTGTATGTGTGGTCGGCCGCGAGCATTCCCTAAAGCCCGGTTCAGCACCTACTCGGGTATGGTGACCCTACGTATTGTCGGCATAAGCCCGCCTGCTCTACGAGCGTAACAATGCTCGCGCGCATCTCTTCCTCGACTCAAACGACCTTTTAGATCGTTCAAAAACACGTTGCGCTCAAAGATTCCCTCAGCTCTCCCATGAACAAACTCGTGCACGCAACATTAGGGGCACGACCTTTATCCATGGCGGGGGCTCCGTGCGATAGGGATGTTCCATCCTTTTCTCCCAGTTTTTTAAACTAGGGATTCTTTGCTCGTACTATCTTTTTACCTGGTTGCTCGTGGTCGTATTGTCTGCCCTGTGCGGGGACTTAATCTTCTATCTACAGGACCGATTTCGAGCAAGCACACATTGAAAGCAAAGTCAGGAAAAACGGGCAAGGTCCTAAACATTTGTAATCTTGCTCATTAAACCGAAAGATTGTTTTTTACAGGTTTGGCGCGAGCTAAGAAAAAAGAAGAAGAAAAGCTAAGTCCTACGTTCGGCCTAGAGGGCAACAAGCTCCTCCTTAAGGGAGTTGACCTCTGCCTCCAGGTCCAGGACCTTCCACCGGGCCGCGCGACCTTCGGCCGCGCTTTCCCGGAGACGTTGCGCCTCCTTGAGCTGGGTCTCCTCGCGCTCCCGAGCTCGCTGGAGTTCGCGACGCAGGTCGGGGACCTCCTGCCGTAGCTTCACCAGCTCCTCCTCAAGCTCGGCGCACTTCCGCTCTGAAGTACTCTTCGCCGTCTCGCTCTGGAAGAGCTGGTCTCGAAGCCCGACAATGAGGCTCTTCGCCGACTCCAGCTCCTTCAGGTCGGCCTCACGCACCTCGGAGACCTGACGCTCGAGATCAGCGATCTTGGCGTCTTGCTCGCGGTGGTACGCCCAGTACTTGTCATGGTCCTAGTTTTCCAGGCGTGTGGACATGGGGGTAAATAGGTAGTTCCCTACCCAAGATTTTTGCCCACTTCTTTTTCTCTCTCCCTCCCCACTCATCTCTCTCTCCCTCACCCGGTCCACCCGACACCCCCCCTCCTCACCCCACCCGACGCCGACGCCTCCACCAGGGACGACGCCGGCGCTCCCCCCTGCTCGGCCGGCCGGCTCTGTGCCTCGCGCCACCTCCTCCCACCGGCCGCCCTGTCGTCCTCCTCGCGCGCCTGCCGGCTCGGCCCCGTCTTTGCCGTCCGGTCACCGCCGCCGCCAAGCCGGCTGCCGCCTCTGTCTTTGCCGGTAGCCCTCCCTCCCTCTACCTCTCCATGGCTAGGGTTGTGATGGATTTGGGGATCTAGGGTTGGATGAAGACTAAGTGTTTGATGAAATGCTAGAAAGGATGTAGGCTAGGTGTTTGTTGAAATGCCCATGGGGGAGATTGTTGCTTGGGAGTGCTCATGCAATTGCTATGGAATAGTTGTTGAAATGCGCCTACTAGGTGTTCGATCAAATGCCAACAAGGTTCTATTTAGCGATTGAGTTCAATTAGTAAGTGAATGTGTTGGCGGATGTTGGTTTGAAGCTATGACCTAAGGGTGAACTCATGCAGCAGAGGTCTGTGTTGCTAGGGTTTTTGTTAAACGGTCATGCAAGTTGTGTAGGGATATGTGTTCCGAATGTTTTAATGCATTAGGTGTATCCGCGACAAACCGAATACGTGATGCAATCCATGCATTTCAGATTGTAGACCTAGCTCCCATTCTTTCCGTTCAGCCCTTACTACTTATGCTCTATTCTAGTTCATTTTCAGTGTTTGAGCACCTAACGGTTAGTTGGGATTGGTACCAAATAGGAAAACTTAGTGGAGGGCGAGCAATTAAATCACTAGCTATAAAGTTTTCGATTCGAGATAGTGTTGAGCCATTCATAATATTGTTCGGCTATTATTGTGGAATTTCGTAATCGTATTTTCATTTTGGTTTGTCGAATGATTGCATATTGTCTTCAATTGTCATTTCATCACATATGCACGGCATACATCTCATTCCATGTGCATTTGTGAACATGTAGAGAACGAACCCGCGGAGGGTGACGCGGCAGTGGTTGAGGGGGATATCGGTGAGCAAGTGGGTACTGAGACTCCAGCAGAAGCTTCAGGCAAGCACCTAAGCATATTTACCCCTTTATATGATTTTATTTTAGAGAATTAAATTGCTTATTTGGACGATTAAGTATGCATTAGGAGTTGAATGGTGGGAACAGTGTTAGAACCCATTTGCTGCACATACACTCCTTGATAATTGTAGAACACTTCCTTTGGAACGAATATATGGGTAATTATAACGTGTCCACGCTTAGTTTTGCTTAGATGTCGGGTTGGGCCAAGTGGGGGATGGTTCTCCCGCTTGCGATTATACTAATGGTTCATTTCACACGTGATGGGTTGGAATGGATATGATTGTGAGTTGGAGTTGTTGAAATGGAGACCGGGCAGGGGAGTTGGTTCATTTGAGTATGGAGACTCAAATGTGTAGCCCCGTCTGTGTCGGTTAAGGACCGATCCGTAAGTGGAATAAGATCGAGCACACCTGGTTGGTCGCATGCCCGATTATGGTACGGTAAGCCACTCTTCCTCGCATCTTTGAATCGATGGACCGTAACTCCCTGTGGTTGGAAGTGGTTGAGGTGAGGCTTAGGCGGCTCTCGGCGCCAAGCCGGGCTTAGAGGCGGCTTCGAGGGGGTGCTAGGTTTTCGGACCGCAGGGGGACGCTTCAGCGATTGGGTATGGATGGGAGGGGGTTGACACGAGGCCCTTTGTGGTACGTGTCGTGCGATCAATGCTTCCCTGCAGGGTTAAATAAGCGATTCGAATTGCCGCGCTCTCGGATATGAGCACGCTTGGTCCGAACTTCTTCTGCGTAGTAAATAACTTGAACTTGCAGCTCGCCGTTGGACTTGAGCTTTAAAAATGGTTATGTATTGCTCTACTTTAATTGTTGTTACTTTCAACCTTACACTAGAAGTAAGTGCGGTCTATAACTGCTTTAAATTTCTATTTGGTCTAATTGTCGCACTTATATTACAAATGTTAATGCTTTTCCGCACCTTTACCTTAAGTTTACTCCTTGCTACAACCAAATGCATAATCCTTTGGAGTCAGTCATATATGGACCCCCGGGTAAGCCTTGCGAGTACCTTTTGTACTCATGCTTCTGCTTTGTGGTTTTTCAGGTGAGAATCAGGTTGGGTGCGAGTTCTGCCCGTACTGTCTCTCGGTATTTGGTAGGCGGGCACCGAGTAGAGGCTTGCCGACGCCCGTTCTGCCGGGGAGTGTTCAAGGCGAGAACACTTCCGGGATTTGTCTTACTTTTGCTAAATGCATCCTTTTGTTGTATAGATAGATGCGGTTTGTTGGGCTTTTGGATTTGGCAATGGACGTTTAAGTGTATGTCGGGTTCCGTATGAGTTTTCTTTGACTGTTGATACTGCTGTGGTGCTGTGGATGTCGCTTTTACTTTCCATATACATATATCAACTGCTGTTTTTCTTGTCTGCTGAGTGGATGTCCGTATTTATAGGAGGGTCATGCCGAAATTTTCTAGTTTTTGATGGCTTGGTTGATTTTCGGGTTTTGGCTAGTCGTGGGTCTTTGTGGGTTGTTTTCGGTTGAGTCGGTGGTCATCTTGGTTTGTCTTTGTGCGTGGTGTTTCCGCTTGCGCGTTTGGTCGTGAATGTTTCGTGTTCGTTGCCCCCTTTGTGCAAATTGAATTGATAACGGCATTGGAAACCGGTATGTGAGGATCCTGGGCGAGTTCGGGTCGCATACCGGGGGAATACCGGGATTATTGTCGAGTTAATCGAATGGGTTGCTGTCGTCTCATTCGGGCTTGGGTGCTAGCACTGCGAATGCCACCGGCGATCCGTTGCTAGCCTTCAAATCTGATGAGAGCGACAGGACATTCGATAATCCAAGGACGATCTGGGTGGCTCTTCACAGTACTCCTCTGCTGGAACTGAGGAGGCGTCGATGTCCTCCATGGCCTTCGCAGCGAACTTCAGGCGAAAAGGGAAAGAAAAAGAGTCAAAGGAGCCTCAAGAAGATTGTTCGACTTATGAGAAAGAAAGAAGCGGCGCACTTACCAGAAGAGCCCGGCCGACCAACTTATCTTGGAGCCGCTGACGGTCGGTTGCGCCAGCTCGGAAAAAGGGATTGACCCACGCGGGATCGTCCTGATCCCGAGCTGGCACGTCAAGATCATGCCCCTCCTGGGCACCCGGTGCCCCTAGGAGGGCAACAGCCTTTTCCCCCTCGACCAACCTCAGGTCGCCCTAAGGCTGATCTTCCTCGACGGGCGGCTCGCGGCTGCCATCCTCTTGCTCGGCCGTTGCGCTCGGGGGCTGGATGCCGGCTCTGGCGCACCGCCTGCTCATGGCCGGAGAGGATCGGTCGACAACGACCGTCTCCTCTCCTTGCTCCGCAGCCGGAGACGATTGGTCGATGGTGACCGTCTCCTCTCCTTGCTCCGCGGCCGGGGACGATTGGTCGACAACGACCATCTCCTCTCCCTGCTCCGCGGCCGGAGGCAGCTGGTCGGCGGCGACCACCTCCTCTCCTTGATGCTCGGCCAGGGGCAGCTGGTCGACGACGACCACCTCCGCCCCTTGGTCCGCGGCTGGAGGCAGCTCGCCGGCGGCGGTCAACTCCTCCTCTCTTTGACTCGCGGTAGAGGGTCGTTGGTCGAGCGATCGACCCACGACCCTCGGGCCGTCGTGCAGGCCTCGCTTGCGCTTGCCCCTTCACAAGGGACCAAGGCCAAGGCTCCTTGGTCCTCGGCCCCTTGCGGGTCTTGCTCCCCCGCGGCCAGAATCGGTTCCACATCCACCGGGGGAAGCTCAGGTCCCTCTGAGGGCGTGGCCGGCACCGACTCCTCCTCGACCTCGGCCATCACTTGGTCGAAGACGCGGTCGAGCTCGGTATCAACTGCAGAGTCGAGAATTTCCTCAGCCATCTGACGGAAGTCCAAGGACAACATCCGAGCTATCATGCCCACGCCGAGCGGAGTGGGGTTAGCCCGAAAAAAGATCGCGAAACAAGAACAAAGAAATTCAACAAAGGAACCAAACAAGGCTTACCTTCCGCCCGGTGAGCAGCGCCCTCCTCCTCGGTTTCCTCGCTTCGGGTCATGGGCGTCCTGCCCGCGGCGGCCTCGTAGGCCTCAGCGACGGCCACGACGCGCCCTTCTGCAGCGTCGCTAGCCCGCGCCATCGCCGGGTCGACTCGTCCATGTCGACCCCTTCCGGTAGCCGAGGCCGTCGGAAGACGACCTCCTGCTCCTTCTAACCAGAGCATAGGCGTCTTCCTCCTCTTCCTCCTCCTCAGGGTCCTCGACCACCTGAGCAAGCTGGTCCTGGAGGGCCTTGATCTTCCTCTCCAGTTGCTCCTTGCTCGGGGGGGACCTGGCCTCCTCCTCGGCCTTCCTCGCCTGCTCGGCAAGCTGTTCCAATCGGCCCATCAGCTCCGGCTTCTTCCGCTTGAAGTCAGCGTACCAGGTGCGAAGCTCTCTTACCTCCCTCCGGTCGGCGTACTCGAGATGCGGCGCGGAGGGAGCCCTGGTCGAAGCCCGGCGCTTCGACCGCTTGGCGCGAGGAGGCAAGGCGGATGCTTGGCGGCCTCGACCCGCCTACCTCTTGCGGGAACCCCTGGCTGGGGTGCCGTCTTGCGGCAGCGACGCGGCGCTCGCCATGGCGAGCTCGAGGGCGACCTTCTCCTGCAAACAGAAAAAGGGAGAGATGAGCTCGGGAAACATGCCCTCGGGCAGGAGCAAACAAAAGTACTTACCGCGTCGCTGCGGTCAAAAACGTTCTTGGGGATCTGACGATTGGGCGTCAGCTCCTTCTCCTTCGGGGCGCCGAACATCTCGACGACCCTCTCATCAACCCAGTCCATCCACGGAGCTGCGACACGACCAAGGGTTAAAAGAAAAAGTAGCGCCAATCACCAGGAAGCAGCAATGTTTGAAAAAATGCTCGAGGAACGCACCTGCGTTGTCTTCACGGGTGAGGTCCTGCCACCCAGTCACCTCGAAGAAAGGATGCTCGCGGCGCCGCAGGGGGACACCCGGTTGAAGGAAAAATCCCGGGCAATGTCCCGACCAGTGAGCCCCATTCGGGCGAGCTCGCTGATCGTCCTGAGCACCCGCTCCTCCTCTCGGTGCAGGCGGGCGCGCCGACTTCGATTAGCGGGCGGCCTCCCCAGTATAGACCAACTGGGATCCCTCCGCCTTCTTCTGGTAGAACCAAAGGTCGGCCCAACCCGACACCGAGTCCTTCAAAGCAACGAGAGGGTACTCGTATGCTCGGTTGGGCCGAAGGCGAAGGTAAACGCAGCCGGTGGGACCATCCCGGCCGGTGCGGAAAGGAGAGTAGAAGTGAAAGAAAAGATTGGCGGTGGGGATCACACCCACGAACGCCTCGCAAAGGTGGGAGAAGATCGCGAGGACGAGAATGGAGTTAGGGTGGAGATGAGAGATCTCGCACCCACAAAAGGCGAGAACGGAGACAAGAAACTCGCTCTAGGGCAAGCGAAGCCCGTTAACGGCGTACAGCTCGCAGGAGACGATCTCCGCCTCCCGCGGTGCCGGCGCCGCGTCGCCCCCGGGCACTCGACCCGAGCTTGGGTCGACGTACCCCTCGTCGGTAAGCACCTGGAGCCTCCTCCGGGTCATCTGGCTAACCCCAAAACGCGCCATGGCCAAAGGAGGAAGAAGGATGAAGAAGGTTGTTGGGCTCTAAGGCTCTTGGAAAATTCTGGCCGAGGACGAGCAAGTGCGCAATAGCCCCGTCCTTTCCCAGCGAGCGGAGTCAAAAAGGCTGTGCAGCGGCAGGTTAAAAGCCACCGCCTATCGCATAGCGACACCTGTCCAGTACGGCGGGAAACCGCCCAGTAAAGGCGCACTTTCCAAGAAACTGCTTTACCGTTACAGGGAGGCTTCTCGGAGAAGGAACCGGAAAAAACAACCAAACGTCGCGCCCCTACACAATAGACGCGCGGCGGGCGAGAAGGTCGCCTCCCGACGTAAAATGGTCGTAGGCCACGACCAAAGGAAATTCAATCCCCCCTTCAGGTCTTCTTAGGCTCAAGGGGAAGCCCGATGGTTCCCCACTTGAACCTCGGGGGCTAGCTGTCGGGGATTGACTATCTGGCAAAAGACCACGGTACCCCCGGGAGATCATGAGCCCGCCGACCATACGATGCCGACAGAGGATGCTCGGGAGTACGAAACGAGCATCATACCTCTGAGCATACATGTCCGCCCCTTTACTCACGACCATTCCAAAAACGACCACGAGCAAGCATGCTCGTAAAGATCACGTCATGCTCAGGAACTTGGTCGGTAGACTCGGTCAATGCTACGAGGAAGGAAGGTGGCAACCAATCAGCCGAAGATCAAGGGAAATCATACCCGAAATTCAAATAACGCGCAGATCAAGGGCGGTAGATCGCGAGTATGGCTGCGTGGCGTGATTCTAGGGGGTAGTTACCTTCTATGTATCTATAAGTGTAGTATTTAAACCCCCCCTGAAGGTCTGTAACAGGGGACGGGACGTGACGCCCGATACAGAACACAATACATTGGAGTAGGGTCATTATCTCGGCAGTGAGAGGCCCGAACCAGGATAAACACCGCGTCCCTCTTCTCCCGACCCGGCATCGCTCGAACGATCTCCTCGGTCCGTACGACGGGGCTCTGTTGATCCCCCATTCAACAAGTAAGCTCGACGGGAGCCCGTTTTCCAATTGTCGACAGGAAGAGACTTATTTCGATGCAAAATTTGAAATTAACTTGGATAAAGTCTCATGATTGCCATGTGCTGATCACACATATACTCCCTGTCGCAATTAAAGGTATTTTACCGATCAAGGTTCGGGAGACAATCACGAGGCTGTGTTATTTCTTTAACACAATTGCTCAAAAGGTCATCGATCCCCAAGGACTAGATGCTCTGTAGGACGAGGTGGTCATGACTCTGTGTATAATACATATGTCTGGAATGCTCCATACATAGAATATGTTGGACATCATAGCTAATTAATTGTGTACTGTTATGTAGGAGGTCATGCTATGCAAGCTCCTAGTGAGGATTGCTGATAGATCTGTTGGTCTACAGGCTGGGTAGGGGCGTGTGCATCCAACCAGTGAAGCGACAACTATTCATGGTCGCTCGGTAGCACTGGGTTACACAAAGGTGTGTGTGGACTGCATCAATGAAACTTTCAGCCCCGTCCTGCTGGAGATGCCCCCAAACAACGAGATCGTGACACTAGGGCATATTCATCCAGTAGTGTAAGAGAGACATTTTAATCAAAGGCCGTCCTCTAGCATCGGGGCAACAGGCAAGAAATGATCCACCTTCTGCAGCGAAGCTACCAGCGCAACCCGAGCACTAGCTGCACCAAAGCGGCCCACAAAATCGATTATCATGCCCAGAGCATCAGTGCAGCCCATAAAACACTCCGTGCCCACTCCTCTTCCGTGAAGACGACCAAAAGTGGAATGGGAGACAGGGGGAAATCTAAGGAGATCAAGAAGGAGTTGGAATATGAATATGCCCTGTTGGCCCAAAAATTCAAACTAGAAGAGCCTTTACTAACGAAAGAGGGCCTATAAGAACTTCCAATGGAATCCAAAATATTGCGTGATTGATTCGTGGAAGAAGCTAAAAAGTTAGAGACAACACACGTAACGAGTATCTCGATCAGCTTCAAGCAAGAGCATCTTTTCAGCTAGTCATCCGGGGGCTTCTTTGCGGTTGACTTTAATGACTTGTTCAATCTATTCAACCTCGACGTCGTCGACGTCGGGCTCATGAGATGCTGTACATTGTAACTGTGTGCAATCATGGTCTATACATTCGGCTATTACTAATAAATGTCATATAAATCCTTGCTTTTATGTATATAGATACATGATCCTTGAAGCGCAAAAGATGAAAGAACCAGTGGGTTTCCTCGACCCACACATAGTCTCGAGCCAAACAATGAACGGAAATGCTACTTATGTCGAGGATTACGTGATAGAGGCATCGCTGGCTCAAAGTGATAAAGAGAACATACTTCTGCCCTACAACCCATCGTAAGTGTTGCACTACATGCTATACTTTGATTTGTAATTTACATGAAATTTAAATTTAGGTTGAGTAACCATAGCTTTATTACTGTGTAGGTTTCACTAGGTTCTAATTGTATTCGAACCAAGAAAAAATCGGGTTAGCTACGTTGATTCTTTACATAAGGGCAGCTACGACTTGAAGACTATCGGAAAACTACTTAACATGTAATCACGTTTCCAACATAGATAACTCTCCTGCAGCTCATGGAATGGTTGAGGCTAACTTTTTTGGAATCACATAGGGCGTTCAAAGTGTATGGAGCTTGTGGAGGGCCACACAAGGACTCGTCGAAGCTGAAACACGATTTTGACTTTTACGTAACCGCTAGTACACAATAATCATATATCACTTCGTAATAATGTCTGTCGAACTAACCAATTCTATTTTTGCAATGCGACCAGCAGGGACAGGGAAATAACCTATGTGCCTTCTACGCTTGCCATAACATGCGAACCCTCGTTGGTACAAAGAAGATCGGTGATGCAACTACGTTGAAAAATGTCTATCTTGAGGCAATTCAAGAAAGCTTGTCTGACTTCTTGATCCGTGAGGTCATAACTCCAGAAGGCATATTCCATTCTACATAATTTGTGAAACTTGAGCATTCTATTGGTTAATTAAATTTGTGAATTGTAATTGCGCATTCCATTGGTTAATACAATATTTTAGTTGATTTATGAAATGGTTGTGTAATATGTGATATATTGGTTAATATTACATGTGAGTTCTGCTCTTATGGCATTCATGGTAGATCTTATTTTGTTTAGGAACATGTTGGGACTTCGGACTTTCGGAGTATCTTACTGAGGCCTCCTTTTAGTGTTGTCCGCCATATTTATGCGATAGCCCTTGTATCTTTTTATCTTCACCATCAGTGCTGCTTCCTGAGGTTCCCCACTCTACACAGGCCCAAGTCTCAGTAGTTACTTCTGGAGGGTGCTGAGACAACTATAGAAGATCTCCGATACTCATGACTCACATATAGGCGCCCTTAGATCCAAAAGGTGAAATATAAGTGTGCTGCAATTATTTATTTTTTAGCTGCACCAACCCAAGTCTTAACTGAAGACCACTTAACTTTGATACTATATTGAGTTGTATGCACTAATTAGTTCACCCAAAAGCTTAAGTTTATAAGAAAAAACGGTCAATTTATTTATACTTCAACAATAACCCGATGACTTAGAAAACAACAACAGGCTTCACCTCAAGGTCCAAATCGCTAGATCTAATGCAAACTCATTGATTTGAGCACGAAAGCCGCCTCAAGGTGCATGCATGCGCCATAAGCCCATAACATAAACATAGACACATAGTATAAACATTTCCATCCTCCTATCATCCTATGGTGGTGGCGGCAACCGTTGCATTATCTTATTTCGCATCAATTGGAACCCATCCGACGATTTCTTGGCAGTTAACCTGCTGTAATCTTCTGCCACCTCAGATTATTAAATCTTGATTAGGCTGTCAGTGCACGTGAGGAGTACTTTTTTTTATCTACATGTTCAAGAAAACCTTTTGGTGGCTCTAGGGCAGGAGATAGAAGATGACCGTCAGACAGGCGCCTCAGCCGACGAATTGTTAATGGATACCACAGTAGTACTATATCCGATCTTAAATAGTTAAATAGTTGTTGTTTTGGAGGTCAATCTCCAAAGCACAATTTTGAGTACTAATTTTTATTATAGTATATTTATAAAACTTAATAAAATTGTAATTTTAAAAAAGTATTTTTCGAGATAAACCATACAAATATGGTATTTATAAAACTTTTTCTTCTTTTTCCACACCGGGACTGAATCGCCCTCAACCCCGTTTCTATTAGAATCTGGAACCGTACCAAACGGTTTGCAGAAAGTGATTCTAATTCTACCTAAAACGTTTCTACCAAGAATCTAGAACCGTTTTCGTTTCTACTAGAATCTGGAACTGTACCAAACGGGGCCTTAGCACTAATAATCGTACTTTTGGCAGTAACAAAAGCCGGCTGCCTGTGCTTGTTGTACTAAAATAAAGAGATCTAGCCAGCCGTAACTGTGCCGTTGTTGAGACTGGGAGACAGGGAGCGTGAGTAGTAAGTAGTAGTAACTAGTAACGCAGCACGACACGGTGGTGTTGTCCGTGTGCGTGCCAGATCAGCTATCAACATAGAAAAATGGCGACGCGTTAGTTGCAGAGTTGTCATCAATGTCATGTCCTGCTTGTTGTGGTACTTAAAGTGTACGACCGATTTAAGTGCAGATTAGCATGTGGAGTAAAATTATTAGCTGGTGTGTGTGATGAGATCGATCTGACCAGCAAAAATGCATTCAACTTGGTGAAAACTTTGTTATTAGCGTTGTAGAATGTAGAGTACTCCACCTGGGTACAGTACATGTACAATGTACTGCTTAGCATTCCTTGACTGCAAGTCTGCACTCTGCAGTCGTGTTGCCCGGATAGCAAGGTACAGCACTTCGTTTCGATTTCACCAGAACTGAAAAGTTCAAGCGGCTGGGTTCCTGCATCCAACTGATGAGTGATGACTGACCTGGTCAGGTCAGGTGAGGTCTTGCGAGAGACTTGGGAATTTCTGGCGCCGTTGACTCTCCGATGTTGCATTATTAAACAATGAATCCTCTGTGTGGATCAAAGAACTGCTAAGTCTCGGTTCAAATGCAGGTGTTTTCATACCATCTCGCTTGGATTACTGAAGACCCAAGTCATGTGTGGATGAACAGTGTTGCTGACCCATTCAGAAGATTGCCCAGCGGGTTACGAAGGCCTAAGCACGCTGCTCGGTGAGAACTAATGCTATTCGACTCTTCCCTTGGACCAGTTCTTCTTGTTTGAATGTTTCAACATAATACTTTTACATAACATTCTGTTCAGTATACTGTCGTACGTGGAGACGTGGAGTTCGATATCTTTCGCTTTAGTGTACAGGGTTAAGCATTGCTCGAGTTATGATCATGCGGATGTCCTTGCGTAAATAGCAACTCAGAGAGGGAAGTTTGCAATTGACTAATTTTACATGTGTCAATCTTCATCCGTAGATTGCTAACATTACATGGCCTCAGACGCTGAGGTTTTTTTAACGTAAAATTCGCGTTAAAGCTTCGCGAGTGCGAGTCGGTCATCACAGTGATATCCTTAAGCCCCAACAAATTAGTAGGACTCAAATTGTGGCTGTTAGCCGCAAGACATAGAACATAGATGCCGTACCATTTGCTGGTTGGGGCAAGACAGGAATCCTTCGGAAAAAATGCTGAAATATACAACACGAAAATACAAAATATCAAAAATATATAACACAAAAAAAAATTACAGGAATGGCGTGGCGGCCGCCACGCCAAGGCACGGCAGTGAGCCTGAAGGCATGGCGCCTGTGCCCGGCTACCGCCGCTACCCGCCGTCCAGCGTGGCGGCCGTCGTGTCGCCGTGCGGGATGGCGGCCGCCAAGTCACTCCTACTATTTTTTTTAGATGTATATTTTTGCAATTTTGTATTTGCCTGTTGTATATTTAAACATTTTTTCCGAATTCTCAAAACCTGCACCGTTTCTCATACATTTCAGTTGCAAACACCTTATCATCATCAGCAACGTCTGTAGGAGTGAGCATCAATTTTATGTGCCGAGTAGCGTTTTAGCTGGTCGTGTTGGCAGATGCCACCGGGGACTTGGCACCGCGGCGACACGGTCGCCGAATGGACGGGAGTGTGCCGCCTACGGCGGTTTTGGCTTCGAGAACGCGCCGCTTACGGCAGCCTACTCCGGCAAGCGGCAACAACGCGCGCAAACCGCGCAGATGGTTTCGCGCGGCTCCCTCGGCTTCGTTTCTTCGGCGTCCCGAAGGAGTTTGTCCTTTCCCTTTCAAACTCGTCACCAAAGTGCTAAAAACACAAGAGGGGAGAGAAACCGCTGACTCTAGCAAGTTACCGCACGCAGGGTTTCAATTACGTTTCCTCAATAGTAGCGTGAGAATCGAATTTCGAGAATCTACAAAACCGAGCCAAAAACTGGCAGAAAATCATTAGAAATCGAATAGTTTCAAAATTTAAATTTTTTGATTTTTTTTTTTCTTCAAAAAATCACAATATTTGACTTGATAATCGCGATATTTTCCTCGAAAATCAACCGACCACACGAACTTTCTTATCGGTCGATTTTTTGAGTGATTTTCGCTAGAGATATCTCGATAATCACTTGATATGCCTCGATAATCACGGTATTTGCGTCGCATAAATTTTTCCAAATTTGTGAATTTAACCGGTTTACCGACCGGTATTTTATATCGTACCAGCCCGATAAAAACGATTATCATGAAAATCAACCGATTTTCGACGATAATTTAAACCTGACCGTACATCGGCACCGATGGTAGAGGAGCAGGTGTCGCCGAGGCATGCTACTCTAAGTTCATCTGTTCATCAAAGCAACGAACAAAGAGAAAATTATGATGACCGGTGACCACTGATAGTCTAATAAACCTCCTTCCAAATTAAGCGAGTTTCACAATAAAAACACTCGGAATGGAAGAGCAAAATTAGAGATAAAAAGGCAGCTCAATTCGCGTCATGCCCTCTCCTGCCCCGGTACGGAAGTCTGGAAAGGCAAGCCTGGACATGGTGGAAGCAGTTCAAGCAAAGCTGCCTGGATTGGATTGGCCTGCCTCGGGAGTTGGAGCCAGAGAGGGCATAAAGATAGCTAAGCCATCTTCTACTGTAAAGCCGCTAGTTGGCTACTTTGCTGAGACACGAGAATAAGATTGTCCTATGTAGCATCACCCAGCGCTAGATGGATAGATTTAGTAGTTTATACGACATATTTTTTTTAATAATTTTATCTATAAATATATATGATGTATTTTATACGCCGTTCGCTTTACATTCCTAATAAACATCTAGGTTTATTTGATATTACTATATACATGTATTAAATATAGGGTTTTGATAACGTTCATCCGGATGTTTTCTTTACCAACCATCATCCAAATTCCTAGTAATTGGATTTGCTTTGAGATCGATGCACGCGCCTCTGAATTCGAGATGGATTGTTATATTTTGATCAGACGAATATGTGTTTTGATCGTACGGTCCAAAATTTAGATGTTTTTAAAACAAAAATATCCGAATAATACCTACCCGTGCGGAAAGTACTATGTGTAAATGAAGACAAGCTAGACCAGAGCATATCGTTGTATCCATCCCCACGCGTGCGCACGCCGGCTTACTGCGGCAGCGAAACCCGAGACGAAACGCATACAAGGACGAGTACGAGTGGTACAAAGGCAGCATCAAAAGCAACCAACCCAAAAGCCGGAACAAAACCACCACCACCACCACCACCAGCACCACCTCCTCTCCTACTTACTCCTGCTCGCCCAAGGAAGACGGTCACGGAACCCACCCCCACGGCTCAAGCGCGCGCGCGCACGCGGGGCGCAGACGAGAGCGGCGAGTCCTATGGGTTGCTGCGGCTCGTCGCTGCGGCCGGGGACCCACCCGGAGAAGCCGCCCGGGAGGTCCGCGGGGGTGCGGCCGCACCGGCCGTCCCTCTCCCCGAGCCAGCACCAGGCGGCGGCGGCGGCGCCGGCGCCGGCGGCCGCGACGCGGGCGGGCGGCCTCGGGGAGGTGCCGGCGTTCGCGGAGTTCTCGCTGGCGGAGCTGCGCGCGGCCACGGGCGGGTTCTTGGCGAACAACATCGTGTCGGATAGAGGCGAGAAAGCGCCGAATTTCGTGTACAGGGGCCGCCTGCAGAGCAGCCGCCGCGCGATCGCCGTCAAGAAGTTCACCAAGATGGCCTGGCCCGATCCTAAGCAGTTCGCGGTACGCGTGGGCGCCCCGGTTCGTGGGGGTGTTTGGTTTGGAACTCGCTCGTTATAAACTAAGGCTTTGCTTCGCAGGAGGAGGCCAAGGGGGTGGGGAAGCTGCGGCACCGGCGGCTCGCGAACCTGATCGGCTACTGCTGCGACGGGGACGAGCGGCTGCTCGTCGCCGAGTTCATGCCCAACGACTCCCTCGCCAAGCACCTCTTCCACTGTGCGTTTGCTATATCGATATTCATCCTTCAGCTATTGGACCATTTTTCCTAAGCTAGTTTCTGTATTTCTGGTCGTTTGTTTTTTTTTTTCTTTGGCCATTTTCGGTAAATACAGGTTGCAAAAAGCTCTGATGCTTGTGAGTTTTAGTTCCTGATTAGCGTGGAAGTTGGCAAAAGGGACAAATTGCTCAGCTCCGAGCAACTGCTGGCGCATAGCAGCCTCCTGCATTTGGTGTACCGAACGAATGATGGGGACTAGGCTTTGTCATATACGCTTCGTGTTCGGTTGTTGTTGGCGTGGTCGTTGAATCGATTGGAAGCGATTCAAGACGCAAGCAGCGTTAAACACGTGATGTGATTTTATCACATCACTGCTCTGTGTTCAGAAGTTATAGTTTTGGACTGACGGGTGCCTAGAATCGGTTCAGGGAATTTCGATGTTGAAGTTTCTTGTCACAGTAAATCCACAGTGGTTATGACTTATGACCAATGCAGTTAGTGGGTTTTTATGTGTTTATGGGGCTTCGTGAATGATTATGAACTTAAACTGCTAATGCTTGATAGCCTACGAAGTATTTGATAGATGTTGTACTGTCTACCGTGTGTGTTTTTTTTGTTAAGAACGACCTGACACTAGGGTGCATGGGTAAAGTTTGGAGTTTATCGGTACTAGTTGCCGTTGGCACTGAATTCTTTATAACCTCAACAATAACGCATGGGATTGTTCCTTTTAGAGATCGTTAATCTTGATTGCATTCACCATTTATTCAAAATTGAATTTGGACAAACTACCTGTGCAGAACTATGGTTCAATTCATTTTTGTGATATCGCTTTTGCTCTTTTGCAGGGGAAAACCAGACTATTGAGTGGGCTATGCGTCTAAGAGTTGGATACCACATTGCTGAAGCGCTGGACTATTGCAGCAATGAGGGAAGGCCTTTATATCATGATATGAATGCATATAGGATCCTTTTTGATGAGGTAAGGAACCAATTATTTTGTGGTGTTTGTTTTATTCCAGTCCTAGTATTTTACGGATAACATCCCATTGTTGATGTGGTTGAGGAAGTGAGGATTGTATTTTTATCCGTATGAATGTCTCTCCTGCAAGTATTGTTGTGCATCTGTGGGAAGGGCGTTTACTGCTTCCATTTAGCTTCTACTCTTAACATGGATGCTTCCTCTGGTTGTTGGTTTGGATGTCTGCCAGTTGGAGGTGGAGGGTTCTGTTGCCAACTGTTTACCACCTATTGTGTTTGGAGGAAGGCATGTACCACAAATTGGAAAGCTAACTATTGTACCTGATGTGTTCCCAAAAATGGTATATTCATGCCTAAAAAACAAGATCTCTTGGTTGGTCAGTTTGTGTGATGTTTTAGCAAAAACTTGATGTACACTCTTGTTGGAGAAATGATTAGGGACCCCATCAAAGAACAAAGCACTTTTGGATGATGTTGATGACATGCAATGGTTCTTTTCATGGTTCTCTAGCTGTTATCTTCTGTGAGCAAAATTACTGATATGATTTATATCTGCAGAATGGTGATCCTCGTCTTTCATGCTTTGGTCTGATGAAAAACAGCAGGGACGGGAAAAGTTATAGCACAAACCTTGCATATACACCTCCAGAATATTTGAGAAATGGTACATATGTTTTTTTTACCCTCATACTAGTAATTAAATATTTCTCCTTGTAAATATCAACTAGCTACTGTGTTGAATACATGTTGATCTTGTTTGTGGTGCCTCTGCACGCTTGCTTGATTTATGGCCAAACTTTCATAGTTGGATTGCTTAGTCAGGTAATTCGGTAGAAATGATATAGATGTTAACCGCTGGTAACTGAATTGTAAACTTTCACGCTAATGGGATGACACAACGCTTTACAAAATGGACTGAAGCAGAATAGAGCAAAAAAACTACAGGTCAATTTTTTGGCCACTCCAGAAGAAATAATTCTTCTTCTTTTGGACTTACTGAATGATTTTGTAAACAGCTGATATGTGTTCTTATGAAAGTTATTGTCAAGAAATACAAAGTTCACAGTTAATCAATTAAAAACATGTCAGGTGGCTCACAAAATAGAAAAACGTGTCAGGTGGCTAAGAACTAAGTTCCCAAAATAGAGTCTTGACATAGCAAATATAAGATGAAATCATTCTAAAGGGAAGGCAGATTTTTACATTTGTTCGTGGTAACTTCTTTCTCAGGAAGAGTCACACCAGAAAGTGTCATATTCAGCTTTGGCACCGTACTGCTCGACCTTCTAAGTGGAAAGCGCATACCTCCTTCCCATGTAAGTTTTCTTGCTAGTAACTTGTGCTTTCCTTGTTACACTTTACTAGTTCCCTTGTGGTGCAGAACCCCTTTCTGAAATACCTTGGCCTGCCTGCTTTCAATACTATTCTGCATATACTTTTTCCTTAGCAAAATTACCTCCGTAACACTCCTTTCTGCAAACTTCAGTGGAATGGAAAATATTTCTTACACAGAAGTCTTGATGCATCATGAACATGTAGAGATTGAGCGTTGCTGGAATTCTGTGACTGTAATACGGGTTGCCGTAGAAGCTTGTACATAGTTAAAAATAAGCAAATGGAAACACTGAAGCTTAGCTCGTCTTCAAAAACATATTTTGCTTTCGACTATAACTTGGCAGCACAATTCTTTATTAACAGTACTTAAATCAATCAAAATGTGCTTGCACATTTACAATCATTTTTGTTTCACTCAGGCTCTTGATATGATAAGAGGCAACAACATTCAAGGACTGATGGATTCACATTTGGAGGGTAACTACTCAACAGAAGAGGCAACCGCTTTGGTAGATCTTGCTTCTCAGTGTTTGCAGTATGAACCTAGGGACCGCCCCAATACAAAAAAGCTGGTTTCCATACTTGAGCCCTTGCAAACAAAATCAGAGGTAACCATTATGGTTTTATCCTTCTATTTCGCAGATATGTTTTGTAAATTGTAGCGACCCGGGTAATTAACCTAGAGTAATTAGCCTCCACCTGGGCATTACCCTATGTTAATCACTCGAATCTCGATATAGTAGCTAGCAAAGTACCGGGTAGTCATTTTTGTCGGTACCATACCGTGATCGAACATTGCAAACAGAACAATAATTAGAGACTCGAATCGAAATATATTACATTCAGACACGCAGGCTTATATGTCCATTACATAATTAGACATTGGTTCCAAGTACAACAAAATTTATATTACAACGGTCTTCATCCCATGACGCCGTAGTCCCAAAAAGTAATCCTTTCTACCCGATCATCTAGTTCTCTTGATTGTAGTAGTAATAAGCATCTTCACCTGGCTCCTGATCCTCGCTTTCATCGCCTTCACCCACGCCAACTGGATCCATCAAGCTCGCTTTCTAAGCAAGGGAGGATTATACAAGAGTGAGTACAACGTGCTTTCGGCAAGCACTAATAGCAACATAATGACATGAATCTTTCTCTCCTTTCCACAGTCTTTCCTTCCTTCAAACTCGGTTTTTATTTAAATTAGGTTTTCTTTAAAAGTTGGCCAATTTTATTTTAAACTTGACTACTAGTTAATTTGTATATGAGACAGGCGATCTTCCGTAGCCTCCAATCAGGAGAGCGAGGGCATGAATTCATGATTTTATCCCCACAGGTTTGTACCACTTTACCCATAGTGACCCTCCTCGAGAGGCCCCGAGCTTATCACTAATCCGAAATAGATCTCAAACCCTGTTGCGAGTAAACGAACTCCTTCCCTCAGGCGCCCTCAACGACTCGCGGCTATGCTTGTACTCCGCAGTGCGTCGGCCTTAACTCTACCTGCGGGCTTCAAATATACCGCCATTTCCTGGGACCTGTACCCACTTGGGCCTCCCAGATATCCGAGTGGTACGCCATATAACACTTACCCAATGTGGAGATCTAAATCCTTCATAGACAACCTTTTCCCGACCGTTTCACACACTATGGTTGATCTGCAATTACGGCTCAATGCCCAAGTGTAGTTTGTAATTCCCTTATATTCTATCCTGCCTGTAGAGGGCCCCACCATGACAATCCTTCTACTCTGCGCCTCTACCCACCATAATAATAAACCACTGATCATTCCGTGAACAGACCAAATCCATTTCTCTCCGTGGTCACATGACACCAAACTGGGCCATTTTTCAAACACAGCTTCAACCGCATCCGATTTAAGGCTTTTAATTTGAATATAACGCTTTCCATGCAAGAGTGATACACATAGTATAGAAATCAATTTAAAAGATTTTAAACAAACATGAATCAAAGGGCTCTTGCCTGGAGTAGAATCAAGTGTTCACCGCTCTGACCAAGGCTTGTGAGGATGGTTTGATCGGTTCGATTCGAGACGACAATTATAAAGTATTACTACTGATCAACTAAACCGCTATGAAATCTATTCTTCTACTGACAACGTCAAACTAACTAGAACCCAATAGCTACCCACACTCAAATTAACAATTACAATAAAGAACAATTATTACTGAGCTTAACCAATTTTCTATCCGACAATCATGCGGTTTTAGAAATTAAAATGCAGAAGCTTTTTCCTACTTACTCAAATACCGTGATTTAATCTATTTAGCAACGTCATTTAAAATAGCTGTATTCCTAGATTTTCCCTTTTCTTCCTTCTTTCTTTCTTTTTTTCTTTTCTCTTTCTTTTCTTTTTCTTCTTCTCTTTTCTTTTCCTCTTCTTCTTTCTTTTCTCATTTTCTTTTTCTCTCCCTTTTCCTCCTCTGCTCGACGCTTGCTCCTCTCAACCTTTTTTGGCTGAAGCCTCCTAAGCTCCTCGGGCTCTCCTCTGGATAAGCCACCTCCCTTCTGCTTCCTCTTCCACGCCAGATCATAACTCTTGCTTCTCTGGCGCTCGGCTTCTCCTCACCGACGCCGTCACAAGGTGCTCTTCCTTCTCTCCCCTGGCGACCAATCGCTTCTGGCCCTTTGGACTCGGTGCCTTCTACTCCCTCTCTACTCTTCTCTCGCTCTCCATCCCTCTCACTCCTCCTGCCTTTCTACTACCGAATCCTCCTCTAATCTCTCTTCTACTCCACTCTCCCTTACTTGCCCTAATGGCTAAGGATGATGAGCAGTGCTACAGATCTACTCTTTGATTTCGTTTCGTTTTGCCTACTTTTAGTTTGCTTCTACCTTTTGGTTTGCATCTATGGTGAATGATAAGAACAGAGGCTACTGATCTCCTGGGTTTTCGATTCTTACTTGTTGGTTTGGTTTTGATTGCTTGAACGAGTCAATGATGCAAGGGTTCTGTAGGGACGGCGGACTCTGATCTAGCAACCCTAGAACTCTCTTGAGGCGATGAACTTGATCTACTCAAAGGCACTAGAGTGGTTTGCTATTGCTATTACCTAATGAGAATGGTTGTGCACCGAGAGATTAGGTTCGGTCCAGGAAGATGGTGTTGATTAGGTTCTTGCAGTATTCTTCCTCGCTCTCGCCGATTCGTGCTCCTTGTGGATCTCCCGTTCTTGCTTGGTTCGGTTCTTTCTTGGGGACCTCCTTGCTCGCTCGTCTTGTGGACCTCCTCCTCAGCTTCTTGCTTGGCTTGAGGATCTCCGCTCGCTCCTTGCTTCGTGATCTCCGGAACTCTCTCTAACTGGGAGTGGAAAGTGTTGGTGCGCCCGTTCGAGAATCGAGGGAAGGAACGCATGCTTTGCTTGCTTGTTTATGAAGGAGGAAAGGACGGGTGGCCGTGCAGGCTCATCCGCCTTTGCCACGAGTCTTTGCCGGGTGCCGATTAATTTGAGAAGGCGGCGGTCTTCTTTGGCTGTAGCTAGCCAGGGGATGCATTTGGGCGCCGTTGTGAGTGGTGCTAGGCGAGCGAAGGCATGGAATGGTCCAGTTACCTGTACCTCTTACGGCTCTTTCTTAAAGGTTACTGCAGGGGATGGCTATTATTTGGGTTTCTAAATACTGCGGACACCCGCAGTCCGAACAGGTAAGTCGTGGTTGCCGGATGATGATACCCGATCTAGCGAGAGGTGCCAACTCAGTCCCAACGGGTCCGGTATCTCGGTGATCAATACCTCGCCTGCGGGTCTGACGGCAATCCCCTTCTATCTCTATTCGTTCTACTCGCATTTTTAAATCTTTTCGCAAACAATTACGCTAACTATTGCTCTAGTTGCTCATTACTACTGTTGTTTGCTTAGTTAATTTTCTAGGTTATTACATAAATCAATGAACTTCTGTGTTTGTCCTTGGTGGTTTAAGCCTTGTGATTTGATACATGGCTTCCACGGAACTGTTATTTTTTCACAACAAACCAATTTTCTGCCTTTCCCAAGGCTGATCCAACTTCATTTTGAAATACAAAACAGGTACCTTCCTACGAGATGCTTGGTGTTCCAAAGCATGAGGAAGAAGTACCAGTACCACCTCCTCCACAACACCCCCTTTCTCCCATGGGTGAAGCTTGTTCTAGGATGGACCTGACGGCGATCCATCAGATTCTAGTAGCGACACATTACAGAGATGATGAAGGGACTAATGAGGTAAATATCAGAGCATTTTGGTTCCTTTCTGCAGGGTGTCATCTGAGAAATTGATCTATTTGCCCATCTCCCTTTTACAGCTATCATTTCAGGAATGGACACAGCAGATGAGGGACATGTTGGAGGCCAGGAAACGTGGGGACTTTGCTTTTCGTGATAAAGATTTTAAGGCAGCCATAGAATGTTATACACAGGTGTGCACGTAGTTTATCAGGAGCCTTCTGATGTTCCAGAAAACTGGTTAGAATGAACCTACTTCACTCGTTTACCTCCCTTCGTATTGCAGTTTGTTGACGTGGGGACAATGGTGTCACCAACAGTATATGCTAGACGGAGCTTGTGCCACCTCATGTGTGACCAACCTGATGCTGCCCTCCGGGATGCGATGCAAGCGCAATGCGTATACCCTGATTGGTCAACTGCATTCTATATGCAAGCTGTTTCACTTTCAAAGTTAAATATGCAGAGTGATGCTATGGACATGTTGAATGAAGCTTCACAGCTAGAAGAGAAGAGGCAAAAGAACACAAAAGGTCCATGAAAGAGTGTTCTTGGTTCTGGTAAAGATGCGTCAGTTCAGTCTCTTTTGCAGCTCAAATGTTTATGTGGAGACGGTGCTATTCTCTCCTTACGAAAAATTGTGATACATTCGAGGTTCAAGAGTTCGGGACCTGACGGGGGGAAGGTGCTGTAGAGTCCTGTGATTGTAACTATTTGGTTTGGCGATGCATTTTTTGGGCCCATGTAAATGTAACATTAAAAAAAAATGAAACGGGCACGATGCAAGGGAATTTATTTCTGGTGGATATATAAGAGCTTGCTTGTTGTGAATCAGGCGCAGAGTTGATCTTGTAGCCTGGAGCTAACAAGCCATGGGTTGCTTCTTGCTTGTACAGAAACGGGGGTACTATTGTACAGATTTGAGTTTATCTCTGCTCTTTCTAGGATTCAGTACATGTAAAGTACAAGAACAAGGTCATATGTCTCACTCATAGGAAATCTTCGTTGCCTGGGTTTCATCTGAATATCGTGCATACAATGCTCTGGCTATTGAAAGTGTTAATCTTAGAGGACTTTTACGGTGAATTATATTTGTAGTATAAAATATGTAGTAGAAATTACATCTAACTGTTGATTACCAGGTGTAGTATATGTAAACTCTAGTTAATCTGATCTATTGGATCGAAAAAAAGAACTACTCATATTCAATTTACTGTACCGTAAAAGAGCTCTAATCTTATGGATTTTCTGCTAAGGAGGTCTTGTTTGTTTGTTACGACTAGTAGTGGCCTGTGCACTTGTGCAGACGTCATCTTTATGGTATGCCAACTGTTATGGCTTATTGACCATAATTTGTATCCACCAAATTAAAGGAAGGTTGTTTAGATATGCCTTGATTCATGTAGGTAGGTCTTAGTAATTCAATAGGACTCGAATAACATCGGACGGTTATGGCTTGTTGACCATGATTAGGTCAACCGAATTAAGGGACGAATATATTCCTTTTTTCTGGTGAGAATTATATTTCTCTTTTATGTTAGCAGTTGTAAACGATATGTTATCAAATTTTAATATATAACTAGCAAGGTGACCTGTGCATTTGCACGAGCATAATCTTTAAAACATGTTTAAATGACTTGACAATGCATATGTGATTTTGCTTTTTGAAAAATAGATAGTGGCAGAACTTCATTTGTCATATTTTAATATTATGTATTATGAGAGAGAAAATACCCACTTTATTTCCCATACTTATCATCTGTGATCAAAACTTTCTTCCATAAATACTTGCATAGCAAAACAATAAACATAGCATAATATAACATTTTCTATTCTATATCATCACCATCTCTTCCATTCACTATTGCAATGCTTGTCTATACTATATGCTCATAATACGTATCACATAGTTTATAACGGTATAAACGAGTGAACACCTATCGATGTCTCATCCTCTCAATCCCTCCATCCCATGGAGGTCCACCAAATAAAATGTAAGAATATTTACTTTATTGTGAGAATTTTTAGTATATTCTCTTTTTCTAAGCGATTGTAAATCATCACGTTTATTATATACCCCCTCCGTTTCACAATGGTTGTAGTTCTAAGCCACATGTCAATGAGACATGATATGGCAAATCATCAAGTGCACATCAACTTTGTGGCAAATAATCAAATCTCCATTATATCCTAGGTCCGTTAGATGGATCTAAGCCACATGTCAATGAGACATGACGTGGCAAATCATCAATGTACATCAACTTTGTTGCAAATAATCGAATCTCCCTTGTATCCTAGGTCCGTTTGATGGATGATTAGCTGTTTTTCTTTAAATAGTATCTAATTGCTGCTATATTTCAACTTAGTTAGTGTCCATCAAATTAAATGCTAGATGTTGTGTGCGTGTTTTTTTAGAATCTCTAGTGTATTTTTCTTCTTCTTCTTTTCTTAGCAGTTCTAGAAAAACATGTCATGAGCTATAATAGATAGCTTATTATGCAATTATCGAGGCATCAGACTACACGTCTCCTACATCCGAAGTGGGTGTTTAGGCCCTGTTTGGCAGAGCTCTAGATCTCAGCTCCACTTCAGAGCTGAAACTTGTAGACTGAAATAAAGTGACTTAAATTTATAATTTTATTCGAAAATGTAAACAAGATGACATATCTAAATACTCTTAGGCCCTGTTTGGCAGAGCTCCAGATCCCAGCTCCACCTCAGAGCTGAAACTTGTAGACTGAAATAAAGTGACTTAAGTTTATAATTTTATTTCAAAATGTAAACAAGATGACCCACCTAAACACTCTTAATATACCCACAGCTCCAGCTCCACGAATTTAATGAAGCTAGGAATACTTATACCAACTCCAAGAATTTGGTGGAGCTGGAGCTCTGCTATACCAACAGCTCTAGTTCCATGAATCTGATGAAACTAGACACCAACTCCACGAATCTGATGAAGATAGACACCAACTCCACGAATTTAATGGAGCTGCGTTTGGTAGCGCTCCTGCTCATAAATTCTTGATATGAGAAGTTGAAGCTCAGGCAAACACCGCAATTCTGAGTTTTGGAGAATCAGGATCGCGGAAGGAGCAGAGCAGACTTGCAATGCAAATCGCAGAGCGAAGTTGGGGTCGCTCCGAGCAAGAATCCCGTATCATTTCTTGGCTCGACCCATCGCTCCTCTATCTCACCCGCATGGAGTCCCCGAACCCTAGGTTCCGCGGGGTAAAAGTTCCCATCACCGACTACTCGAATCCCCATCACAGGCAGCCCGGAGTCCCTTACTACCCGCCCAGAATCCCTACCTGCACCACGAGTACTTCGGTGGGTTCCAGGACCCGATCGGGCGGGCCATGGCGCGGCCAGGGGAGAGGTGGTCCGAGGTGCTGATGCCGATGCGGCGCACCGAGGAGGTGGTGATCGTGGAGAAGATTCGCTGGGAGCAGATTAGGAGTGGGGTTGACCCCAGCGAGTAGGTGCGTGGTGGTGATGAGGTGATGCAGCAGCAGGAGCAGGAGGAGGAGGCGCAGGGCATGGAGGTGAAGGGAAGAGACTCCAGAGAGACTGAGAACACGAGCGTGACTGAGGTTTGCTTCCTATCGATGAGTGTTACTGTCTACATGTTCTGACTTGATTGTGCTTGCTTTCTATGGTGCATTGCTTGCGCTTACATAGAATTGGAGGAATTTGAGTTGTGATAATGCTAGATATGCATGGTGTATGTAGTTACGACTCACTTTGAGGGCATACAAGCTATGATTGAGCATACCACGGTGATCCTTGAAGGATTGGTCTTACTTTCTAGTCTACACTGTTTATAATATGTAGATACGGAAGATAGTTTTGCCTTGCAGTATACTACCATATGAAGTATTTGAATGTTGAAAATTAGTCCTTTAGAGGTACAATTGTATGCATCAAATTGAGTAAATGGTCAGCCTGAAAATTCATTTATTTTCTGGCAGAGCTGCTTTACAGTTTCCTTGTTGTAGAATTGGGATTGCAAATATCCCACAAGAACCCCTTCGTGGGCTATGTTTGTGCTAGGGTGTTTTCACTGTTCAGATGGAGGAGAGTCTGTATTATTTATTTTTTTTATGTGAAATTCAGTCTTTGTAAGGCACCGTGACAGTGCTGGTTAGAAAGCTCTAACTTTATGCATATCTTACTCATTTAGTTTTTGACATAGCTGCATTACAGTTTCCTTGGTGTATAATTGCAGATATCCCACAAGATATGTGCTAGGATATGTTTACTATTCAGATGGAGCATGGAGTATATATTATTCGTTTTTTATGTGAACTTCAGTTTTCATATGGCACCGTGAAAGTGATCATTACAAAGCTCTAACTTTATATATGTCAGACTCATTCTAAGAAACTAAAATTACCAGCTTTTTCCTGGAAGATTTATGTACACAAGTTTTATTTAGCCTCTATGGCTGTAGATCTGATCAGACTTAAAAATCCTTTTATCGTTAAATCTGCAATGTTTAAGTTCTCTGCCGAGCTCTGTCTGAAAGAAATAGGTACTTCGTACATTGCTCCTACATGTAAGTGGTGACCGGTGAGGAACACAAAAGATGATAGCACAAAATGATGAGATGATCTCTGCTCATTGGATCGGTTCTTAATTTGAAACAGAGTCGCAATGGTTCAGTTGTGTACATGGGTGGTCTGGAGAAACACCAATCTAGTTCAGTAGGGCACCATATGTAAGACTTACCAATCTACTTGGTATGTGAAGCTTATCTTTGAGCTATTGCCCCTTCCAGTTTGCACTTATGATATTTTCTGTTTCTTATTTGACTGACTGGAAAGAAAATTGGATTGATCAAAACTATTTCCGATTGTGAATCATCCGTAGTACTACTGGAACAAAGTATTGTGAACGTCTGTTCTCGTGGTTTTAGTTACTTCTTGAAGAAAGCACGCTTTATCACAGCAGAAAGTTCACTTGCTTGCTGTCCCTGAATTCATACAAAGATACTGATCCGAACCCCAACAATGCTGGAGCTTCCCCTGCAAGGGCTTTCAAGCAAACATTATCTGCAGGAGCTATTCTGAAGAGGATTAGTTCAAAATACTCTGCAGTTTAAGTAGCAGTATCAGTTAATTAGTGCATCAGATTTGTTGTTCATGTTTAAAACTTATTAGTGCAAGCAGCGTGTACATATATGTATCGCTTTAGCTGTATGAGTCTACTAATCAGGGCAGAACGGTTCCTGGAAACTTTATACGACGGTTTCTACCAATAATTGAAAAACAGTGAGTGCTTTTTTAAAAGAATTTTTTTAAGTGAATCCATTAATGAATATGCCAGATGGTCCATGAAGGTGCCCTAGCAAACACATAGCCTCTGATTTAAGTTGGATTCATATGTATAGCGCTAATCTGTACATGTTGATTGCTATTTCTTGCTAATTGCATGAACTGATTCCATGTTCTCTTGCTATCTTTATCTGCAGACTGCCAAGTTTATTCAATATTGGCAATTGATTTGAAGTAGCCATTTTAGACGGAATAAGTTGGTGTTTTTTTGTATTTGTTCTAAAACAACTGATGTGCCCATCCTGTTAGCATGGATCTCTGGTTCAAAGATGTGTAATTTTGGATGTTCGGAGATGCAGAGATGTGTAAATTTGTGTATAATGTGTAAATCTTCATAGATGTATGCTACACGTTCATAAACTAGCTGCATATTTTAACTTGTTGCTTGATAGATTGTTGATGAACAATTGTTCTTCTTCTTGTACATGATTTATATTTGTATGCATCACGTTCAAATACTCTTGATCCCAAGAAATTTGTTGAGAAATTTCACAGATTTTTGTATAAATAGAAAGCAGTACGATTTCTTGAAGTTATAAAATAATAAAATAAGGGGCAGTATGTTTTTTTTTTTTTTTTGCCTCCAATCCACTCTTTCAGGGTCTTTGGAGCCAACCTTTAGCCAAACGCTTCTATCGACAAGCTCCAGATTCTCAAATGAGCGGATTCTTGTAGAATCAAGAGCAGAAGCTAAAAAAATCGGAATCTGGAGATCTACCAAACAGACCCTCACACTACTACAAATTATAATATCACAGACGGTTCAGAACCGTCATCACAGATGATTTTTCAAATCGTCTGTAACCATATGTCGGTGATATAACGGAATATCATAGACGGTTTTGGACACCGTTTGTGACATACAATATCACATACGGTTCTGGTTAGAAACTATCTGTGATAGTATAACATTACAGACAATTTCTAAATAAAACCATAGAACTGTCTGTGATATTGTATGTTACAGACGGTTTATATTTAGAATCGTCTGTGATCCCCCTTTTTTCCTACATCTTCAGCAGAACTATCATCATTCGTATCTGTTGATCAAAATTTTCTTCTGCTTAGATATTTTTACAACGATATTTACAAGGTACAATCAATTATATATTTTATAATTGAATATCTAAACATCATAGATGTATTGAGACAACAGCTTGTCCGATCAAGATCGAACATTTGTAGCATTTTCATCTCTTTTTTATTATAATATTGATGGTTTCTAAGGCAAAATTCATTTCATTTCATAGTTAGTCCTGAACGATGCATGCTCTAATTTATTGCTTCCACTTCATCCTCATCCCCGAACGAGAATACCATAAGCATCCTATTTTCACTCTGGTTTTGTGCGAAAACAGGATTATACTGATGGTTCTCTATTTCATCAAATATAGAGTTGATTAAGCCATCGGATATACGATGATTTAATCAACTACATATTTCATGAAATAGAGAGCCATCAATATAAATCCTGTTTTCTGCACAAAAGAAGAGTGAAAATATACTACCTATGGTATCCTCATTCAGGGATGAGGATAAAGCGAAAGCGACAAATCAGAGTATGCCAACTTTTAGGATGAACTATAGAATGAAATGGATTTTACCTCAGAATTCATCAATATTATAATAAGAAAAAATATGAAAGTGCTACAAAACTTTATATTTTAAGATAATCCTGATCAAACAAGCTGTTTACTCGATGCATCTAGGATGTTTAGATATTCAATTACAAAATATATAACTGGTTGTGCCTTGCAAATGTCGTTGTAGAAATATCTTAGCAAAACAAAATTTCAAGCAACAAATACTAATGATAGAAGTTCTGTTGAAGGGTGTAGAAAAAATATTTGGTTCCAACAAACAAGACACTATTAAATTATTGCATTCAAGATGAGCAAATATTAAGTACAATGTTAAGTGACAATACATTGATAAAATATGATACTATAAATATCAACAAGCATACATCGAGAAACTATATTATTTCATAGTACAAGACAAGAAGACCTTAGGGCTTTTTCATATCTGCCATTATATGTGCCATAGCTTTCACAACAGAGGCTTTTCGGTTCTCTCTGAAGTTCTACGACACCAATCTAGTGCTCATTTGTTTGACACCAATCTATAATGAAGCTTCTAATATTGGACTTTCTGTAGTACTGTTAGCTCTACTTCTATGTTACATAAGATCAGTTTTTTTTCCTAAAAAATATAAGATGATTTTTTTCTCAAGCATTTTGTTT
The DNA here is from genome assembly GCA_036346355.1 of Rhipidocladum racemiflorum. Taxonomy (NCBI): domain Eukaryota; kingdom Viridiplantae; phylum Streptophyta; class Magnoliopsida; order Poales; family Poaceae; genus Rhipidocladum; species Rhipidocladum racemiflorum. Next base: position 83,694,291 of record CM070573.1, on the reverse strand, counting down.
TTTACTAAGCACATGACAATTACTCCCTCCTATCACGAAAATAAGTTGTTTTGTGTTACGTGCAATTAAATATTATAAACTTTGATTATTAATACTATTTTTAGTATTTAAATTGCATGCATGAAAATAATATGTGTTGATTTGTCTTGTAAAAACTTCTATAATATTATAGTTTTATTAGGTTTTATAAATATATCACGAAAGAAAGAAATCTTTGAAGACTATCGTGGTACTTGCTGTGATCGGAGTTTGTCCTAGAAAACAGAACAGTTCTCTAAGTTAATTTATTGCAAGCTTGAAACTGTCATCTCAAACATCGCATTACAAAAATGAACAAAAAAAAAACCCCCCAAAAGATCGATATCTAGGCACTACTAATATGCACAATCGAATTCACAGCTAGCCATCTACTCCTCTTCTTGATCGGGTTTGCATGATGTCTCCTGCACAACTTAATTGCACCTGGAGATCGTGACCAGTTTGGACTGGCTCCTGTGTCCTGCCATTTCTGCCCCGACCCCCTTAATAGTAGAGCAGATGGGCGTAAGGAGACAAGCAATGCTGGTCCTGCCACGGGCTTCGCAGCTGCGTCAGGAGCGGGTCCTGCAGCCAGTCGAAGACGCCGTGGTGCGCCGGGAGCTGCAGGCTGGGCAGGTCCAGGGCTCCATGGCTCACCGCCGCGAGCTGCAGGCTCGCCGCTTGCGGCAGAGACGCCGTGGACGCCACCGTGACCGTGACGTCCGCTTCCTTCTTGGCTTCCTTGGGCGGCGCGTTCTTGCCGCTGCCCGATGTCGCCGAAGACGACGACGAGGGGATCAGGAAGCTGTCCTGGACGTCGTCAGACGTCGACAAGTAGTCGTCGCCGGCGGAGGCGGCCCGGACCAGGGACGCTCTGGCCGCGTAGTCCTCGTTGCTGGATCTCTGCAACTCTTCCATCGCAGATGCTCTCTGTTCCAGCTCTTTCAGCGGAGTGGCCTTCCGGTAAATCTTGCACAGCACCATGTCCTCCTGCAGCCGCACAAAATTGCAAGCGTGAGACGCCGTAGATATAGATATTCACATGGCATGCACAAAGGTTAACGATGCTTCCACTTCTTAAGAGTAAATTTACATGCAGCTTGGCAAAACGTAAAAGGAAAGCCGGTCAACTCATCAGTCAACCTTGTCAATTCTAAATTTCTAATGCCTCGTGCGCTTTCATGGAGCGTCTGCATCATTGATACTGCAAGTCTACCGCTACCTCCCCCAGTAAATGTTTAGGGAGCACACCAATTTCACACCAAACAGTCAAATAAATGAACATTCAATGCTAGTACTGGTACAAACGATCGTTCCATTAAATGATAAATAACAAAATTTCATGTTAAATTAAATAAATTTCCAAAAATCGATAATAACTTGTTAGGAGTGTATAGACATCTTTCGGATGTTTTTGTCTTAAATAACATCCAAATTTTAGACCATACGATTAAAAATCCAACCATTATATTAAATCATAGAATCGGATGTGATCGATACTCCCGAATCTTAACAATGATCCAATATCCTCAGATTTGGATGTTTTCAACAAACAAAACAAAACAACAAGATGATATTTATCAAATCCCTAACTTGTTAAGTTTAATAGCCGGTCCTACCCATAATTAGTCAGGTACAACAATACACAACGACAAATCGACTCTGCGATCGATTGCCAGGGTTCTTGTTACCTTGAGAGGCGCTGGTGCGGCTCGGCCGGTGCCGTCGTCGGGCAGGCGGTACTCGTTCATGACCCAGTCCGTCTTGGTGCCGCGCGGCGCGCGCCCCTGGTAGAAGACGAGCGTCTTCTTGAGCCCGATCACCCGCTTCGGGTCGCCCGAGCTCCGGATCGCCCTGTCCGACCCCGTCGCCTTCCAGAACCCCCGCTCCGTCGTCCGGTTCGGCCGCCCGCCGCTGCCGGCCTTCCGGTCCCGCGGCACGAAGAAGTACCACTCCCTCTCCCCGATCTTCGCCATCCCTGCGCATTCACATACTCACATCTCATCCTCTGGCTGGCTCGATCGATCGAACACATACTCTACGACGTCACGTCACTGCCTCCGCTCTAGCTTGCTCAGCTCTTGCGTGTGTACTACGTACCGGGAAGCTCCCAGGGGTCGTGGCGGTAGACGTTGAGCGTGCCGATGATGTCGTAGTGGAGCTTCTTGCCGAGGACGACGCGGGAGAGGTAGAAGTCGAGGAGCTCCTCCTCCGTGGGGTGGAAACGGAAGCCAGGGAGATCCTGCTCGACCTCCATGGACGCCGCCACAGCCGCTGCCATTGCTGCCGCTCTGCCCCAACCGATCGCCTCCGCAGTTTGCCGCTCGCTCTGCTAGTCGTCTTGCCTTGCAGGTTTCGTTCTGCTGGATGAGGAGGTGGTGTATGTACGAGTAGCTTATATAGACAGGGATCGATGGTATTGCGAACTCACGCGGTTTCCTGGAGAAAAGCGGTCGCAGCTTCTCACCACTGGCGAAAACGACAGGTTAGCAGCTCAGTGCGATTGGATTGGGCGGCTTAACGCTGAGTTAATCACTGTATTTTGGAGACCCTTTTTTTTAATTATTTAGGGTGTGTATTTGGAGACTTGTGAAGTCTCACGAATTGACTCTCTTTCCTCGTCTGAAAAAATGAGCTTTTTTTTTTGGCCGTGTTCAAGTATTTATCAGCTAGCTACTCTCCAATTTGGAACACCTACTGGTAGATGGTTCTGCTCTACTTGGGTAAGAGTTTTAGCACATTTTTAATCTGAGAAGGATGTATATTTTTAAGAGATTGAAGTGCAGTCATTTCTGTAGGCATTTCTCTATGGCCTTTTAATTTTAATTTACTACTGGTGGATTTTTGCACGTTTTCCTTCCGTCTGCTTTCCTTTTGCCACCCATGAGACTATGAGAGGGTGTTCGCGCCAAAAACGTGAAGGGGGTTTTAGGCCTCGAACACACAAGACAAACACCGGGTTTGCAGAGCGTGCCAGTCGATTTGACCTGAAATCGACAAGGAAGAATTTGTAATTTGACCGAAGCCGATAAACAAGGATCTATCGGCTTTTAGCTGAATCGGCAGAACCGAATTAGAGATAACTAGATCAACCGGATTCTACGCTTGATCCGGATGAGTAAAAATCGGCCGGGAAGGCGTCTTAACAAAGCGAAGCAAATCAAACCTGGGGTGAAATCGGCTAAAATCAACAACAATCGGCGATCTTGCCAACTATGTTGATTCCGTCGACTTCTGAGAGATCTATGAGGCTAAAACAATGTAAAAGAAAAGCTTGTAAAAGTAGGGTGTGTTGTTGGATTTGATTGTGTCCACGTTGTGCTTGGCGCCCTCCTCCTTTTATAACACGCCCTGACCATCCGAGTTGTGTATGGATCACGGTGCTTTTATCCAGATGTCGACCTTTTATCTGATTCCTTCCCTTTTAGAAAGCGGTTTCCTTCTCACGATTTGTTTCACAGATTTCTTTTCCACATCTCCTCTGTCTTAGACCGATTCCAACATCAATTTTGGTGCAAACATATACCCCATTTTGAAAGGTAACTTGTTATCTTTCAAAAATCCTCAAATCTTTTAAAACCATTGATCGACAGCCGTTTAGGATTCATCTCGGTAACTTCCCCATTAATAAGCGCCCGCAATGTCCTCGGTGCGTTTTTAATGCAACGCTCACTTTGCCGCCTTCTTTCATCGTGGTATAAATATGGGGTCCACACGGTCATTTTCAGCTTTCAAGCTCTCGGATCGAGCACCATCGGCTCTTGTCATCCTCTCTTTGTTCTTCAGAATCGGTGACATGGACCCTTCACGAGTCGTATTCATCCCATTCTCAAAGTTCCAATCAATTCTACTTAGGACCGATAGGTAGTATGTACAGACACTGATCATCAATACCGAGATCCCTAGACTCCCTCATCAATTCTGCTGGTACAATGTTTCTGAGTGGGGAAAAGTTTTAGGGCATGGCCCACTAGCCTAAAAGGATGGAGATCTTGGTTTATTAGGGTATCGGCTCAAAGAGGTAGAATGGAGAGGATGGGTATAGCCAAAGTCTCTATCTTTGAGTCTAAGCCGACCACTGAAGCCAATGAACCTTTGGTAGGCTGCGGCATGTTATTTTTTGGTCGGATTCTTTCAACGCCTTTTTATTCCCGTCCGCCCAATCGGCCCCTACTCTGCTAGATGTGGCCCAATTGTCTTGCCTTAGGCCAGGACGGGGGACCCGATTATCGCTTTCGGAAAACCTTCTTTCAAATTAATCCGCAAAAAGGCGAAGGTTGGCATAGATACATCCAAAATAACAATAGGGTCCTGGTCAAGATGTCAATTTGAAGAAACCCGTCGCTTTTCTCAATCTTTGGTTAGACCGATATCTTTTACGTGGTGCTTATGGCCCTACCCAAACTTTTCAGTTAAGTAGCTTTAAGCGTCTGCTGAGGGTCATCGGGCTTTCCTTGGCAAGATGTTCCTCGGGGCAGTATTTCAAATGATGTACGTAATTAAGTAGCCGACTCTTTTAGTTTTTTACCAAACATGTCGTTGGTAATATAGGAGGTCCTCTTTGGTTCGTCCAAACATGGCTTCATTGTATGTTTAGCCGATCTATTTTATCCGAACCCTGCAGTAGCTCAACTTTCCCTCGGAGGATTACCCAGAGCATGTCATTCCACGATGTAGAAACTAGCCGATCCCATGGCGAGAGGTTTATCATGTCTTAGGAGAGCTAAAAATGGACTCGATGGCTTGCACAAATACCTCGCTTCTTCCTTTCCTTAGATAGGGCTTCCTTCCTTAACAAGACTTTTCGATATCTTGGATGTAGCCGATTGCCCACACCCAACATTCCTTCACCTTGATTCTGATAGTTCCTCGATGCCCCAATCTACCTAGATTTGTACAAAATCATCCTCACTCCTTGCATCTTTCATGTCGGCTTGAATACATGACCTAACATTTGATCTTCACGAGTTTTACCACCCTTCGGTTTACGCTCGTCAATTAGGCTTGGGCAAACCATTCCATCTTTCCCCTACTATCTTTGTGGAGCCGGGCAGGTGACCAGCAGTCGCCGGAGGTCATCCTTGAAGTAGCCGATGGTTTGCAAATCCTCTCAACGCCACATTTTGTTCTTAATTCCCGTCGGTCGGCCGCGTTCTCATGATGGTGGACTAGAATATCGAAGCCATACTAATGGACAGGACTCACGGCTATAATTCACTTATTCCTTCCCGACTTTCATGAGCCGGTAGTTTCGGGTCCGGCCACAAGCTTCGAGGTTATAGCGACTCTTGATGGCGTAGAGAGTCTGGGTGTTTTATATCCCTCTGCTTTTACACTTCTTTGTGGCTTTTATTTAGAATGCCTTTGATCTTTCAGGTCGGTCACGCGTCTTTGGTGAGCCATCAGCCGATCCCATGTTTTACACCCGATGTGGCGAGCCAGCGACGTCCGAGGTCAATCTGTTGGCACCACTTGGGTATGCCGAAACTTGGATATTCAAGCTCCCTCTTTAACGGACTTAGCTGCCAGTGCTCCAAGTAAGTCTTTTGCATATCGGCTAACATGCCCCTTGCTTTGACAATTGCTAACTCGAAAACAACTGCGAGAGGAGGAAGAAGTCGGCCGGGCGCCCTGCACTGAGGCGGCAACTCGATGGCTCTCGAGCACTCGCCATCTTTGATGTAAGTTTTATTCTTTATTCTTTGCTCAATATCATTTTTCATATTGCTGATTTTATTCTCTTGAATCCCTAGCAATCTCAAAAGTCGGTTCAAGTGGCGGGAGTTATAAGCCGATTTCCAAGGTGCTACATCGGCTATCCCTCCACTCCGCTCCATTGCCGGCCATATCGCAGACTATCGAGATCTCCGATCCACGACCCAGGCGCTATCAGCGGTCCGGCGACTTGCTGCAGGCTTCACTCTGGGCGAGCTCGGCGATCGGAAGTGCTAGCCACCGATGACTACCCACCGACATCCAGCATGATAATAGCGCCCGGCGCCGGTGCCGTCTACGGCGGTGGGTATGCGAGGCGACTCAATGCGTCTCCTGGGGCCGATGATGCAGCCAGGAGGCAGCTCTTCTCCGCCAACACTCACCCTTGAGAGCAGCTATGGCGGCCATGCAAGCCGACCTTCCCCTGCGGCCATGAATGCTTTGCTAGAAAGTGTGCCATCACGGATGATCGTCGGCTGGAGCGTAGAATCGACCAAAACCAGGACTTGAGCAGAGGAAGGCCCAGCAAGCGACCAAGAGATTCGACAAACTTATAGCAGATGCTAAATCTCGAAAAGGGTGCTTTTGACCAGGGTCTTTGCTATCTTTGAAATCGGCCAAAGCTAAGGCCAGGCTGAGTCATCAGAAAAAACTTGAAGAAACAGTGGCCTTGGTTACAAGAGAACTTGCGATTGCCAAATCGGCATTGCAGATGCGACATCTTTACTAAGCGTCTCGAGGCAAAAATTGGCGAAGTTTTGCCAAAGTTAAGAACCAATCGGCCAAGATAGTCCCGATCCGGGTGATGCGTGCTGATCAACAATTGATAGACGGCGCGTTCAAGCTACCATCGGAAGAGCGGCAGCACTATCGGCTTTGGGAGCCCATTTGCAGGGTCGGGTCTACACTAGTCTTTAACTTACCGATTAGTTGTGGCCAACCTCGTAATATTGCTTTAAACTTGAGATGCCTTTTGAAATCTTGCTTGATCGGTGTGCATCCGATTTTGTAAACTTTTAATCTGTGGATGGATGTTTCAAACCAGGACTTGGTCGGCTATGACCAATTTTATATGCATGTGCTTGTCATTGATCCCGATGCCTTCACCTCTATAGTTAGGACCCGACCCGGATGCTTGGGTGATATGCCTTCGTGATACTTTCCATTGATTGCTTTAGGTAGAATGAACCCTTCTAATGATTCCGGTATATATGAATTTCCGTCAACCGGCGATTGATCTTATAAGGTCCTTCCCATGTCGGAGACCATTTGCGAATCGATTATCCCTAGACCCAATCGGCAACACGGTTTTCCATACTAAATCGGCTTGAATGACTTAACAATCACTTTTTGTTATGCGACACTGGCAAGCAATCTCTTTGTTCTTTTGCTTCGATCTAGCGTGACTAGCCTTGGAGTTCAGCCAAATCATCTAGATTGTCGGCCAAAGATCGCTGTTTGTATTCATCGGTGATACCTTATCTTGCTCGTGTAGCCTTATTGGTAGCCGATGTTGATTTCAGCGGGCAAAGCGGCTTCTTGTCGTATACCAAGCCCTAAAGGGTGACAATTTAGTTGTTCAGTGATAAGATAGCCTATAAGCCATAAAGCTCTGATAGCGTTGAATGCCATCTCCTTGGCTTTTCCTCAATTTTTCTTTTATCGGCTTTATCAATGTTTTGTTCGACGATTCGGCTTTGTCCGTTGCTTTGAGCATAGTAAGGGGAGGAGTTGAGTAATTTTATCCCAAGACTTTATGCATACCCTTTGATCTCATTGGACATTTAATCAGTACCCTGATGAGTAGTGATTGTCTGTGTAATCCCAAACCGATGGTCGATGTGTTCGTTTTCATAGTAGTTTAGTTCTTTACCAAGTAACCTTCTTGAGTAGCACAGCTCAACCCATTTTGAGAAATAATCGTGGTACGCAGGATGAATTTATGTCTCTTTCTTTGGATGGCCGGAAATATCGGCGATTATGTCTATACCCCATCCTCTAAGCGGCCATGGCTTGGCGATCGGATGTAAAGCGATCTTTGGTCTTATTGTATGTTACCAAACTTTTGACACGTTTGGCATCCTCTATAATATTTGAAGCAATCTTCTAACATCGTCGGCCAAAAATATCACTCTGCGTCAATTACCCATTTCATCTTACGAGCCGATTGATGTGACCCACAAATGCCTTCATGAACTTCACCCATTGCCACTTTGGATTCCTCGGTTCCCAGACATCTTAATAACAAACCTTCCATAGTCCGAAAGTATAATACGATCTTCTAGTAGAACATATTTGAGTGCTTTGCGCTGACCTTTTGCTCGGTAAACGTTAGCCGATCGACAAATAATCCCTTATCTCTGTTCTCCGTCGCCAGGGTGGACCTGAAGAACCGCCATAAGCGTTTAGCTCGATTGGTCCTTGTCGGCTTTCAATCTTGTACCACGATGCACTTTGTATCGGTTTGCTTTATCATTAGCTTCTCTGAGGATATGTTTTATGGAAAATGTAGTGAATATCTCGATGATCTGGAGGCATTGATGCAAGTCTTGGAGTTAGTGCATCATCATTGCATCGGTATTCTCCTGCGACTTGCCTGTACAATTAACATCGAATCCCGAAAGCTTCAGCGTCTCTCACTCGCGATGCTATCTAACAGTTGTAGACCCCTTAGTAATGCAGATTGCAGCTTGATTATTTGAACATCGGCTATTTAGCGATACATGCGAAATCATACTCACGCTTTCTAGGTGAAACTAATACCACACCGATGCCTTCGCCTTCTTGGCAAGCAGACCCATCAAAATACAGTGCCAAGGAGTTACACTAGTTGTTCCTACTATTGTTTCACTCACGATAAAATCGAAGCCCCATGACTTGTCCTTTCACGATTTAGTCGATTCATAGGATAACTCAAACTCATTAGGCGTATGCCCATTTACCAAGTCGGCCTCGTAAATTGGCTGTGCGCCGATAATATGTATTTTACTATATCGGTTTTGCATATTATAGCGCATTTGGGCGCTTGATATATAATGTCTTAACTTGGTGCAAGCAAAGTACAATAGCGAGCATAATTTTTCTACAAAGGATACCTGGTTTCCGCATTTAGAAGACGTCGCTAAGTAATATATTGCTCGTTCCTTCCTATCGGCTTCTTGTGTTAAAGCTTGCTCCAATCGAATCACCTTCAGATATATATAGTCTAAAAGGTATCACGTGTTTTTGCGGTCAATCTTGGTGGACTCATCGGGATAACCCTTTATGTAAATCGAAGGCCTTTGGTCGATCGGCTTACTTAAACTCTTGGTTATCTTTAATTTTGAGTGGTGTGAAGGCGAATACGTCTGACAAGTTTGAGATAAAGCATCTTAAGTAATTGATTTTCCCAATCAACACACGCAACTCCTTTTACTTGGTCGGCGGTTTAGTATCGGCTATAGCTTTCACTTTGGTTGGGTTTACTTCAATCCCTCCTTCATGCACCGTAAACCCAGAAATTGTCAGTAGATACTCGAAAGCACATTTGAGAGGGTTCATTTTTAACCCATGTAACCTTGTGCTTCCGAACATTTTCCTCGAATCGGCTAAATGTTGCCAGTCTTCTTTGGATTTTACCACTCGTCGTCAATGTATATTTCCACGATGTTGCCGATCAAATCATGGAAAATATGGTTCATATGCGTTGATAATAGCTCGGCATTTTTAAACCGAAGGTCATAACTTTCCATTCATATAGCCCTAAAGCCCGGACATCACAAAGCCGTTTTGTGTATATATCGGCTTCGCCATGAATATCGATTGTATCCGGCGTTCCGTCCAAAAGCTTATGATGTTATTCGCAGGCGCGCATCGATAAGCATATCGGCCTATGGGCATTGGGTACTCGTCTTTTAGGCGTAGCTTTGTTCAAATCTCTAAAATCAACACATACCTAAGTTTGCCGTTTTCTTCTTCACAGGGGCGATGTTTGAGACCACTTTCGGTAATGTCGGCAAGGCCGAGATAAATTTCGCCTCTGGCAATCGTCCTACTTCTTCCTTTATAGCGTCATACAACGTAGGGTTAAACCGCCTAGGAATGCTTGTTTGAGCGGCGATATCCAGGTTTTATAGCGCACCGATGTTCAACTAACTGTGGCTTAAACCTGGCATTTCATAATACTCCATGCAAAGCAATCCTTATATTCCTTGAGTATTTCGACCAACTTTGCTTTATATTGGGTTCTAATTTAGCACTTACAAGCGTTGGTCTTTTGCTATCCCTTCCCCAATATCGATCTCTTCAAGCGAATCGCGAAGTAAATCCTAACCCCTTTCTTTCTTCTTCAAAATCATCATACTTCTTAAGTATTCTTCCTGTATAGCTCCTTGCTTTCTCTGTAGTTTAGCTATTGTCTTGGCGCTCCATCTTCTTATCACTTGTCTATCCGATCAAAGCGTATTGGGTTTAACGCCTGATCGGCTTGAATCGATTTCTCAACAGATAAAATGCAATTGTCCAAGGCTTTTCGATATGCATTCGGCCTCTTCGATGTGGCCAATTGGTGTCGAGGGCTAGCCATGGCGATATGAGCGATGTTAGTACGCATTCCTCTTGTATCATCGTTCCATTGCACCGGCTTACGGTGCATAGTTGATGGTATACAACGATTAGCATGGATCGATCCGCCTAAGGAATCGTAATTGCTTTAGCTTCAATTACAAAACGATCGGCAAAGTTTTATTACCGGTATCGATTCGACACCATTCGCCTTTAGCCTCGGTTGGGTCTCCGGTGAAGTCATTTAGCACCATGTTGGTCTTGATTAAGTCTTCGTCGGCTTTTCCCGACTTTAAAGTACTTAACGGCATCAGATTGACCGTTGCCCGCCATCGACCAACATACGGGATATTGGTGGCCATTAATAAATCCTTTAGATACAATGGTTTCAAATGCGATGCATGTCTTGTGGTTTTTCAAACACACAGTCTGGTGCTCAGAGCACTGTTGGCGAACACTTCTTCGCGATTCTTGATTCTGAACTTCGGCGAGTAAAGTGAATACCATGTTTATATCCATTGGTGGCGTATCATCTCGGATCATCGGAGAATGCTGGATTGAACCGATTGATCTGAATCACTATCGGTGCATTCCTTCTTTCTCCACTTCTTTTTCAAAATCGATGTACCGGTCTTAACTTATTAAACGTCAGATCCTCTCACTCTCCTTTTAAACGGCTTCCCTTTCTTCTTGTGTTTTAATCGCTGAAGCCTTCGCGTTGCGACTTGTGAGACCCGGCGGGCACCATCTAGGCACAGGTTCTATCGGCTTTCTTATCTTTCCACTAAATTGCCTATTTCGCTGTCAGATTCCATCCTTCTTGCGTTAGCCAGATAACTCGACTTTGGGAGGATTAACGCTTGTTACGATGTTGACAACCTTTCATAGATCGGCCTTCTCGCTCCTTACTTAGGACGATCGCAGTATCGGTCCCGACAACTTTGTCTTTTACAGTTGGTTTGGCCCGACATGTAGAGTGTTGCATAGGACAAGATAAGCTGATGGTAAGGTCATCCCTCTTTCCCCAAAGAAACCGCCAAAAGGACATTGAGTGTTTCTCTTCCTTCTGTAATCGGCCGATGTGGCACATCCCGCCAACGCTCGTCCCTCTCCTTTGTCACGATCGATGAAAACCCGTGGTGTGGAGGTTATACCTTTGACTTATCCTTTCATATTTCCCGGGAGTTGCGAGAAAAGTCGGCTTTGGTTTGAAATCGGCTCTTCTTGGAGCCTTCTCATTCGATACCATTTGCAGCCTCTAAGTCCCCTCTTGGTTTCACCGTTCTTGAGTTTTGTCCATTTTTATCGGCCTTCTATTTGTATAGAACCGGCGGTGATCTACTATCTCGTCTCGTGATACAATTCCCTTAGTCGGCTTATCCTCTTCCGCAGGCCTCTTTTCTTTTCCGTGAACATTGAACCATGTTGACCTGAAAAGGGCCCATATCTATCTGCATAGCCGACTCTTCCGGCAAACTTTAACTGCCATCGGCGATGGCCGTTGGATCTGTTGTCGAAAAATATTGCAATCGTTAGTGTTATGAGAGAGCGAATGATGCCATTTGCAATACCTTCGTTTTTAATTTCTTCGGCCGATGGTATGATATGCCCTTCAGTAACCTTATGAGTTTTTCTTGTAGTAATAAATCAAATATTTTGTCGATTTTGAAACATCATATGAATACTTGACTTAGCTTTATTCTTTGTCGGCCCCTAAGCGAGAGAGCGACGAGTGGTTTTGGAACCTTTGGCCCACTCGGCTATGTTTACTTCGCTTCGTCGTCGGAGAGTGTCGCCCGAATCGTAATCTACCATGTTTACTTTGGCCTTTTCATTGCCGCGTTTGTCCTAAACCTATCTTTAAACCCTTTGCTCTCTGCATATCGGCTTTCATGTGTCGATCAGCGATGGAGTAGTAGTGGCCTAAGTCGGGAACTCCTGGCACGACAACTTCTCTTTTAATGGAGGGATTAACCCTTGGAATGCTAGGTCGGCCAATTGATCGTCAGCAATGTTACATCAGAGCACCTATTCCATACGCCCGAAATCTCTTGATATAATCGACCGATTCCGTATACATCGACTGAACTAAGATCAGAAATCTGAGCTCCATAGTTCCCGAAAAGAAGTACTCATGGGAATCGGCTTTCTAAATCATTCCATATATGAAGCAAACTCAATTAGGTGGTAGGATTCGTGAACCAAGTGAATGCGTGCCGGATAACGACAAAGGAAACAACCTAATTTTTAACCCATCGGACTGTGCGCCTCCCCACACAGGCCATGAACCGTCCGATATGCTCAATCGCGGTAATAGAATCATCCCACAGAATTTAGCAAAGTCAGTATCCTAAAGTTGTAGAAGTGCGGCATTCGGTCTATGTAATCGAGTACGGCTTCCTAGCCGATCACTCTCCCTCTGGGTTGTAGGACCATTGTTCTCTTAAAACATTGGCAATTTGTTCTCCCCAATTAACATTGTCGGCTTGTGGTGCAAAATTTGGGACATGGCCAATTCTCATTGTTTTGCGCCCTGCCCCAGAGTGCACACTCGGTCTTTGTCCAACTCGCACCTCGGGAGGTCTTGGTGCTGCGTCATAATTGTGATTAAAACCTAATGCATCGGGTATGGGCGCGGAAGGTTCGATGTATGGCACCACCCTATATGGTGCTTGTTTCATGGTTGTGGCCCCTCGTATTGTGGAACCTGTCAATTTCAATCGGTGATAAGCCGATAACCCGATGTTGGGCGCGCTTGATTGATTTGATGCGCCTATCTTGGCTCCATCCGTGTGCCCATGGAAGTGTGTGAACCCATCTTTCTGCATGCTTGGTTTCAAAAGCAGTGAGGTTGAGCGGCATCATGATAGGCGCTTGAGCCGACATGTTTCTTGTGTTGGTGTTGGGTGCTATGGAATATCTGGAGTGCGTAAAGGATGGTTTGTGGTGGGTCTAGCAGGCTTCCAGGCGCAGCTAATTCTTGCGCATAATTGTTTTCACACTATTTTCTATCATCGGCTTTAAAGTAGATACTGGAGTGATTGGTTAATCAATGCGTGATGAGCAGATTGCTCGATCATACTTGATAAATCAGCTTGAGCGTAGTGCGCTATCGACCTACAGGCTTCGGATGTTGACTCGATAGGATTGATGCTTGGGAGTGCAATCTTTCGAGTAACGCCACGGCGTGTTTTCCTGGAAGCATCGTAGCATCATTTCCTCTAGAGCTGCCTTTCGATCTTGATTTCTTTTAGTTGCTCAGGGGTTAAATCGGCCATCTGAGGCGCGATTATATGGCATCGGTGTTGATGTCGGCGGTATCGCGGGCTTGTCGGTTGGCGACATTCTTTTGGGTCCACCGTGTGCCCAAAATATGTTCGCGCCAAAAAGCGTGAAGGGGTTTTAGGCCTCGAACACACAAGACAAACAGGTTTGCGAGCGTGCGGTCGATTTGACACTGAAATCGACAAGGAAGAATTTATGGTGGCCGCCGATAAACAAGGATTCATCGGCTTTGCTAGTCGGCAAGAACCGATTAGGAGATAACTAGATCAACGGTTCTGATTGATCCGGATACAAGAGTAAAAATCGGCCGGGAAGCGTGCGCAACAAACGAAGCAAATCAAACACTGGGTGAAATCGCTAAAATCAACAATCGGCGATGCGCAACTATGTTGATTAAAGTCGACTTACAGAGAGATCTATGAGGCTAAAACAATGTAAAAGAAAAGCTTGTAAAAAGTAGGTGTGTTGTTGGATTTGATTGTGTCCGTTGTGCTTAGCGCCCTCCTCCTTTTATAACACGCTTTGGCCAATCAGAGTTGTGTATGATCACGGTGCTTTTATCGTGTCGCCTTTTATCTGATTTCCTTCCCTTTTAGAAACGGTTTCCTTCTCTGATTTGTTTACCGATTTCTTTTCCACATCTCCTCTGTCTTAGACCGATTCCAACACGCATCGAATTTTGGTGCAAACAGAGGGCAGCATCTGTTGTTGTTCAACAGAATCATCAAAATGAGAAGTAAAATATGTAACTTCTCGTATAACAATGGTTATTTTGAGGGTTGCCCAATTATGAATACCTAGTCGACATAACTAGGCTAATTATACTCTATGGCCTTATTTAAAGGCCGGCCCTCCATATAGATCTCGAGCGAGAATTGATCTCCCAAACAAAGTCTATAGGTTGTAATGTAAATGTTAGTATTATTTTGGTCAGGGTGGTGTATTTAGAAAATTCATGTAGCAAATTATATCATGCAAAATTTTAACATAAAGCCCACACATTTTAGAGTCTCTCTCTCTCTCTCTCTTTAATTCCATAACTCCATAAGCTCCAGCATGACCGTGGGTTCATACACGTAATGTTTGGTTGCCTGGATGAGGTTGTATGGGATATGGCCATCCAACTTGGATAGGATGGAGCCATCCAGGTAGTTGTTTGATTTGGTGGATAAGGATGAGCCAATTTTTTGTTTGGTTGGATGGATGAGGATGGATGGGATGAGCTAGTTGTAATCAAGGTTTCGAATTTTGGTTTGAATTTTTTTGGACAAAATTTAATAAAAATTTGAATTTTGAACAAAATTTGATCATAATTTAAATTTTCTGACAAAATTTGAATTTTTGGATAAAATTTGACCAAAATTTGATATTTTTTTTGACACGTTTTGAATTTTTGACTAAAATTTGCATTTTCAAACATTTTTTACTAAAATTTGAATTTTCAAAACAAAATTTGACCATATTTTGAGCGAAGTTTAATTTTGGCCAAGAAAACTTTGCCAAAATTTGAATTTGATCGTGTACGCCTCTTCGTGCAGCAAACTGGATGAGCACATCCGGCCTTTTTATTTGGATGGCTTTATCCAACATCTTGAGAGAATATTCCCAAAAACTGGATGACCATATCTTATCCATCCACCCATCCAAACAATTGGATAACTCCAAATCCATAGATGACCATATCCCATCCACCCTCATCCACCCAACCAAACGCACCCACAGTTAATGCCAAATATGCACAACCCGAATGTAACAGTACTGTTTATGGTTTAATTAAACGATTCCACATTGTTCAGCCTCTCGAAACCTATGACTGGACTTGATCATATACCATGTCAACATCAATGGAATATTGGACTTGGTATAAGTTCGTTGGATCGAGATGGTGACCGTTTCCAAAATTAAAGATGTCAGTGCCATGTGCATGATTACCAATCTCTTGTTAGCCAACCGCACTGTGTTTTAGCTAAAGAAAAGTTTGATGGAAATTTTGAGTACTCTCTCTGTCTAAGAGAGGGAGAGGTGTTTGATTACTCATGCAATATTATTTTTTGTAAAGGTGTCTAGATATGCAATATACTTCCTTTTTGCTGGCATCCTTTTGTTTACTAGAAGGTGCACTGCACATATTCCGGCTATCTCATATGTATATGTATATGTAAAGCTCATGAACGTCATTTAGAGATGATATGAAAAAATAGAAATATGCTAGAAATTCTCATAAAAATGCAAAACATATGGCCCTTAATTTGTGGACCTTATCTAAGTTAAACTGTAATAGTCATTAGATGTAATTATTTAAATAAAAATATCTAACCATCTATCTAGCGGATCAGAGCTATAACATCATAAATTAAAAGAAAGAGTCCATGCCGGAAAAAAAAATTGGAATAAAAAAATAAAGAAACAGCCATTTGATTTTCATATGAACTCCAAACTAAAAAATGTATATAGCTGAAATTCATAATAAAAATGAGATAAAAATTGCCAGTTGGATTTGTATATGAATTCTAACATCTTTACTATTATAAAGCAACAGTTGGTGGCAGTGGTGAGTTCTACCCACGTCATTAATTGACCTGCGTAATTGCCCTACTTAATTGCCTTGCTTAATTGCCGTACGCAAAAAACGAAGCGTTGCTTTAATTAGCCAGCTTTCGCAAGAAACGAAGCGTTAAAGATAGATGTTTGATATTGTGAAATAATTTTTTTTATTTTTTAATCTTTATTTTTCGTTATCAATTTTGTTTTTCGTAGCAATGCACAGGCATGTAACTAGTAAAACTTATGTTCAAAACTAAATAAAAAATAACAATCAAAATTAACAAATATTCCAAATGAAAATAAAAGGAAATTATCCATTTGATTTTCATACAACTCTAAATTAAAACCCATACATAGATGAAATTCCTAATAAAAATTAGCAGTTAGATTTGTATACAAATTCTAACCTAAAAGATGAAATTAAAAGATAAATTAAATTAACAACAATAGATAACTAAATACTAAAAATAAAAGGAAATGTAGGGATTGTTTTTAAAAGTCCATACTAAGTGGAAAAAATAGAAATGTTGGTTTTATTTAGAATTCAAATTCTAGAAATACGATAATTCAAGAAAAAAATAAAAATGAGGTAAGGAATTTGATTTGTGTGTGTACATATTATCAACCAAAATCTATTATATAATAATAAAAGTCAATAACATGTTTTTTACCATCTCTAAGAAAAAACAGAATAAACTAAAAGTTCTCACAAAAAAAAAAAACATACTGACCCTTTAATTGGTTGATCTTCACGGAATAGAGGGATTAAGATGGTGATATAAGAAGTACTAAAAGAAAGAGGCCTACTATTGCAATAATGAAATAAAGAGGTGATGGTAAAAATGGAAAATATTTTGTTATATATGCTATGTTTACTATTTTTCTATTGGAATATTTGAGGAAGAAAGTTTCGATCACATGTGATAATTATTGGAAAAATAAGTTGAGCATGTTCTCTCTTATAATATATAATATTAAAATATCACAATTAGAGTTATGCAACTATCTATTTTTCAAAAATAAAATCACATATGTATTATCAAATCATTTAAACATGCTTTAAAGATGATGCATACGCAACCGTGCTAGTTCGTGGTAGATACACCATGAGTTATAGGGTCTCTGTCTGGTTCATAGCTTAGCGATGCCTGAGTTTACTAAATATTTTGCCTGATTTGCAGAGTTGAATCAGAGAAAATTGGTCAAACTAGCCTACGGGAGTTGTGGCAACCGAACATCTATGTCGATTGCTGATCTTGTGTCAGCTGTGAGATGCCCCCGTAAGATCAATGGAGTTCATAATTTGTGATGAGTAAGAGCAAGTACAATAGTAAAACTCACTGCAGGCTAATAGTAAACTAAAAGCCAGCTTATATAATAACTGTCTCTAAAAGTTGTCTCTAGATGTTGTGCAATAACTACCTCTTCTCTCTTTGTACATAAATAATTTACCTATGCATCTGTGCAAAGCTGGCTACTAAATAAGAGTCAGCTATCTTCTCTCTCATCGTTTCTCACTCTTCCACATAGACTAATGCTGATATGTACAGGCTAAAAGCCAGCTGACGTGGACTTATTGTACTTGCTCTAAGAGGTGGTGGACAAGTGTAGTTACTACTCCAAATTCCCACCAATGTACGTATATACTAGTACTTTTGGTCTAATTGATTTTGTTCGAAGATAGCACCTAGCCTACGAACTTATGGCCCTGTTTAGAGGCTTTAAGCTAGCTTCAGTTTCTAAAAAATTAGCAAGCCTCCTTAAACAGTTTAATTTTTAAGCGGTTGGTATAATCTAGAAGTTATATATAAAAGCTAAAAGCTGGGTTGGACATGCTTTTGCAGTTTATTGCTGAGGCAAATTAACTTTTTATCAAACGGTTTTTTATAAAAAGCTACAGCTAGGAGTGGGCATTCGGTTTTTTTGTTTTAATCAATTCAGTTTTTTTGGTTTTAAAATAATTCGGTTTTTAGAAACTAGCTACCGAATTTCTCGGACCAAAATGAAAAACCGAACCGAATTAACCGAAATATTTTGGTTTGGTTAATTCGGTTTTTCGGTTAACCAAAATATGAATAAACACCATATACATTAGATTTTATTTTTCTCATGTCGCAACATAGAGCAGAGATAAATCCACACAATATTCATATGTCATCATAGTATAAGCATAGTAGACCATATAAACATACCATACACATGCATAAGATGTTAGAACATAAGATTTTGTTTGATAGTTTTAGGAAAAATATTATAAAAGTAGTATTGTACATGAGCTATTCGGTTATTTTGGATTTTTGAATAAAAAAACCGAACCAAATACTAGAAACTGAATTATAGCAAAATAAAAACCAAACCAAAAACCGTAAACCGAAAAAACTGAAATAATCGGTTAAATCGATTTGGTTCGGTATTTCAGTTTCGGTTTAAAAATTCCTACCCCTAGCTACTCCTTACTTTTTTGCCCAAAAAATTTAAAAATAGCTTTTCAGAAAAACTAGGGCTCCCAAACAGGCCATATGATTTGTGATATCCAGTAGGGATGGCAAAATTACCCGTGGGTTCGGGTATCCGTGGGTACCCGACCCGATGGGTTCGGGTATGGGTTTGCTTTCAGACCCGTGGGTTTCAAATTTCGGGTTCGGGTTCGGGTTCGGGTTCAGTTCTGCACCCGTGGGTACCCATGGGTACCCGAATTAATTAATATAAATTAAAAATAATGAAAAGTTAATTCAAGATTTTGAAGCATCGTTCGAGATGTAAGATGCGGTAACTTTCATGATTATATACATCATATATTTTCCCTTTAAACATAGAAATTACAATAAACATATAAATTACAAATGAATTGATTAACAATTGATGGTTGAAAATTTGATTGCGAGGTGAATTTAATTTCGGGTTCGGGTTCGGGTACCCATCGGGTTCGGGTATGGGCGTGGGTATATACCCGTGAGAGATTTCGGGTTCGGGTTCGGGTATGAATTTCGGGTTTCGGTTTCGGGTTCGGGTCTGCGGGAGGTCTACCCGCCCGAACCCGCCCGATTGCCATCCCTAATATCCAGAGTATTTTTCGTTGCAACGACCCGAAAACGACTGAAGAGATTATCTGTTGATCAGGCACCTCCAATTTGAATTCGCACTAAGGAATGATAAACAGTATTTTGGTCATATCCACGGTTTACCAATGACTCAACGGTCTTCCAAGCTCAAATAGCCATAACTGTGAATTAGAGGTCTTCCAATAGCCATAAATATGGATTAGAGCTATGTTTAGAACCTAGGAATTCTACATAAATTATTCTGCTTCCTACGAAATTGCTGTGTACCTTTGCATCCCAGATTTTCACCCTATTGGTACTACTTTTCGTTATCGTGAACAGAAGTCAGAATGAAAATGACCTCACTTTGAAGCAAAGATAAGACAATTACTACTATGCATACATTCTGTAATTAATTACCATACACGAAGCAAAGATAAGACAATTACTACCATGCATACATTCTGTAATTAATTACCATACACGAATGCAATAACTTGCCATTACATGCTGCAGTAAATGTTAGAATGCCGAAGCGTAAGTACAGTAGTCAGCCATCATAGGCCCTGTTTGGATGGCTTGGACTTCTTCCTCTAAAAATCGAAAGTCATTTCAAACAGTTGATTTCTTAAGTAAAAAATCAGTAACCCATTTATATTAGAAGAAGCTAAAAGTTGGCCTAGGGTAGCTTCCTATGGTTTTAGTGGGATAGAGTTCTAACTTTGGTACTAGAGCTGAAGAAAATTACCCTCCTACAAAGTATAAAATTTCAAACTCTACCCCTGTCACCCCATTTGTGACCCGCATCTCTTACATCTAAAAGTTAATTTGCCAAATAACAAATCTTTTCAACTCAATCGTTCAGTCGTACAGTCTTTTAACTATGTAGCTCAATCGAAAGCCACTTTTCAGAAGGAAAAAAAAAGCTACCTTACTTGAAAATCCACAGCGACCACTGGTCACCAGTAGACATAAAATTTTCTAAGGTCCTAATTCGACCGTAGCAAGCTAGGTGTGTGGGTTGTGTGGTTGCCTTTCACCTTCCGGCCGTCTTGACCGACTTTGGACACGGACTGCCTTTTGACCAGAAAAGTACTGGTGTGAAGCCTGGTTTTCCACCTTGTTATCGTCGATCGCTTGAATATTTGCCCTGCAGAATCTGAATGCTAGGTTCAACATCGTAATCATCTTTGTCAAAAAAATATATATCGTAGTCATCTCAATGTCTCATGCAATTGCGCAAGATCCATGCCAAAATCCGTACGATTATGCTGTGTAACAGATGTAGAAAAATTGGTGTTTTAGAGTTTGGAAAAGCACACCACTCAAGGGCAAGCTTTGTCTCTCTTTATATTACTCTGAACCACAAGGTCAGTTACAGATCAATCTTAATCCGTGGCTATCACAGCGTATATGCAAACCGAATTAGTTAGAATCAGGAAAATATACTAACCATAATTAGCTAACTTAATATGCAAGTTTGCTATTCTAACATCCTCCCTCAATCTCAACCGGTGGAACAAGATTGAGATTGTGCTTACAACTCATGAAAGTTGTGTAGGCAGTAGCTTGGTGATATATCAGCAACTTGATCCTTAGAAGATATGAACTTGATTTGAATGAGTTTTTGGGCTACTCGTTCCCATACAAAATGAAAGTCGACCTCAATATGTTTTGTGCGTGCATGGAAGACTAGATTAGTTGACAGATAGGTTGCCCTTAGGTTGTTGCACCAAAGAACACGAGGCCGATCTTGAGAGACATCAAGTTCCTGAACAAGGGATTGTGCCCAAACAAGTTCAGCAATAGCATTGGCCAATGGCATATTCAGACTCCGTGCTGGACCTTGAAACTGTGGCTTGCTTACGAGAGCTCCATGTAATCAAGTTTGCACCGAGGAAGATAGCATAGTCCCTTGTGGATCGCTGATCATCAAGATTGCCCGCCCAGTCAGCGTTCGAGAAGGCTAAGAGTAGTGCCGATGGAGAGGCATGCAACTGAAGTCCATGAGACACGGTATGGAAAACATACCAAAGAAGACGCTTGACGGTGATCCAATGAGACATGTGAGGTGCATGCAGGAATTGACAAATGTTGTTGACCGCAAAGGAGAGGTTCGGCCGCATGAGAGTGAGGTGCTAAAGACCTCCAACGATGCTGCGATACTCCAATGCATCAGACGGGTAGAGTGGAGTACCATCTTCAATAGACAAACGATCAATAGCCGACATAGGGTTATGTGCGGGCTTACTTTTGTCCATCCGTGTGCGAGTGAGAAGCTCCTTGGCACACTTTCGTTGGCTAAGGACAGGCCCTTGCGACTGAAGATGGACCTCAATGCCCAGGAAGAAGTGAAGCTTGCCGGGATCTTTGACAGCAAATGCAGCCCCAACTGTTGAACAACCTAGTTAGCTGCTTGTGTAGATTAGCTGATGACAATGATGTCATCAGCATAGATAAGGAGAAAAATTGTAACATCTTTGTGCTGGCAAATGAAGAGAGATGTATCCGCCTGCGATATCACAAAACCTAATCCATGTAGTGTAGCGCTAAGGCGAGAATGCCAGGCCCTATGTGCCTGCTTCATTCCATATAAGGCCTTATCGAGACGACAAAGATAAGATGGCCGCTACAGGAACCTGTAGGTTGATGCATGAATACTTCTTCCTCAATATAACCATGCAAAAAGGCATTTTGGATGTCAAGTTGTCGAAGATGCCAATTGTTGGTGACTGCCAATGAAAGAAGCAACCGAATAGTTGTAGGTCTAACTACTGGGCTGAACGTGTCCTCATAATCATGATCGTACCTCTACTTGAATCCCTTAGCAAATAAGAGAGCCTTGTACCGCTCAATGTAGCCATCTGCTTTCTTCTTAGTTTTAAACACCCATTTGCAATCGATTATATTGATGTCGGGTCAAGGTGGAACAAGCCGCTACATTTGATTGTGGATGAGAGCATTGTACTCGGCATGCATGGCATCACGCTGCTGAGGAATACATAGAGCTTCAACATAATTCACTAGCTCTGTTTTGGGACCCTTGGCAGCAACATAAGTGATGGTACCACCAACTTGTTGTAGGGGCTTGCGTATATTGTCCTTGAGTTGAGTTCTCATGGGTGTCCATGATGTTGATGCGGTGCAGGCGGTGCCGATGCCGATGCCGGACTTGCATCAGCAATAACAGACGAGGCCGCCTGTGGAGAAGCTGGAACCGCCGGGTCAGAACACGGTGATGCTACAGCAGGAGAAGGTGGCGCATCATCAGGAGGGACCTCAAGCGCATCAAGGGTAGTGAAGTCCTCAAATCGTGCACCCCGACCGAGATCTGCACAATGGTTAGATAGAAGCAAAGGTGTATATGCCGAATCTGTGAGTTGGTCACATGAAAGAACAGAGGGAACTAAGAAAGAATTGTGTGTTTGTATCTTTGTGAGATATGAGGAAGATTGGAAAATAGAAAAATATTCTCATCGAAGATCACATCATGTGATATATAACGCAGTTAGAAGGAACATGCAAACATTTGTAGCCTTTATGGAGAGGATTATATCCTAGGAACACACACTTTTTGGAGCGAAAAGTGAGCTTGTGTGTGTTATATGGGCAAATGTGTGGCCAACACGCATAGCCAAAGACTTTGAGGAATGTATAATCTAGTTTTTCACCCAGTAAACGTTCAAGGGGTGTTTGCATGTCAATGACGCAACTAGGAACATGATTGATGAGAAAACATGCCATAGTAAAAGCATCACTCCAAAAACAAAGAGGAATAGATGCATGAGCTGGGGGTAAGGCTAGTTTCTATAACATGACGATGTTTACATTCGGTCGACTCGTTTTGTTGATGAGTATGGGGACATGAAACATGATGAGCAGTACCTATTTTCTAAAAAAAATAGGTTCAATTTTTTTGTATTCTCCACCCCAGTCAGTTTGCATGTGCAAAATTTTGCGATTAAGGAGTCATTCGACATATTGTTGAAACTGGAGGAAAACTTTAAACACATCGGATTTATGTTTAAGCAAGTAGAGCCAAGTGAAGCTAGCCAAGTGAAGCAACTATAGGCATCGATAAAACTCACATAAAAATGATGTCCATAGACTGAAGTTTGAGTAGGGCCCATACATATGAAAAGACTAGCTCAAGAGGAGCTTTGACTACATTATTTGAAAGGGAAAACGGGAGTTGGTGACATTTTCCTTGCTGACAAGCATCACAAACTCGATTATTCTTGACCGACTCAAAAGGAAGCTCACTATGACTCAGAGATGTTGAACGATGGGTGAAATAGATGACAATGCCAATTTTCCTATGAAGCTTTAACACTGTTGAAAACTTCTTTCGAAGACAGTGCATCAATGGAATAGAGCCCACCACAACACCGACCACTAAGAATTGTCGCCCTCGAGTCCCGATCCTTAACAAACACATGATCAGGATGAAATGAAAACGTTATTGTCACGTGTAAGCTTTCTAACAGATAAAAGATTGCGAGTAACTAAAGGAACATGAAGTATATTTTTGAGATGAAGTGATCTAGAATGAGATGTATGAATGGTAGAGTGACCAACATTCAAGATTCGCATACCTAACCCATTCGTCGCATGCACTTGATCCTTACCGCGGTAGGGTTCCTCCACTGTGAGTTTGTCAAGCTCATTGGTGAGATGGTCGATGGCGCTCGTGTTCAAGTACCAAGAGGTGTCGATAGGGTAGGAGGGCGTTGCACCGTTCTTGTGTGCATAAGCAACCACACGATCGTCGTTGCCAACACCGAGAAAATCGTGGTTGAATCGCTTGTAGCAATGGGACGCAACATGTCCAATCTTGTCAAAGAGTTGACAAACCGGATGGTTGCCCTAGTGTTAGGACCACCGCCGGTGGTACTCCCTCCGCCAGACTTATTATTGGTGTAGTTAGTCCGGGGCTTGTACTGCTGCTGCGGGGCCCGGTTGTTGATGCGGTAGGGCTGCTTGCTGCTCGACCGGTTCCCATAGCTTGTTGCTTTCGTAGAGTGATCAACATGGATCTCGACCTCATGATTCTCCATGCATTGTTCCTGGTTTATCATGTGCGCGTACAAATCGCGCAAGGATATGATGTCATTGCGGATGGTGACTGACGAGACGAGGGAGTCATAGTCGGCGTCACGACCCGTAAGAAGATATGAGATGAAGTTATGAGGCCGAAGAGGCTGGCCGATGGATGTCAGAATGTCAGCAAGCGATTTCATCTTGTTGAAGTAGGTCGTGACAGGCATGTCACGTTTCTTGGCGTGGGCAAGTTGGACGCTAATCTGCATTGACCGCACTGTGGATTGCAAAGAGAACATGTTCTCTAGCGTGGTCCAGAGTTCCCGAGAGGTAGCCATGAATAGAACTTGGCTGATAATGCTCTCTGTCATGGATGACAAGATAGGGGACAGGATCGCTTGATCCAGTTGCGTCCATGCTCGGTAAGTAGGATTTGGACTTTGCGTTGAGCTGATCTTCATGGTGGTGGTAATGTACTTCGGCGGCACTGAGTTGTGCCATCGATGTAGTGGCAAAGAAGGTAATTCTCGAGCGCAAGCTTGACGATGATGAGATGCCCAAACGTGAATGGCGACAGAGTTGACGACGTGGAGCCGATGCTCATCGAGATGCCTTATGGCATGGTGCCATTTAGAGCACTGGAGATGTTGTCGTTGGTTGTGGAAGTGATCATAGGGTGGCTTGGATCAGAGTAGCTCTGATACCATGTAGAAAAATGTGACTTGGTGTTTTAGGCCCTGTTTGGCAACTTGGAACCGGGTCGTTTCTACTAGAATATGAGAGAAACCCAACCAAACGGGCTAAAGCTCGGAACGATTCTCCTCGGAACGTTTCTTCTTTTTCCACGCCGGGGCCGAATCATCCTCAACCCCGTTCCACGCCGATTCACATAATCCAGACAGCTAGCCAAACGGTTTCCAGACAGTGATTCTGATTCTACCTGAAACGTTTCTACTAAGAATCTAGAACCATTTCCGTTTCTACTAGAATCTGGAACCGTACCAAACAGGGCTTAGAGTTTGGAAAGGCACACCACTCAAGGGCAGGCTCCTTCTCTCTTTATATTACTTTGAACAACAAAATTAGTTACAGATCTGTGTCTATCACGGCATATATGCAAACCGAATTAGTTAGAATCCGGAAGATATACTAACCATAATTAGCTAACTTAATATGCAAGTTTGCTCTTCTAACAACAGCAACGTGTAGTTAGGCAACTGCCCGAGAAGTCATGCAACCGGAGGCATACGCATGATTCCAGTTGCATTGAGCTCCATCAGGCAAATATGGCCCGTGCTTGTTTGAATGTACTGTAGCCTGCAGTACAACCTTACCTGGTCCAACATGCATGTTGATTGATGTCCCGTAACTTATCTAGACTAGATGCATTCAGAGGACTGCATGTAATGTTGATTTGTTCATAACTCGTGAGGAAATCTAGACGCGAAGAGTTCTAGACAAATTAGGTGATGCCACGTTTATTTATAGTTCTCAGTTAGTCAGTTACCAACCATGACCACCTTACAACAAAGTGCAGTGCTGCATCTTCTGCAGTTTGGCGAAGAAAATATGGTGCTTGCTTTGGCGTCACACAGCCTTTCTTTTTCCCGTTGAAATAAGTTTTTGAAGGCCACATCACAATTGGACAGGCGTATACTGCACCTCTTTTTTTCTCGTCCTTTTCCGAGGACTGATTCAAATGTGCTGTGCCTCTACAAAGAAACAAAACAGAGTCTGAATTCACAGCGACGTTGCCAAACACCGACTGAGCAAGTCCTCTACAACTCTTCCATGCATCCAGAGATTTCGGATGACTGATCACATCTTTGAAATGGTACTTTCATGGATGTTTGTTGCCCGAACTCTAGCACAGCGGTGGTTCATGGAAGCAGAGCGGTAACGGTTGGAGCTATTTTCGCATTTGTTCTAGCTGGTTTGTACTAGTGACTACGAATACCTATTTGGAGTCCTTTGGTAATATATATATACACACACACCCTTTTGTAGCCAGCCTGCTTGTCACTCCATTCATAGTTGATCTTCGGTTTTGTGCTCTCGTGGTTTTTCTCCAATTTGGGCGATCGATTCTTTTCTTTGTTTTGCCTGCGTTGTATAACATTAACAATCCCCCGTAAGCCACGATACTCGATCCGAGGAGAATCGTTCCACCCAATTCATAGAATCCTACCTGAAACGTTTCTACCAATAATCTGAAACCGTTTTCGTTTCTACTAGAATCTAAAACCGTACCAAACAGGATCTTATTTACTCCGACTGCCTGCGATGTGCTCCAGCTGGATCGCAGAAGACCAGCTTCAGTTGCTGCGCACCTTTTATTTTCTACGTGGAGAAAAATAGGAAGATGTCGCCACCAGAGACTACGGGGTTGACTACTCCGCGTCAGTCAGGTCGCCATCGATGGTCACTGCAGCTCATGCCTCTTGAGTCTTGTGGGCACGCATGATTTTCCTCTGAAACAGGGAACAGGCAATGGCCGTACCGCCGTAGACTTTCAATCAACGCGAAGACGACTCTTCTAGTCAAGTCGCCCACCGAGACCTCGCCCCCTGATCAATCAACTAGCCGAGTAGCCTCCAACAGATGGCCTAAAGTAGATTAAAATTTTCGCAGTAAAATTACAAAAGAGCAGCGGTGCTCCTAGTGCTCCTATGTTTTTTCTTCTAATACAAATTGAATGAATATTGAAGCAAACGAAGAGGTAAGCAATCACCATCTACTCTTCATTTATAGTTTAATATTCATGTGATTTTAAAAACGAAAAGCATATAAGCACATCTCTCTCGATTACGAAAGCTTTCCCCAAGAACTCGACATCCCAGACGTCCATTATCAAGCGGGATTTTTGATTGATTTGGTGATGGCGTGTGGACACACACACCTCCACCAGTGGTAGAGTGATGTTCTTTTTAGACGCGCAGCTGGCTGCGTTCATCACGTTCGCGCGCAGCAGATGGAGAAGGTCCCAATCCCTTCCCACCCCTTTCTACATTTGCAGGTACTCCTGCGACACAACCTGAGGGAAAGGGGAATCAAACCGTGGGCAATTCGACATGATAACTGATGGAATAAGTACTACTAGCTAGTGCACCGCTTTATGCTACCGCAACGAGCTACTAGGGAGCAGGGAATTCGAGCTGCGTTGCGCCTCCTGCGGAGAGACGCGCCATCGACTGCACGCTGTTTTTCACGGAAACTTCCATGAGCATGACTGAGTTCACAGTGCAAGACCCTGGAAATTTGCGGGGTAGGGCGTCCTGCTGTATCGCAGGTACGTACGGTACCTGTTGGAACGCTAAGTCTAAGTCTGTGTCTAGTCTAGGTGGTCATGATCACAAGCTAATACGGAAATCAAATATTAGAACCGGCCCGAATTAGAAGATGAAGCCATTGGAGATTTGGTCGGTAGATGTTCTTGCGCGATGAAGAAGAAAGGGGGCACCAAGGTCTACTCGGTGATGGTAGAGTCGCAAATGTGTCCGGCCAAACATGATGCCATCGGCCGCGAGGGTTTTTCACGCAGAAGCGCGGCTTCCGCGAATTGTTTACTGTCGTCTGTCACGTTTTTTTCTTCAAAAATAGTCCCCGTACAACATATGTTATAAAAATAACATCCCCTTTTTCATCACGAATGACCCGACAAGTGACATATGTCACCTGTCGCGGTTTGGTAGCGCATGAGGTGCCTAACTCATGAACACGGGAGCAGACATGGCCCACCGTGGCAGGGCTCTTTTTGTGCTACCCATACGTGAAAGAGCTCCTTCCGCACTACTCGGGTGCTGAAGGTGGTCTCCTCATGCAACACACGTATCTGTGTGGCCCACGCACGCACGCACGCACAGACGCATCTGCCCAACCCCCCACACGCCTGCCCCCACGCACCCGCCAGCCAAATCACGCCATGGCCCCACACACCTGCCTGCTCCCGCCTGTCGCTAGCTCGCGCGTGCGATAACTGCAAGCTCACGCCTGTCACCAACCCGCTCGCGCGAACCACCCCCCCCCTCCATCGTTGCCCGCATGCCCACTGGTGTTGTTGGCTCGCCAGCGCTCCAGCAGTACCTAGGTGGAATGAATCCTTATACGGTCCCCAACACGGCAGCATGCCCTCCCGCACTCACCAACGGTACCACGGTCCGATAGGGATGGACTTTGGATACCCAAAGTACCTGAGGTATATCCCGTAGTGCCGACAGATTGACCCGAACATCTCTGTCGGGCGCTACTGGCAGAAATATGGGGATCGGCTGTTCGTTCGCCAGCATCCGTGCCGCCCTGGAAAGATCAAAAACATACTTAACGAAAGCCGATAGCCAACATGGAAACAGATAAAAAAAAGACTGGTACCTCTACAGCTACTGAGGAGTCAGTATAACCGGAACTCTCGCTGGGGCCAGAAGCCACCGTCGGCTCACGGAAGTCAGGCAAAAAGGTAAGAATTATAGCCGACGGAGTTCTGTCCATCAATAAGGCCTCCGATATTCTAGCCCACCACTGCGAGAATGCAGCTGACCGACGGGAATTAAGGACAAAATGCGGTGTCGATAGAACTTGCAACCCATCGGCTACTTCAAGGATAATCTCCGCGGCGACGCTGTTAGATACTCGAGCGCGAGGTTCGACACAACATAGTAGAGGAAAGGAGGGGATGGTTTGCCCAAAACCCAATTGACGGGCGTAGATCGAAGGATGATAAAATTCATAGGATGGCTGGAATGTCCGATTGCGTGTATTTAAGCCAGCATGAATAATACAAGGAGAGAGGAAGATTTTGTACAAGTCTAAAGTAGACTGGGCATCAAAGAGATGTCGGCATCTAAATGGAGGAATGATGGGTATGGACAATCGGCTACATCGGTGTATCGGAAGAAGTCTTGTTGACCAAAAGAAGTCCTGTCTAGGGTAAGAAAAAAGTTGAGGTATTTGTGCAAGCCGACAGGATCTATTTTTAGTTCACCAGCTGAAGACATGATGAATCTCTCACCATAAGATCGGCTAACTCTATACTGGGGGACTACGTGTTCTAGATAATCTTCCCGAGGGAAAGTTGAACTCCCCGAAGGCTCAGATAAGATGGATCGGCTAAACATGCAATGGAGCCACGTCTGGATAAACCACAAAGGGCCTCCTATGTTGCCGACGACATGTTTTGCAAAGCCAGAAAAAAGCCGACTACGAATCACATACATCATTTGATATACCGCCCCGAGGAACATCTTGCCGAGAGAAAGCCGACGCCCCTCCACCAAACGTTCCTCCACTAACTGAAAAGATTGGGTGGGACCAAGGGAGGCACCACAGAACAAGTATCGGTCTAGCCAAAGATTAAGAAAAGCGACATGCTCTTCGGCCGATACCGGACCATTGACCTTATTGTTATTCTGGATATATTTGTGCCAGCCCTCGCCTTTCTTGCGAATTAATTTGAAAGAAGGTTTTCCGCTGAAAGCCGATAGCTGGTCCCCATCTGGCCTAAGGCAGCACAGTTGGGCCACGTCAAGCAAAGTAGGGCCGATTGGGCCAGACGGGAATAAAAAGGCATTCAAAGAATCCGACCAAAAATAACATGCCGCAGCTACCAGGGGTTCATTGGCTTGTGGTCGGCTAGACTCAAAGATAGAGACTCGGCTATACCCATCCTCTCCCATTCTGCCCTCTTCTGAGCCGATACCCTAATAAACCAAGATCTCCATCCCTTCAGGCTGGTGGGCCAGGCCCTAAAACTTTTCCCCCACTCAGAGATATTATACCCAGCGGCCGACAAGGGGAGTCTAGGGATCTCGGTATTGATAACTGTGTCTACCGACATGCTACCTATCGGTCCTAAGTAGAATTGATTTGAACTTTGAGGAATCGGAATGAATACCTGCGAAGGGTCCATTTCAGCCGATTTTGAAAAAGCAAGAGAAAGATGACGAGAGCCGATGGTGCGTGATCCGAGAGCTTGAAAGCGTGAAAATGACCGTGGGGGACCCCCATATTTATACCGCGATGAAAGAAGGCGGCAAAGGGAGCAGTTGAGCATTAAAAACGCACCGAGATTTTTACGGCGCGGTTACTGGGTGGTTCCCAAAAAAGATTCTTCTGTAAAGCCGATACGAATGAAAAAGCCGATATATTCTTTTTGAAAGATAACAAATTATCTTCCAAAAACAGGGGGGCATATGTTTGCACCAAAATTCGGCATGTACTAAAATCGGTCTGAAACGAAAACGGAAAGGTATTCGTATGGAAAGAAATCGGTAAACGAAAACGGAAAGGTATTCGTATGGAAAGAAATCGGTAAACGAATCGGAAAAGGAATCCGTTTCTAAAAAGGAAAGGAAATCAGATTAGAGGCCGATACGGACTGTATCCATGTACAACTCGGATCGGCCAGGTGTGTTATAAAAGGGGGCAGACGTCAAGCGAAAATCAATCCAACAACACACACATCTACTTTTTACAAGCTCTTTTACATTGTTTTAGCTTCATAGATCTCTCTGCAAGTCGACGGAATCAACATAGTTGCGCATCGCCGATTGTTGATTTTTGCCGATTTCACCCAGGTTTGATCTGCTTCGTTTTGTTGCGCATCGCCTTCCCGAAGCCGATTTTTACCTTGTATCCGGATCAATTGTAACCGGTTGATCTAGTTATCTCCTAATCGGTTCTTGCCGACTAGCGAAAAGCCGATAGATCCTTGTTTATCGGCTTTGATCAAATTACAAACTCTACCTTGTCAATTTCAGGTCAAATTGACTGGCACGCTCTGCAAACCCGGCGTTTGTCTTGTGTGTTCGAGGCCGAAAACCCTCCTTCACGTTTTTAGCGCGAACATATTTTGGCTTGTGTGTTCGAGGTTTGTCAGGGGGCAAGAAAAATGATGTATTCGAAGAAAATGTGCCCTGTTGGTTATAACTCTCCACACAACTTGCAGTAAGATGAACCGGGTCACTGTCATTTGATCAACTTGCGCCATGTTTGTTTGGCCTTTTTGGATAGCTTAAGAGTCAAAAGGTGAGGACCAAACAAATAACAGGCTTTTCAATCAGTCTTGTAAGAACGCTTAAGCCACTCTACAATTATAAGTCATAAGTTAAGAAAAGGTTTTTTTTTGTGCTTTTTGCATGATGGAAATAAACCTTTACCACACAACTTCGTCAAAATTACACACCAATATCATCCCATATAAACTTAATCATCTCACTCCCTCTCTCAATCCCCTCCGCAGGACCTCCCCTCCCACACCAAAACATCTGGTCCCGACGCCTCCGCCCTCTTCCAAATCCCCATTGCCTGCCACTACTGGATCCTGTTGGTGCCTCCTCTATGACCCCAACTCCTCCTCAGCATCGCCTCACCTACGCAGCTTCGTCTCCCTGTATCCCGGCTTATGGTAGGAGATGGCCGGATTCGGTAGTTGCGCAACGAGATATCTAGATCTAGCCCTCGTCATCGCCATCTTTTGGCAGGAGATGTTTGGATCCGACGTGAGCTTGATGGGTGGTGGCAGGGGCGGAGCTAGTTCAGGCCTAAGCCCCAGGCTGGACCAGTTAATTTTAGATTAAATATCTGTTTTTAATGATTTTTTAATAATTTTTCGTAGAACTTTAGTAGGCTTTCGGTACCAGGCCCCGGGCTACAGCCTACTCTGCCCGGGGCCTGGATCCGCCCCTGGGTGGTGGCCGGATCTGGCAGTGGCACAGCGGGAGACAACAGGTTTGTGGCTGAGATGGCTAGATCCAACATGCATGCGATGGGAGTTGGCTGGCGGTGGTGCGGTGGGAGACGGTCGAATCTGCATGTGCGTGATGGGAGTTGATTGGATTTGACGTCAACGTGGTGAGAGGTGTCTGGATTCAATAGCGGCACGTGGCGTCACCGGCGGAGACAGGGCTTGGGCTGTTGCCTGGACTCAAAGCCTAATGACTATATATTAGGGCTAGCAAATGGGTCGCTTAGTTATTTATCCAGCAAAGTTCAGGCCTAGGTTACAGGACAACTGGCAACAGCCACTCAGGCTCAGCCCAGACCATAATTAAATTCGCCCAGGCTCTGAACTTTTTCTGGCTCCGCTACTGCGTGGCGGGGTATGGCGGATCCAGCGTCTTCATCGCCTTTGGCTGCACGTGCGAATGATTTTTACCTCTTTTCTTGTCCGATTTTGTTTGTGGCTTAGCCAAGCTAGGAGAGAAGAGCAATTGCGTGTGTGTGTTTTACTTTTTGCTCATTTTTTCCTTTTTTTTTCCTTGTTCTTCTTTGATGCCACTGGGCCTCAGAGGCTCAGCCTCGGCCTCTTGTGTTCTTGGAGAGTGGCATGGCGGTATCTTGTGCTGCAGTAAGAGCACACATGTCCATCGCTTTATGAGTGCCGCCTGAGGTTCATCAGGTCCTTGGGTGATGGCATAGTGTTTGTCATCAATGATGGTTTGTTTACGTATGCGTATTTCAAACAATTCGACAATAAGCCATAACTAAGAAAAGAGGCTACCAAATATCTTGGTTTGACTTAAAAGTGAGCTGCTTATAAGTTAGGCCATGTTTGGATCCCTAGACTAATTATTAGCTGGCTAAAAATTAATCCTAGTATATCCAAACAGGAAGACTAATAGGTAGGCTAATTTTTAGCCAACTACTCAGCTAACAATTAGTCTATTAGCTGGTGGAGGGGAGCTAATTTGGGCTAATAGTAGATAACACGCTGGAAAAAGTCTGAAATACCCTCGCACTGGCCTTATCCTCACTTCCTCACCCGTGCGTCCACTCCCTAGTCCATTATGAGGGGGCAAACATGACTTTTATAAAAAAAATTAGCCCAACCATTAACCATGTATCCAAACAGCCCTAGGCTAATTTTAGATGAGCTAATTATTAGCTGGCTAACAATTAGCTTTAGCCATTAGCCAGCTGACAATTAGCTTTAGCCCATTCAAACATGGCCTTACTTAAGTCAAAAGACATGCTTTGAGCTATAAGCCAAAAACCTAAATCTAAACAAATAGACCTCAACCAAGTACCGTACGCCGTCATGAAAAATCATCCCAACAAAGTTTTTTTTTATCTTCAGATGAATATGCGATTTCCACAACTCTGCCATTTTGGTAATAATCTGGTTGTGAATTCACCTGACCTTTCCAAAGACCATTGAACTAAATCTCGACTCTCCCCTACTCGTCTGGTGGAGTTGGTTAGCTATAGCTAGCCATTCTTCTCTCGCCTAATCTAAAGACTTTCACATTCTTACACCTCTTCCACATAAGCATCATTTTGTTCGCAACAATTAAAAATCCGAGGAGAGTGAATACTCAGAGAGTCAGGGGCTATCCAAACATCTCTCCAAATTTTTTTCTTCTTGCTACCGTAGGCAAGGCAGGGCTCATTTCGAAAAGGTAATTTTACAGGATCAGTTTAATTCCCGATAAAAAGAATTTCTCTGTCTAGAGTGAAGCATAGCCCGTTAGAACGCATGTAGTAGTCGTACGCTCCGGTACGACTGTTTCCTGGCATCCATACCTGTCGATCGGTTGTTGCATCTCACGGAGCGACGTCCACGAGTCATGCCCCCGCGGACGCCCAGGCACGCACCGACATAT
The DNA here is from genome assembly GCA_036346355.1 of Rhipidocladum racemiflorum. Taxonomy (NCBI): domain Eukaryota; kingdom Viridiplantae; phylum Streptophyta; class Magnoliopsida; order Poales; family Poaceae; genus Rhipidocladum; species Rhipidocladum racemiflorum. The sequence goes on along the minus strand of CM070573.1, from coordinate 83,660,510 downwards.
CCCCGGTGCACCGAGCGAGCACACCACGCGGCCTCGAAAGCTTTGCTCCACGCGCGCCCCAGCCGCAACACGTGTATCCTCCTCCATCCACGGCGTTGCGCCGAAATGGATTAAGCGAGCGCACGCGTGCCGATCGATCGATCCACGCAACGCTCCAACTATTTAATCAAAGCCCGCGTGCGGGCTGATCAATCTCCAGCGGGTAGCTGTAGCGAGGGGAGCGATGGATAAGCTCGTGCCGAACGCGAAGGGGGCAATGGAGGAAAGGGAGGAGAAGAAGGCAAGGGAGGGGAAGCCCAAGGTGCCGGCGAGCGACCCCGACCTCGCCGACGTGGTGGCGGGGCAGCAGCCGCAGCCGCAGCGGGAGCACCAGCCGCCCAACATCTCCGAGATGAAGCCGCTCACGCGGGAGGCGTACGGCGGCGGGATGTATGCCAACGAGGGGCGGAGGGACCCCGCCAGGCCGCGCGCCAGCGCCACGCAGAGCGCCGACGGGCCGGAGGAGCCCGCGGGGAGTCCCAAGCACGCGCCGCCGCCCACCGGCGACCGCGACCTCGACATCACCGGCCAGTCCTATATCCAGTAGTTTTACGCCACGGTACCACGGTGTGTGTACGCTTTCGTGTTTTGCTCTGGCCCGGAACAAGCTGCACATACGTCGTTCCATGCCTGTATGTAACGGCTAGCGAATAAATGTAAAGGTCTCTCGTTCTAACTGGGCCTAGAAAGACCCTACTATTGCATCCCGAATCTGGATATGCTCAGCCCACTGTCGATGTTGGCCCGTACCCATGGGCCTATCTGTCCAAGTATCTAAATTGGCCCAAAGATTAAGGTCTCTGTGGCTTCGCAACGATCGGTCGTTGTGGGGGTGTGAAGTGTGAACCGAGAAAGAGAGACGCGAATGATGCTCTACCGGTGACGTACGTGAAAGATGCTTACCCCTAGAGATAAACCCAAGAAACTAGGAAGATGGAAGCGGTACCCCTAGAGAGAAAATGACGGCAAAAATCACGAGTTTTCACTCGAGAATGAGAACGGTACCATCGTTTTTCCGCGACAGCAATGGATGCTGCAGGACTGCACGACAGCCAAGCGTAGATACCTTCCAAAAATCGTCAGGACCGGAACATGCCACTCCACGGTCAATACTTATCCGCCACCAACACGTCCATGATTCATCCATCCAATCTCCAAACCTAGGAGGAAGGGAACATCATCAAACATATATGTCGCTTGCACGGCATGTCTCTCCAAGTGGCAACGGGCCGGTCTTATCCGTTCACTCCGGCCAAGAGTGGGCAGATTTCCCAGCGCAGCAAGGAAACGGGCACGTTCGGGCGGCCGAACCTGAGCCACGAGTTGTCGCAACAGAGCGCGCTTGTCCGCCACGTCTTAGGCTGGCGCTTTTCCATGTAACTGTTATAAAACGCAGGTATTCATCCGCACCAAATCACAGCACACTGACAGAGATACATGTAAAAATATAAAGGGAAAAGCTCTCTCTATTAATTTTTTTTTACAATACAATGCTTAGGAGAAAAACCTCTAGACACTAATTTGAATTCGCCCACCAATAAATAGAGTTATTATATACTGAGACAGGGATTCTATATATATCATAACACTCCCTTATAAAGTGATCTTCAGGATCATGCAAAAAGGATTATGATTTAGGGATTTACTACCCCTGAACTCTACAAATCTCCAAGTCGTATTATTCCAATGTCATTAACGCACATCTGAAAAGTAGACTTTGGTACAAATTTTGTGAAGAAATCTGCTAGATTTTCATATGACTTAGTTTGCATTATTTTTACTTCATCATTCTTCTGGAGTTCGTGAGGATAGAAAAATTTAGGAACAATATACTTTCTGATTCCATATAACTGTTATAAAACGTAGGTATTCAACCGCACCAATCACATCACACTAACATGTATACTTATAAAAATATAAGCTTACGTTATTCATCCGCACTAATCACAACACACTAACCAAAATATGTATAAAAATATAAACGCAAGTAGAACACACACAATGTAAGGGGAAAAGTTCTCTCTCTTTATTAGATTATTTTTTTTTGGTACAAGGCAATGCCTAGGAGAAAAACCTCTGGAGATTAATTCGGATTCGCCCACTAATAAGTAGAGTCATGCTATACTAAGGCATAGATTCTATCTATATCATATCACTACCTTATAAAATATGATCCTTATGATCATGCAAAAGGGGTTATGATTTAGGAATTTACTCCCCCCTCAACTCTGCAAATATCTAAGTCGTCTTATTCTAATATCATTAACGCACATTTGAAAAGTAGACTTCGGTACAAATTTTGTGAATAAATCTGTTAGATTTTCACATGACTTAGTTTGCATAATTTTTACCTCATCATTCTTCTGGAGTTCTAGAAAAATTTAGGAGCAATATACTTCGTGATATTGCTCTTTACATAACCCATTTGCATTTGTGCAACACAAAGCAGTATTATCTTCATAGATAATGGTGGGGGTATCGACGGTATTAAGACCACATAACTTCTGGATATGATTAATTATACATCTCAACCAAACACACTCACATGAGGTTTCATATAAAGATATAATCTCTGAGTGTTTGGTAAAAGTAGTTATCAAGGTCTACTTAAATAACCGGCAAGAAATGGTTAAAGCACCTCAGAAAAACACAAATCCAGTCTGAAATTTGGCATTGTGAGGATCAGATATATAGTTAACATCTATATATCTCACTATGGTCAAGTCTTGGTTCTTCTGAAAAAATAATCCAAGATCTTGAATATCTCAGAAGTATATGAGTATAGCCTTTACACTAGCCCAATATCATCTAATTGGGACTACACTGTGTCTTGCTAGCAAATTCGCTGCGAATGCAATATCAGGTATTGTGCTATTTGTAAGATACATAAGTATGGGACTTCATATTCTAAGACTTTCTCATTTTTTATCGTTGATCTGAAAGGGTTTTTATCCGCTTCAAGGGATCTCACAACAATGGGGTCTTTAAAGGATGAGATTTATCCAAATTAAATATTTTCAATACCTTCTAGGTATAAATAGACTGACGTACAAAAACTCCTTCTGGGAAATGCTTTAGCTGCAAGCTTAAGCAATATTTGGTTTTACCCAAATATTTCATCTCAAACTCCGTCGTAAAGTGAGCATTTGCTTCCTTTATTTTCTCTGTGGTTTCAATGACATTCAAATCATTGATTTATATCGAGATGACACATAGAGTTGTTCATTCAGTTTCATCGGTTTATTCGGTTCGGTGTGTATGGTATATTCGGTTAATACGGTATTGCTAGTTTGGTAAATACTATATTTATTGTAAATACGGTTCGATATCGGTAAATCCCAATGTATATCGGTACGGTATCGATAAATACCATATTTACCAAACTTGACGCAAATTTTTAAAGTTGTAGTTAACCTCCCGGTTTCCCGAATGGCGATTGGTGAGCACTTGCCTGGCCAAGCGGCGCCAGACGGCGGCCTTGACTAGCTACCAAGAGGGCCAACAAGGCAAGCGGCGACACTACAATAGAATCAGCAGGCTTGTGCGACGGTGCCTAGAACTCCAAAAGGCCATCACTCATCAGGCTAGCAGGCAGCAGCTAGCTAGCAGTAGCACTGCAACATATTTTGCAAATTGAAAGTTTGGAACAACACAAGAACAAGAGAACAATACTTAATTACTCATCCATCAGTAGACACACACTAATATTTAAAAGGTTCAACATGGTGCATACTCCATAGTCTAGTCCACTCCATACTAGTATGCAAAAAATAGCAAATAACCATCAACAGAAGATTTGTCAACAACCCAATTTGCCAAAAATAACAAAAGTCACATCTTTTCGGGCATCAAGCACGATCCAAAGAGAAGACACTGGATGTTGTGATGACATCATCAACTTGGTGTTCCATTTTAATGCCTACATAATAAAAAAGAACGCGATAATTTGAAGCAATCTACATCACTCGTAAATAGATAAATATAATTATTATGTGTAGATTATAGCACCTTTTTTGAATTTAGTAAAATCCCTTAGATTGGCTTCAATGTTAATGCGCTTTGAATGACACAACCAATCTTGTGCAAATATCAAGCATTGGAGTGTTAACGGAGTTAAGGATCTTCTAAAATCATCAAGAACACGACCACTAGAACTAGAAGCTGATTCGGAAGCAACATTGCTAATATATCACGAGCCATCCGTGAGAGGATAGGAAAGCGGGGTGAGTTGCATTTCCACCACGAGAGAATATCAAAATCTTTGATATCATCTTCTATATCTTCAGCAAGGTACTTATCTAAATCAGATTTACCACCACCTCCACTTGTAACTTTCCTTCTCTTGTTGTATAAAGACCTCGTAATATTTGTAGATGCAATAGTTGATGGCTCATTAGAACTAGTTGATTGCTCAGTAGCACTAGTACCTTGGCATCCAACTTGAGAGTATGCATACTTGTATTCACCAAAAATATCTAAGAGTGTCTTTTGTACCTTCTCCCATATCTTATCACCTTTAATAGTGCAAAATGTCTTGTTAATTTGCCACTGGAAAAAAACCAGATTGCTTTGTCCTTACATAAACATTGAAATAAAAACAAAGTAACATTAGTGAGTGAATATGAAAAAGAGTCATATCTTCAGAAAATATAGAAAACAGGAAAAAAGAAGCTTGTACCTAGGGTCAAGAATAGCAGCAATAAAAATTAGGTCATTTATCTTCTTAGGATCCCCCCAATACTTATCAAACTTGGCCTTCATTCTAATGGCCATGTCTTTGAAAGTATTGTCATCACCATCTTGACATTCAGTCCATTCACACAATAAATAATATACACCAGCGATATCTTCGAAGAAAGTATTGGAAGTAACATATTGTGTACCAGAAACTTTTTTTGTAAGGTCAAAGAAATGTTTTAGGAACTCCTTAAAGTCTTTTACATATACCCAATCATCATATTTTGAATTCCATCCACACCCAACTCTTCCTTATAGGAGGGGTCCTGAAGTTCAAGCCTTTCAAATGCCTTCTCAAAACCAACGGTGATGTCTAACATAAGATATGTCGAGTTCCATCTAGTCCACACATCAAGAAACACCAAACCTTTTTCTTCTACCTTGCTGATTTGCACACATCTTTTAAGGCTATTCATTCTTGCTGCGGAGCTTCTCACATATTTGATAGTATTACGAATACGGTAAATAGAAGGTGCCACTGTCTTCAACCCATCTTGAACCACAAGATTAATGATATGAGTTACGCATCTCATGTGAAGATGACAACCTTTTGCAAAAGTACCACCCCGGTTTTTCAAAGCACTCCTCATATAGTTTATAGCACCATCATTTGAACTGGCATTATCTACGGTAATAGTGCACACATTTTCAATGCCCCACTCAAGTAAGCATTTATCTAGTGCTTTCCCAATGTCTTCGTCTTTGTGGCTGTCTACCAAACAAAAGTTAAGTATTTTTTTTGTTAAGTTTCCAATTGATATCGATGTAATGTGCTTTGAAGGGTCAAAGAAGTCCATGTGTTTGTTGTTAGACTAACCATTTGATGTGAGTCCTTCAAAAACTTTTTTAGCTTTGCTTTCTCAGCTTCATAAAGGCGGAGAGCATCTCTATACACTATTGTCCTAGATGGTGCACTGAACCGAGGACAAGCTTTGGACATTAAGTCCCTAAAACCTTCATGTTTCGAAAATATGAAAGACAATTCATCTATGATTATCATGCGAGTAAACGCTGCCCTAACCTCTTCAGCATTGTATTGCTAAGGAACTACACAACTACTTTGACCATCTTCACTAGGTTGAAAGCATAATTGAGTTTGATTGTTGCTCCTATCAGGATGCTTCTTACAAGATTTTGCATGAGAGATCAGTGAGGAGGTACCATTCTTTTGTGGATCACGGAGAAGCATCCGAAAGCAATAATTTCACTTAGCTTTATTCCAGTCATCTAGCGGTCGTGTGTAATGCATCCATATCTCCGATCTGGGATTCATTTGCTTCTTTCGATATTGATTTTGATTAGGTCCAACAATTTCATCACTAACGATAGGAATGATTTGTATATCATCATCCTGAGACATCTACATTACCAAAAAGGAAAAGAAGAATAACGAGGCAACTATCATATAACTTGTTAACATTAACACAACACAATATCGGTGAATATAAAGAGGCAACTATCATATAAATGCACCAATAAAATCAAAGATCGCAAATGATAGCATCATTATGAAAGGCTAGACTGACATCTCATTATCATAGTATCACAGTTTCTTTACAACAATACAACATCAAGCTGCCATCTATAAACTCTATAAACTCATTAGGAAAGTGAGATGTAATTGAACTTTCAGTAAAGACGCAGTGATCGAAAAATTACCAAAGCAGATGACAGAAGAGGCGGTGCGTAGAGGCCGAAGTGGAGCGGCTGCAGCCGGGACACCGGGAGGCGGGAGCGGTAGTCGGGGCTGGGAGGCCGGGATGTGGGAGGCGGCAGCAGGGATCGGTACCAGGAGGCGGGAGCGGGTGAGCGGCACTCGGGACACCGGGAGGCGGAAGCAGCAATCGGGGTCGGAGGGCCAGAGCAGGAGCAGCTGAGCAGGGGCTGGGATCGGGAGGCGGGAGCGGGAGCTGGGGAGGCAGGAGGCAGTCGTCGGCCGTAAGGAATGGGAACGGGGGGGGGGGGCTTGCGAATTTTTGGTGGGGATAGCTGGATGGGGAATTTTAGATGGCGGTTCGGTTTTCGGTTTTTTCGTTAGTTTTTTACCGAAAAAACCGAATCCCAAAAGCCACAATTTTCTAAAACCATACTAGAAATAGAATCAGTCAAACAGATTTGATCGGTTCGGTTCGGTGCTATTATGCACAGTTCTAATGACACATAACTCATTCTGGGATTTCTTTATAAACACACAGGGACAATATTCCTTCTTTAGGAGGAACTCACTAAGTCGTTGTACCACATTCTCCCCAACTGTTTAATCCGTATAGCGATCTCTTTAGTTCAACGCTATAAATGTTGCGATTTTAGGATTTGGAATTGTAACTCCTTCACGGATTCATATAAATATCCATATCCAATGACTCATATAAATATACGGTCACTACATCCATCAACTGCATTGATAAGTTTAAGCTTGCTGCCGTTAATATTAAATTTTGGAATGTTATTTCACTTATTACATGAGAATATGTTTCATCATAATCGATGCCGGGTCTCTGCGTGAACCCTTGTGCTACAAGCCTCGCTTTATATCTCACCACCTGAATATTTTCATTTCTCTTCATGATGAAAAAGTCAATTTGATCCTGCAGGGTACAATTTAGGAGAAGCTCGGTCAACAGGACAAAAAACTTTCTTCTTTATTAAGCGAGTGCTACCCCAATTGCTTCTTTTCATTTGGCCCTATCTGAGCACTTCTAGCACTCTGCCGTGGACTTTGGTTCTGGATCCAGATTTTAGCAATTTTAGAGGCAAAATATGTCGACAATTGTAGTCTTTCTTTTATACAATTTTCTTGCATCACTTCAGGGATATTTCTACATTAATTTCTTTTAGCTCCTCGTGATTTCCCACAACGATAGAGTCTGGGTGTTCTGACTTCCCAGTGTTGGATTGTGAGCACAAATATACACTGGGGTTATCATCTTCAGGATAGATCACTTCAGGGATGTTACCATCTTTATGATGACTCACTTCAAGGATTTCCTCAATATCAGGTTGAGCTTCTTCCACTATCACGGATTCTCTATTTCTGCGGACGTCTCTGTTGAATTGAGTCCCATGCAGCTGGAGGCCTCCCCCTCATATTATCATGAAGTTGAGAAACATGTTTTCTTCTTCTTCTTTTTTTCTTTTTCTTGTTTTTTTTGCATTCATTAAACAGCCAGATAGCTGCTTGAGCAATGTAGGAACCAGCAAACTTGCAAGCATGCGTGAAACACAAGCACCACGAGACAAGGGACGATGTTACCTAGGACTAGGAGTGTCGAGTTGATTTGCTGTGTTACTGATGCCTTGGTTTCCTGTCACCGTCATGTTTGATGTAGTATATTTCCCACTTGGAGATATACTATTTGGTTCATTTCTTTCGGCGAATGCAAAAAAATTGATAATTTCGAAATCCACATCTTTGACTAATCCCATAACAATGGACTGGTGATGTTTGCGGTGATTTGGTAATTTGGTAGAGTATTGTTAGATTTCTGTAGTACTTCTGGACGTCTATGTAGAAATTGGAAAACGACACTCAAAGTTATCTCATAAACTGTATTATTGCATTTTGTATGTAACTATCAATTAACCACCTCTCATGGTCATGGATTCTCTTGCAGAGGCACGCCTCCCAAATTCATATTAACCACCTCTCATGGTCATGGATTACAATGATGATGATGCAACGACTACCGATAGAAGCACCACCCATGTGCTTATCCGATGGTGTAATCAGCAATTCATATTAAGCATAACTATGCACTAGTTATATGCCCGTGCGTTGCTACGAAAAACAAAATTGATAACGAAAAATAAAGATAAAAAAATAAAAAAAATACTATTTCATAAGATCAAACATCTATCTTTAACGCTTCGTTTCTTGCAAAAGCTGGCTAATTAAAGCAACGCTTCGTTTCTTACGTAGGGCAATTAAGCAGGGCAATTAAGTAGGGCAATTAAACAGGACAATTAATGTGACGTGGGAAGAAACTCTCACTTTATATAGTAGAGATTATGTTTTTCGTTGTGTTGATATCAGTGGGGTTGCAACACAAAAATAGCAAGCCCAGCCCGCGTTCTCGAGGAAAACACTATAGCAAATCCATGACACATCTACTGACCAAGTTCTAAATTTTATTTTTGTATATATCTTGGCGGTGACTGAAATCCGAAATATCGACGAGATCTCGAAATTTCAAATAAAATTCGGACAAAATCTAAAAATTAAATTTTAAATTCAATCATTTTTCAATTGGGTTTTTCGAGATTTCGACCGAAATCACCGAGATTTCGGTTAAATTAAACCGACCAAAAAATGTCAAAAACACGTCAAATTTTTTTAAGTATGATTTTGACCCTAAATCCAATCAAATCCAGCCTACAAAAATGAAAATTCAATAAAAATTCTCGAGATTTCGGTCAAAATCATTGAGATCTCGCCGAGATTTTGAAAGGTACCGTAGCATTTTGAATTATTTTTACCCGATCGAGATTTAGGATCTGGGGGGGGGGGGTCCGTAATCCGAAATCTCGGCCGAGATTTCGAAAATCTCGACTGGATTTGGATCCATGCTACTGACACATGAATATCCGTATCAAGTTGCTTTAGACCCCTCGTTTGGAATGCCGAAATTTCATAGAAAAGCAGTGCACTTAGCATAGGCATAGAAACAAATTCAATGGGTAGAGTAAGTATAATAACAAAATTCACTATTTACTCCATTTCTCAACGGTGTCATCTAGAATAAACACTAAAATCAGCTTGTACATTAGCTATCTCTAAATGTTAGCTCTCGATGCTATGCAATAATTATCTTTTCTCTCTTGTTTATAACTAATATACCTATGTTCCCGTGCAAAGCTGGCTACTAAATAAGAACTAGCTCTTTTCTCTCTCCTTTTTTCTCACTCTTCCATATAAGTTTAAGCTGATGTGTACAAGCTAAAAGACAACTGAGATAATTTTGCTGTAGATACCCTTACAATGCAGATATTTTCATTTCTCCAATGCCCGTATTCCAAGGTTACAGAAGTACATATGCCACAATAGGTGCACCGCGCACATAAGAGCATGTACAATAATAGCACCTCAACTTACTTTTAACATGCACACATCATGTTTGTCCTATGTGAATGAGTGAAAAGAAGAGAGAGAAGACAATTGGCTCTTCTTTAGTAGCAAGTATTGCATAGAAACATATGTAGATTACTTATATACTTGAGAGAAGAGATATTTATTGCATAACATTTAGAACCAATTTTTAGAGATAGCTATTATATAAGTTGATTTTAGTGTTTACTCTTAGACGACATGGATGTGAGATGGAGTAAGTAGTGCGCCTTGTTATTTTACTTACTCTAATGACACGTATAATAAGGTTGCCTGAGCTTATTTTTAGATGTATACATCAATTTTATCCTATATGAAAGAGCGGGAAAAAAGAGAGAAGAGAGCCGGCTCTCATGCAATAACCAGCATCGCACGGAAAACAAGATAGATTCGTTACGTACAAGAAAACAAGATAGTTATTGCGCATCATCTAGAGACAACCTTTAAAAATAATTATTGTATAAATTATCTTTATTACTTACTTTAGATAACATATATGAGAAATAGAGTAAATGGTAGACTTTATTATTATACTCGTCTAATAGTGGCATCCTTGCCGTGGTCCCACATCGCATCCTCTCCTGACAGCTGCCAATCTGGATGCCCCACCGACAAAAAGGACCCACCCACCAGCCTCCAGCGTCCTCCTCCTCCTCTCTCTCCCCCTCCCAGCCGCTAACTTCCTTCCCACTCCCCATCCAATTTGCAGAGATCTCCCACCCCTAAACAAATCCGAATAAAAACCCCTCCGGAAAAGCTCACTCATTTTTGTCTCCTCTCCGCGAACGAGTCCGTATCCCAACGATCGCTCTCGCGAGCTTGTGGGAGAGATGCGCCCAGTTCGCCTCTGCCCCACCCTTTCAAAATCCTCCCCTTCGTCTCCCTGCTTCCGCCACCCCTGAACCAATCCCTGCCGCCGCCGCCTCCCCCTCGCCGTGGTATGAGAAGATGGCCGCGTGCTCCAGGGGGCTCGTGGCGCCGCCGTTCGATCTGACCCTCAGGAGAGGCGCGCCCTGGCCGCGTGAGGCGGCGCCTCGCCGCCGCGGGATCCGCTGCTGCCGCTGCGCCCAGCTGGAGCCGCGGAGGCGCCTCTCCAAGGCGGCCGCGGCCGCGCCGGAGCGCGCCGAGAACTGGCGCATCGACGGGAACAAACCCGCCGCCGCTGCCCCAGGACGACGGCGCGTCAGCCTCACCGTCATGCCCTCACTCACTTTCCCTTCCCCTCGGTACGCGCGCGGCGGCTCGCCACTTCGCATCTAAGGCTTTTGGTTTTTATACACTTGAGTATCCCAGATGCACGCATTTGCCACCTTATAATCATGAGTTGTTTGCATCATTCCAACATGATTTTTTAGCTCATTTTGATTTCGTAATGACAAGATAATGTGCTATTGCTTCCGACAGAAGCTTCATATAGTGGGATAACGCGGATGTTCCTGGTGTTGCACGAATTCTCTTTGTTTAGGGAACGATGAAATTTTGACACACGCTTTTTTGTTTACTAGTATAGTTCTAGAAGGCAGTCTAAGCAACAAGATTTCTATCCACGGTGCACGCCGAGAGGGCCGGCTCCCCAATCCCGTGATACCCCGCCCAAGAGAGGTGGGTTCCTTGCTAACACTTTCGATTTTGGAATAATGATTCTCAGAAAAAAAAATGGTGTACTCCAGAATGAAATGCTCCCACTTGTAGTTCCATGTGTAGTTTTCTGCTTTGCTAAGGAAATGCGTGTGTTTCTTTGGCACCTGCCTTATAGACACTGGTATTGCTAGTGAGAAGGAATGGGGAATCAACCTGCTGGATGAAGCAGTGAAGGAGTCTGGGACAAATGAAGATGGAAGCACCTGGTACAGGGAAAGCGGAGAAGATCTCGGTAAGAATGGGTACCGTTGCCGCTGGACTAGGATGGGAGGACAGAGTCATGATGGTTCCACTGAATGGAAGGAAACAGTATGTTTTGATGCTTTACTTATCTTGACAGATCATATTGTGGTTTTAAGTACAATCTTACCAAGTTGGTAGCCCTAAATTATTGATATGAGGCTTGATGCTTGTGTATTCTACATATTGCGCTTTCTTTTCTTAAACATGATGCACTTGAGTTATAAAGTTGGAGCAGTTCAGTTTTGAACAAAAATGGCCATTCCTTCTGAAAAAGAACCTAACTTTATCTTTACTAATTTTTTACTGTTTGTAGCATTAGTTTGTTAGCATAGAAGATATTTGTGTAATCTTGAAACTTGTCACATGCTTGTTCTGTTGCTCCAACTTGCATTCTGTTTAATCCAACATAGTGATTTGAAATGACTAGCTTCCCAGACATCAAAGCCCTCTGTCAACAAGTTATCAATACTGGGCAACAAATCATTCTTTTGTTATTGTTAAGTTTTGAACTAAGTCTTAGGACTTAGGAGCTTATTTAGTAATCATATCATTTAGTGCTTTATCTTACAAATCTCAATGTCTTTATTCTCTGTGGCAGTGGTGGGAGAAAAGTGATTGGACTGGATATAAGGAGCTAGGTATGCAATTGTTCTTTATAATGGAGGCTCTGGTAGCACAGACTTTGCTTTGAAAATTTGGAATGATGCATGGTCTTTGTGGTTCTCATTGTTACATTAAGTAAGGATTTAATCGATTTTAATCGATGTGACTGGGTAGTAACACAGAGACAGCTCTATCTAGCTATGTTGAGTGGCTTTATTTTTTTCTCCCCTTTTTCTATATTTGTAGTTATTATGACTTAGACTTTTAAATACAATTGTGACACCTTAGGTGCAGAGAAATCTGGGAAGAATGCTGAAGGTGACTCTTGGTGGGAAAAATGGAAAGAAGTTCTGTATCAAGACGAATGGAGGTAAATAAACCAACTTGCAAATTTAGTTGTTATAAGGATATCAATCCCTCCCTTTAAATAGTACCAAAAAAAACTAAGATCTATTCCATATGTAATTACTTGATTACTTTTATAACATTCCTCATTGCTTGATTACTTTTATAACATTCCATATGTAATTACTTGATTACTTTTATAACTATAAAAGAGTTTCTTACAACATTCCTCGTTGCTATTTGCCTATGGAAAGCTAATTTTTTTAAAAAATGGGAGCAACTAGAACGGTATATCAACAAGTTTCATACATTTTCAACAAGTTTTAAGAAGACATTTGAAAAGTTTCCTGTTTCAGTGAGTTTTAGAAGATTCCAAGCCAAAGTTTTAACGAGCTTTAGATTTTGGAAATCAAGTTTCACCAAGTTTCAACCAAAAGTTTCAAGAAGTTTCGATAAGTCTCACCAAATTTCAAACAAAAGTTTCAAGAAGTTTCGAACAGATTCTTCAAGAAGTTTCGGTGCTCACCTAGCTACAATGGTCCACCACGCCGTTGAGGGCTGCTCGACACCATTCGCTGCCGACGCATCCTCTTCTCTACCTCAGACCTCGATTACCGCTGCCGCCATGGAGCCGAATGATGTTGTTCGCCGCTGAACCCTTGCTCGAGCTTTGTGCCGAGCCTCCCTCCCTCCCTCCCTCCCCTCTCTCTCTCTCTCTCTCTCTCTCTTCTTCGACTCAGGCTTGAGTTCGCACCTTCTTGTTGTTGGATCCGTGTTTCCCAAGCCGGGCCGTCGCCTCCTGACGTTAGATCCGGAGCTGGAGGTCAAGCACCTTGTCACCACTTGCGCCAAATCTAGAGCCGAGGAGGTAGAGGGCGCCGCCGGAGTAGAAGCTACGTTGTTCTCACCGGTGTTGAAGGATTCGCCACCGCAAGGCCATGCACACGCTCGCTACCGTCGACCGAATCGAAGTGGCTCAGTGTTATATTTGCCACTAGCAGCGAACAACCGGCTATCGATGCTTGATGTGGAGAGAGCAGGGAGAAGGGGCTAGAATTTTGTATAGATGAGAAGGGGTTTGGATTGGCGGAGAAGCAGAGCTTCACAAAGAGTCTTGTTGGGACTTATAAATGAGGAAGGGAATAGGTAGGTGCAAGTGAGAGGAGATCATGTGTGTTTAAGAATTCGGATCGGATGGCCACGAGGAATTCCGTTGAAATAGGATCCGACGCTATACTGTTCCGTAGTTTTTTCTGAATTTTTTTTAATCCCATAGTTATACATACGAGGACATAGAACTTAAGACAGTGATAGGAACAAGCAGTATAGCTCATACCTTTTTTTGCAACATTTTACATGGTTTTATATCCATATTATTTTAGTCAAGAAATTTAGTACACTGTTCTTACACAATAGGTTTATACTATCCTGATTTTATGACACATGCCCCAATGCACAATGGGTGTGCCTCATCATTCCGGGTTGCTCTCTTGATGTAGCTCATCCATCAGAGGTTAGAACCTTAGCTTTAAGTAAATCTGCTGTTTGTGTGAGCTTAACTGCTTCCAGGTCCATTAAGGGTTCGCACAAATCACACTTAAGAAACACAATGATTTAGCTCATCTCTGTGGATTAGAATTCTTCATCAATCTAGCTTGGAGTTAAATTTTCAGCTCTGATCTGTTGGAAATCAGCTGGCAAACACACACACGAGCACCTAGAACTCAAGAACACACGCGCACTGGAAAGGACTCACCGAGAACTAACTAGTTGGTGTCGTGTAAAAACTTACTCACCTTTTCTGCTCTTCTATAGTTCTATTCAACTTAAATAGCAAAGGAAGATAGGAACAAGTAACCGACCATTACGGCCATGACTCAAAGATGTAACTGACCATTACGGCCATGACTCAAAGATGTAACTGGCCATTAACTACAAGCAAAAACTGCTCTACGAAAAAACAGCCAACTAATTGATGATCAGAAGCTATGAACAATGCTTGGTTTATATAGCAATCTCCCCCTAATACTGGCGTCGTTCATTTGAGCTTGGTGACACCGATTCGCCCGCGGATTTCCTGGAACTTGACCCTTCCAGGCGGCTTTTTCAAAATGTCCGCGAGTTGCTCCTGAGTACCCGCGAACTCCAAGCCAATTGCTCCGCTGTCAACACACTCACGGATGTAATGAAATTTGGTGTCGATATGCTTACTCCGATCGTGTAGAATGAGGTTCTTGCTGAGAGCGATTGCGGACATGTTGTCCATCTTCAGTTTCGGCGGGGGCGACTCGACACCGATCATGTCGCTGAGTAGCCGCCTGAGCCAAACACCTTGGCAAGTCGCCGTTGCACCTGCAATATACTCTGCCTCGCTCGATGACAAGACGACTACCCGCTGCTTCTGTCACTGCCAAGTCACCGAGTTGCCGCCGAGGAAGAAAATGATCCCAGATGTGCTCTTCCGGTCATCTGCGTCTCTTGCCATGTCACTGTCGCTGTAGCCCACAAGATCGAGCTCGGCATCGCCTCGCGTGTACACCAAGCCGTAATCGATCGTGCCTGTGACATACCTGTCTGCGACATACCGGAGCAAGTGCTTCATCGCCGCCATGTGCTCCTGCTTCGGGTCCTCCATGAATCGGCTCAAGTATCCCACGGCGAACGCGAGATCAGGCCGAGTGTGCATCAAGTACCGCAGGCTACCGATGAGACTGCGATACTCCTTCGCGCTAACCGCCGGTGACGATGACTGCTTGGACAGCTTGAGGCGAGTCTCCATCAGTGTTACGTATGGATTGCACCTGCCCATGCCTCCTTTCTCGAGTAGCTTCTTGGCGTAGGCAGCTTGACACAGTTCGATGCTGCGCCTCCCCTGCTTCACTTCGATGTCGAGATAATAAGAGAGGGTTCCCAGATCACTCATTTGGAACATCTTCTTCATCTCTGTCTTGAATGAGTCGATTTCGTCGGCGAGCTTCCCCGCAATGATGAGATCGTCGACGTAGATGCCACAACAAACCGGGTTTGCTCAACACCACGCGTGTACAGGCCGTGCTCACACTCGCTCTGGGTGAACCCGAGTGTGTGCAGGCTCGCGTCTAGCTTGGTGTTCCACGCCTGCGGAGCTTGTCGTAGCCCGTACAAAGCCTTGTGCAGCTTCAGGACCTTCTCGTCGTGTCCGGCGGCAGTGAAGCCAGGCGGTTGCGCGACGTAGACCTCCTCTGCCAGCTCGCCGTTAAGGAACGCCGACTTGACGTCCATGTGGTGCACGAGCCAGCCGCGAATCGCAGCCACAGCGAGCACCACGCGCACCGACTCCATCCTTGCAACAGGGGCGAACACCTCGTAATCGATCCCCCGGCGTTGCACGTACCCTTTGGTGACGAGACACGCCTTATGCTTCACCACCTCACCATGTTCATCGCGTTTGAGCTTGAACACCCACTTCAAACCGATGGCACGCTGCCCAGGAGGCAAGCTTACCAACAACCATGTCTCGTTTTGCTCGATTGACGCCATCTCCTCCAACACCGCCTTGCGCCATTCACAACTCTTCTTCGCCGCCTCCACAGACGCAGGTTCGTCGCCGATCGCCACCATGAGCTCTTTAGAAAGCTCACGGTTGGCACACCCCGGGGACGTCGCCGCACCAAGGATATTGTCCAGAGTGCGAAATCGAAGTGGCGCATCGTCATGATCGTTATCCAGATCAAGTTCCCCGCTTGGTGGCGACACGAACTCAACTGCCGGTGACGCTAGTGGTGTGCGGGGCTTAGACCCGCACGTGGGCATCACCGTGCTGGTTGGAGTCGCTGGCGATGTAGATGTTGCCGGCGTGTCAATGTCGCTCCGTCCTGCAGGCACCGAGAAGAACTCAACGCAGAACGGTTCAGCATCATCACCTGGCCCGGCTCCTTTGTCCTCCCCCCAATCCCAGCTACGCTCTTCCTAAACACCGCGTCACGTGAAACGTGGACACAGAGCGAGAGCGGGGTGTAGAACCGATACGCCTTGGTCCCTGGTTCGTAGCGCACGAACATCATGGGCGTACTCCTATCGTCGAGCTTGGCGAGGTGCTTGCCGGCCGCCTTCACATGTGCAATACACCCGAATGTGCGAAGGAAATGCACTAGTGGTGCCCATCATCTCCGCTGGCACGGCTTTCGCGATGGCCTTGAGAGCCATCCGATCCTCGACATAGTCGTCGGTGCCGTCGCTCACTGCCACCCACAGGCACCATGCCTGCAGCATGACGCGCATGAGCGCCGCCCAGTCGGAGTAGTTGGTCTTCGTCAACATCGGGTACGATCCGCCGCCGTTAATCTCCCTCACAACGCGCTGCACAACGATCTCGTGGCCACCGGCATTGTGGTGGCACGGTCGGCGCGGAGGAGGTGATGGCGAGCGCACCTGGCGCCTCCTCATAGGAGTCCTTGAACCACGGGTCGCAGGAGCCGACATGGCTCTGATACCAACTGTTGGAAATCAGCCAGCAAACACACACACGAGCACCTGGAACTCAAGAACACACGTGCACTGGAAAGGACTCACCGAGAACTAACTAGTTGGTGTCGTGTAAAAACTTCAGTCACCTTTTCTGCTCTTCTATTCAACTTAAATAGCAAAGGAAGACAGGAACAAGTAACTGACCATTACGGCCATGACTCAAAGATGTAACTGACCATTACGGCTATGACTCAAAGATGTAACTGGCCATTAACTACAAGAAAAAACTGCTCTACGAAAAAACAGCCAACTAATTGATGATTAGAAGCTATGAATGATGCCTGGTTTATATAACATGATCCACATGTTCTCCTGCTCAGAAAGAGCTCTTCAACACGTTGTTCATTTGATGTAAACCTGACTTGCTTGCTGTTCTTATGGTCATAATGATACATGCTTTTGAACAACAGAGGACCTGAATGTTGGAAACCATATTAGTTTATTACAGTGCTATCTACAGGACAATCAATTTAAGTAAATAACCATCTGATACAAAAATATGAACTTTTAGTGTAAAACATGGTTTAAATTGTGCAACACAGCAATCTTGCAAGAATAGAGAGGAGTGCAGAGAAGCAAGCAAAATCAGGAGCAGAAAATGCTGGGTGGTATGAGAAATGGTGAGAATCATATCATGTTTGTGTTTATGTTTCATTGCAACTATTCTGCAAAAAAAAAAAAATGTTTAAACTGTTAATTTTATCTCCAAGGTGGGAGAAATATGATGCCAAGGGCTGGGCAGAAAAAGGTGCATATAAATATGGAAGGTTAAACGAGCAGTCCTGGTGGGAGAGGTGGGGTGAACATTTTGATGGCCGTGGCTTTGTATTGAAATGGTGAGCATCTTTAGCTTAAGCTATATTGCTATGGAAGAACCACCTTCCTATGTTTTCTTAATCTGTGCAATCAATGGTTTGCTAAATTACATTGTACATTAAACTGCCGGGCCATAGGTTGTACATTGTACCATACTACCATCACATGCTTTCTGCTTACTTTGCTGAGGGACATTTTGAATTTAATGACAACATTTTCTATGTTAAATATTGGATGGTTGATTTATTTTGCATGTACCTTGTCTGCTTGACCAAGCATGACCAAAACATACAATATTTACCAACTCCTCTCATCCAATGGAGATTGACAACTGTTGCAACGCATGAATGATCTTACAGGACAGATAAGTGGGCAGAGACAGACTTAGGCACTAGATGGGGGGACAAATGGGAAGAGAAATTCTTTACCGGAATTGGTTCGAGACAAGGGGAGACATGGCATGTATCTCCTGGCGGTGATCGTAAGTTTCATGACCATTAAATAACATATATGCACAGCAAGCATTTTGTTGATATCATTGTTTCTATTCTGGATGCCTGTAACATAATAACTAGCAGGGTGGCCCGCGCATTTGCATGGCTAGTTTTGTTACATATCGTGTGCAATTTTTTGATTTCCCCCTAAGTATAAGTTAATTTTACTAGTAGTTAATTTACTTTGAGATGTTTACATGCAATTAGATAGACATTTATAATTATAAAAAAGCTTCTAGCCAAAATACATCTTAAGGGAACTTTCTTAAGGTTTTGGTATAAAATTTTACATCCAGTGTAGTACATTCTTGGGGTAATAGAGAAATATTGTTCAAATACGCCATTAGTTAAAAGCATTTTTAGGAAGCTACTATTGTTCTAATCTTATCTATTTTACTTTTCTAGGCCCCTAATCTATTGCTCCTTCTCCCACGCTATGTATCCTTCCACCAATACTTGAAGCAAGCCACTAACGGTCACTGTTCCCCTAGGCTACATCTCCTACATAGCCCGCCTAGCTTATTTATCCCACCTAGGTGGAGGCCTAGTCCGCCTAGGCGCTAGGCTACATCCTGCTGCCTAGCTCGCCTAGCTTATTTATCCCGCCTAGCCTGTCTAGCTTATTTATCCCGCCTAATTGTCGATTAGGCGCTAGGCGCTAGTGTGCTGCCCGCCTAGCACCTAGGGGAGCATTGCTAATGGTTCTTACTGGATGTAGTTGTGTTAATTGATTAGCACGACATCATGCCTACATGCCTACAGGAACTATCTTATCGTGCTTCATTTGCATGTCCGCCCATCTCTCTGTTGTCATCGACAAAGTGCCTTGCTTGTCAAGTCCATACTTAACCACTCCGATCTCATCCGGTGGCGCATGCTGAGCTTCTGCTCCCAATCAACAACACCATAGTGCACAGATTAAGGTTCCAAATTTCGTTTTCGGTTTAAATCTCGTCACCCTCCGAAATCCGAAATCTCGTTATTTAGGACGAAATCCAGACAAAATTCAAAAAGCAAAATTCAAATCCAGCATTTTTTGGAGCGAGGTTTCTAAGATTTCGGTCAAAAAAATGAAATTTCGTTCTAAATTGCCGAAATCTCGGTAAATTTCAACGGAACAAAAATTGGTTCAAACGGTGTCAAAAAATTTTGAAATTTTTTTTGGATGGTCTTGACACATAACTAATGTTCTCATAAAAATTTCAGATGATGATCAAGCCTGAGGAATTTTTAAAAATGTAACAGTGCTATTGTCCTGATAAAAGGCTGAACGGCAAATTTCAACCGAATGGAAAATGATGCAAACCACGTTAGAAACTTTTGAAAATTTTTGTGGATGGTCCTAAGACATCCATAAATTTTTCAGATGATGATCCTGAGGAATTTTCAAAAATTCAAACAGTGCTACTGAAGACTGGCCGACAAATTTCAACTGAATGAAAAATTGTTCAAACCATGTTAGAAAGTTTTGAATTTTTTTGGATGGTCCTGATGCATCACTAATATTCTCATAAAATTTTCAGATAATGATCAAGCTTGAAATTTTTTAAAAAATTCTGACAACCGAGGTATTTAATTAATGATCGCGAAAATTAATATGCATAGGCTAACTGGATGATCTAGTAACTGTCTCACATGGAAAATAACGTGAAGAATCCAATCCGATCAAATTCGGTCAACTTTTAGTCAAATTTCTGTCAAATATATCGAGATCTCGGCGAGATTTTAGGGTATTGTGGCACTTTGAATTTTTTTTCAATTCTTTGTAAATTTTGCCGGGATTATGAAACTGGGGGGGGGGGGGGTCTGTAATCCGAGATTTTGATCCTTGACATAGATAGATGAACTGTTGACAAGCATACATTCATGCGTGATCGCCTTATTTGGAACTGGGACACTACGAATGCAATCTCGTGTTTGTGTCGCCGCTAGTGACTTTTCATCAAGCTTTTAATATTGCTCTCTAGCATAATCTCCCACATTACTTTGTTCAAATCATGTCGATCAAACCAGCAAGGAAACAACATGTGAGTTATGTTTGTTAGCCTTGTCCAATTTTGCCTCTGCCTTAACACGGTGAAACGTTCCTTGGATGATTTTATTCTCTTGTGATCAGATAAAGTGTCTCTAACAAATCGTTTTTTCTTCTTCTATTAGATAATGCGATAGCTTCTCTCATTACTAGATGCTACGTATATAGATTGACATCTGTAAGTAATATGTGTTATATGCATTTACAACATTAGAGTCCTATTTGTTATCAAAGGGTACTTTCTATGTATAGCCCATTAACCCTTATCGTTAAAATCTGGACCCACTACAATCAGTAGTGTAGATCTTTCCCTGTTTTCGCCGATTAATACGGTAATTTCTAGCCCTTCAGAGCAAATATGGTGGATTCTTTTGAATTTGCATATTATTGGATTGTACATGATATGGAGTTTTTTCTTTCATATTTTAGATTGGAATCGTATACACATCCAACCGGTATTTTTCATTTTATTTTTATTCCGTATTTAAGCTATTTAGGGACTTGACTTTGGAGTTCGTATGGAAATCAAATTGCTAATTTTATTTCATTGTTAATACCTAATTTCAGTTTTAGGCTGGAGTTTCTATACAACCAACTACTAATTTCCATTTTATTTTTATTTCGAATTTCATTTTTACTTTGAAATTCATATGGAAATCAAATTGATTTGGAATTCATATAAAATTCAGATCGCTAATTATCCTTTGATTTTTATTCCAAATCTGCATATTGTTGGATTGTACATGACATGGAGTTTCTTTATATAGTTTTAGGTTGAAATCGTATGCAAATTCAACTGGTATTTTTCATTTTATTTTTATTTCAAAATTAAGCTATTTAGGGATTTTACTTTAGAGTTCATAAGGAAATCAAATTGCTAATTTTGTTTTAGTTTTTGTTTCAAATTTCAGTTTTAGGTTACAATCGGTATACAAATTCAACTAGTAATTTCCATATAGTTTTTATTCCGAATTTCAATTTTACTATGAAGTTTGTATGGAAATCAAATTGCTAATTTTTGTTTATTTTTATGCCCAATTTTAGTTATTTTTAATTATACTTGACATAGATTTTTTCTTTTAATCTAAGCCGTTATAACTTCGGTTTGCCAGATGGACGGCTATATTTTTTTTTTCTTTTTTCTATAATTAACGTGGGAATTTCTAACCCGTAAAAGCGAATGTGGTGGCTTCTTTTGCTTTTACTTTAATAATATAATAGAACAGATATGTCGAAATGCCAATATCTCGAGCATTGTTTCATAACTATATACATCATATATATTGCACCTATGTATTTACTACATTATGAAGGTCTAGTTTTGAAAAGTACCAAACCATCCTCTTCTTTTTTTCCAAGTCTGGCATGAGAGCCTTTTCTCATTCCCTTCAATCGTATAGGCTAGTGCTTGGTCATTTTATGATGGATATACAAATACTTTCTGAATAAATTAACACATTTCCAAATTTTGAAAAATCTATCACTGTTTGCTAAACAAATTATGGGCCTGTGGGGGGGGGGGGGCTGCGGCTGGGTTGAAAAGCTACTTTTGGCTTGTTAGGCTGTAAAGCAGCTGTAGCTAGCGGCTGTGGTTTTTCTTAATATGTCGTTTGGCAAACTAGCTACTGAAGCTGCAGCTTTTGGGGGGCCATCGTGTGGGCCCGAGTGAGGAGGGAGTCGAGGAGGCGGCGTTTGAGCCATAGGGAGTAGAAGAGGTGACCAGGCAAGGAGACAATGGGGCGAGAAGGGAGACGGAGCGAGCGAGGAGGCGGTCGAGCGAAGCCACAGTTGAAAAGCACCTCCCTACCAGCTGTGGCTTTTAGGGATGCTTCAGCTGTGGCTTAGCTATGTAGCTGCTTTGCAGTTGGGCTATTTGGGGAGCTTTAGGCCTAAAGCTGAAGCACAGCTCCCTATCATGTTAGCGAGTTCTCATCAATTGTCCTTGACAATGCATATGTAGGCACATGAGTTGTGTGTGTATAACTATCTAAGATGCTAGCTGGGTATTGACACATTTAACAACATTAGTGCCCCTAGGCTTCAATGTACTGTCTTGTTATTCACCAAATAGTTTTGGCTACATTAAAAGTAGCATTAAATACTTTAGTTTCCAGTGGTTGGGGGCATACATTAGCAGCTGAAATTCTCAAATACTTTAATTTATTCCAAACTATTCTGAATATTATATTTCTATTGTGTATGAGGTGTATTTAGTATCTAGGAATATCATCCTTAGAAGTTAGATAACACAGAAACTAGCATGATCTTGTGTATTTGCATTGCTAAATATGTGTAGTTGCTAGTAGTATGATTTATATTGTAAAATCTTAATTGTCAGCTATGTATCTGGTTTGAAACTTTCAGGCTGGTCAAGAACTTGGGGAGAAGAGCACTTCGGTAATGGGTATGTGCCATTATGATGTTCTGGTCTTGTACGTATTGTTTGACTGGTACTTGGTATTAAGATCTGAATTGAAACCGTATATACTTTTTTCAACATCTCCTGCGATGATTGCTCTCTTAGATATTAACTAGCAGGGTGGCCTGCGCATTTGTGCGGCTAAATTTGTTATGTATACTTCACATATTTAATATTTGGTATTTGTTGATGTCAGTTGTTTGATTTTTTATCATTAGATTAGTCTTGAGATATTTGTGCGCCATTAGATATACATTTATGTTATAAAAAGACCTGTAGCCAGAGTTACATCTTAAGGAAACTGAATTGACATTTTGGTAGAGTCCTTTTCAATTAGTGTAGTTCTTAGGGTATAAGAAGCTAATTGTTTAAATACACCTTTAGTTAAAGGCATTTTTTAATGCAAGGCTCCTATCATTTTAACCTTATCCATTCTTGTCTTGTACCCCTTTGCATGAGTCTGTCCTCCATCTCAGTTTTGATAGGCAATTAGGCACCACACCAAATGTCCGTGGAATCGAGGTCCACAATATCTTGCATGCAAAACCTTATGTTGGCTTTACTTTTCCAGCTTCTCATCCACGGACTCCTCCCTCATTACGATCCTGTTTGGCAGAGCTCCAGGTCCCAGCTCCACCTCGGAGCTGAAACTTGTAGACTGAAATAAAGTAACTTAAGTTTATAATTTTATTCTAAAATGTAAACAAAATAATCCACCTAAACACTTTTAATATATCCACAGCTCTAGCTCCACGAATTTGGTGAAACTAGAAATACTCAGCTCCACCAACTCCAAGAATTTGGTGGAGCTGGAGCTCTGCCAACATATGTTTCCATCAAGAACGAAATCAAGTCATTAGTGGCTCTTACCAGCCATTGCTAAACCTTGTCTCCTCTTCCTCCATTCGCCTGACCATTCACTGCATTATAGCTGCATTAATTGGTTAGCGCGACAACATGCCCTTAGGAACTGTTTTGCCATGCTTCCGCATACTCTTACTCTACCTGGCTCTGCCACCCACCCATCTAGCTGCCGCTTGTGAATCAGTTGAGTGTGTTCTTGACCGCTCTGATTGTATTCCGTGGCGCCTCAACACCGACACACAACTTCTACTACTACTAGCCCAACATGCGTTAGTGTGGCATAGGTGGCCATGTCGCCGAATTCATCCTCGAGAACCTCCATCTCATTGACTCCCTCATCGCGACTTGTTGAGTTGCACATCTGTAGTGTTTCACTCTGATACCCCTTCTTATGCGCAACAACCTCGGATCGGATAAGTGTTTTGTGGGATATGGCATGAGCGTGCACGGTCTCAAAAATGAAGAAGATGAGTCTCGTGGAGAACCAAAATAGCGACGCTGAAACAACCATGACGAGAGAAGATTTGGCGAAGCCGGCAGCAAATTCTTTAAGCACAACCTCAAAAGAGTACAAGGGATTGTTGCTCTCTCACAACCCCTCGAATCTTTTAGAACCTTTGGATCCTTGCTCTATACAAGAATCTAGTGCTAAAGTATAACCTATCTTCTAATATCTTGTGCACCTCTTGCTTTGGATGGGTTGATTTGTAGCTTCTTGGTTGATTGGGTTCTCCATGATCATCCTGTAGGTTTATATAGCCTTCCTAGTTCTCCGAAACAAATAGAAATAATCCTAATCCTGTTAGGATTCATCTAGCATACATTTCCAAATCCTAAAAGGCTAGATATGGGTCACCATATTTAACAATCTCCACCTTGACTCTTATCCATTGAAGTCATCGTGCTCCTCAAAGAACTCCAAATCAGCTACGCATTTTTTTTAATTTTCCTCCCACCTTTGGGAATGCCCGCACCTCAGAGGCTCATGCACATCACCGCAATGTGCGTGTTGGTGTTCGGGCTTGGCCGTCCAAACCCTCCCTTCATCTGAGAGATCTTTGTGTAGTTTGGTTAACCACACCACCTGTTTCTATAGCCCTCCATGCCATATGTTTGTACCGCCACCGAGCTCCACCTGCTCGATACTACTTCGTGGTTGGTCCCGTCACGTCTTTTTTCAAAAAATCGCACCTTTACCTTTGGGTTCGCTAGATTTTCCAACCGTCTTTGTAGGTCCGCACATAACTGCAATTGAGATCTGATTACGTACCGTTAATGACACAGTTTCCTTCTCCTGATCAAGATTTCTATTAGATCTCTTATTGATTGCTCTAGGTACTTTTCATAATTACTTGCCCTTTGCAAGTAACTCACATGACGCTACCTTGAAGTAATACCTCACAACCTTCGAGTTTAAGCGACCTCATAAATATTAGATTTTTCTATAAGCCCGGAACATACTGAAGCTCTATCATATATCTCCAATGTAATTGTTTCCATATTAGTAATTGCATACTCCTTGCAATCAGACAGCTCCATGCGCCGGACGTAAAGATCCTTCATCAAATATCTCCCTCGTCAAACATATGTGAAAGCAAAAACATGAATCTAATATCCATCCGTGAGAAGTACCTGATTGACTAGTGACAAGTACATCTTTTGCTACCGCCGTTGATCATTCACCCTTCATTTACTTCAAACTCAGATAATCTTTTATCATATGACCTTCCTCGTCATATAGATAGCATACACGTGCCCTTGCTTTTGCCCTACTTCATGTGACTTTTGCTTTTGCCTGCAATACCTACTGCGGTCAATGTTTGATCATTTAAGGATGAACATTCTGATGGTTTTTTCAAGGACCCCGCCTCCAATAGATATGCAATTGCCTCATTGAAGTTGAGAGTGCTTTTCCTGACGAGAATATTCATCACCAATTGCTTCTATGATGGTGGTAGAGATGATGCTAGTATGATGATTTTATCGTTCTCATTTTTCTCATCCACACTAGTTAGCTATGTGATGAGCTTGTTGAAGACATCGAGATAGTTAACGAACTGTGTCTGTACAGTTGTTGCTTCTGCACCCATCGGTTTGTCAGCGGCTTTGCCATATACAATTCTTCAAAGTCCTTGCATAATTTCTTTGGCGAATTCTCCTTGATCACCGAGTAACTTACCTCGTCGAAGAAACATAGACGGATTGTATTGACAACCTTAGCTCCATCACCTTCCAGTCTTCAGCCGATGTATTTTACGATTTGTCCCCTTCAAGAGCAGCGATTAACTCTTGTTGGACAAGAGTATCTTTTACCACACATTGCCACACGCTGAAATTTCCCTTGCCGTCAAATTTCTCTACTTGATTCCACACTGTCGACGCTTTACCGACCTTCTCACAAATCTGATTAATCCGGCCTTAGGTCTGATACCAGCTGTTACATTCTGATACGCTTTCTTATGCACAGTAGCCCTGTATTGGATTAGTGTTTTGTGAGATATGGCATGAGCGTGCACAGTCTCAAGAACGAAGAAAGATGAATCTCATATAGAGAAGCAAAATAAAGACATTGAAGCAGCCACAACAAGAGAGAAGATTTGGCGAAGTTGGCCACAAATTTTTAAGCACACCCTTAAAAGAGTACAAGGGATTGTTGCTCTCTCACAACCTCTCGGACCTTTGGGTCCTTGTCCTGTATAAGAATCTAGTGCTGAAGAATAATCTAGCATCTAATCCTATCGTACACCACTTGCTTTGGATAAGTTGATTTGTAACTTCTTAGTTGCTTGGGTCCTAGGTTTATATAGCCTCCCTAGTTCTCCAATGCAAATAGGAATCCTAATCCTATTAGGATTCATCTAGCACTCCTTTCCTAATCCTAAAAGGCTAGATATGAGTCATCATATTTAACACTGGGCTTCAAGCCTAACACCCTCACTGGACCCATGCCAGACACGCTCATGTGGGCACTCTCCCCAACCTCAAGCTATTTAGGTTCTAATCATATATGAATCAAACTGGTATTTTCATTTCATTTTTATTCCGAGCTTAAACTTTTATTCAGAGCTTAAACTATTTAGGTATTTTACTTTGGAGTTCATGTGGAATCAAATTGCTAATTTATTTTAATTCCGAATTTCAGTTTTATGTTAGAATTCGTATACAAATCCAATTACTAATTATCGTTCAATTTTTATTCTGAATTTCAGTTTTACTTTGTAGTTCTTTGGAGTTTGTATGGAAATTAAATTGCTTATTTATTTTATTTTATTTCTTATTCGGATTTCAGTTTTAGGTTGGAATCTGTATACAAATCAAAGTAGTAATTTTTATTATTTTGAAGTTCATGTGGAAATCAAATTACTAATTTATTTTATTTTATTTTTTTATTCCAAATTTCAGTTGTTTTTTTTGTTGTACTGACATGTAATATTTTGAAGTTCGTATGAAAGTCAAACTGCTAATTTTCTTTTACTTCTAGGTCTTGGGAGCGAATGTGGTGGTTTCTTTTTCCTCTGCTTTAATAATATATAATAGATAGATGATACTACTAGTACTTGGAGCTACTTGTTTTGTGATTTACTATGCTGTCATTATCAGTGGATTACTAGCAAACCACATATTCGTCTCATATTTCAGGAAAGTTCATAAATACGGAAAGAGCACAACCGGTGAGAGCTGGGATTTAGTAGTCGATGAGGAGACATACTATGAGTAAGATTTTGTTTCGTTCTACTGTCTGCTTGATCATTAATGATTTGATCAAGGGTTGAAATAATCTCATCGGTCTGTGCATTGTCTATCAAGGGCCGAGCCCCATTATGGATGGGCTGATGTCGTTGGGGATTCCACACAATTGTTATCGATACAACCTGTTGAAAGGCCACCTGGAGTGTTCCCAACTATTGACTTCAGCTCCTCACCTCCGCAGACAGATGATCCACCCACCATGCCGCCTTCGCCTCTCGAATGAGCTATATTGCCGGTACAAAAGAAAATTTCTGTCTAGGCTCCAATTTTGCCTGTAAGGGAACATTCTTTGTAGAAAAGGGATCAAGTGCAATCTTGCGTTCATTGGTTCATTCATTCTTTCTTATGTTTTCCTTCCGTGGCCTAGAGTTTTATTGGTGGGAAATGTTGTTTGCCGAATTAGGCGAAATAATCAATGGCTCGCGCTTATACTGCCCTGTGCCTGTTCATGTGTTCATGCATGAAGCTCCATCCAAAGAAACCCGTGATGGAAGGTTGACATGTACGTTGGAACATGTTAGTTACCATGGCTGTTGTTATGTTTACATGGTGGTGGTTATTCAAACAAGATAGGAGAAAGCTGTGAAGGGAGAAAAGGGGAAGGGCCCACGCGGCCACACTGCAACCATTTAAGCCGCTCTAATCCCCTTGGCTCCTGAGCTGAGCTGCCAGGAGACCACCGACGCAAACAACAGCACCAACGTCAGCCTGATAGGCGTCGGGTAGAAGCTGTGGATTGCGCTGCCCTGCATCTGTGACCAGGTGGACGGCTCCGACGTGATGCACTTTGCCTACGGCGTCGCCGCCGGGGACACCACCTCGGCGATCGCCACCACCTACGGGGTGCTGGAGTCCACGCTGCTGAAGATAAATGGGATCACCGACCCCAAAGAGCCTGCTCGGGGGGCATATTCTTGATGTCCCTCAGCCTGTTAAGTGGCGTAAGTGCGTTCCTCTTAATGTTACCCACTTGCTCATATCCTTTAATCAACACACGCAAGTAGAATGGTTCTTTCAACCTTGTGAGTTGTGAAATCAAAAATTAGGTTTTTGATGAAGCTTTTTAGTAACGAAGAACGCAAGCCATGCTTAGGATGAGAGGAACTAATGAATTAATTATAGACAACTGCGTGCATGGGTGGGGAAACTGAAAGATTAGTTCTTGACTTCTTTAGTTTGCCCTAGGAAACTTAGGTCTGATAAATTAATCGCAGGATGCTAGTAATATATTGCTTGGATTTAGTGATTTTTACAATGAACTTAAGCTTGGTCCCCTTGGGTGGAGCTTTTTATTGGAATCAAAATATTCAGTGATGGCTCGGTGAGTTGCACAAGATAAGAGGCTGATACCCATTCTTCATTTTTCCAGTGAGATTTGAGACCTCAGACCTCCACTGTGAACGTGGAAGCGTTTAGAAAAGTCGCTATAGGTCCATCCTGCGTGCCAGGGCAGAATGCTATATTACTTCACCCATTTAATTGTTCAAGGACCCTCATCCGAGGAAAAAATTGTTGAATAAGCTTTGAAGCTTGAGTTGCTACGATTTTTGGTCTTGTTTAATTAGTTGTTAGCTGTTGCTATCACCGGAAAAACTGTCCGACTGTGTGGTCTGAAACTCTGAACATACTGGTAGTCCACAAAGCTGACTGACTGCTCACAAGTTGTCGAAGATCCTTTTGGATGGATCCTTTGACTACTGTTCGTTCTCTCTCATAAAAACGCTACATGTATGAAAAGATGTTCAGAGCCTGGTACTAACTGCTAGTGGAATTTTGGTATGCTCAATTTGCCGTTCATCGATCGGCAATACCCCAGCTGATCACAATCTGCTCGTCCCGAATGGCACTTGCGCTCTCACCGCTACATTTCTCTACAGGGGGAGAAATGTTAGCGTGGAGCCTGGGGAAAAGAGGAGCAGAGGTTGTGGTACGGGGAGCGAGAAGGCTCTGCGAGATGGGAATAAATGATTCCATTGTTTCCTTCTAAGTTGGTAGATGTATTATGGTTGATAGGTATCGGAGAAGAAACAGGCGAGTATCGAAGAAGTATTAGGAATTATTTTCTTTTTTAAGAAATAGAAAATTCACCGATACAAACAATATACGGCATCCATATTCGATACGGTATCGGATATCGATACGCTAATTTTCTAAAGTATCCGATGAAGCGAAAGAGTGCCAGAGTAAGTATAACCTGCAAACGTACATATGCTCTGAGGTTGTGGGTTTAATTGAGTCGGTACTGTGATAGGTTTCTAATGGTTGATCTTGCGGATGGAGGATATGGGAGGTCAGAGTTCGTCGGGTCCACGTGGGGAATGTCAATTAATTATAATTAAATTAAATTATGGAAAAATTGATAAAATGCCACTCTCCAGAAGTGGCTTCGCTAAAAATGCCACTCCGCTGTCGTTGACAGGTGGGACCATCTGTGTCTATGACAGTGGGCCAGAGTGGCATTTTAGCGATGCCACTTATTGAAAGTGGTATATGCGCTAATGGCCCGTCAATTATCTCCTTCCACATGTTGTTGATCTTTATCTCCTTCCTTTGATATTGAAGATTACTGTTGTAAAGTGATGACACCTGCCTTGCTTCATCCATGATACACCAAGAAAATAGCAAATGTAAAACAACAAGCACACATAATATAGGGAGGCAAAATTGTTCTCTCCTTTTATTAGATTGGTTCTCTTGTACAAGGGGGTGTCAAATATATAGTAGCAGCCAACAAGATATAGATTCGGATTTGCCTACATTGAGATAGAGCAACCATATTTGGATAACTAGGACTCAGAGTCCATCTATATCTCAACACTCTCTCTTGGGCGAATATCGTGTAATGCACATGTCTCATTAAAAACTCATCCAAAAAGCCAATGGGAAAAGAGATAGAGAAAAGAGAATATTACACTCGCATACTATGTTACACTAGTTGCCTTATTAAAAATCTTCATGTGAGAAAACGTCAGGAAAACTCACGAAGGAAAAAAGAGTACAACTTATAATCTTTCGGGTTTAAAGTTGGATCTTCAGGATCATGCTAAGGGTCATGGTTCAGGGATTTATTCCCCTGAACTTTGCATATCTCTAAGTCATCTTATTTCAATGCCACTAACACATCTTTGAAAAGTAGATTTTGGCAAAGCCTTAGTGAATAAATTTGCTAAATTTTCACATAACTTTGTTTGCAGTATTTTTACCTCACCATTCTTCTAGAGTTCGTGATGATAGAAAAGTTTAAGGGCAATATACTTCGTGATATTACTTTTAACATAACCCATCTGCATTTGTGTAACACAAGCAATATTTTCTTTATAGATAATCGTGGCCTCGTGGGGTTATCGACGGTATTAAGACCACATGACTTCTGGATATGGTTAATCATACGTCTCAGCCAAACACACCCATGCGGGGCTTCATATAAAGTTAATAAGTTATAATCTCTGAGTGGTTGGTAGAAGTAGCTACCAAGTTCTGCTTAAAGATCGCTCAGAAATGGCTAAACCACTGTAGAGAAACACAAAACCAGTCTGTGATTTGGTATTATGGGAATTAGACAGATAGTCAACATCCGTATATCCTACTATGGTTAAATCTTGGTATTTTTAGTAAAACAATCTAAGATCTTGAGTACCTTAGAGGTATCTGAGTAAAGACTTAACACCAGTCCAATATCTTTTAGTTAGGGCTGCACTGTGTCTTGCTAGCAAAATTTACTGCGAATGCAATATCAGGTCTTGTGCAATTCGCATGACACATAAGTGCTCCAATGGCATTTAAGTATGGGACTTCAGATCCTAAGACTTCTTCATCTTCCATCCTCAGTTTGAAAGGGTTACGGAACTCTACACACCTTTTAATAAATTGATGTAAATTTTCATCAGAGATTTGACAAAGACGATACATGTCATCTTCTTTATCGGGTTTTGCGTAACAACTTTTATAGTTATTTAATATGGCATGTGTTAGCACCTAAATTTGGCTGACTAGGACGAGTACGGTCTTGGCACAAGTCGACGCCAAAGCTACGCGAATCAGATCGACAACGAATGATGAAGATCAGGAAGATGCGATCGTGTGAAGATTAGAAGGAAAGCCCAGAGCCAATACGACCCGGATCCCATACGGTTATGATCAGGATGAAAAGATGAACATGAGGCCAATACGGTTATGGAGAGTCCGTGACGGACACGATCGAAGTTTTCGGACTATAAAAGGAGGATGGCATGCTACGCCAAAGAAATCAACAATCAAAATCACAACCAATCTATTGTTTTTTCTACTTTCATTGCATTAGGAGTAGCCACAGTAGTTTGTAATCTTTCCTCTGTAATACACTTTGATCAACACAAGTTGCGTATCGCTGGTTGTTGATCTTTGCTGCATTACGCCCTATCAAGCTCTAGTTCCTTCCCGATATTGTTGCGCATCGCCTTTTTCGGAGGAAATAGGCTTTTACCCCGTTTGATCAACTCGTAAGGGTTGATTAGACACGCTGAGCTACCCTGATCTGTACTGGTTCGCTCTGAGCCGGTTAGGATCGTCTTGCTACGAAGTCTTGGATCGTTCTTCTGAGCGATCGCTTCGAGAGATATGTCTCTTGCCGATTGCGTGATCAAATCGGCTGGCACGCCTGCAAACTTGAACCCGGCATTAGCGTGTATTGGCAGCGATCGACCCATCGTCAAGTTTTTCGACGCCAACAGCATGTCATAAATTTTTCCAACTGAAAATAGATCTTTCTGGCTGATTAAATAATGAAGTTCTTGCAATCCTTTAAGAATAGTGCAGAGATAATTGGCCATTATCTTCTTATAGCCACCAGCAGCTTGGATGACGGTGGTATAAATTTGGAAAAATTCTGATAAATTTTAAGTTCCATTGTAGCATTTCAAGGGATCTGGCTTGAATTTTTCGGGCAAAGTGACATTTTTTAGCCCTAAAGAAAAGTCTTTACATCCTGTATACAATCCCAAATGTGTCCATATGTTAGGTACTTATTCTATATAATCAGGAGAACGATGTCATCGCCAATTACGATTAATATATTCACCTAGTCCAAGCCTATCGAAAAGCACTCATCCGTTGTGGATTGCTCCTCTGTTGATTGTCGGTGCTCTATTGAAGCTGACCAAACAAGGAATGACCCATGTGGGAATTAGTCAAAGATCTCATGGAGGGAGACAAGCTTTGTACTTCTGCAGCAGCTTCTTGCAGATCAGCATCTAGAGATCTTATAAGGGGCACATTGACTCCATCCATAGGCTGACTTAAGATTGAACTAACAATAATGCGAAATTTATCCACAAGAGTTTTCCCTTCCAGACTATTAGTAACCATGTTTATGTCTCTTACCGTCATCCTTAGAACCTGTGGTGTGACCGAAAAGACGGACCGGGGATGACTTCGTGACGGATCCGATCTACATGAGGTTCTCGGTTGGCTGTCATGGTAAAGTCGTCTTGCCTATTCCACAGCATTTTGTTTCGCAATCATGAGACTCACGTTGCTCCTGGGCAACCTTTTTGGATGAAGTTGCCAACTTGGACGACTCCACTTCAGTAACATTCTCGGAGTAGAAGTCACACTTATATTCTTCTTCCTCCATGAAGTCATCGGCGATGAGATGAGCATAGTCGGCGAGATCGAATGCATTTTTTTCATCCATGACCTTCGGCGATAACACATTACCTTTATCTATCTTGAATTATGACGGAGGCCCTCCTTCTAGCGCCAACTGTCGATGTATAAGGTGTCCTAGATCGAGTTTACGAATGTAATTTTGGTTGCCTTTATCTGCAAAATAAGATTGAAAGAGGTAGGAAAGGAATTATATTATATTATGAACTTCCTCATTGTATACATACTATTAACACACTCTCGGCTTAACACTTGTTTTTGGCTCAAGAACTCTATTTCTTCAATTACTTGATCCATGCCTTGAATCATTGTGGGAGTATTCTATTTATACCACCGGAAGGTTGGCAGTTGTCACCTTCAGAAATGTTTCTTCCCGTCAAGAGATGTCTTTTGGTCAAAAGGCGTCCTCTCACTGAAGAGGTGTCTTTTTATCAGAGGGACGCCTCTTCGTAGGGAGTAACTTCTAAGCGATTGTCTGTACCTATCAAAGAAAGCTTCTTGTGCATGTTATTTTTGCACAGAGATTCCTTGCCGACCTTAATCAGGTCACATCGAAGGTTAACTTTTGATCCTATCTAGGTTGGTATGGTTACGTTCGACCTGAAAAGAGTCATAGGTCGGCACGTTCCCGACCTGGTTAAAGTTCAGATTTCGTCCGACCTATATTGCAGATCGGGTAGCTATTACGTGGTCAATGGTGTGGCGACCCGCCCAATTAGCCCGGGATAATTAGCAACAGCTGGCATTACCCTAGGTTAATTAAGCGAATCTCGGCATAGTGGCTAACAAAATATCGGGCACCCCGGTACTTTATTAGCTACTATACCGTGTTCAGAGTGTTGCAACAGAACAATAATTAGAGACTGAATGTAAATATGTTACAAACCAAGCCACGCAGGGCTACAAGTTCGATACATAATTAGACAGGATCCAAGTACAACATAAGCATAAGACATAACTACTAGTTACACAAAAGACCGACGTAGTGTAACACAGATACTCAGCACTCTATTCTCCCTGGTAGTCCTCCGCGTAGGTTTGGTTCTGCGGGTGACCCTCACTCCAAGTCTCATGGTCGGACCAATTGGGATCCACGTCCCAACCAGAAGCTTGACCCTCAGAACAAATATCTAGCAGGGGGAGAGTTAGCAAGAGTGAGTACAGAGTACTCAGCAAGTAATAGTATAGAATGCAATACATGAGTTTTTCCTCCTTTTTCCAAATCCAGCTTACCTCCTTCCCAAAATCTGATTTTTATTGGAAATAGGTTTTTATTTTCTTTAAGAGTTGCACATTTTAATTCAAGAGACTACTAACACCCGTATATGAGGCAGACTTAGCTTCCGTAGCCTCCAATCCAGGAGACAGGCATGAATTCATGATTTGACCCTGCGCAGGTTTGTACCACTTTACCCATAGTGACCCCTAGCACGAGAGGCCCCAGAATGTTTATCACTAGTCCAAGATTAGATCTCCAACCCTGTTACCCGAGTCGCGGATTCCTTCACTAGGCAATCCCGCCGGCTCGCGGCTAACAGTTGTATCAGACTATCCAGGCTACCGTAGCAGCACAACTGATACTCAACCCAAGGCTTTATTCATATATAGCCTGAAAGAACCATCTGTGTCCCTCACTGGGCCTTCCTAAGATACCCAGCTTCACACGCAGCGTATTTATCTACTCTTACCCAATGTGGAGATCATAATACCTTCCTAGGACAACCTTTTCTGGTCGCTTCCACACACTATGGTTGATACTGAAAATACGGCTCATTGCCCGAGTGTAGTTGGTTATTCTTATATCATAGCCTATGTAGAGGGTCCCACTGCCACATTCCAAGTACCTTGGCCCTCTACCCACCATATTAACACCACACCAATATCATAAATAACACAAGCCAGCTGCTCCATCAGCTGGACTTGCCAACACATTCCACACCTCATCATCATCAACAACACTTTCATTTTCACCACACCACATCTCCATCCATATTCAATCGGGTACTTTCAAATTATATATATAAAGTTTGCAATGCATGAATGATACTCGTAATAATACTGAAATCAAGTTGAAAACATTTAATAAAATTTGCTCAAAGGAAATCTTGCCTGAAGTAGGATTTGCACGTACGGCCTCGCTCGAATACAGAGGTGGTTGGTATAACTGGTTCGGTTCTGGACCTGACAAATACAACGTATCAACTCTACGGGAATTAACCCATAGCAACTTTACGGCGTCTGAATCTACGGACAATACTTATTTAACTAAACCCACTAACTTAACCCGATTCTTAATATACTAGCAGCAATGAACATGGCAATTCAATTAATACAACAATTAACAATCTACACATTTACTAACTACTAACTCGCAGCCTTTAGAAATTTAAATACAGTTTTCCTACGATATGAATACGGTGATTTATAGATCACACGGGAAATGCATTTTCCTAATTTTCTCCTAATTTTCTTTTCTTCTCTTCTCTTTTCTTTTCTCTTCTTTCCTTTTTCCTTTTCTTTTCTCATTCTTTTCTCCTTTCTTCTTTTCTCTCACCCCTCCCCTTTTTCTTTTCTCTGGCCTGGCTCCTTCTCCTCTCGGGTTCTCCTCCCCAGCGCTGCTCCCTCTCCGCCCGAGCGCCACCGGCCGACGCCAAGCCGGCGCCGCCGCACTCTCCCACGCCGGTTCCCCTCTCTCTCTCTTTGCCTCCTCCTCTCCTCATCTCTCCTCTCCTCTCCTTCCTTCTCTGGTCTCCCTCCTCTCTCGGCGTTACCGCCGCCTCCCCATGGCTGGCCCTCCCCGGCCATCTCCTCCCTCTACCCCTCTCTCTCTCTCCCTCTCTCTCTCTCTAATCGGCTGTACGCCGAACTCCTCCCCTTAATCTCTCTTCCTCTACTCCCCTTTCTCCTTACCTGCCCTAATGGCCAACTAAAGAACAGATGATACACGGTCTAATCGGTTGCCTCATTTTACGTTTGCTTTACTTTTGATTTGGTATTTTGGGTGAATGATAAGAACAGGTAATGCCCGATCTACTGATTTTCGTTCTCTACTCTTTGATTTCGTTCTTGGGTCTATGATGCAAGGGGGGGGGTTCTAGATGGACGGCATGGCTCTAGCTATGCAACCCTAGATAACCCTACTGAGACTACAACTACCGATCTACTCATTGCACTGAGGAGTAGCTAGCTACTACTGCTACTACTAGGATTGGCTGTGCACCTGGGAGATCGGTTGGGTTCTTGGGAATGACAGTGCTGGTTCGGTTCTTGGGGTACTCCTTGCTCCTTGCTCCTTGTGCGGTTCAATGGGTCTTGGGAACCTCCTGCTTCAGTGCTTGGGGATCCTTCTGGTTCGGTTCATCTTGGGGTCCTTCGTGTTCTGGGCTTGTGGTCCTCCTCCTCCGGCTTCGGCTCCTTGCTGCCGGTTTGCTTCTTGCTCCTTCGTCTTGCTCTCTTGCGCTCTCTCTGGACGGGATGTGTTTGCTTGCTCTGGTTCTTGGTTTCGGCTGGGAGCTGAGGAAGGAAGAATGCTTGTTATAAAGGGGGAGGAAAGGGACGGGTGGCAGTGCCCCCTCCCTTCTTTGCCCACGAGTCTTTCTTGGTCGAGGCAATAGAGCCGCATGGCCGCAAGCCGGTGGGAATGCATTCTTTGTCTTGGCCGTGGTGGTGTGGTAGCCCGGTGTGGAATGGTCAAAGGCATTGAAGTGTCCAATGTGTAAAGCAAGGGCTCCATGGGTGTTCTTTGGGTATTGCCATGCTGCTGGTTATTTGATGGATAAAGGCTGCTACGGATACCCGCAATCCGCACAGGTAAGTACAGATTGCCGAGTGATGAACCGGTCTAGCGAGAGGTGCCGACCCGGCCCTTACGGTCTGGTATCTCGGTGATCAATACCTCGCATGCGGGTCTGACGGCAATCCTCTTTTCTATTTCTATTCGCTCTATTCGCGTTTTTAAATTTTACACTAACAAAGAACACTAATTAATAACCTCATTAACCACTAATACTATTATTTAACTAGTTAATATAGTGGGTCCTTACATCCTATCCCCCTTAAAAGGGATTTCGTCCCCGAAATCCGGCTCGACTAGGTAGAGGGCTTCGAGAACAATTAAGATTGCACCACCCGGATGTTTAAATGGGAGATACACCTGTACCTGCATTGGTGGTTCCATCCACCTGCGCTGTCGAGACGAAGTTCAATTGAGCGGATCTTGCTGTTGGTGCTCCCTTGTTAGATCCTTTAGATGACATGGCACTGGGGCCTCCTTGACTGTGTCCAACCGATGGTGCACGACTTGGCGGTGTCCCTGAAGCACTTTGTTGCGACTGACCGATGAGAATTGGGCAACTGTACCTCCTATGTCCCTCCTGACCGCAATTGTAACACTTGATGGGTACTTGGGGGCAACGACTAGCATAATGCGGACCTCCGCAATGGAAACACCTTAAAGATGGATTTGATAGGTTGCTAATGGGATGTTGAGAAGATGCAGACATCTCAGATGGTTGTGGAGAGCTTCTGTTTGGTAATGGTGGTTTAGAAGGTGTTGGGTAGCTGAAAGTAAATGTCGGAGTATCAAATCTTGCCTTCTTTCTCCTCTCCTCATTCACTTGGGTCTGTATGCTTTCCACTCTGATGGCCTTATTGGCTAGGTCTTGAAACACTGTAAACGAGTGAGTAGCCAAATGCAACTTCAAATATGAATTCATCCCCTTGGTGAACCTATAGATTTTCTTAGCCTCCGTGTCTACCTCCTCTGGGGCATATCTGGATAGCTCATTGAACTTATGCAAATACTCTGTAACACTTTTATTTCCCTGCGTCAAATCCCAAAACTCTTGCTTCTTTATATCCATTTCTCCCTGAGGAACATGGGTGGCGCGAAATTCTTTGGTGAACTCTGCCCATGATACGGGTTGATCTCCTGCACGGGTGCGGCAATAGTTTTTCCACCAGGTTGCCGCGGGACCCGTTAACTGATAAGCTGCAAACTGTACTCTCTCCTCCTCTGGACAGCCTAAAGTAGTCAACTTCTTCTCAATCTCCTCGAGCCAATCATCTGCTTCTAATGGTTCGGTGGATCTAGCAAAGGTAGGTGGGCGGGTTTGAAGGAAATCTCCCAAGGTGGTTCTGTGTCGGGTAGAATGTGGAGTTGCAGGGGTGAGGTTGGTGACAAGGGCTTCTAGAAATTGATTCTGGCTCTCTTGAGCTGTGGCTATGCACACGAGGACTCTCTCTAGTGGAGTGCAGGTTTGTTGGAGCTCTAGTTGCATTAGCTAGACCTCCCAAAGGTGATGGTTGCCTAGATGGTGCGAGGAAATGGTTGGTTGAGGTCATGGAGTGGTGCTTGTGGGGCTCTACTCCTTGAGTTGGTTTTGGGTAGCACCTAACCTCAAAATCAAATCTTGCTCTTCTACTTCGCGGTTCGACATCCTGCAAAAGACCAGGAATCCAGGGTGCAACTTAATTAAACGCTTGCCCTTAACACAAACATTTGGTTAATAGAAGGGTCTCCCTAATTTGAACTATAGATATAACTAAGGAAAGAGTGATGTCCTTAAGAACAGCAGTTTGTTTGCATGGAAAGAAGTCTGATGAATTAATGGCAAGGATGATCTAAAACCTTTACAAGCAGATTGATTAAAAGACAAGAAGTATTGTGATAGCTAGAAGGTCTTAGGGCCAAGTTGTTAAGCAATTAAGGTAAGAAACAGAGAACTCGCTCTCAATCGCCACTCCCTTTTGAACTTATACAATACCATCTACCTAATCGCCTCGGGGTAAAACACAAAACACTGGATAAAGAAGCAAATAAGGCGAAAGAAAAAGGAACCAGGAAACAATACAACACAGCGAACAAAATCCAGTAAGGAAACGATAAAGAAACATGGTGCACATGCACCAAGAACTAATCAAGACTGACGCGCTCGAGCCCACAACGAAACTTAGAGAAGAACTTGACGCAAAATCAAAACAAGACAGGAAAACGGTAAAGAATCCTGATGCCCAAGCACCAAGGATTCCTCGAGTTACGTGCTCGCCACGCTTGGATTCGCATATCCAAGTACGCCACGGATTCAGCATCCGGGAGCCTTTCCTATCCTTAGCTCCTAGTTCTATGCGCTGTATTCAGCTATTTAGATACTTATATATACACAAGCACATCACAATTGCATAACTAGTTCTCTACGGTTCAGCAATGCAAGACAGCAGGTTAACATGCTTATGCAGTGCATCCTATGCATACTAGTAGGAATTAAGAATTAAAACAGCAATGCTACAAACTTACTACTCTAGGTATGCATGCAAACAGTAAATTAAGATGACATGCAAAGAGATGAACAGGTAGTTGCAATTAGCTTATTGATCATGATTAGAACCGATGCTACAACAATGCAATTAATCTATCATCCTATATTCAGAAATGATAACCATGATGATACGTGATGCTAAGGATGCAATTGCAATTTGCTGATTACATAAAGAGAGCAATTCTACCACAATAGCATTACAACTACAACACACAAGACCCCATACAACCAGGAACTACACTCGCTGCCCTATCCCCCTTAAAAGGGGATTTACTTACTATTGGTGGCCACTTAACAAAATAAGTAATCTAAACATGGCACTTATTAGTTGACAAGGTGAGGATTTCCATATACTTATTGCCATATAGCAGAGTCTTTTTAGTTTTACTTAGTCTCCCTATCAGTCTCTAGTTATTTATTTGCGTGGTTCTCGTAACCATTGCTCTGATACCACCTGTGGCGACCCGCCCAATTAGCCCGGGATAATTAGCAACAGCTGGCATTACCCTAGGTTAATTAAGCGAATCTCGGCATAGTGGCTAACAAAATATCGGGCACCCCGGTACTTTATTAGCTACTATACCGTGTTCAGAGTGTTGCAATGTAACAATAATTAGAGACTGAATGTAAATATGTTACAAACCAAGCCACGCAGGGCTACAAGTTCGATACATAATTAGACAGGATCCAAGTACAACATAAGCATAAGACATAACTACTAGTTACACAAAAGACCGACGTAGTGTAACACAGATACTCAGCACTCTATTCTCCCTGGTAGTCCTCCGCGTAGGTTTGGTTCTGCGGGTGACCCTCACTCTAAGTCTCATGGTCGGACCAATTGGGATCCACGTCCCAACCAGAAGCTTGACCCTCAGAACAAATATCTAGCAGGGGGAGAGTTAGCAAGAGTGAGTACAGAGTACTCAGCAAGTAATAGTATAGAATGCAATACATGAGTTTTTCCTCCTTTTTCCAAATCCAGCTTACCTCCTTCCCAAAATCTGATTTTTATTGGAAATAGGTTTTTATTTTCTTTAAGAGTTGCACATTTTAATTCAAGAGACTACTAACACCCGTATATGAGGCAGACTTAGCTTCCGTAGCCTCCAATCCAGGAGACAGGCATGAATTCATGATTTGACCCTGCGCAGGTTTGTACCACTTTACCCATAGTGACCCCTAGCACGAGAGGCCCCAGAATGTTTATCACTAGTCCAGTATTAGATCTCCAACCCTGTTACCCGAGTCGCGGATTCCTTCACTAGGCCATCCCGCCGGCTCGCGGCTAACAGTTGTATCAGACTATCCAGGCTACCGTAGTAGCACAACTGATACTCAACCCAAGGCTTTATTCATATATAGCCTGAAAGAACCATCTGTGTCCCTCACTGGGCCTTCCGGCATACCCAGCTTCACACGCGTATTTATCTACTCTTACCCAATGTGGAGATCATAATACCTTCCTAGGACAACCTTTTCTGGTCGCTTCCACACACTATGGTTGATACTGAAAATACGGCTCATTGCCCGAGTGTAGTTGGTTATTCTTATATCATAGCCTATGTAGAGGGTCCCACCGGCCACATTCCAAGTACCTTGGCCCCCTCTACCCACCATATTAACACCACACCAATATCATAAATAACACAAGCCAGCTGCTCCATCAGCTGGACTTGCCAACACACTCCACACCTCATCATCATCAACAACACTTTCATTTTCACCACACCACATCTCCATCCATATTCAATCGGGTACTTTCAAATTATATATATAAAGTTTGCAATGCATGAATGATACTCGTAATAATACTGAAATCAAGTTGAAAACATTTAATAAAATTTGCTCAAAGGAAATCTTGCCTGAAGTAGGATTTGCACGTACGGCCTCGCTCGAATACAGAGGTGGTTGGTATAACTGGTTCGGTTCTGGACCTGACAAATACAACGTATCAACTCTACGGGAATTAACCCATAGCAACTTTACGGCGTCTGAATCTACGGACAATACTTATTTAACTAAACCCACTAACTTAACCCGATTCTTAATATACTAGCAGCAATGAACATGGCAATTCAATTAATACAACAATTAACAATCTACACATTTACTAACTACTAACTCGCAGCCTTTAGAAATTTAAATACAGTTTTCCTACGATATGAATACGGTGATTTATAGATCACACGGGAAATGCATTTTCCTAATTTTCTCCTAATTTTCTTTTCTTCTCTTCTCTTTTCTTTTCTCTTCTTTCCTTTTTCCTTTTCTTTTCTCATTCTTTTCTCCTTTCTTCTTTTCTCTCACCCCTCCCCTTTTTCTTTTCTCTGGCCTGGCTCCTTCTCCTCTCGGGTTCTCCTCCCCAGCGCTGCTCCCTCTCCGCCCGAGCGCCACCGGCCGACGCCAAGCCGGCGCCGCCGCACTCTCCCACGCCGGTTCCCCTCTCTCTCTCTTTGCCTCCTCCTCTCCTCATCTCTCCTCTCCTCTCCTTCCTTCTCTGGTCTCCCTCCTCTCTCGGCGTTACCGCCGCCTCCCCATGGCTGGCCCTCCCCGGCCATCTCCTCCCTCTACCCCTCTCTCTCTCTCCCTCTCTCTCTCTCTCTCTAATCGGCTGTACGCCGAACTCCTCCCCTTAATCTCTCTTCCTCTACTCCCCTTTCTCCTTACCTGCCCTAATGGCCAACTAAAGAACAGATGATACACGGTCTAATCGGTTGCCTCATTTTACGTTTGCTTTACTTTTGATTTGGTATTTTGGGTGAATGATAAGAACAGGTAATGCCCGATCTACTGATTTTCGTTCTCTACTCTTTGATTTCGTTCTTGGGTCTATGATGCAAGGGGGGGTTCTAGATGGACGGCATGGCTCTAGCTATGCAACCCTAGATAACCCTACTGAGACTACAACTACCGATCTACTCATTGCACTGAGGAGTAGCTAGCTACTACTGCTACTACTAGGATTGGCTGTGCACCTGGGAGATCGGTTGGGTTCTTGGGGATGACAGTGCTGGTTCGGTTCTTGGGGTACTCCTTGCTCCTTGCTCCTTGTGCGGTTCAATGGGTCTTGGGAACCTCCTGCTTCAGTGCTTGGGGATCCTTCTGGTTCGGTTCATCTTGGGGTCCTTCGTGTTCTGGGCTTGTGGTCCTCCTCCTCCGGCTTCGGCTCCTTGCTGCCGGTTTGCTTCTTGCTCCTTCGTCTTGCTCTCTTGCGCTCTCTCTGGGAGGATGTGTTTGCTTGCTCTGCGTTCTTGGTTTGGTGGGGCCGAGGAAGGAAGAATGCTTGTTATAAAGGGGAGAAAGGGGATTGGCAGTGCCCCCTCCCTTGCTGCCACGAGTGCTGCTGGCTGAGGCAATAGAGCTGCATGGCTGCAAGCCGGCCGGGAATGCATTCTTTGTCTTTGGCCGTGAGCTGGTAGGCTAAAGCTGTGGAATGGTCAAAGGCATTGAAGTGTCCAATGTGTAAAGCAAGGGCTCCATGGGTGTTCTTTGGGTATTGCCATGCTGCTGGTTATTTGATGGATAAAGGCTGCTACGGATACCCGCAATCCGCACAGGTAAGTACGGATTGCCGAGTGATGAACCGATCTAGCGAGAGGTGCCGACCCGGCCCTTACGGTCTGGTATCTCGGTGATCAATACCTCGCATGCGGGTCTGACGGCAATCCTCTTTTCTATTTCTATTCGCTCTATTCGCGTTTTTAAATTTTACACTAACAAAGAACACTAATTAATAACCTCATTAACCACTAATACTATTATTTAACTAGTTAATATAGTGGGTCCTTACAAATGGTAACTCTTT
This sequence comes from Rhipidocladum racemiflorum, assembly GCA_036346355.1. Classification (NCBI taxonomy): domain Eukaryota; kingdom Viridiplantae; phylum Streptophyta; class Magnoliopsida; order Poales; family Poaceae; genus Rhipidocladum; species Rhipidocladum racemiflorum. The sequence goes on along the minus strand of CM070573.1, from coordinate 83,617,149 downwards.
GACCGAATGATCGTTGAGCATTTAGTGTCCCTTTATTTTATAGACCATATTTATGAGGATATGACTGGCTTAAAAAGTCATAGCTATTAATGGGCTTCAGACAAATCAATCGTCATCAGAATTATGCGAGAAAAAATAAACCCAAAGATATGGAGCTTCCAATATGTGCTATGTCTAAGGTTTAATAATTTGTGGAAGTCTATATACCTAGAAAAATCAATTTATAAGATTTACTATAATTTTTCTAAATTTATTAACTATTTTTTAGAATTCCAGGAACTTTAGAGTCCTTTAAGTACATTATCTCTGGCAGCAATTAACTATCATTTCAGGAGTTAAACCGTAATTTTTCTTCTTTTATTATTCTCAAATTTTTCAGGAAAAAATTGATCAGGCCGCACAGCCTATGGCCAAGTGGATGGGCTGCCGTGGCGAAACGACGACGACGCAACAGGTGCTGATATTAAAATTTTTATTGTTAATCTGCTCGATAAACAACAGCGACAAAATCCCTAATTTTTCAATTAGATTAAACAAGTAATCTAGACAATTAAAAAATTAATATGTAGAATTTAAAATTATCTAGATATAATTATTTTATATGTTTTGAATTTATGTGTAGCTTACTTAACGTCGATCAAAATTGATGCAACGTTGACTGATACAGGCGGACAATACCGTGCAACTCGAAGAGTTTTGTGCTAGAAGGAAGAGAATTATACCTATATTAAGTTCCGGAGGTTTCCTGGCTCCTGAGCGCGTCCGCGTGTCTCTTCGTCGACAGGTCGCTCGTGAAAATGGAACCGCCGCTCGCTCCGCTGAGCGCGTGCCAGCTTTGCTTCCTTCTCGATCCTTCTTCCGTTCCCATCCTTGCCCCTCCGCCTCGCCAACCTCTCCATCCAGCACACGGCGCTCGCCCTCCTCTTCCTCCTCTCGACCCGCCACACGCCGCCGCCGCCCCGTCCTTTCCCCTCTGCGTCGCTGGAATCTCCACCCAGGTCCAGCCCCTAGCCCTACTATCGCTCCGCCGCTTCGAGATTCTCTGCCGCTTCTCCCCTTGCCCACCTCATGCAGCTTCGCCGCTCTACCACGCGCCCTCGCCTGCTTCCACCCCTCCAACTGCCTCCACCCAGATCCGGCCCCCAGCCCTAGCATCGCTCCGCCAGCGAAATTGCAGCAACTGAGACCAAGTTAAGCGCACATATACCAGTTAGTTTTGGCCGGCAACACGTATCAATTCCAGCATTTTTATCTGGTCATATCAATGTGCTTCAAGAAGAAACTCATCCACTGCAAAAGTTTTCCTCTATTATATAGCTGAAAAGTTTGCGTATTTAAGGTATATGTGTTCTGGTTGTGCTAATTAGCGAATTTCATATCAGCTTAGTTGTGCTATTTAGTGGTTCCACACATTGGTCTTGCTACTATCTTTTTTTTCCCATTTACATTACTAAAGGAAAATTATTTGTTATTGAATTGACTTGTCTTTCGTATATGGGATGCTTCGTCGTTGCTTAGATCCTTCAGTGGAACCAAAATGAATCTACAGCATAAAGTTATCTGTCATGAGGCTTAACAGGGCTTTCGCTTACAACATGAATCTACAGGCTGCATTAACTTGACCTGTATAAATCATGCGGGAGATCGCTTCGCTGGAACTATATCATACTCTATTTCCCAAATGATTGCGCTTAGCAATTTGTAAGTTACTTACCACTTGTAAGGCAATGTATTGCACTTCCTTTCTCAAGCATTGTGGGTAACGTATGACAAAACTGTATTATTTGCTTCCATGTAGAAATTTTAGTCTCAATCAGCTCTTAGCCATTAGTCATCTGTTTAGCCAGTTGGCGGTGGCAGAATTTGGTTGGCCTGTACAATTATATGCATTTTGCTAGGACAGTGATCAGTGACGATTAGAAACGCTATTTCGATTCAATTGTGAGGAAGCATGGTCAGACTTATACATATGTTTTCACTGTTTGCTATTATGTATCTATATATAAAAAAATTATGAGATGACCATTTTTTTTTACTTTTAGCTATAGTACTGCAGGCTTTGATGCTAAAAAAGCATCCTTGCAAAGCTATTTCTTGTCGACATGATTACCTCCCTCGCCCGATGAGCTCCTGCATGTGCTCAAGAATATCTTTTGCCTCGAAGCAGTACAGACAATTCTTTTTTTTTATGTCAGCTTGATAGTTTTCCCATGCTACAGTATGATCGTCACAGCCTTCTATCTACTTGAACCACGAAACGATTTCATATCGTACATAGTAATGGGGAATTAGGGATTCATGGGAGTAACTGTAGATAGCTTCTTAAAGGTTGAGTGGTTGTTTATAATGTTATTGCCCCTGTTATAGAATTGCTGATAACAATTCCTTCAATCAAATACTGAATTGAGTTTACTTCTTTAATATATATTGCCGATTTTAGCTTTATTTTGTCCATTACTTACATCGCCGTGCTACCGTTATTTTATATCGTACATAGTAATGGGGAATTAGGGATTCATGAGAGTAACTGTAGATAGTTTCTTAAAGGTCGAGTGGTTGTTTATAATGTTATTGCCCCTGTTATAGAATCGCTGATAACAATTCCTTCAATCAAATACTAAATTGAGTTTAGTTCTTTAATATATATTGCTGATTTTAGCTTTACTTTGTCAATTGCTTACATCGTTGTGCTACCATTGCTTGCTAACTATGATTTTCTCTTCGTTTTCGGAGCTCAAACTGCTCCAGCATTTTTAGTCACACTATAACCATTCAATGGTTAGTGCGAAAGCAGGTTTTCTTTAAGATGCTTCAGCATGTCTTATAGAAGGTTATACTTATTATGGCACTTTAATTATCTTTACATGCTTCAGCAAGTCTAGGACAAAGTTCAGCTTACTGCAACCATGAAATGATTTTAAGTCGTATATGGTGATTAGGAGTTAGGCCTTCATAGGAGTAGCTAGAAATGTTTTTTTCCGAAAGTTCCAATAGTTGTTTATAGTGTTATTGCCTTTAGTGCAAAGCTGGCGATAGAAACTCCTTCCATCAGGTGCTGGGTTGATGAGTTCTCTTCCTTAATATATATAGCTAATTTTAGATTGATTTCCTTTATTTCTAGATTGTTGTGCTCATGATGTTTTCCCACCACTTGATTGCATGTCGTTTTCATATAGAGTAAATCCAGCAGATCTTAAAGAGTCGATTTGTAAGATTTTGTTCTTCATAATCATGGCTACACACGGCCTGCTCTGCCTGTCTTTATTTTCTTTTACGTAGTGCGCTCTACTAATAGAGATTGCATGCAGCAGCCCATCCAAAACTTCTGACCCTAATGTAGATTTCACTTTCAACCAAAGAAAATCATATGACTTCATAATCTTCGATTTTTCCTTATCAAAAATCATGCAGATCGTTTTTAAACTTTCGTTTATATCAAAAAACTTTTACGATTGCCGAAAAAATATTCGTCGTATTCTATAAGTAGTATTCCTGCTAGGATTTTCGGCTGTCATTAATTTAGCTTCTGTTCCAGCTCACCCTTTTTTTTAATACTAACACTTACGAAGGAATTTCCCCAATGTGAAATGTACGATGGGGTGATTTATCTAATCCTTTCATGTCGGTTATGCGACTGTGCAGCCTCTCATTTGCCACCGAAAGTATCTACATGCATGCTGGCTACACACATAATGAACTTCTAACCATAACCAGTGATAACTCTCCATTCCAATGTTTCCTAAAAAAACATGCTTATCAATTATTCAATTGCATTTCAATTTTAGTTCTATGTTTCTTAAATAATAGATACTGCACATTCCATTCAAAAGAAATTCATATTGTACATCTTGTTCTGTTTTATTTACTCAATTATATGCATTCATCCTCAATTTTTTTTTCTTTACAACCCTTTATTTCCGAGTTCAGCGTATTTGCCAGGCTGCTATGGATGATCTGATGACCCATGGAATATATTGTGCTAATCGAATATTGATCCTTCCACAATTTATCGTTTTCTTCTTTAGCTTTTGGGAAATAATATTTGTGCCCCTGATGCAACTCACTTCTACCAGCCCTTTTTCTGGATGCTCTATTGGTGGTGTTTCTACCATACTACACTACGGTCGTTCTGTACATTGTTTCCATCGAATACCAGAGTCAAGTGCCTTACGAATGCTAAAATGTTTCTTGACACGTAAGTTCAAATATATAATTGGGATATGCTTTGATGTAGTCTTTGTTACTATTAGTGCCTTCTTTCTTTGCTATGGAGTAAGATCGGTTGCTATTTTCACTTCAATGGTACATTAGTTGAATTAATCCTCTTACATTCGCAGCGTTGATGTTTCTGTCCAGCAGAAAATGACAGAACGCTTCAATGGTATCATGAGATTGCAGGTACCTACCACTCTTATCAGCTATGATTTCTGAACAGTTGATGATACCCCTACAAATTCTTGGAATTGCATAGAAGTTCTTCGTTCTACGGAAAGGAACTTTTTCGCAAAGGCCCTAAAAAAATGCAATAATAAATCCGAGCCCATTTTTTTATACAAAAAGTACACTCTTCTTCCCAAAATAACCCTCCGAATTTTTTAGAATTACATTAAAATCGTTTTTGGACCCGATTTACCACTAAAGTTCTCATAAAAAAAAATTGCTTTCCACGTTCAATTTTCATCCCGGTCCAAGTATTTCAAAAAAAAACCCGTAGAAATTCCTTTAATTAGATTAAAACCCTTTTGTGTCCTGATCTTTTACCAAAAAAAAGAAAGCTTCCCACACTCAATTTTTATTAAAAACCCTTTTAGGCCGAATTTTCCACAATTATTTTTCTCCAATCATGCTAAGGATCGCTTTATCAAACAAAATTATATTAAAACTATTTTTAGGTCCAATTTTTACCAGCAAACCACTTTTACTGCTCAATTCCCCCCCCCCCCCACCCCAAAAAAAAAACCTTTCCTTTAACCAAAAAACATGTTATGAGAAAAAAAACATAATTTTACAAAACGTTACCGCTTCGTTTTAATAATACCCCACGAAAACAAACATCCTTACTTGCTCACTCATTTTCAATGTTACTAGCTTAATCGTATATATTCCCTTACGCGGCGTGCCGCCGCGTTAACGTACCTAGTACTCCATAGTTTTTTATGCCGCAGTGTGGTGCCTTGCTGACAGAAACCGATCGCTTCGTGGCCGTGGTCGTCAGCTGCCGAGTGCACGCGCCACTTTCGATCGAAAAGGCGACGGGCGGAGGTGTCATCGCACGGTTCACGGTGTTGCGCCACGCGCCGGCGAGCGTGCAGGCACCAACGTCTGATCAAGATGCCTAAGTGCACATGTAACCGTCCCCGCGACAGGTGATTTGATGTAGATCGATCGCTCCGTGCCGTTCACGTGGAAGACGAAGCCCTCGGCTGTTCGTAGCAGCGTCCAAGCTTCCGACGCGCGTGCGCACCATCCCCGCTCCAGATCGATGCAGCCAAGAAAACCAAAATGTCGCGTGATCTCGACAAATAAAGGACAGAAAGAGTAGTGCTTTGTTCCTGTCACGCACTGATGACTTATTGACTATCTGGACACTTGGCAAGCTGATTAATAGGAGCTCGTACGTGGAGCCATTGACGGTGCATGCATCGCGTGTGCCGGTGTGCGTCGCCCGTGTGGCTGTAGTACCGCTGTACCACCATCACGATGTCCGTCGCGCCCTCCAAGCCGGAGAGCAGCCACGCGTACGTACATGGGCTTCTTTGCTACGAACGCGCCGGCCATCAGCTCGTACTCATTCGGGCTCGACGCGATCACCCCCGGGAAGTCGCACGCCAGGTGTTCCCCGCGTGGATCGTAAGGGCACGTGCAATGGTGTTTTTAAGATTATTTATTAGCATACTAACTCAGATAGAAGAGTGACGTGAAAGAAAATTAATATAGAGAGTGAAAGATATGCTTCTTCTTTGTGAAACTGTTTGTACGCTGCTCCCGGAATACTAAAAACGCAAGAAAATTACATTGTGCTACCCTCATCATTTCTAAACCTTCAATGCAAATTAAACCAACCTACAATGTTAATTAATGTTAGAAACAGTAGATAGAAACTATGCATTAGGATCATTGTTACTAAACCTCCATTTAATACACACTCTCTCCTCTAAGAAACCATCTAAGAAACTATGCATTGGAAATACTCTAATAGCATAAGAATCGACGGCTGCCGTTCGGTGTTGGAGAGATTCGTGCAAATAACATAGTGTAAAGTGATGACGTCTATCTTGCTTTAATCACGTTATACCAATAAAATAATAACAGAGATCACTCATGATATAATGAGGTAAAATTATTATCTCTTTATTAGATCGATTCTCTTGTTCAAGACGTGTATAATAGTAGTCAATAAGAGATAAATTCAGATTTATCCATACTGAAGTAGAGTCTAATCATGTTTAAATAATTAGGACTTAGAGTCCATCCATATTTCAACAATTACAACTCTTAGATCGTATATTTTGAACAGAACTTGGTATGTGATGTGTCGATGCCATTGTTTTTCGAACTTATATTATGACTACCGTCTTATCCGGCTCTTGTATTGACCGTTCTTTCTAGAGAATGAGTGTCACTTGGTAATTATTGGTACAGCTGCTCCTTTAATAAAGCAATGATATATGTGTAGGTTCGTATCTGAAAATGAAATACCCATTAGTCATTAGATTGTACAATTCCTACAAAAGATCCCACTGAAAACGAAACACTCATTAGATTGTACAATTCCAATAAAAAATCCCACGAGTAGCCAGCTTTGGTATCGATCTTTCAGTTATAGTGGTGTATTCTTTCTGTTGATAAATATAAGGTATATTTTGATTTTATATGAGGATTAAAGTTATAATAAAATTAAAAGAGATATAAGAAAAAATGACTTATATACTCATCTTGATTGTCTTGAAAGATGAGAGAATAAATAGTGGTATAGTAGGAAAGACTTATTAAATCTATATAAAATCTTATATTTATAAATAAGATCGTTAAATATACTGTACAATGTTGAACTATGAGTAGATAAGATTGCGCACCTTCCTTGGTGGTATTACACTGATCAGGCCTTACATAAGCAGAATCGACATAGCTAGATCATCGACAAATACTAGTAATAATCTTTTCTTTCTTGACGGTTCACTCAATTCAACTACTTCATGTATACTGCTGTTGAGCCATTGTGCATGACCGGAGTTTCGAGATATCGTTAGGCATTTGTCTGTTTGGTGTCTTTTACTACAAGTTGCTTCTTCGTTGCTTAGGCAGGATTCCCATGGCCTTCGCCTTCTCCCGGAGCAGGTACTTCTGCGTCTTACCCGTCGAAGTCTTGGGCAGGTCGCCGAAGACCACCGTCTTCGGCGCCATGTAATGCGGCAATCGTGCCCGGCAGAACGTGATGATCTCGTCTGCAGTCGCACTTGCTCCGTCCTTCAGCGTGACGAACGCGCAGGGCGTCTCGCCCCAGTGGTCGTCCGGCCGAGCCACCACCGCCGCGTCGATCACCGCGGGGTGGCCGAACAACACCGACTCCACCTCGATCGAGCTGATGTTCTCGCCGCCCGATATGATGATGTCCTTGGACCTGTCCTTGAGCTGGATGTACCCGTCCGGGTGCCGCACGCCGAGGTCGCCCGTGCGCAGCCACCCGCCGCGCATGGCCTCCTCCGTGGCGGCCGCGTCCTTGTAGTACCCGCTCATGACCGTGTTCCCCCGGAGCATGACCTCGCCGACGGTGCGCTCGTCGGAGGGAACGCTCTCCATGGTCACCGGGTCCTTAATGTCGACGTCCTGCAACATGAGGTGCGGCACGCCCTGGCGCGCCTTGAGCCGGGCGCGCTCGGCGAGCGGCAGCGCGTCCCACTCGGGCTTCCACACGCAGAGCGTCGCTGGCCCGTACGTCTCGGTGAGGCCGTACCCATGCTTGACGTTGAAACCGAGCTCCTCCATCTTGGCCAGGACCAGTGGAGACGGCGGTGCGCCGCCCGTCGAGATGCTGACCCTGCCGGGGAGCGGCTTCCGCTCCGATGCCGGCGCGTTGGCTATCATGTTGAGCACCGTGGGCGCGCCACCCATGTTGGTCACTTTGTGGCGCGCGATCTGCTCGAAAATGACCTTAGGCACCACGTTCCCGATGCAGACGCTCGTGCCGCCCTGCGCCGCCGTTCCCCACACCATGCACCACCCGTTGCAGTGGAACATGGGCACGGTCCAGAGGTACACCAGCATGGTGGCCATTTCGTTCATGAGCACCGTGGCCAGCGAGTTCAGGTACGCGCCGCGGTGGCTGTAGATGACACCCTTCGGCCTCGACGTAGTCCCCGACGTGTAGTTCAGCGATATCGGGTCGCACTCGTCGGTAGGCCACCTGATGGCGAAGCCGCGCGGCGCACTCATCAGAAGAGCCTCGTACTTCAACACGCCGTCGTTGCTGTTGTTGTCGCCATCAGTGATTGTGATGAGGAGAGGAAGGTTGGCTTTGGCATCGACGAGGAGGCTCATGGCGTCGTGGGCGACGGCGAGGAACTGCGACTCGACGAGGAAAACTTTGGCCTCCGAGCGTTTCAGGAGGACGGACACCATGGCCGCGTCGTGCCGGGTGTTCAGCGTGCAGAGGACACCGCCGGTCATCGGCACGCTGAAGTGGAGCTCGTACATCGGCGGTATGTTCGCGGCGATGACCGCGACCTGCAGATCGGCGGCACACCGAGTTGTTCAAGGTTTGACTTCGGCACAGCGCACCGATGCGAGAGAGTGAAAAAAACAGGGAAAACATTCCATCAAGCTACCTGCTATCACGTACCACGTCCCGACGGCCGACGCCGAGGCGCGCGAGCGCGGACGCCCCAGCGAGGCACCGTTCTCGGGTCTCACGCCACGAATACTTCTTGTCGCCGCAGACGACAGCCGTGCGGTCACCGTACACGAGCGCCGCGCGCTCCAAGAAGCTCAGCGGCGTGAGCGGCGAGTGGTTTGCACCGCACCGCGTCGAGCCTTCCATGGCGAGGCGCATGTGAAATGGGACTGATTCCCTAGTCAGTGCACTATAATGCGATACAATGCGGATGGGGATAAGACGATGACTGATTATGACACCTATATAGAGAGAGGATAAGCGAGGCATCTTTGATGCTGTGGTGGCACACTAGTACTTCCTCGGTTCCTCCGCCATCCCAACATATTTTTTGAAACGATCATATTCTAAAAACAACTTGCTACTGGCTTTTGGCTCTATGCCAGGAGCATTGATCGAGACAGGCATAGTATTTTCGTGCCGTGCACGATCCGGTATGGACTCATCGTGCTTTGGATCTGAACCGTGTCAGCCTGATGGTCCGTTATGCTCATCGTACCGGCCCATGTTGGCCCAGCTCGTTTTCAGCGAACCCAAACACAGCCCATTTACGCTTCGTGCCGTGTCGATTGAGGCTCGGCCCATTTGCACTATTGCGACGAGAGAAGAACTCGGAGACACACGGAGATAAGGCAATGGACACAAATATTAGGGAAAAAAGAAGTAAATTTTATTCAATCTTGAATATATAGAGAGTTACTGCCTCGTTAAAAATCTTACACACCAATGTGAGGTACCACCGGTAAGGAAAAGAGTACAGTAACAATGTATATATACATTAATACACAAACTACCCGAGGTTGAGATTATCAAAGTAGGCTACCACTTCCGTGATCTTTGGATCCTCAAGCTCATGATATGCCCTGTCTTCTGCACGCTCCCAATCCTTTAGGCATGTGATTGCCTCAACTAACTTAGATCTGAGAGACGACCTCCTCGACTCAAGTACCCTCCCCATCAAACTGAAAATGGCTTCTAACGAGACAGTGGACACCGGAATCGTAAATACATCCCGTGCAAAATGGGATAGCACGAGGTAAATACGTTGGTTATTCTTCCAATACAAGAGTAAGTTGAGTTGATTTTCCTCGTTCATATTAAGGTCGGTCTCCACGAAAGGCATGTCGAGGAAGTGGTTGAGCTCTACTTGTGAATTCCATGTTAACCTACTCGGTAATTGTGAAGACGAGCCAGACGCATTGCCTTTCAGCTTCTTCCATATGTCTGAAGTGGTTGAACTACATCGTGCTTGTTGCGCTGTTGAGGTAAATCCTCTTGCTTCACTTCTGGTGCCAAACTTGTTATAATATTTGTCGAAAACTCCGAAAAACTCGTTGTAAACATGAGTATAGGCCTTGCAGAAATCAAGATCGAATGCCTCACCTATTCCTTAGAAGGCGCTTTGCAGGTCAGATAATTTTTTCCGAGCATCCAAAATAGTAGCAAAACAGTAAAGATGTGGAATAGCTTGAAAATATTTTTTAAAAAAGTTCTCCATTGGTTCTATAATGGGAGCAAAACAGTAAAGATGTGGAATAGCTTGAAAATGTTTTTTTTAAAAAGTTCTCCATTGGTTCTATAATGGGATGTAAAATATAATTATATCTATTTTCTTTAAAAGCATTAGCAATAGTCTAAATCCACTCGATAACTAAGGAAGAAGTTGGGTAGTACACACCGAATAAATTTTTAGCTGCATTGTAAAAAGTTTTTAAAAATTTACAAAAATGATCAGTAATTTGCCAATTCACTTTAGTAACCAACGGCTCACTATTATTGCAGTTGACGAAGACAGTGGTAATATGCTCATAGCCCTTGCACCGCTTTAACATAATATACGTCGAGTTCCATCTAACATTCATATCAAGGTTGAATACTCTTGGTTCCTTATGTTGGCCCTGCAGTACTCTGAGAACTGTGCAAGCCTTACAAACGAATCATTAATAAACAGGATAGCTTTGCATATGTTATCCAAACTAGTTTTCATTACAATCAAACCTGTCTGCACAATGAGATTAATAATGGCATACACATCTCTGGTGGAGTACAAAACCTCCAATATAAGTCTCTAGATGCGGTGAGAGATAATCTATAACCGTCATGTTAGCTGATGCATTATCAAGATTGATGAAAATAATTCTACTTTCTATTTTAAAGTCGGTAATAACTTCAAGTACATGGTTAGCGATAGCCTCTCCGGTGTATGTCTCAGAGATTGGCCTAAACCCTATAACCCTTTTGTTTAGTACATAGTTATCGTCTAAATAATACGCAACAACACTAATATAAGCCGCTCTTTGATGTGAGAAAGTCCATATATCTAATGTTAAGGTAAAGAAAAAACTAGCTGCCATAGAAGTCTGTTTCAACTTTTCTAATTTATTTGTAAATATTTTATAAATATCACATGTAGTTGTTCTTCTACTAACATGTTGGTATTGGGGACAAAAATCACGTTGCATCATTCTTTCAAAATTAGAGCTCTCACCCATTCAAAGTGGAAGATCCTTCGAACTATGTAACGTGCAATTTCTTCTCAAGCTACATCAACGTTGTATACCCACATACTTATCGAACCGTCGGTGTTAAAGTTGAGCTGCGTCTATACACCCTCGCCCAGCATCCATCCTGCCGATATCTTCTTCAAGCATGCCTCTACGTCTCTTTAGAAGACCTGTTCCACCACATGCACATGCAGACAATTTAGCTTGACAGTATTTGCAAATAGCATACTCTACCTCACATCTATCAACAATTTCGATGATTTGTCCATGTGTTGCTATCACAACACCCGTCGAGTGCCAGATATGGATGCCCATCCCGGTTGCATTGATGTAGCAGCATCCGAGCTCGGTGCCGATACCGACGCCCGTCCCGGATACATCGATGCAACGGCATCGGAGCTCGGTGCATTCGGAATGTACAAGGCATCCTCGATGTCGTAATCCATGCCATAATTTCCCATGCTTGGGGAGAGTTGGTGCGAATCGATCTCTTCATCTCGGTGAGGGGGGCTTAGAGAGCGAGGGTGTGCTCTCCTGCTCTTACTCTTACGAAACATCTTGCTTCATGGAGGAAGAGCAAAAAGAGAGCTAATAGTGAGTAAATAGAGAACATGTGCGTTGAGCTCTAGAGAGAGATCGAGTTTCAGGAGGGAATTATATGTGCGTGTGCATTGAGCTCAGGAGGGAATTATATAGATGGAGAAGAGACGTTGCGCTGTCTGAAGAGACGTTGGAATCGAAGGTTACTCAGATGAACGTTGCATGCAAAATCTTTCTCCTCTCTCTCTCTATCTTCTTTTTTTTGTCTCTCCTACGCCCCTCTTCTCTCTTTTCCCATACCCCTCACTCTCTCTCTCCTCTCTTTTCCCGCGCCGCTCTCTTTTCCTCTCTCTCTCTTTCCGCTATCCCGCACTCCCTCTCTCTTTTCTCTCACCTCCCTCTTGGCCTCCCTCTCAACGCTTCGTCTCCCTCCTCTGGTCCTCCCAACGTGCCACCTCCCTCCTACTCATGTGCCGCCTCTTGGCTTTTCTGTCCGGCATAGTAGACAAATATTTTTGAAACCTAACCGAGCGTGTGTCGTTCACACCGGACCAAGTCTTTCAGTTCACGACGGACCAGCTTTTTCGGTCCGGCGCAAGCGTAAAACTTACTGGAACTTGTTGCTGAAACTAAGTTCTTCTCGAATTAAAACCAGTAAGTTTGCCATCTACGACGGACCAAGTTTTTGGGTCCGGCGCAAACTTGCTTTTTATTGTTTCACGACGGACTGATTTTTACTCAAAGCATGTGTACGACGGACCAACTCAACTTGGTCCAGCGCAAATGAGTTTTTCACTAAAGTCAATCTGGCGTACATTAAGGCTATTGGAAATTGTTTCAAATTTTGTCAGAAGCAATCATTTTGACATGTCTTATCATTCTGACTTTGGCAAACGGCTACTTTTTGCCATTAACGGCTATATTCGTTTTGTAGCCTATATAAACCGTTCCAAAGCTTACCAGAAACGGAACTCTTACATCTCTTTAACATTTTAGCATCCTAAAGCTTAAAAAGCCATCAAAGAGACTAAGCTCAAAATCCTTCATTCAAAAATCCAATACAATCAAAGCTCCAAGTATAGTATAGATTCTGAGTGTCTAGTGAACCAAGGGACAGGGCTTGTGGATGGTCTATTACTCTTGGAACTAGCTGTTCCTAGACGGCTTGGAGGAGTTCATAGTGCGACTTGTCCAACAATGCTTGTGGAAGGCCACTATCTTTGTGAGAGGTTGGGACTCACCTCACCGGAGTGGTGAAAGAGTCACCCTAGTGATAAACCAGAACTACTGTTGTTAGTTACTGGTGGAGAAATACCTCAACTGAAGTGCTCCAACGGGGATGCAGGAGAGCTTTCTCTGAACCTCGGTGAAAAATCGTTTGTCTCTGTGGTTTCACCTTTTTTAGTGCTTACTTTTGTATCTTGCTACTTGTTCTCTACAAATTTGTGCTTGATCTGGTTATTCTATTAATCTTTTGATTAATTCAGTCTTTAACTTTTTAAAGCTGCCTATTCACCACCCCCTCTAGGCCAAACCGATCCTTTCACGCCTCCCTCCTCCCCCGACCCCCGTCACCTTCGGGCTCCTCCCCCCGGCCCCCATCGCCTCCCTCCTCCATGTGCGCTGTCTCCGGGCTCCCCTCCCCACACCCCTCGGTCTCCCTCGGCTCCTCTGTCCACGGCGTGTGATGCGGCCCGCGGCCACAGCACGCGAGATGGTGAGCGTGCGACAGACGCGCGATGTGGCGATCTCCCCTCCCGGTGCCCCTTCATTTCCCCCGGCTCCTCTAGTCACAGCACGCGGAGCGACGACCGAGCGGTGGGTGCGGCGTGGCGGCCTGTGGCCACCTCATCCCCGATGGTTGCCTGCGGCCATCAATCGTCTCCTTCGTCTCCTCACGAGCCCAGTGGCGGTCTGCCCCCAGCCCCATCCTCCACTGCAGCGGGTCGTGGCAGAGCACGACGCACTGCCGTGGCGTGCCTTGCCGCGGCCCACGGCCATCCTCCGTGCCGCCCATGCCCGGCCGTGCTAGCGTGCCGCCGACGTGCCGTGCCGGCACGAGCACGGCCCAAACGGTCGTGCCGGGCCGTGCCGCCCACCGTATCCAATTTCTCCATCCGACATGGCCCGATGAACAGTTACGCGATAGCACGGCACGGCCCAACTTATGCCGTGCCGGGTTTTGGGCTGGGGTGGGGGCTTCTGTGCCTCGGGCGGACCCACATAGGCACGGCCTAAGTGCCCACCTCTAGTGGCACACTAGTACTTCCTCCGCTATCCCAACGTATTTTTGGAATAATCTTCTTCATAAATATAATATGTATTTTATATTTTAATACAAAAACTAGTGTTATGATCTCTTTATACTTTAATAAATATCCAAATTTACTTAATATTATCTATATGTATATATTGAATATAGTGTTTAAGATAATAATTAGGGGTAGTCTAGTTATTTTCCATACATCCTTAATCTATGTGCTTAAAAATACGTCATATGTATTAGGTTCAGACGGATTGCACAATTAACTTAGCATACGTACATCACTGCATCATGCCAGGGGAATCTCTTCTAAAAACTACTTGCTACTGGCTCTTTGGCTCTATGCCAGGAGCATTGATCGAGACAGACATAGTATTTTATATCCTAGAGCACGCCAAAATCTTCGAGGCCAAATCTGCGAGCCTGTTATTTGAGAAAAGCAACGTGCAATGCGAGATTTCGACGTTTAGAATCACCAACGGTACCTACATATTAGGATAAACAATATGGGATTTGACAAGGTCCAGAAATGCAGCATTGTGTGTCCGTTGGTGTTGGCCTTTTGCAATGATAACTAGGAAAATACGCGCGGCGCACGCCGCGTGCGTGAACGGAAAACGAATCTACGTTTTTTTTAGAGAAAAAACGGAGCACGGAAGCATTTTCCAAATAAAAACGGAGAAACGACGGACAAAAGATGAATTTCTTTTTTTTTTAATAGAAAAGGCGGCTTTTTTCGGACTAAAAACAGACCACGGAAATATTTTCGCAACAAAAACGGAGAAACGACAGACGAAAAATGAATTTCTATTCTTTTTAGGAAAAATGGCCAACGAAAATATTTTTCCCATGCACCAGAGGAAAAACGGACTACAGAAACATTTTTTCCGGACAAAACGGAGAAAGGACATGAGCGTAAAGTGTAGGGACCTATCTATTATGATTTTGGACTTGTTCGCTATTTTGAAAAATTAGTAAATGTCTCGTTCGCGATTCGTATTTAACGGGAGGCTCTTTCTGTAAAACGGCGAACGAGGGACCTAAACGCGAACCGGGGAAAAAAATCTTCCCCTCACAGAAAATTACAAAGGATCTCAGCATAAATTAATAAAAGGACCTATATGAAATTTAAAGAACCGGAAGTTTTTCTTTGCAAAAAGAGAAGAGAGAGTGGGGGAGGAGACGTGGCATGGTTCTCTGGGCAGAGAACCTCCCAACTACTAGGCAGAATGTGCGGCGCATGTCGCACCGTGTAAAATTTACTCTATTTTTTTAAAAAAAACTGTAGGAGGAACTAAACATATTTTTTTCGGAGCGATCTTAACACTCTATACGTTTACCGGTGAATAATACATTTTCTGAAAAATATTATAGATCGAGTTGCAAAAAAAACTATAGAGATACAGTTGTATACATATATTTCTTATTCAAAAAAAAATATCAAAAATCGAGTTACAAAAAAAATAGAGGGAATGAGTTGCACACATATTTCTTTTAACAAATTTGGTTAACACTTTATTATTACCTGTCAACCTTCTTTTGTCGAGTTTAACACTCTATGCGTTAATCGAGTAACAATACATGTTCCGAAAAATATTAGAGATGCCAACATTCTTTTGTCGAGTTTAACAATCTATGCATTCACCGAGTAATAATACATATTTCGAAAAATATTAGAGATCGAGTTGGGAAAAAAGTCTAGAGATTAAAGATCGAGTTGGGGGGGAAATCTAAAGATAGAGTTGTACACATATATTTGTTGATGAAAAAAAAATTTCGGGAAAAACGAAGAAAGAACTTAGACACGTATCTCTTTTTGATGAATTTGATTAACACTTTATCATTACCCGGCTAACCTCCTTTTGTCGAGTTTAATACTCTATGTGTCAACCGGGTGATAATACATGTTCCAAAAAATATTAGAGATGTCAACCTTCTTTTATCGAGTTTAACACTATATGCGTTCACCGAGTAATAATACATGTTTCAAAAAATATTAGAGATCGAGTTGGGGAAAAAAAATCTAGAGATAGAGCTGTACCTATATTTCAGTTAACAAAAATATTTTTTTTCGGGAAAAACGGAGAAAGGAGGACCCGGACGTAAGGGCCGGGGACCTGTTTGTTATATTTTTGGACCGAATTGCTATTATGAAAAATTAGAAAAGGGCTCGTTCGAGATTCGTATTTAGCGGGGGGCTTTGCCGTAAAGTAACAAACCAGGGACCTAAACACAATCTAGAAAAGATTTTTTTATACTCACAAAAAATCGCAAAGGACCTCTCGGTAATTCACAGGGATATATCCGTAATTAGAGAAAAGTGAAGGACCTTTTTGCAAAATGGCACATAATAGATAGTATATATATAAAGGAGGTAGTATATATATCCTGCGAAGTGCTGGGCGATGGAAACTGTCCCTCAGCTTTTAGTATGAGTACATTTTGTCTCGCCTTCTGTAAGGATGCTGCAATTAGGCCTCTAAAGTCAACAGCTGAGTTCGAAGGCTCTCTAAGGCTTGAGCTCGGTAACAGCTCAAGACAATAATAAATAGTTTGATATATAGTAGTTTTTTTAATAATAAAAATGATCAAACTCAATCGATTCAAGTAAACTCGATAAGAATTAACATATAGTAATATTATCAGGCTCGCGAGCTATTCGAGCTCGACTTGATAAATCTCACGAGCTTGGTATCAAGATTGAGTTTGGCTCGTTCGGAGCTCAAATAAAACTTAGAACGAATCAAACTCGAGCAGCTTATCGACCTTTTTTACCGCCCTAGCTGCAATCCCCCTTCTGATATTTGTCAAATCCAATGGTTGACCTCACCGTTCGCCTCGAAGCAAACGAATCCTACAAGGGAAGAAGAAGGAGAAAAAATATGTGCACATTTTGTCTCGCCTAGCTAGATCATGTTCACAGTTCGGAATTAGAGTGAGACATTCAGCAACGATGGTGAGGATTCATTGGTCGTACCAGAATATGCTTTTAGTCTGAAGGAATGTACTACTGGCTGCATTGCAGCCACATGAAATTGCAAGTGCTTGCAGCTTGCCAAGTTGACAACATCGCAATCATACAATTAATAATGTTTCATTCAGGCAAATAACCTTACTGCTTACAGTTTGCTATTGGTGGTCTTTGTCATGCTGCCCACAGCCCGGGCCTTCTCCCGGAGAACGAACTTCTGCGTCTTCCCCGTCGAAGTCTTGGGCAGATCGTCGAAAACCACCGTCTTCGGTGTCATATAGTGCGGCAGCCTCTCCCGGCAGTAGCTTATAATGTCTGCTTCAGTGGCATTGGCGCCATCCTTCAGCTTGACGAACGCGCAGGGCGTCTCCCCCCAGTGGTCGTCGGGCTTCGCCACGACGGCCGCCTCGAGCACCGCCGGGTGGCTGAAGATCACCGACTCCACCTCGATCGAGCTGATGTTCTCGCCACCCGATATGATGATGTCCTTGGCCCGGTCCTTGAGCTGAATGTACCCGTCCGGATGCCGCACGGCGAGATCCCCGGTGTGCAGCCACCCGCCGGCCATCGATTCCTTCGTCGAGTTGATGTCCTTGTAGTACCCGCTCATCACGGTGTTGCCTCGGAACATCACCTCGCCCACCGCCTGGCCGTCGTACGGCATGCTCTCCATCGTGTCCGGGTTCTTGACGTCGACGTCCTGCACCGCGATGTGATGAAACCCCTGGCGCGCCTTCAAACGCGCGCGCTCCTCGGCCGGCAACGCGTCCCACTCCGGCATCCACGTGCAAACGGTGGCGGGGCCGTACGTCTCGGTGAGGCCGTAGATTTGGTATATCACGAAGCCGAGCTCCTCCATCCCGAGCAGGATGCGGGGCGGCGGGGCGGCACCGCCCGTCATGACGCGCACCGTCCCCGGCAGCGGCTTCCGGTCCGCGGCCGGCGCGTTGACGATCATGTTGAGCACCGTCGGCGCGCCGCCCATGTGCGTTACCTTATGCTGCGCGATGCTGTCGAAGATGACCTTCGCCGTGAAGTGGCGCAGGCAGATGTTGGTGCCGCCCTGCATAGCGACGCCCCACGGCAGGTTCCAGCCGTTGCAGTGGAACATCGGCACAGTCCACAGGTACGTCGGCATGGCGGTGATGTCGTACGCGAGTACCGTCGCGATGGTGTTGAGGTAGGCGCCGCGGTGGTTGTAGACCACGCCCTTGGGCCGCGACGTCGTGCCTGACGTGTAGTTGAGCGTGATCGGCTCCAGCTCGTTCACCGGCCACCGGATGTCAAACTGCGAAGTGGCATTCTTGATCAGATCCTCATAATCTGTGCAACCGGAGTCGCCGCAGTCGGCGTCGTCTGAGATGGTTACAAGGACCGGAAGGCTGGCCTCGCCTGACTCGGCGAGGAGCCTCAGCGCGGCTCTCCCGACGTCGAGGAGGTGCGAGTGGACGAAGAACACCTTGGCGCCGGAGTGCTTGAGCAGGACGGAGACCAGGGCCGCGTCGTGCCGTGTGTTGAACGTGCAGAGTACCGCCCCGGCCATGGGCACGGCGAAGTGTAACTCGTACATCGCCGGCACGTTTGGGCTGAGAACAGCAACCTGGAAGTTGATGGGGGTGTCAACATGTTTGCTGAAAAACCTCCGTAGTTTGCACGGTAAGTCTGTTTGGTTTGAAGCCAATTTTACCATCACTAATCTTATTCAGATGTGAATTGACTCAACTTTTGTGATAATAAAATTCAGTGCCACAAGTGTAGCAAAGTTTGTCAGAAAAAAACAAGTGTATGATACGAGGGACGTGGGGATAAGAAAGTGTGGCAAGCTATAGTTGTTGTAACGAACCAAACGCTCATATAAAAATCTGTAGCACACATAAATTTAGGTGTGACAGAGTAAATTCAAACTAAACATGCCCTTAGCCCATCACAGATTTCCAGATGGCCAGGCTCATTGGGTGTAAATATGGGCGTTCAAATGATAGCTATGGCGAATAGGACCCAAGGGTAGGGGTGGCAATCCGGCTCCATTCTTCACCGGGGAATTCACCTATATAAGGGGGCGAGGATGGGGGAATCCCCCTCCCCCGAGTTGGTAATGGAGAAAAATTGTCCCTATTGGAGAAATCGGGGGCGTTCCACTGCACCCCGTCCCCGTCACCTGTCCCACCCCGCGGCTACCCTAAATCCCAATGCCTGTACCTCGTCCTCGCCCTCTCCACCTTGCTGCCCTCTCCACCTCTACCTTGCCTCCTTCGACTCCCCATCATAGCCTCACCCTCCTCCTTTGCAAGTCGAATTCACCAAGCAGCAGGACACTGGTGGCGCGGGTGGGTGTGGGAAAAAAAATCTTGAGGCTTACGAGCCAGCTCGGCTCAGCTTATTGAGTGCACGAGCCAAGCTGAGCCTCTTAGCTCGCAGATTTTTTGAGCCAAGCCCAAGCTGGCTCGTGAGCCGCTCATAAGATCGTTTGGCCTAATGTGTTTGTTCATTTGGCCTAACACAGCACCTCAATCTCCCCCTTCCTCTCCTCCAAACTAAACACCGCCATCCACGCTGTAAAGTCCTCGCATCCTCAGATCGGCGGTGAACGTGGCTGAATCCGATTGGAGAGCATGCAGTTGTACCTCAAAGCGGTTGTACCTTGGTGTCCTGAGGCAGAGCTGGGCTCAGAGTCACCGTCATCAGAGGGCGTAGAGCTAAGGGCAACCGAGATTCCCACATGGATGAAGATGACTTTCATGGGACTAAACTCAAAGAGTTTCAGAAGAATACCAATAGTTCCTAGAAAGACATAAATAATTTACATCAAGACTTACAGTAGTTTCCCAGTTACTCCTTTAGATAATCGATCATATTTTCCTTTTGAGTCTCCTTGAGAGTCTCATTTATTAGTTTAGTGTATATATTACTGAATAAACATGGGTCTACGCTCCTGTTGAGCGGTTATCAATTAAAGTTCAATAAAATGTTATTTCCTAGGATATTTTTAATTGTGTTATGTTAATTCTTTTTTTTTTCAATATGGTCTGATTAAATTCATTTCTTTAATATATAGAATAATTGTATAATCCAATGACGGAGGAGAAAATATGTCATGTAGACAGTTGCACCACAAATTCAAATCTTAGGGAGATTAAATATTTCCAAACCTTGACTAAGAAAACTAAAAATATTATAACCATTGTTAGAAGCGATGCTATCATAGTTGGCACCGAAAGAGTCATAATAGTTCTTTCTATGGGTACTCATATAATAATAATAGGGAATGCTCTATTATATGTTGAGTCCAGTTATACTCTACTATGTATTAAAGACATCGATCTAAATGATTTTCATATGGGGACATAAAATAAGGATGGGTATAATAAATGTGTCGTTGAAAAACTATCTTCCTTCTCCTCCGAGTTATATTATTCATATATAAATTCTGAAATTTATGTTGTGATGAAAAATATACATAAAAACCGAGAAATATTTAAAATCTGGCATGATCGACTAGGTCGTCATGGGTTGAATGTGATAAGAAGAATATGCTAAGTTTTCTCACATAAAGGTTTTTAATTAGGCAACTAGTGTTACATAGTGTGCTAATGCAATGTACTCTTTTCTCCATCTTTTTTTCTATTGAATTTTGAGAGGAGTTTTTGATGAGACATGCATTACGTGGTACCGTCCAAGGGGAATAATGAGGTATAGTTGGACACTGAGTCCTAATTTTTTTCAAATACATTTTGACTATATCTCATTGTGTGCGAATCCGAATATATCTTTTGTAGGCTTCTATAATAAATATGACACCCCTTTGCACAAGAGAATCAATCTACTAAAGAGAGAGAACAATTTTGCCTCTGTATATTGTGTGTGCTCTTAGTTTATATTTGCTATTTTATTAATGTATCATGATCATGGATACAAATCTCGTTTTGGAATAAATCTTGGAGGTACCCGAAATCCGAAATCTCGGTGAGATTTTGGAAATTCAAATCAAATCCGGACGAAATCTAAAATTCGAAATTTGATTTTTTTTTCTACTGGAAAATCCAAAATTTTAGCGAAATCACCGAGATTTCAGTACATTTTGAACCGACCAAAAAATGGTCAAAACACATTAAGAAAATCTGATTTTTTTTGTGGGTGGTCTTCAACCAAAACCCAATCATATCTGGCCAAAAAATAACAATCCGACAAAAAAAAAATTAAAATTTCGACCGTGATCTCGCCGAAATTTGTACATACACTGTAGTATTTTGAATTTTTTTAAACATTTTATTACCCGGTCGGGATTTTGAATCTCGGAAGGATCCGAAATCTTGGTCGAGATTTTGGATTTTAGACCGAAATTTAAATCCCTGATTGTGATTGACTTTAAATAGACGTCATCGTTTTACCTCACTTATATAGTTGAGAAAAGACTAACTTTATAATTTCTTTTAAGTAAAAATTAAATATGAACCCTCGACTTAGGGATGGCAAAAATACCCGTGGGTACCCGACCCGACGAGTCCGGGTCCAAATTTGGACCCACGGGTATACGAGTTCGGGTCCGGGTCTCATGTTGGACCCGTGGATACCCAGACCCGGACCCGATTCCAAGGTAAAAGGTGAGGTGAGATCAAAATAGATTAGTTTGTACCCATGTCACAAGCCACACCATAGCTCAATGAAAGGAACCATGTGATTGAATCAAGAGGTCTTGTGTTCAAGATCCATTCTCGCTAATTTTTTTTCATGTTATTTGAATACCTTATGCATGCATACTCAACTAACGGTTCGGGTCCGGGTACCCGTCGGGTCTAGGTCCAGATCCGAGATTGGACCCGTGACTAAATTCGGGTCCGAGTCCGGATCCACTGTTCAGGTCTCGAGTCTAGATCCACGGAGGTTGGACCCGGACCCGTTGCCATCCCTACCACGACTGCCCCAATGTGACGAGCATGGGACACTGTTCTTATTTTATAACCTTATCCCATTTCCATCTCCAGAATTCCATGTGGACACACACAATGATTGCTCGATCGACACTTTACAGCCTTGCCGAGCGCTTGGCTGTGCGTCTGTGCCCAAACAGCCATTTGCTAGGGACCCAGCTTCACATGATTTTACTAGTATCATGTTATGTGCTATTACTCATCAGTGCCTAACTATTATTTCCTCTGTTCATTTTTATAAGGTATATTTTAATTTTACATAAAAATTAAATTTATGTTAAAACTAAGAAAGAAAGAAAAAACTTATATACACTTACTTAATTGTCTTGAAAGATAAAAGATATACTTTATGTAGATGGTAATGAATAAATGCATATAGTTCAGATAGAATAAATATAGGTTTCAAAGGAAAAAACTTTATTAAATCTACATGCAAGCTTTATATTTATAAACAATATGATTCAAAAAATAAACCTTTTAAAAATAAATAAAGGGAGTAGTATTAGAGCAAGTACAATAGTAAAGTCTACTATAGATTAATAGTAAACTAAAAATCTACTTATATAATAACTGTTTATAAAGGATGTCTCTATATGTTATACAATAATTATATCTTCTCTCTTGTACACTAAATAAGTGCCAACGCTCCTCTCTCTCTTCCATATTTTTACGATAAAACTAATGTATACAAATGAATAGTAAACTAAAATAATTTATTGTACTTGCTTCTATGGACTTTCGTCTATGAAGAAAAAAGTGCATATGCCTTGAAGAGGGGGGCAATGCCTATTAATAATAAGAAATGGCATTCCCAAGCTACGAACAATCATTTCCCATGCGATCCATACCTACATACTCCCTCTGTCCCACAAAGAGTGCATTTCTAGTGTTCAAATTTTGTCCCACAAAAAGTGCATTTCTAGTCCGTAGGGCCAAAATTGTAAGTGTATATCTTTCGTTTAAGTCTTTGTGGAACCAAGACCAACACGTCTTGTGTATGGAGTAATGAGGGTTACATTGGTCATTTACCTTGCACACTAATCTGTCTTAAAAATCCTAGAAATGCACTCTTTGTGGGACAGAGGGAGTAAATCAAAACTAAAATGCAGAGACAGCTAACATTAACGGCCATAGGGGAAAAGGCTCTCAATTTTTTTTCGAGAATACAAAAGGCTCTCAAATTAAATGGTCAAAACAAGCAAGCAAAGCAAGGAGATCGACGCAGCAACACGGACCACAGGTGATGGAGCGTGTGGGTTTCCACTCACCACATCCCCGCGGGCGACGGCGAAGCGGGTGACGAGCGCGGCGGCCACGCGGACGCACCGCTCCCGCGCCTCCCTCCACGTGTACCGCCTCTCCCCGTAAACCACCGCCGCGCGGGCGCCGTACACGGCCGCGGCGCGCTCGATGAAGCTGAGCGGCGTCAGCGGCGCGTAGTTGGCCGCGCACCGCACCGTACCGGCCTCCGTGTCCAGCACCTCCCCCTCTCCCTCCGCCTCCCTCCCCACGAGGCTGGAGAATAACAGAGATGCGACGCCGAGGGGGGGAGCGAACGCGCGCGGGTGGCATGGTGAAAAGGCAAACGCGCGCGCGGGGGCAAGATTAGTTCTATAATCCAAGTGGAGAGTAGAGAAATGGTGTTGCTGATGCAGCGGCTGCAGTGATCCGATGCTGCTGATGCTGTGGTGAGCTAGTCTAAGGGGGAGCAGAAGCCGTGCGGCTCTCATGGCGTGGTGTGATGCTGCGGACCTCTGGCTGAGTTCGTCAGATTTCTAGGCCGGGGTGTGCCCGCACCGCGGAAGTGCCCCCACCGAAGCGATGTGGGTGTTAGGAAACGGATTCGTATCCTGTTAGGAAACGGATTCGTATCCGATACTAATTTCCTCATTCTCATTGTAACCGCTATATATGTATAGAGGCCACCCCATCATGCAGGAAGA
Source organism: Rhipidocladum racemiflorum (assembly GCA_036346355.1). Classification (NCBI taxonomy): domain Eukaryota; kingdom Viridiplantae; phylum Streptophyta; class Magnoliopsida; order Poales; family Poaceae; genus Rhipidocladum; species Rhipidocladum racemiflorum. The sequence continues at coordinate 83,593,110 of CM070573.1, read as the reverse complement.
CATAATAACAAAGTTGAGCCCGCTCCTCCTCATATCACAGGCTCTCTTCTCCCTCGCTCTATTCTCCACTAAACTATTAGGCAACCCCCGACTATTCGACAATGGTGCTGTCTAACACGTTATTAAAGCACGGTTCTTCCTCGAGATAGATTGAAAGGTGAGAAAGGTGAGAATTGGGTGATTAAAATCTAATCGCCATCTCAGATTTTCGATCTAATCTGGCAGACGAGCACGGTTGCTGTGAAGCAATTTCTTTCAAAACATGGCTCGGGTTATGGTACAAGGAACCGCAGATAACATTGGCCAATTGGCCTAAAGCTCCAATGACGGCACGTGAGTCGCCTTAGTGGCCACCGGCTGAACTAAAGATCTGGCCACCGCCGATGCCGAGATGTCATTAAGAAGTGCCGTCATTTATCGCGGAAGCGCTAAGCGCCAGCGCTGGTGACGCCAGACGGGCCGCTGTTTACGCCAAGACGACGCGCCACTACCGTCAGGCCGACGCTGCGCTTGGCCTGCGGCTCAACGGCCGGCCGCTGCCTTCGAACGCGCCAACTGTCGCTTAGCCACGGCTACCGGCCGGATTCAAACTCCGTATGCCGAGTTGAAGAACCACCGCCGCGTTTAAAGAAGCTGCCGGCCTTACATCGTACTTCGGGCCATTGTTGTCGGCGCGTTCTGACACGGGCCGCCGCTTGTTTCTGCAGCTGGCTACCGGCCTCTTCATGGTAAGTGGACATGGAGTTCAAAGATTTGACTTGAAGTCTCGGCCGGCTGCCACTTACCGCTCGGTGCCGCTGTGAGCGCCAGGCCCGGCTATATGTACGCTGGGCTCGAAGACGCTGCCGCCGCTTACATACGAAGCGGCGACGTGACGGCCGCCGCCGCTGCCTGCCTCGCGCCCGCGCTAGGTTGGCTCGCCTCGCCGGCCACCATTTTGCTTTGGTTTGGCACTCTTTTGGGCCTTTGGGCAATAGCAAGCACATAGAAAACAAAAGGACATGAAGTCCAAGATTTCAACTTGAAGTACTTTTTCCATTGAATGAACCTACTAAAATCTGATTGGATCGTGACGCCGTGGATGGGAAATTTCTTGCTCCTCTGTTTTGTTATCTATTTTTCTGCTTTCTTTATCTTTTTCAAAATGATGAGAAATTCGTAAAATCAATTAGAAAATTCGAAATTGCCGTAAAATATGAAAATATTTAGAAAAATCCTAAAATTTATTGGCTCTGTTTTTAATTTTACTTAGCCTTATTTTCTGAATATATGAATATTTGCATGAATATTTGCAATAATTGCTCTATTTAGAATATCGGAAATTCCTGAGAATTTATTTTCCGAATTTATGAATTTATGAATTTATGAATGTTGATATTTGATGAAATTCAAATTTCGCTGTAAAGTAATTCAAAATTGCTTGGAAATTAGCAGTAAATTATGAAAAGTGCTAGGAAAATTCCTAATATTTCATACGGCATTTTATGAGAAATCGAGTGGTTGGGATTTGATTTGGTAATGAATAAATGTATAGACAATTGGTGTCTAGGAAAACACACATGAGGCTTGGTTCTTTAATTGGCACTTAAATCCGGAAGTGCTCTCCTCATGTGAGCCCTCCTAGTGGGTGTTGACTGCCAAGAGTCAAATCTGACAGAGATATTCATTACTTTTGTTCCCACCAACAAGAGTTATATAAGTTGTAATTAGACTTATGCCATGTTTAATTCATGTTGCAATTTATTTTCTGCTATCAAGGATGTCGGAAAATTGTCAGATAATTAAGAAAATTGCCAAATACTAAGAAAATCTTGGAATTTCTCGAGAATTTATTTCGTGCATTTATGAATTTATGAATTGTGCAATTATTGTTTATTCCAATTTATGAATTGTGCAATTATTGTTCGCTCCATGCATTGTATTTATTGCTTTAATATAATTTATTATGAAATTCAAGCACGCCGCGACGGACCGTCACCGCCGCTACCAGAAGGCCGACGCTACATGGAACGCACCACGCCGCATTTGAAGCCGCTGTTAAAATCGACGATTTAAGCCGATCGTGCATATGAATCGATCGCTTGCACGGTTTGCCGATCACCTACATGCACGAGTTGTATTTCCAATATTTATGAATCTGCAGGTATATATGAATTTTGCATTTATCTTTGTATATATGAATCTCGTGACTTATGAATTTTGCATTCCGTGACTTATGAATCTTGTACTTATGAATTTTGCATTCATCTTTGAATATATGAATCTTGATATTATTGCTTTCTTTAATTTGTCGAAACTCATGAGAATTCAATTATGCATTTTATTGAATCTAGCAACATTTCCTATTAGATTGCTAATGAAAATCTAATGGAAGAACCCTTATGAATGTGCAAAGGTGTGGCATTATCTAACGTGAGTTTTTGAAGAACTCACATGAATTGTCGTAATTATCTCACATAGACATCGACAGATAATGAATAGTAAGCTCTCAAGAGCATACTTTTTCTCATGAATAGAATTACAATTTATTCTTTATTCCAAGATTCTTTATTTACAAGCAATGTTTGAATTACTTTGCCAACGTATGATTAGAATTATATTTCTTTTCATTGAGAAATTATGTAGCGCCAAATAGAGGAGATATGCATTGTTGATAGTAGCACAACAAATAATATCTTAAGAGAGAGTCGAAATACTTCCAGACGATCAACTAAGAACGCTGAAGGATTACGACTATCGCAGAAGCGATACGCATATAATAGGCTCAGGAAGAGCCACAATTATATTGCCAATGGGTACAACTTTGGTAATTGAAGAAGCCCTCTTGTACCCTCGAATCAACCCGCACTCTCTTAAGTTTCAAAGATATCCGCGCCAATGGGTTTCACGAGAAACCAATGAACAAAATGGCAAAGAACACTTGTGCATTGTGAAGCACGCGAATATGGAAAGATGGTACTAGAAAATGTCCTCATATGAATCAGTTGTACTACAATTTAAAATCAATGCACACAAAGGTATACTTCTTAAAGACTCAGATTTAGAAGCTCTCAATTATTTTCTTTATGGCATTGTAGATTAGGTCATCCTGGTCTTAGATTGATGAGAAATATAGTTAATAACTCACAAGGTCATGGCATCAATGTTAAAAATTTCCGAATCATGAAGATTTTGTGTGCCATGCATGTGCCACCGAAATTAATAACTAGACCCTCTATTATGAAAGTGCAACATGAAATCCCTGCATTCCTGGAACGATTCAGGGGATATTTGCTCGATCCAAAGCCTTTGTCGCAGGGCCGCTTCGATACTTTATGGTGCTCATTGATGCTTCTCAAATGGTCGTACATGTTTGTCATTGAACAAGGAATCATGCATTCGCAAAACCGATCTCGCAGTATCATCGTAATTAAGAATGCTTTTCCGATCATCGCGTGAAGTCCATTCAATGGACAATGCCGCTGGAATTTACTTCCAAGGCATTTGATGATTATTGCACAAAGAACGGAATAATCATGGAGCACTCGCACCGCACGTCCATACGCAAAATGGGCTAGCCAAGCACTAATAAAGAGGATTAAGTTCATTGCCGTGCATCAGCTCTTGCAGAGTTGTAACTTGCCCAACACTTGTTGGGGACACGCAATTCCGCACGCAAAGACTCATCAATTATAGACCGCCACCTACAACATCCATTCAACTATGCAACTAGTGCAATGGGTCATCCTGAAGATTTGAATGAATGGTATATGTACCTATACCACCCCACAAATAACCTGCAATGGGCCCCTCCAAGTCTCGATATACGTTGGTTATGAGAATGCATCCATAATCAGGTATTTGGAACCCACGACTGGAGATTTGCATACAGCCCAATTCGCTGATTGCATTTTTTTGACGAGGATCGCTTTCCGTCATTAGGGGGAGGAAATGAACCATTGATGAAAAATGCCGGAAATCATATGGCATTCCATTGGGATCTCCCATGACCTTTCGCATTAATGAAGCAAATCATGAAGTCAAGAAGACAATCGATTTGGCAGAATTTAGCAAATGAACCGCTCGATCATTTTGTGATCTAAAGAGCGTGGTTAAGTCGCATATACTCAGCAATAAGAAAATGCACTGAGAGAGGTGGAAATACCAAAGAAAGGTATATCCTCATCCTGCTCGAGGCCTCAAAGAAAAGAACAGAAATCGCTTCTCAAACCCAAAGTACCCGAGACGCCTGGGAAAAATGGGCAAGAGGACTTACCATAGCCAATCACAAAATGCCTCAAAGCAAGAAGGAGCTAGTTGAGACCTGCACCGGAAAGAAGCCTCGTGGAAAAGGCAATTCCATATTTGAATCTTCCATTGAAGAAGTCACGGAATAATGTGTGCGCACACATTAGCGGAGAAAACTAAAGGAACTTGCTCCTGGAATGGGAAATAGCAATGAAGAGCAAGTAGAAGTGCATGAAGCACACCATGACGAAATGGCCATAAATTTTGTAATAATAGGAGAATCTATGAAAAGAGCAACAACCATTGCAAGGTTTGTTGTTCAAGGTTTCACTCAACGCCCTAGGGTTGATTATGAAGAAACCTATTCTCCCACATGGGTGGAATTACCTTTAGATACTTGATCTCAATGGCGCTAACTTGAAGTTGAAAATGAAGCTAATGGATGTTGTCACAAAGATACTTGTATGGAAACTTGATTCGAGATATACATGAAAGTACCTAAGGTATCCCTATCCCAACCAAGACAGAGTAAAAGAAACCTATACAAGGTGAAATTGGAGAAATCACCAGATGGGCTAAAATAAACAGAAGAATGTGGTACACTGCAATCGTTTGAGTGACTTTCTCTGCAAGAAAGGCTACACGAACAAATAAGATTGTCCATGTGTATTTATACAACGATCCACTAATGGATTTTGTATAATCTCCGCTCATGTAGATGACTTGAACATCATTGGGACTGGATGAGGAAATTGAAGAAGCATGCACATACTTGAAATCTGAGTTTGAAATGAAAGACTTGGGTAAAACCAAGTTCGCTTAGGCTTGCCTGAACATGTCCAAGGCGGAATCTTGGTACACCAAGCATCCTACACGCAGAAAAGTGTTGGAAAGATTTGGCTTTGAAAAGGCATACCCCAAAGACCCCAATGGCTCAAGGTCACTCCAAGCACCTAGACCCATACAGCCTAAAGAAGAGTGAGGAAGTCCCGGAGCGAATTCCCATACTTGAGTGCAATTGAGCGCCATGTACCTTAAGTAATAGCACTAGGCCTATTACATTGCGTCGGGCTGTGGAATTTGCTAGCGCGCAGACAAGGCGTAACCCACCAAAAGGCATTGAAAGGGGTGAAGGACATCTTCCGCTACCTTCAAGGAAGCAAAGACCTCGGCTTGTTTTACGTAAGAAACAATGAATTGAATTTAGTTGGCTACGCCGATGTCGGGTACCTATAGGACCCGGTGATACCGCAAGTCACAACCGGTATGTTTTCCTTTGGAGAACTGCAATTTCTTGGAAGTCGCTCGCTGCACTCTTGTCTCGGCCGACTAACCACTCAGAAATCATTGCATTGTATGAAGCCTCTCGAATGTGCATGGCTTCAAAGAATGGTTCACCACATCCGTAAGTCATGTGGTCTCAACATGGAACAAACCCCCACTATTATCTATGAAGATAATGCACCTTGTGTTGCACAAGTACAAATGGGATATGTGAAGAGTAACCTTACAAAGCATATCAACCCCAAGTTCTTTTATGCTCATGAAATGCATAAGATGAACGAGATAAAGATATCGCATACTAAGTCGTGGTGAAAATCTCAGATTTATTTACTAAGTCACTCCCGATCTTCCTTTGAAAGATGTATTAGAGGAATCTGGATGATGAGGCTTAGAGAAGTGCAGATTTCAGGGAGATTTTCACATACTCCTACATAAATCTCAAACATGAAGTTTGAGTACCCAACGAAATCTTGAAGATTAACATTGAAGTTTGGGTGATTGTACTCTTTCCTAAGTAAGTTTTTCATTGAAGTTTTCTTTACATAAGGTTTTTGATGAGGCAATCCGTGCAACATGCCAGCGTGTGCTATGTACTCTTTCTCCAATTATTTTTCCCACTGGTTTTTATGGAGTTTTAATGAGGCATATGCATCTCGCAGCGAAGAGTCCAAGGGGGAGTGTTAGGAACGGATTCAGATCCTCGTTAGGAAACTGATTCAGATCCGATATGGACTCTTCCTTATCTCTAAGCGAGAACCGCTTATATATAGGAGGCGTGGTCACCATTGTCACGAGAAGCATACAGAATAATAAAGCAGCCCGCTCCTCCTCATATTGTGTCTCTCTTTCCCTCGCTCTATTCTCCACTTGAAATCTATTAGGCAACCCCTGACTATTCGACAAGGCAGGTTGTCTAACTGAACGCCGCTACGCCTGCGATTTTGGAGCGAGAATATTGCGTATCCGGGCCTTCACGGAGAGCGATGACCACACATGACAGGTGCTTGAAATGACCTCAAAAAATTCAAATGAATTTATTTGAAATTAATTGGTTGTGGATTTGCTTTTGTTTGAATTTTATTTTGCTGTGGGCCTCCCTTTGTTTTGGGCCGTTCCGGTCCAGTTTCTTGGCCTAACCCACCCGGCCCGCTCCCCGCGGTACCGGCCGCCTGCTCCCTGTCCCGTCCCCCACTAGTCGTCGCTCGTGTCCCCCGTCGCCTCCGCCGCGTCGCCTTTGCCACCAACCGCCTGCTCCCGTCCTCTCTTCGTCGCATTTCCCCTTGTGAGCCTTGCGTCGCCTTCGCTCGCGCCACCGTTGGTCGCCCTGCACTGCCGAAACGATCCGCCGCTCTGTGCTCGAGCTGTCATCGCCGCCATCGGTGACCTCCTCCCACGCTGACCACTCGCCGCCCGCTCTAAGCGGCCACCCACACCGCCGATGTCACCGTCTCCGCGCCGAACACGGGCAGCGCCGCTCTCCCCATCCCGCGCGTTGCCCACCAGCCAGCTCTCCCGCCATTCTCTCTTTCCCTGCGCGCCGAGTATAATCCCCCCCGGTGCTCAGCTCTCCTCGCCCCACTCACTTTCTTCCCCGGTGAGCTCTCCCCTTCTGCGACCCTTCCCCTTCTTCCCCGGCTCGCCGCCACCGCGCTCCGTCGCCACCTTCCCCAACCTTGACCTAACCCTAGCTCGCCCGGCGCCTCGCCCGCTCCGCCCCATCGGCCCCACCTGTCATATGCCCCTCGCCCTAACCACGGCCCCCACTTGTTTGCTGCCCCAATCCCCTGGTCCCACTGGCCACCGAGCCTCATTGTCCGCCTCTCTCCCGGCCAGGCACGCGTGTCGATCGCCCGTCAGTGCATGGGCTAGCCTTTGGCTGCAGCGTGCCACTGAAGGCGGTTTGAAGTAAGCACGAAACATTGTGCATCCATTTTCATTTTCCTTTTTTTCTTTTCGGATTTAAATAATCAGAAAAATCCAAAGAAAATCCAAGAAAAATTTCAAAAGCTAAAAAAATACACCAACTTGACCATTTCGACCCACTAAGTCCAACAATGACCTCCGTTTTGCCAACTTAAGTCTCCAAAATCTTCAAAAAATGACCAGAATGCCCTTCGACTCTCTCTCCAGCCCTCTCTTTGATTTATTTCCGATTTTCTCCTTATTTGTTTTTATTGTATTCGTTTCATTATGGCTTTTGTTCTTTTTGCGCTAGATCCGACATTTGCGCAGTACCCAGAGCTTGAGCAGTTCCTGGACCAGGAGCAGGATCAGATCGAAGCCGAGTACGACTACATCAGCTACGACCTAGACGACCCGCGGCGCAGCAAGGCAAGCCGCATGCCCTTGTTGAACATGATTGTTTCTAATATTATAGTATTAAATTTCTATCGCATGATTTTACTTTCATGTTGAAATACTAAAAAACAATAGTTTAGAATGACATGATACTTAGCTATACCTAGTTCCTCATCTAGCATCCTTGATATTGATGAACCCAATTAAACCTTTGAATAATCCTAATTAATAATTATACACCTGTAGCTAATTAATAATCTTAATAGTTTCACTTAAAGTCTTTAAAAGAGAAAGAAAATGATGATGAGCAGTTGGTTCGATGATTTTAAAATTATTGCTACGGTCAGGGGGACAGTATTGGACTAACCACGAGGTGGATGCTGGTCCGATCCCCGATCGATGATAGAAGTCATGTCTGGTTTGATGGCTGGTGCAAGTAGGTATCAGGATGGTTTGTGGTTAGTTCTATGGATTGGCCTTTGGCAATATAAGGATAAACCCCCTTGAGCAAAGTAAATATCGTAAGTTTTCGCTCAACTACAAGTCGGGACCGGTCAGTTCGATTGAACCATTTCCGACATAGCTCAGTACATTGTTCGTTTTCTAAAAAATACCTACAAGGTGGTTACCATTCTCGAAAGGAGAATGGCGAGCAGTATTCCCGGCAGGAGAACGACTGATGGAGTGGAATGGGAATGAGTAGCATCGAGCAGGATACTGTCATTTTGTCGATTTTCACAACGATAGGTACTCACTCAAGTCGGTGGGTCCTGAGGGGAGTGGTTATAGACATATCGGTTAGGGGCTATTCAGGAAAAGCTCAACAAAAGGATGTGATCATCTCGGCCCGGTTATATGCATTTAAGTTGCATATAATTTAGCGTTTGGCATTAACGGTCGTAGATATCTTGTGAGTAAAGCAGAGTAGCTCTGCAGAGTCTAATAAATGGTATTCGAGTATGCCGTGCTTCCGGTTAATGAAGCTAAAGGTGACTCTCGTAACCTAGCTCAAGTAGTCTTTAGAATTTGAGAAATTGGTGGCTTGTTGAGATAACTTGTGGAACCCCCTTTACTATTATTTATGGTTTGCATTTCAAATGTTAAATGAACTTAAAAATAAACTGCATTCACAATAATTATTAAACTTGTGCCAACCCCTTTTGTTGACCTTTTGCATATAGTATTCAATATTTTCTGTGCAACTTGTTGAGTACGGTTGTGTACTCACTCTTGCTTAACTCAACGCTTTCAGAGTTCCAAGGAGAAGAAGAATTCCAAGAACCCATAGACGGCGATTCTATCTGATTTTAGGTCTTGGTCTGTGTTCAGGTTTGCCTATGTGGTCTTTTGTGATGTAATTTATTAGGGGCTCGCTACGCCTTCTTTTATAAAAACTCTGACCGTTAGGCCTTAATTTATGTAAAAACAGTTGAATTCGTCTTTAGTCTGGCAATATACATTTAGTTTCTTGGTAGCTAATCTTTGCTATTAAGGTATTTAACAAATCCCTGAAACGGCAATTGTTACAGTGCTTCAGGACGGTATGGGATGGTCGAGCATTCTCGGGTACACAGCATCCCATAAAGGATGGTTACCACCAGATTTACGTGCTTGGTATGGAAGCTGACGCTAACGTAAGACCATCTTCAATCGTATTCCTTCCCCTCTCCCTTTCCCTCCGCGAAGAGATTTTCATTCTCTTCAGCGCTCCAACGGATTCTCTTCAGTATTCCCTTCGTGAAGGGATTCTCTCTCCCATTCCCTCTAGCAATGGATTCTCTCTCCGATTCCTTCTAGCAAGGGTCCATCTCCAGCCATATTTCCTTCATTTCATTCCCTTCCCTGTTCCCTTTCCACATTCCCATTCACTTTATTTCCCCTCATCTCCAACAGATTCTCTTTAAAGAGAATTGTATAGGGAAAAGAGAGAGAATCCATTGCTAGAGGGAATGGGAGAGAGAATCTCTTCACGAAGGGAATGCTGAAGGGAATCCGTTGGAGCGCTGAAGGGAATGGGAATCCCTTCGCGGAGGGAAAGGGAGAGGAGAAGGGACATGGTTGGAGATGGTCTAAGGTAATTAGACAAATGGACTAAGACTATCTCCAGCAATTTCTCTTCATTTCATTCCCTTCCCTATTCTCTTCCCCATATTCATTCCTTTTATTTCTTATTATCTTCAGCAGCATCCCCTCAAGGGATTTGTGAAGGGATTGAAGAGAGAATCCCTTTCTAAAGGGATTCACTGTTTGAATCCCTTCCGAAGGGAATCGTGAAGGGAATCCGTTGGAACACTTGGGATCTGTTCGTGAAGGGATTTGGAGGGGAAGGGAAGCCGCTGGAGATAGTCTAACAGTGTTCCACGAGGAGCTTCCTTGGATTAGAAAAACGTGCGGATATGAGAGGTTGCCCCTTGATTTACGTACTTCCTACGGAAGCTGACGCTAACGCGAAATTAGTCTGACGCTAACGCGAATTTAATAGTATAGGAGGGAACTGAAGGGTTCCATCAGGAGATTACTTCGAAAAATAGAAAGGAACAATCGCGGATTAATTAACCTAGTGTTCCTGCACTCTTGCCAAAAGTGAACTCCTTTCTATCGGGAAGCCTCTGTTTAAAGAACATTCACTCACTAACTAGTGAAACTTGCAACAACTTGCAGCACGAACTTCAAACTTTTAGCTTGAAGATTCAAACTTCTGAAATTTCCTACCGCCAACACAAAATGCTTCAAACTTGGTAACTCTGAAACTTTTAGCTCGAAAATTCAACTTGCAACACGAACTTCAAACTTTTAGCTTGAAGATTCAAACTTCCGAAATTTCCTACCTCCAACTCAAAATATTTCAAACTTGGTAACTCCGAAACTTTCAACTCAGAAATTCAACTCGCAACACGAATTTTGAACTTACAGCTTGAAAATTCAAACTTCCGAAATTTCCTACCACCAACTGTCCTCTTTTCTCTTCCCCACGTTCCCTTGCATGTTTATCCAGTGTAAAGTAGTAAAACGTTGTTTAGTGGTCCTCCCATTTGGGTACAGACACGTTCATACACATCGTACAGTGGTCTTCCCATTTGGGTCAGACACGTTCACTGTTTGCCCTGTCCCCTTTGTTTTTTCAGAAAAACTAAAAAACGGTATACCGTTGCAATCAGATACCTCCAAACTCGTAAACTTATGATTTTTCAGACCAAACTCGCTTAAACTTAAAGACTAAAAACTGATAAAACATGAAACTGATAAAACTAAACACTGAAACTCATGAAACCAGCACTGAAACTGATAAGTTTCATAAGTTTACGACTATATCTGCGTCAGACGGTATCTGAATTCACTAATCACTCTCTTGTTGTTTTCTTTTTTCAAAAATAGTTTCATCCCATTTTTTTTTAAAAAAAGCCTCTTTCCCCATCGTGGAAGGACAAAGGGATAACACCTGATTAGCCTGTCCCATTTATTTTTTTTTTCTTTTTTCAAAAATAGCTTCATCCCATTTTTTTTTTTTTTTAAAAAAAGTCTCTTTCTCACCGCGGAAGGACAAAGGATAACACCTGAGGACCGCAGGAGAGTTGACTAAGCACAACCGGCGCAGGGGTTTTTTTGCATCCGAGCAACGTGATTAATTACTTAAACCATATTAAAACTTGTGCAAGCAAACTACATAGCACAACGCAGAGCAAGCACATCGGCCAAAAATAACGTGAAGGCGCTGCGGGACGCGGAAAACGTTTTAATATACGGAGTATATCCCATCCACACTTATACCTTAAGGAAAAAAAAAAGAGAGATATATCTGTCAAAAAAGAAAACAAGAAAGATACATTATTGCAGCAGTTTAAGGAAACGACATATGTCTGTCAAAAAACAAGAAAGATATAACTGGGGAACTGTAGGAGCCTTGGGTGACTCGCCTGCATCTTCTTACAAGGGTGCCTGAGCAAGCAGGGGAGCACTCATGCATCATCCAATATCCAGTGTTGTGCTCTGGGAAGAAGAAACGTCAAAAATGTCATTCCTAGTCTTGCCACACTTCATCTTTGCTTAACGACATTTCCTGCAAAATAAGACGTGTTCACATAGGGCAGCAACCTTAAATTGTCCATGCATCAAGCACTTATTTATGGGGAAATGTAGGTATACCTGTATTTCTAGAACTCATGATTAGGCGGTTTAGACCCAATGTAGTTGTAAAATTACATGTCAAAATGTATAAGCGAAGATTAAGTGTGAACTCATTACTGACAGATGGAAAACTCACCATTAACCCTATCATCTGTAAAACTAACGGCAACATGCTCAAAATAATCTCTCCTTGCATCTGCATTCAATCACAAAAATGGTAACACAAGGTTAACTATAACACCATAGCTAAATGTAAACTAGAAAACACAGCTCATAAAAATCTATGCACATACTTACCATGCTTCATAGTTAAAGAAGGATCTTCTTTCTCTGTATAGCCAACTACCTTTGCAGGATTTCCTACTGCCATACTTTTAAGCATAAGAAAAAAAAGCAGTGTCAAATCAAGGATCAAGAAAGCATATAACATAATATACATGGTGCAAGACCGGTCATGATGGAAACGATGACTTCAACATACAGCAAGCAAGGAGGCAAACATTAACAAATTAAACTAACAATATGCAGATTAATGTGATCATTAGGATGTGTAAAAGCATACTAGCTCAACTTGGTCTAAGTTTCAGCAGATGCACTTAAAAGAAAAATACAGATCTTCAATTTAACACACCACTAAAGAACTTTATAACTAATAAAATAAAGAGCCTTTTCAAGTCCTACCAGGGTATGTCTAAATTGAAAATGGAACAAAGTGAAGAGCATGATTCTCACCAACATTTTGATTGGAATGTTTTCTTCAGTAAAGATGAACATAATTAAGCCTCACTAAGACAAACGACTGGAAGGGAAACATGATACTGATACCAAGGAAAAAAGTCATAAACAATATTCTAAAGCATACTCCATTAAATCCCAAATACTTATAATTTACACTCTGGAAATCAGCCAGTATTATTTGATAAAAGAAAGTTCCTAGCCTAATTATTTTATAGGTTTTAAACTCAGAAAGTATAAAAATTAAGGAGCGTGTAAGGTGTAGCATCCAGTAGCTCAATTAGTAAGCAAATGACATATCATACACTGAACAACACTATTCACATCATGCATTCTTGTTGTTGTTTGCCCTCTTTCCAAGGAAATCCCATTGCAGCAACGAAAAGGTTCATATCTAGAAATGTCCGTTACTAACTACATTTGACACTGCAGCATAACTATGTAAAAATATAAAATAATACAGTCTTAACTTCTAACCTGTGGGGAGGTACATCCTTTAAAACAAGGGAACCAGCGGCAATCATGGCACCTTCACCTACATTTATGTTGCCAAGGATAGTAGCACCAGCTCCAAGAAGAGCTCCCTGACCAATCTTGGGGTGCCTATCTCCATTTTCCTTGCCAGTACCTCCCAGCGTAACACCCTGTAGCAAAGGTTTACAAGCTGGTGAACTTCAATTCTTGCTATGGAACAGGCTAAATTGTGGAATTAAAATTTTATTGAGAAGTATTGCTTTAAAAATTAAAAATAACAAGAACTGAGCTATGCATGGGCAGTTGGGCACCTGCATTAATGAAACCCAATTTCCAACAACAGCAGTTTCACCAATGACTAGACCTGTTCCATGATCCAACAATATTCCCTCCCCAATTTCGGCAGCTGCAGATTTAGTAACAAAGAATGTTAGAAAAGAATAGAATGCCAAAATATACAAAAACATGACAAAAGAAATCACTAATGATAAGGATTTAACTGTTAAAAAAATAAAAAGAGAGAAGCACCCGTTGCAACCCCCCAACACATTGAATATCATTAATGGCTAATGACAACCAGAAACTTTACTACGATGATAATGCCATATTTTCTTTTGATGATTTTATAATATTCTTTCATACGACTATATTTAACTTTCGCTCAAAATTTAGTTTGATCAATCTAATCTGTAGGTTTCGTAATAGCATTGTTATCAAGGCGACAAGGCGAGGCAAGGCGCCGGCCCATCGCCTGGACGCCTAGTCGAGGATTAGGTGAAGGTCAGCATTTTCAGTATCAGCATCTATAGCAGTAGGCCAGCAGCATCAGCATCAACACAAGCAGCATCAACATCTGTAGCAACAGGCCAGTAGCAAAAGCAGCAATATCAGCAGCACAAGCATGAGCAGCGGCTACAGCGCTGCAGCAGGCCATTTGGATGAGCACAAGCAGAGCATCAGCGGAGGCTGAGGGCAGAGTATCGGCAAAGGCGGCAGAGCATCAGCAAAGGCTAGGGGCAGAGCATCGGCGGAGGCTGGGGGTAGACTGCAGAGCATCGGCATCAGCGGTAGAGCAACAGCAGCACAACCTCGGCGCGGCCCCTAACCCAGCCCGTAAGTTATCCCCTCTGGCCTCCGCTCCTCCGGTACCCTAGTCGGCCGCCGTGAGCTTGCCTGGCGACGCCTGGACGCCCCGGGCGACGCTTGGAACATCCAGGCGTCCGCCTTGCTCCGGCCAGGCGATGCGAGCGGGGATGGCGAGCTTCCTCCGGCACCGGGACGCCTAGGCGACGCCTTGACATCAATGGTAATAGCTATGTAAGAATTTTTGGGAACAAGAATCCCACATGTCCTAAAAATCGACTAAACATGAGATTGTATATTTAAGAAGTTAATACTTCTAAATTTATAAATGAAATGCCTGCAGCCTCATATGTACAAAAGAGATTCAGCAAAAAAAATCTAAACAATTTTTTGGTGTGACAATGAATGTCCCAGAAAGACGAAACAATGGTACAAATTGTGATTTCTATCAGGGTAACATGACTTACACCTTTCCAAACAACTAGCCCATATTTGCTAGAAAAAGCAACAAACAATAGTTCCGCAAAGGTGATTAGACAAGCTTTAGCACCATACAACACAGTGTTTTAAACAATAGCAGGCAAGTATTGATTTTGAACAGGTATTATAACACAAGAATGGTATACCTGGGTGTATATCCACTGCAAAAACCTAAAAGGAATATGATAGCAAATGTTACTCAAACAGAAAGATATAGTAAACAAAAAAAATCTGCTGCTTAAGAAATCATGGTTCACCTCGCTAATACGGCTTTGCAGTGCCAACGCCAGAACTTTACGCCCTTGATTCCATAATTCATGAGCTATCCGATAGGATTGCAAGGAATGGTAACCCTAACACAATTCACAAGCAACATGAGTGTCTTACGAAATCAAAGTCATATATGTCTGCAACAATATTACATGATGTAACAATGACCAAAAAGTTAGAAGTAAATTGGGCAAGGTTATAAGGAGGGGTACCACCAAAATGGCGAAAATCTATACCACTCGCGAAAGGAACAACCAAGTTCTCACAGACCACAAGGCCACATGGTATGATCTAGCAAATACATACCTTTAAGTATAATAAAGCCCAGCTATATTGTGCACAGGCAGGATCTCTGTCTTTGAAGGCCTGAGTTGGAACAACAGTTCTATAGTTGTCAAAAGATCATTAATGGGATGATACAGAATAACTTAACATGCAAACACGAAGTATGGCACCTCAACAGAACAACAGTGGACTCACCTGAGCATCAAGACGAATGGAACGGCATATATCTTTGTTGTTCATCGTAACGTCATTAAAAATATCAATTAGCTGAGTTGCAAGCAATGTTGGGTCTTCAAGCCTGTTTGCAAGGACGAAGCTCAATGCCCGCTCCAGACAGTCATGGGATAACACACTGGCGTACAAGAAGCTACTTAAAATAGGCTCCTTCTCTGCCTGTGCATTGTGAATACTGCACTGTCAGTCATCAGGTAAAACTAAAAATTAACAGTAAAATAATGCTAAATATGGCAATAAGATAGAGGGGAACACATAATATTAGAAGAGGAAAATCATAAGAGTCAATAATCAAAACTAAAGCTTTCTCAGAATGAAACAAACTGCAAGCAGAAAGCTCAGATGCATGTAGCTCGTGTTTAAGGCTGGTTTACACGCAAATGGAATTTCTTCTTATTGGTTGACCTTATTTGAAGCAAAATTAAGCATTCCTACATATTCACAGGCATAAATGCCCCGGATCCTGCATCTTATTGGTCTTCACGCAACTTTAAGCCGCAAACAGATTTCAACATCATCAAATGTGAGTTGCCTGCAGTGCCTACCCTTTTTTCAGAGTTGCAATTGATGACACTTTTGCCTCCCTGAATTACTTGGCTAATGACTAGCAACTGTTGCACATTAACTAATTCAGGAGAGCAAATACAGTAAATAAAAGTAGCATTTTTGGCACCTAAAATAAATTTAAAATATCGCCTGCTCATTCGACGCAAAAGCAAACAGCAGTGCGATCAAATTCAAACACCAGAAAAGCCGAGTCAAAAGAAAAAAAAAATACACTCCAGGTGTTACATTTTTGCCACCTCGAACCAAAAATTAGGTAATTGAACCCACAAGAATACCCGAGAACATGCAAAAGCCCATCGAACCCAAACACAACCACCTAAAAGACATATTTCTCCTCACTCCAACCACAAATTCACCAACAGTGTGCCGTAAAAGCTGAAAAACTGCGATCAGATCAACAGATGAAAGCAAAGCTCCGATGAATCCGCAAGAGCGATGTCCTGGAACATGCTCACCTCAGACTTGGCCTCCGACTTGACGGCCTCCCATATGGGGTCCCCGGCGGAGTCGACTATGCCCCGCGCCGCCGCCACGGAGCTCGCCCGCGAGCTCCCCATCACGTAGATGGGGAACATGGTCTCCGACCGGCTCCTCCACTCCCCCGCGCACGACCCGCAGCCGTCGCCCGGCGCGACCCTCCCCCTGGCCGCCGCATCGCCGCCGTGGTCCTCCACCTTCTCGAGCACCAGGCACCCACACGACGTCATGGGCCCAAACAGCGACGCCGGAACCTTGTCCCGGTCGGCTCCTGGCCCTAGGGTTTCGCCGACGCGGCGGCCCGACGTGGCGCTTGCCCGACGCGGCGCTTGTCGTGCGGGGGGGGAGAAGCGCAAGGGGAGGGCAAAAACCAAAAGGGAGTAAAAAAGAGCGGTTGGGAGCAATCGAAAGTGCCGAGACGACGGGCGTATTTACGGCCCCTGCCACTGACGGCGTCTGGGGAGGCGTGCTCAGGCGGTGTGGCACGGGCGGTGAGGTCTTGGAGGCTTGCGCTTTTGCTGCTACGGCTGGGCTGAAGCCTCGGCTATATTCGGCGGCCCTCTGGCACATTATTTTTTATTTTTGTTTTCTAATAAAATAATAAATTAGTCTCATTCTCGATCAAGCACCAACAGACAACATATACTACATATCATGGTGACCTCAGTAGGTATCTACTGAGCTCGGTACCGATTTGGGTATCGTGGTACTCTGTATTGCCGAGCTTGGATACTGTGCGATAGGTGTGTTGCCGATGATATGCTATAGCAGAGGAGCGGAAATGTTCGTGTGCGCACAGCACAGCACGCCGGTGAACATGGGTGCCGGATTGCTGGTGGGGTGCATCTCGTGCCGTGCTGACAATTGTGGATTAGTTTGGGCAAGAAACTCAGCCTGTTTGACATGGAACCTTTCGTGTGAGTGCCGACGCGACCACCCAACAGCCCAAGGCGGCTGCAGGTGTTTTTTGGTTCCACCGACGTGTTGGTGCATCTATTTTCTAGCCCGGCGTGTGCGGTTCCACTACGGTAGCATTTGGATCGTGGTATATGTTTGATTGGTTTGGGAGATGGGTATGTTGAGGTGGGTTTTGAACTGGGATGCGCGGTTTTAGGGCCTGTTTGTTTCAGCTTTTGATTCTGGATTCTGATCTCAAAAGCTGAATCAAACACAAACAACTTGATTCTAGAATCCGATTCTCACAATCCAACCCACCCCTATACACTAGAATCCACAATCCACTTTGTATGTGCTTTTGGATTTCAGCTTTTGGAGAATCAGCTTCTTTATAACCACAATCCAGAATCAGCTTTTAGAGAATCAAAAGCTGAAACAAACATGCCCTTAGTCTTATACGGTTGTACCCATGTTTGGATATACAGGGTTTATGATTGGGATTAAACTTTTATTCGGCTAAAATACCCTTCTCATAATTGGTTCAATAAAATGAACCTGCTTCTCTCTCCTCTTTCCTTTGCTTCCACGCTCTAGATCATAAATCCCATCAAATAAAAAATGACTAAAAGCAGCTGCACAAAGTTCTCTGAATTATCCGATACCCTCCGTTGCCAATTGGAGTGGGGTGATTTGATTATTTGTCACAAAGTTGATATGCATTTGATAATTTGTTTCGTCATGTCTTACTGATATATGATCTCTGGATTCAAATATAAGTGAGATATAATGTATCAAATCATCAAATACATATCAACTTTGTGACAAATAATCAATTATTCTATTGAAGAAAACCAATATAAAGAAAGAAACTATGAAACAAATCAACGGGGCAAATTGGCAGAGGATTGTCAGTGTCATGGGAGACAACTAGGGCAGGCTAAATGGCAGCCACAAGTAGCGACCCTAGTAGCGACCTCGGTGACATCTAGAGTTGGGCGTTGGGCCGGCCCGGCCCGAGCACGACGGGCTTTGGGCCATGGCGTCCCGGGCCGGCCCGGCACGGAAATGCAGGCGGGCCAACCCGGGAGAGGTTTTACCGGCCCCAGCCCGAAAGCACGACGGGCTGAAGTCGGGCCGGTCCGGCCCGGACCCAGCCCCGCAACTAGCTACAAGCATTCGGACTCGGTGTTAGTAGTATGAGCAATACAAATCAGTAGAATGGATCAATGGATAGTAAAAATGGCAATGGATATTTGGGTAGAATGAAAAACTTTATTGATATTTACATATACAAAATTACTACTTCATTAAAAACCTTACGTATAGTGAAAGGAGAACAGCCGCGTGCCCCCATGGGCCTCCGGGCCACCCCCGGGCCGGGCTGGCCCAAACTCAGCCCATGTCTTCGAACCGGGCCGCCCGACGGACCCCATTCCTAGGCCCGGCCTGGCATCTCGGGCCGGCCCGAATCCTCTCTGGTCGTGCCTGTGCTTGGGCCGGGCCAGCCGGGCCTTGGGCCGTCCGTAAAAAGCCTAAAAAGCCTGACCCGTCGCCCAGGTCTAGCGACATCTTCGGGAGCAAGCTCGGCGACGACCTTGGGAGCGGCCTCGCGACAAGCCGACAACCATGGCTGCCATGATTTATGGTGGCCTTTGAACGCGTGCTGCACGCGCAGGCACGGCGGTGGCAAGGCTTGATGAGCAGACGGACAGGCTCAACGGCCAGTGACCGGCGGCGAGGCGCGACGTCGGAGCTCCGGCGAGCGGCGATTCGACACATGGGTAGGGATGCAAATGGGTTGACCCTAGGGTCTTCTTTGACCCATTCTAATTTATTTGTTTGCACTAAAAACTTAATTTTTAGTCCACCTTTTAAGTTTTAGTGCAAACAAATGAACTAGAGTGGGTCAAAAATAACCCTAAGGCCGGCCCATTTACATCCCTACACATGGGTAATCCTGTCCACTCCCTCTTCGCCCCCATATCCCACCTTCCCATTGGATTTGAACTGGTGGGTTACAGGAGGTTCATATCCCATTTCCAAACCCATGTCTTATCCAATCCATCCAACCAAACATAGGTTTAAACTCATCCCTACCATCTTATCCAATTCTCACCCCACATACCGCACAATCCAAACGCCGGCTAAAAGTTTGATGACAATGTCAGCGTATCGCTGACTCCGATCTTCCGAGGATGATAGATGTGTGAGGCAAGCTCGTGGCAATATTGCTCTGCTGAGGCTACCCATGGGGCCTGAGTATTCTTTTATTGCCACGGTATTCTTTTATTGCGACCGCAAGTTAAAAGGCACTTTAATCATTGTCACTGCAGAAAATATCACTTAGGGCATCTCCAATGGTGTAGTCAACTACTAACTATAAGAAGTGTACATGTCATCTATAGATAGCTAATAGACAACCTCTCCAATGGACTAGCTATAGCATTGTCTACAAAATTAAATATGGGCCCATATGTAAGAGGTGATAAATGCCTTGGAATCAGCTATAGCCTGGCTATAAGTTAGTAGTAAGCATATATCTCTCTCTTCCTTTTCTCTCATCCACCTAAGCAAAATGCTGAGTTGGCACCCTTATATCTAGCTGAAGTGGCACCATTGGAGATGCCCTTATTATCTTAAATGACATGTGGACCCTATACTTATATGTTATCAAGACAACGAGTAGTATTTTCTGAAGTAACAACCTTTATAGTGGTATAGTATAAATTTTCCCCAAGTTAAACGCACACCTCTAGAATTTTTGAAAGCCCATGGTAAATCCGTAACATTGAGGTGCACTCATGTGTGCATAAAAGTGAACACTGAGATTTGGATCCTAATATGGTGAGTTGTAAATCTATAACTCTAATGGTCCATTAAGGATCTATTTGTTTTTGCTTTTGATTCTGGATTCTGACACAAAAAGCTGAATAAAAAACAAACAGCTCGATTCTAGAATCCGATTCTTACAATCCAGCCT
Source organism: Rhipidocladum racemiflorum (assembly GCA_036346355.1). Lineage (NCBI taxonomy): Eukaryota > Viridiplantae > Streptophyta > Magnoliopsida > Poales > Poaceae > Rhipidocladum > Rhipidocladum racemiflorum. The sequence continues at coordinate 83,572,694 of CM070573.1, read as the reverse complement.
ATCTATATACACTAGAATCCACAATCCACCTCATATGTGCTTTTAGATTCCAGCTTTTGCAGAATCGGCTTCTCAATAACCACAATCCAGAATCAGCTTTTAAAGAATCCAAAACAAAAACAAATAGACCCTAAAAAAGTGGTTCCCTATCACCAGTATTCTTGGCCATCATCAAAACAAAATTAATTCAATCAAATAGAATCAAACCAACAGAACAAAATCAATTATTTGTCGACAATCACTACTACAGAATCAGCTTCTAGAAGCGGTTCGAAACCACTTCTAGAAGCGGTTTTACAACCGCTTCTAGGCAACCGGTTGTGATACCTCGAAGGGTATCACAAGCGGTTCTTGTGGTGGTGCGACACCAAGCGGTAAAAGGTAGTAATAATATCGTGGGAACGAGATTCGAACCCACGACCAGCACTCCAACCTCGTGACTCGCCTCATCCATCTAGCCAACCCACCCACGCGTGCTCTCTGATAGAGTAGGGCACGCATTCCTTTTATTATTTCTAAAACTGGGCTTCTACAAGCGGTTCGTGACACGAACCCCTTCTGAAGGGGGTCTTTAGAAGCGGTTCGTGTCACGAACCGCTTCTAAAACCCCACCTTTAGAAGGGTTCGTGACACCTAACCCTTCTAAAGCTTTAGAAGGGGTTGGGGACACCAACCGCTTGTAAAGAGCTTTAGAAGGGGTTCGTGTCACGAACCCCTTCTAAAGGTGGGGCTTTAGAAGGGGTTCGTGCCACGAACCGCTTCTAGAGATCCCCTCCAGCCTGTTGCCATAAACCGCTTCTGTTGTGAGCATTATAACCGATTCGCACCAAACCGTTGCTAATAGGCCGCTTGTGATATCCGGTTTTGTAGTAGTGAATATGAAACATTTTGACATGATAAAATCAATAAACTAGGGAGTATCGACTATTGTAGCTCGATATAGCTCTGGTATAGATTTTTCAAACATAAAACGTTATTCAATTGAATAAAATTTCGTGAACAAAACTAAAACCATTGTTTTTTAGCACGATAGCTCCACAAAGTGACATATGTTGGTAATTGGCTATAGATTTATAAACACTAATTATGCTTTCATTACATTTCTTCATCGTTATATTTGTTATACTTAAATTTAATTTATTAGTTCGACTCCTTGGAAAAATTAGTTAAACTCCAAATCCCTCCCCCTAATCTATACGGTGATTTAGACTTTTTTTCCCTTACGTATCTTATATGACTAATATATACGATCACAATGTGCATTACGAACTTCAATATAGCTCATCGCGTATTAACTACATTACATTTACTGATTTACCTCAAACTTGAAAGTGTAAAAGTATACATATTAGTGGATCGCGACGTATAGCATATTTATGCAATAGAGCGTTAGAGTGCACTAGTTTTTTTGACCTCTCACCGCGACACTTCACGAACTGCAATTGAAGACCTTGGTATTGACAAAACATTCTGACATGCGAATCCTTTGTGTGCGTGACGTAACTTGATATAGTTGGCTAGGTAATGCAAATGAGCAAAGTTGACGTCGATCGTATCCGATGACTTTTAACCTATCTTGCATGAAAAATCCTTGCATACGAGTTTTTGAACCCTACCATGCACGCATAGCTTATGATATTTCTCATGAACAAGGACAAAATGAGGTGTTCTAGGCTATGGATTACACATATCTTATCTCTTACGCGCTGCCGGAATCGATGTGCCCTTCTCGTGCCATGTCATCGTTTTGGCGAAAAAAATCCTATGTGAATTCCAAAACTATGTTGAGCCTCCCCCACCGGATCTTTCACAAAAAAAGCCCTCGTAATTCCGCAGATTCGCATTTAGCTCTAGACAACATCTTGCCGATTAGGTTCTCCGCGAATCTTATCTCTTACGAGCTGCATGAATCGATTTGCCCTTCTCTTGCCATGTCATCGTTTTGGCGAAAAAAATCCTATGCGAATTCCAAAACTATGTTGAGCCTCCCCCACCAGATCTTTCACAAAAAAAGCCCTCGTAATTCCGCAGATTCGCATTTAGCCCTGGACAACATCTTGCCGATTAGGTACTCCGCGAAATCAAAAATTACGTCCAACCCCTCCCACTGGATCTTTTGGGGAAAAAAATGTGATTCCGCATATTCACATCCAAGTTCGAATTGAACCCTCTTACGCTTTATCAAGATTGACCCAACTCTACCTAATTTCTTTTTATCTCTTTTCTATATTGTAAAACGTAGTCGTTCACCCGCACTAATCAACAGCACGCCAACAGGAACGCATGAAAAAAAAGTAGAAGCACACATAAAAGTATATGGCAATGTTATCTCTCTTTATTAGATTGATTTCCATTTTACAAGGGGTGTCCAATATATAACAAAAACATCCTTCAGATAAATTCAGATTCGCCCATTAACGGATAGAGTTCGTCCAACTTGGACTAGGATTCTATCTATTTTATAACACTCTCCCTTGGGCGAATATCGCATAATACACATGTCTCATTAAAAACCCCTTCAAAAAACCCAATGAAAAAAGGATGAAGAAAATAGTACATTGCCACTCGCACTCCGTGTTACACTAGTTGCTTCATTAAAAACCTTCACGCGAGAAACTTCAGGAAAAATCACTAAGGGAAAAAGAGCACAACTTATAATCTTCAGGATATAAAATATAATCTTCAAGATCATGCAAAAGGGATCATGGTTCAGGAATTTACTCCCCCCTGAACTCTACAAATCTCTAAGGCGCCTCATTCCGATGCCATTAACGCACCTTTGGAAAGTAGACTTTGACAAAGATTTTGTGAACAAATCTGCTATATTTTCACATGACTTAGTTTGTATTATGTTTACCTCACCATTCTTCTACAGTTCGTGAGGATAGAAAATCTTAGAGACAATATGATTTGTGATATTGCTCTTTACATAACCCATTTGCACTTGTGCAATACAAGCAGCATTATCTTCATAGATAATGGTAGGAGTATCGACGGTATTAAGACCACATAACTTCTGAATATGGTTAATTACACTTCTCAACCAAACACTCAAGTGAGGCTTCATAGAAAGCTATAATCTCCGAGTGTTTTTGTAGAAGTAGCTACCAATGTCTGCTTAAAAGACCGCTAAGAAATGGCTGAACCACCACAAAGAAATACAAAATCAGTATGAGATTTAGTACTGTAGGGATCAAACAGATAGTCAGCATATGTATATCCCACCATGGTTAAATCTTGGTTCTTTCGGTAATACAAATCAAGATCTTGAGTACCTTGGAGGTATCTGAGTAAAGTCTTGCATCGGCCCAATGCCTTCTAGTAAGGGCACTAATAGCACTTAAGTATGGGGCTTCAGGTCCTAAGACTTCCTCATTTTTCATCTTTGGTATAAATACGTGAAAGTGCATCTAGGCCCCCTAAATGGTTTTGGTTGATTAATGACAAACGATTAAAGAATCTAACATGTTCAACTAGTGCATGAACAGGTAAATGCTTTGAATAGAGATCATCTACGATCATCGGGCATCCTCAGACGTCATTGAGTGAGAAAAACGGCAACTGCGGATGTAATGTTAATTTGTTAAGTCATAGGTTTGCCGTACTATTAAAAGGGATGTGTTAAAACTGATCTAGAGATGGTCTATACGCTCAGATGAATGATCTTTAGTCTCTTAAGAGTATTCAAATAGTCTCCCTTGCATTGGAATGTGGTTTGTTGCAATTCTCCAGTCGGATATTCCGATCCTATATCGGAAGTTCCGAAGTTTCAGACATTCCGCTGTGAGGATTGCTCTTCAGTCCGTAGTGTGTTGTTAGGGTCGGACATTCCGATATTTTGTATCGGATGTTTCGATGCCTGTCAGTTTTTGGTTTGGGAACTCTCTGTTAACTTCGGATGTTCCGATCCTTGATATCGGAAGGTCCGTTGTGTGATGTCTTGTAAAAGGGGTTCTCTCTGTTCAGTTCGGACTGTCCGAAGTCTATTTTCGGAAGTTCCGAAGTAGCTGTTTCTCAGTTTGGGAACTCTCTGTTTGGTTCGGATGTTCCGATTTTCAGATCGGACATTCCGAGTGGGACTTAGAAAGTTTTGGTGAGTTCCTTTTCTGAGTAACATCAGAAGTTCCGAAGCAGTCTTCGGACATTCCGATGCTTGTAGTTTTCGACCGTTGGGAGCTGTCCCATTTCTGGTTATTTACACTCATCGGATGTTCCGATGTTTCTATCGGACATTCCGATGTGTGGCTGAGTGCGGGTATAACGGCTAGTTTTGAATCAAAACTATAAATACCCCTCTCCTCTCCCTTTTGTGGGTTACTCACTTGATTGGGCTGAACTCTTGAGCACCTTGAGCACACCCTAGAGCTTTCTTGAGTCCTCCTCCTTGATGTGAGGAGCCGCCCAGATCATCCTCGAGTTGTTGGATGAACAGTCACTCCCCTCGGATTTGGATCCTAGCAACGAATCACCGAAGGTGATCTCAGTGCTAACACCCAAGCCCAATCGAGACAACTCCAAGAAACATCCCAACAATTCGACAACCATCCTCAGTATTCCCGGTATGCGTCCCCGAACTCGCCCAGATCCTCACATACCGGTTTCCAATGCCGTTATCAATTCAATTTGCACAAAGGGGGCAACGAACTCAAAGCCACTTAATTAAACGCAGCTGAAACACCACGCACAAAGACAAACCAAGACTTACCACCGACTCAACTAAAACAGCCTCCACAAGGACCTACAACTAGCCAAAACCCAAAATCAACCAAGCCATCAAAACTAGGAAAATTTCGGCATGACCTTCCTAGAATATACACGGACATCCACTCAAATAGACAAGAAAAACACAATGGCAGTAATATATATATCCAAAAGTAATGCAACAACCACAACAAAGAAGACGACCACAAGTAGAGAAAACAACCTACTAGACGCACGAGAGACTTGAACAACGATTAAACACAAATCAAGACTAACTATACAACAAAAGTGAATCGATCGCAACACACAACAAAATAAAACTACTCCGGAAGTGTTCTGCCCTGAACACTTCCAAGGCTTGACGTCAAGCTAAGTTTCTACTCGGTGCCCCGCCGTCACCGAGGCAAGAAGGCAGAACTCGTGATCCACCCACCGATCCTCACCTGAAAACCACAAAGCGAAGCATGAGTACAAAAGGTACTCGCAAGACTTACCTGGGGTCCATATAACGATCGACTCCAAAGGATTATGCATTTAGTTGTAGCAAGGAGTAAAGCTTAGGGTAAAAGTGCTAAAAGCATTAACATTTGTAATATAAGTGCGACTGCTAGACCAATTACACATTTAAAGCAGCTTATAGACCGCACGCATTTCTAGTGTGAGGTTAAAAGTAACAACAATTAAAGTAAGGCAATACATAACCATTTTAAAGCTCAAGTCCAACGATTTAGCTACAAGTTCAAGTTGTTTACTACGCAGAAGAAGTTCGGATCAAGCTTGCTCATATCCGAGAGCGGCAATTCGAATCGCTTAATTAACCCTGCGCAGGGAAGCATTGATCGCACGACACTTACCACAAGGGCCTAGTGTCAACCCTCCCCAATCATACCCGATCGCTGGGCGTCCTCCTCAAGATCCAAAACCTAGCACCTCGAAAGCCGCCCCTGGGCTTGGCTTACGCCGAGAGTCGGGCCTAAGCCTCGCCCTCAACCACGCTCCAACCACAGGAAGTTACGGTCCATCGATTCCATATGAGAGAAAGTGGCTTACTGCATCATAATCGGGCATGCGACCAACCCGTGTGCCTCAATCTTATTCCACTTACGGATCGGTCCTTAATCGACACGACAGGGCTACACATTTGAGTCTCCATACCCAAATGAACCAACTCCCGCCCGTCCATAATTCATTTATTTCCAAACCTTTCCCAATTTCAAGTCCGAGCATAATGTAGTATGTGTGTAATAATAATCAACCGCAAGTGACAGAACCTTCACACTTGGCCCAAACTCCCGACCTCTAAGCAAGACTAAGCATGGACTCATAGTATTACCCCTAAGCTAGTTCCAACGGAAGTATTCACAATTTCAACGGACGGATGTGCAGCAAGTGGGATCTAGTCCTATCCCAATTCAACTCCTAATGCAAACTTAATTCACCAATTAAGCAAGTTATTTACAAAACTACAATTTAATACATGTGTTCAAGATGCATAGGTGCTTGCTCTGATGCTTCATTGGTTTTCAACCACAACTTGTTCCTCAAGTTCCCTCGGCCGCGTCACGCCAATCTCCGCGTTCGTTTCTCAACACACGATGACAATGCATAAATGAGGTGCATGCAATGCATATGAAATGAAATGCTAAATGCATATGAAATGAAAATACTAAATGTATCATCCAAGCTAGCTCCAAAAGTGCAACCATTCATTTCAACTTAAGAACAAAAATTACCATGCTACTCTCTACTTCTATTCTATAGCAAAATCTGAAAATAACAAGCATATTCCTCTAAACAAGCATAACTCTTGAATGCTTAACCTAAAAATTGATTTCTTGGACTCTAACAGACCACAAGAGGTTGATCTAACTTTACCTTGCATCACAACATTCAGATTACAAAGTTAAAGCTTGCAAATTAACTCTGAACTTCAGCCCTAAGTCTGAATTTTCAGCAAAACTGAAATCAGGACAAAGATGTATACAAATGCCCATAACTTTTGATCACTTAGCCAAATTGAGCAAAACTCAGACTTAAACGATCGCAGGACATAGCCCTACGACGTACATTTGTCCAATCATACAGAACCATCAGCTACAACTCCCGATTTACAACAGAGCTCGCCAAAGATTCCACATTTTCGCAGTTTGAGCAAAGGCAAAATTCAGATTAGCATAACTTTTTGATCACTTAGCCAAATTGAGCATATCCCAGTTTCTAAATGAGCATTAGAACCCTACCTACACATCCATCTACCCCCATTTGGACATCCATTAGTTTAACCTACCCAAAATCGAGAAATCGCATACTCTGCCGAAATGTCTGCATCTTCCTGATACCAAGCACGAAAATCATCATAACTTTCAGATGGCTTAACGAAATCGATCGATTCTAGTTGGAAATGAAAGATAACTTGATTATCTACAACTAATCCTTCAGCCTAGCCAAGGATATGAAGCTCTAACTTGCTCAAAACATGAATTACCGTGGCTTCAACTATGCTCGAAAATCAGGATTGTGCTCCAAACCCTAGAGTGGTTGTTTCCTCCAAAACTTTTCCCCAAATCTGACCTAGGGCGCCCAAAACAGCGGGAGGAGACCTCTAAGGACTAGACCTAGCCATGGGAAACTCACCTTGCCTCCCACAAGGAGGAGCCATGGGGAGGAAGAGGAGGAAGAAGAGAGCCTGGCCAAGGAAGGAGTCATGCACGCTCGTTGGAGGAGTTGCAATGGAGGCGTGGAGGAGCTCCAAGGTGCTCCAATGGAGGAGGAAGAAGCTGAGGTGCAGCAAAAATGGGGAGCTCCTCCTCAAGAGTTCAGCCAAGGAGAGGATTGGGGCCACTTGCCTGCACTGGAAGAAGAAAGAAATAAGTGGCCACGCGATTTGTCCATTTTGCCCTCACACACATGACTCAAGAAATTTAGCTAAATCCCCCAATACTTTCAGCATTAGATTCAATCTTTGAGCCATGTTTAAAATTATTGTTTGCCGTTGGATTGGCAAGAGAACTTAACCATTGTACAGAGAAAAGTTTCTAGTTTGCAACCAACTAACATGCACACCCTAAATCATTATAGATCCCAAGTTACACGGCTCCAAACTTTGATGAAATTCACATTTGCACACTAAATTTTCTAGCTCTTAACTCTTGGTTAGGTTTGGGATACTTCTAAATGGAATTTTAGGACATTAACTGAAGCCGGGAATTGACCTTAAGAGCGGCTAAAACATAATTGATGCGAAACTTAGCCGCTAGAATCGAATTCGAATTCAGGACCATGACACTTGATCTTAGTGATCATCTAGTGTGTGAGGAAATCTAGTGTGGTTGTGAACTAGAGAAAAGGAAAGATTCATTCATCTTGAGCATTAGGCAACCTCTTCAAGATCAAGAATCTAGCTCATTCATTACTCTTGGAGGTTGAAGGACTCCTAGACGGCTAGGCGTCACTCACGAGCTCCCGAAGGTTGTGGGACGCCGTGAGAAGTTTGTGAAGGCCGGTTCCGCCTCCGAAAGGAAAGGATCCAACAGTGAAACCAAGCCTCAAGTGCGACCGAGGTTTGGGAGGAGAGGGTTGGAAGAGACCCGGCTCTTTGGAGCTTCCTCAACGGAGACGTAGGATTTCCTCAAGAATCCGAACTCCGGGATCAAATTCGTGTCTCCCTACCTGTCTTGCTGCTCATTACTGTTTCTAAGATTGTTCCTAAAGTTTATTTCTCTAAGTAGTTTCTTCACTTAGTTGAAGTCTATCGGACATTCCGAACTTACACCGGAAGTTCCGATATCTTCGGAAGTTCCAAGAATACATCGGAAGTTCCGATACTCTTTCCGCTGCGTTGAAGTTTTAGTTTTAATTTTAAAATTGCCTATTCACCCCCCCTCTAGGCATTGTTAACCCCTTTTCAATACGTCTTTATCCGCTTCAAGGGATTTCACAATCATGGGGGTTTTCAAATGATGAGATTTATCCATATTAAATCTTTACAATACCTTCTCGGTATAGGCAGACTAGTGTACAAATATTTCTTATAGGAAATGCTCAAGCTGCAGGCCTAAGTAAAATTTGGTTTTACCAAAATGTTTCATCTCAAACTCCGTCGTGGGGTAAGCACTTGCTTTCTTTATCTCATATGTGGTTCCGATGATATTCAGATCATCGACATCTACCAAGATGATACATAATATATTCTGAGATTTCTTTATGAACACATAGGGATAATCATCATTATTTGAATATCCCTTTTTCAAGAGGAATTCAACAAGTCGGTTGTACTACATTCGTCACGACTGTTTTAATCCATATATCGATCTCTGCAGTTTTGCGCTATACATGTTGCGATTATTAGGATCTGAAACTTTGGCTCCTTCGTGAACTCTTATATAAATGTACATATCCAGTGACCCATATAAATATGCGATCACTACGGCCCTGTTTGGTAGAGGTCTAGCTCCACCAAATTTGTGGAGCTGGAGCTGTGGGTATATTAATAAGGCCCTGTTTGGCAGAGCTCCAGATCCCAGTCCCACCTCAGATCTGAAACTTGTAGGCTAAAATAAAGTGAATTAAATTAATATTTTTATTCTGAAATGTGAACAAGATGACCCACCCAAACACTCCTAATATACCCACAGCTACAGCTCCACGGATCTGGTGGAGCTAGGAATAGTCAACTCCACCAGATCCACGGATCTGGTGAAGCTGGAGCTCTACCAAACAGGGCCTAAGAGTGTTTAGGTGGGTCATTTTATTTACATTTTAAAATAAAATGTAAACTTAATTCACTTTATTTTAGCCTATAAGTTTCAGATCTAGGGTGAAGCTGTGATCTGAAGCTCTGTCTAAGGCATACATTCATCAACTGCATTGATAAATTTAAGCTTGCTGTCATTTATATTAAATATCAAAACGTTATTCTACTCATTACAGGAGAATATGTTTAATCATAATCGGACGTTGGGTCTCTGCGTGAACTGTTATGCTACAAGCCTCGCTTTATATCTCATTACTTGGTTGTTTTCATTTCTCTTCCGGATGAAAACCCATTTTGATCCTATAAGGAACACTTTAGGAGGTGTTCGGTCAACAGGACTAAAAACTTTCCTTTTATTAAGCAAGCGCAATCCTGTTGCTTCTTTCCATTTGACCCAATCTGAGCGCTTCTGGCACTCTACCATGGACTTTATTTCTGGACCCAGTTCAAAAGTTGTACTAATTTTAGAAGCAAAATAAATATCGATAGTTGTAGTCTTTTTATTATATAATTCTCCTGGATCCACATAATTAGTGGACATTTTTTTATTTATTTCTTTAAGCTCCTCGTGATTTCCTATAATGATGGAGTCTATGTGTTCTAACTTCCCAGCGTTAGATTGTGCGTCCAAATTTACACTGGGATTATCATCTTTAGGATGGTTCACTTCGGGGACATTACCATCTCCAAGATGGATCACTTTAGGGATTTTCTCAACATTAGGTTGAGCTTCATCCACTATTATGGGTAGTGATCTCATTTGATCAGTCCTCTGTTTCTGCGGACGTCCCCACAAAATTGAGTCCCGTGCACTTGGAGGCTCCTCCTCTTCTTGTCATGAGGGGCAAGAGTGTGTTCAATATCCTTCAGGGGTATTTTCACTCTTTTAGGTGCATTTACTACAGGTATATGAGATTTTGTCACTCTCTTATGATCAGTGAAAGCATCTGGCAGACTATTAGCTATTTGTTGCATATTTATTATCCTCCAAACTTCTAGTTTGGTTTCTTTAGTGCATGGATCTAAGGATTGAATACCAGTAACATTCCAATCAATTTCTTAGAATTCTTTAATATGGTACTTATCTCCCCCTAATACCGAAAAATTGTCCTCACAAAAAATACAATCAGCGTAGCGAACCATATACATATCCCTTGTCATAGGCTCAAGGTATTTAATTATTAACGGAGATTCATAACCTACATAGATCCCCAACTTCCAGTGAGTGTCCATGGTGGTACACTGTGCTGGAGATATTAGCACGTATACATCACTGCCAAATTCGCATATGAAAAATACTTGGTTCTTTCACATGCACTGTTTTTGCAAAGGTGAAATTTTATTTATTATTTTAATTAATGAATCTGTAAGGCCATTTTAAGTGTGAACATGGGGTACAGAATGCTCTACATTAATGCTCAGAGCCATACAATAATTATTAAATGCTATGCTTTTGAGGTAAACTCACTAGCATTGTCTATTCGAATAGACTTGATACTTTTTCTGGAAAAGAGGCTCTTAACTTAATAATTTGGGTAATTAATTTAGCAAAAGCATGGTTCCTAGTAGATAAGAGCCATACATGGGACCATCTAGTATAAATATCTATTAGTATCATGAAATATCTAAAGGGGTCCGATAGGGGCTGAATATGTCCACAGATATTACCCTGAATTCTCTCCAGAAAATTGAAAGATTCCTCCCTAACTTTTAGGTAAGAAGGTCTAACTATGAGCTTTCTTTTGCACGAATAGGACACACAAAATCTTCATGTTTAGAAAAGTTTTATAGTTTTTATGTTATGGCCTGCAGAATTATTAATTATTCTTCTCATCATATTCAACCCAGGATGACACGGTCTATCATGCCAGATCTTAAATATTTCTAGGTCTTTAAGGACAATTTTCATCGCAACATAAACTTTAAGTTTTATATATGTGTAATATAGCCCGGAGCAGAAGGAAGGGAGTTTTTCAAGCACACGTTTATTGCACCCATTTAACTTAGTCATGAGAAGGTATTCGGTATCATTCTTATTGTCGGTCTCCATATGGAAGCCATTAAGACGAATGTCTTTAAAAGTTAACAGAGTACGACTGGACTTAGGGTATAATTGGACATTCTCAATTATTATACAAGTGCCTATAGAGAGAACTACATCTTCTAGTGCCAACTATGAGTGTATCGCTTCCGGCAATGGTCATAGTATTTATAGTTTTCTTAGTCAAAGTCTGAAAATATTTAGTCTCCCTATGAATAGAATTTGTGATGCAACTGTCTACAAGACAGAATCCCTCCTCCACCATTGAATTATATAATTATTCTATATTAAAGAAAACAATTTAATAAATTCAATTGTTACAACAGGAACATATTGAAAATATAGAATAAGCATAGTATAAATGAGCAAATATTTTAGAAAATGACACTTTATCAATTCACAACTGATAATCGTTCAACAGGAGCGTAGATCAAATGTTCATGCAGGAACATAAATATTAAACTGATAAAATGAGGCTCTTAATGAGACTACACAAAGGAAAATACAACATCGATTAATAAAACTAATAAGGAGTAATTGGGAGATCACTGTAGGTCTCCATATAAATCATGTTCCTCCTCCTAGGAAATATTGGTATTCTTCTGAAATTCCTCGAGCTCAACACCAAGAAGGTAATTTTCATCCATATGTGACTTTCCATTATGAGAAGGCTCTCTTTAAATTCAGCCATTGGATCAGGGATGTTATCGTCCTTCTTTTCACCTTCTTGATCAACAGCTGGTTGAGCGGTGAAGTATGTCTCAACCTTATTTCCTTGATTCTTCTGGAATTTCCCAATGGATTTTATGTAAAACTCCATCAAATGCATTGGGGTGCAACAAAGTGTGCTACCAATGACCAATACATCCACACCTAAAGCATGACTGAGGTGGATTAGCAGTCTTATTGGCTGGACCTTACTTCTAAAAGGTTCCTTGACCATTTTCTTTATTTTTTCACTAGGGTTTGCCCTTTCATTTATGGTTTCGGTCATTCTTCCAACTTTTCCCCATATTCATTTGGTCCTTCTGCAGTCTTGGCTATTGCTAGCCTGCTGAGCGTTGAAATGTGCTTTAGGCAATGTTTGACTTGCATTAGAAAGTGCATGATGATTCTTCATCAGGAGTTCATCATGTTTTTCTGCGTCTAATAGAACATAAATAAGCTCAGAATACTTCTGGTACCTAGCATGATGGTATTGTTGTAGCAGTATCCTCATGTTGGGGTGGAAGGTGCACAATATCTTATCTATCATTTCTGCATCAATAACTTTTTGGTTACAAAATGTTAATTTTACGACAAGTTTGTGTATAGCAGAATTATATGCTGTCACAGTTTTGAAGTCCTAAAAGCGTAGTAGGGTCCATTCGTATTATGCTTCTGGCAATAGTACAGATCTATGCTAGTTGTATCGTTTCTCCAGGGAATTCCACTGTGCCAGCGGGTCATCCTCCATCAAGTATTCGGTCTTCAGATCTGGATGGAGATGGTGCCTCATAAAATGCAAAGTAGCATATTTTGTGGGTTCGGGAACAACATGGACACCATCTTCAGGCTTGGTAATAGCGGTTCCAAGTACACGAGCTTTCAGATTGATTTTGGCATCCATTGCCCAAGTGAGGTAATTGCTACTATTCAGGGCAAGCTCAGCGAACTCCCTTTATGCGATGTCCTATATATCCTGTGTGGAACTAATATTGAATTTTACTACTGGTAAAATACTATATTGCATACATCTTATTAAATCAGTAAAGTTTGGTCTATATCTATTCTGTAGATAATTATCTAAATTTTTACAAAAAATTTCTAGTATTTTTCATATTTTTTTTGTTAAATATTTAGCCAATTTTTAGCATTACTGTTTAACAGAAAAGTAAATTCCAATATAAATTAAATATGAAATCATGCTAAAAAAATTAATCTAGAGACAAGATGCTCATAATATGCTATTTGAAATTTTCTACAACTTTTCTAGAACTTTTCATAATCTTCTGTTAACTTCAAGCAATTTTTAGAATTACTTAACAACAAAAAAAATTCAGCACATATAAACATGAAATATTGCTTAAGTAAAATAAAACCAGAGACATGCCATAATCAATATGTCATACATAATTTTCTAGAATTTTTTAGCATTTTCATAATTTTCTGTTGACAGTTAAGCAATTTTCAGAATCACCTAATAACAGAAAACAAAATTTAGCACATATTAAACATGGGAAAATGCTAGAAAAATAAACCCAGGGTATGGGACTTCCAGTATGTGCTAAGTAATAATTTTACTAAATTTTCAGAAGTCCGTATATCTACAAATCTAATTTCTAGTATTTAACATCAATTTTTAGAATTATTAATAAATTTTCAAAATTACTAGTAATTCTAGGGGCAAAAGGTAACATTTCCTTTTTTCCCCTTTCATCCGACGCACAAAACCTGTATGGCCCATCTGGCCTTAAATAAATCGACGACTACCGTTTGGAAAACCCTAGATGCCGCTTAGTTTCCACGCATAATAGCGATTGACCAGCGGGCCGGCATCTGGCAGGCCAAGTGCGCGGCGATGGCTGGCGAGCGGGAGGCTGAGCGCGACGGTGGTTGGTGGCCGGGAAGATAAACGTGCGGTCGACGCGATGGTGGTCGGCAGCAGGGAAGAAATTGCGCAGCGGTTGACGACGAGCTGGTGTGGAGATCGGTGCGGAGCAGGGCGTGCTGCTGCGGGCTGGCAGTAGAGTGGAGCACGCGACGACAGGCCTTGTGCTGGGGCCGATGGCGAGTGGAGCGCTCGATGGCAGGTCTTGCTCAAAAGCCGAGGCGCCATTAGGTGTAGCTTGCATATGCCCTCTGTTTTCTTTAATTTTTTTTTATAACCAATAGTGGATGACAATAACTTATGATCACAGATTAGATTGAGATTAGAATATAATCTAATTAACAGAAACAGTCTGCAGGATATTAGGTTCATGTGCGATCAACTTACGTAGATTAAACTTACGTAGGGCTTGTAGCAGCGTGATCGCTTTATGGCAGAATGAATTCGATGCAGTGTAGTTCGATGCAAGCAGATGATCACAATCGGCCTCGGTAGAACGTCGTGCTGATAACGTAGTCGTTCACCGCACCAATCAACAGCACGCCAACAAGAACGTACGAGCAAAAGTAGAATCACATGTAGAAGCACACACAAAAGTATAAGGTAATGTTCTTTTTCTTTATTAGATTAATTTCTCTTTATTAGATTGATTTCTCTTTATAAGAGATTCCCTAATATATAACAAAAATATCTTTTAAATAAATTCGAATTCGTCTACTAATAGATAGTATCCGTTCAATTTGAACTAGAATTCTATATGTTTTATAATATTCTATTCGTGATGCGCACGAACCTCCAAATCTGCTCACACTTTCTCCCCAGTTACCACCTACCTGTCCAGTCATCCCCTATCTGAGCTGCTCCACGCACGAAATGTTTACTGTACTGACTCTCAAAACATTTTTTTTGCGAAAATAGTCTCAGCAGGAGAAAAATAGTGAAAATAGCCCTGTGCAGTGGAGGGTGCTGCCATGGAGCTGCAAGCCTTAAAAAAACAAAAAAGCAACCAAAATGTAAAAAAAAAAAAAAATCGGCTTGCAGCACTGTGAATGGAGCTGTAAGCCTAAAAAAAAAAAATAAAAAACTAATCGGCCTGCAGCAGGGCGGCGGCACTTCTCTGCTGTATAGGTCCATTTTTATTATTTGTTGGAACCATTTTTGCGGAAAAACTATTTTAGGAGTTAAACTTTTCTCCACGCACACGTGCCCTAAATAAACCGCGAATTTCCGAAGCTCCACCCACGGCACGGACGGTCATCTGCTGCCTGCGTCGGATTTCTCTTCCCCACGGACCCCACCACTACCACCGGCCGTCCATTTGTCCCCTCTAAAACCCCGTCTCCACCGCACCCTCTCCCCTCCCTCTCACCGCCGCAATTTGCCCCGACGCTTCGCCGCAGCAAAAGCCGAGCGAGCGCGAAATGTCGGCGATGCTGTCGACGCGACTAGATTTCATGGCCTTCCTCATCTCCCCGTTTCCTTCGCCGCCGTCCAACCTCCGCGTCCGGACCTCGCCGCCGGCGAGGGTCCGCTCTCTCGCTCCCCAGGCGTCGGCGTCGGCGACCGCCGTCTCCGCTAAACCGGCGGCGGCGGCGACGCAGTCTGCGGACCGCACTGTCGTCCGTATCGGGCTCCCCAGCAAGGGCCGCATGTCCGAGCAAACCCTAAGCCTCCTCAAGGTTCGTACTGCGTCCCCACGGCTGGTCCCATTGATGGGTTTGAATTTTGTGATGGTTTTGTTGATTTGATTGTTTTGTTGTTTGTGCCTGATGGTGCAGAGTTGCCAGTTGTCAGTGAAGCAGCTCAACCCGCGGCAGTACACTGCGGACATCCCGCAGGTGAGGTTTCCATCTCCATGTTCTCTGCGTCATCTTGTATCAATTCGTGTATTGTATTTGTACCTGGGCAGGAAAGTGGGCAATTTACTGTGAGTAAGAACTGAATCAGTAGGTCTTTAGGTCCTGATTCATTGATAGGATAGCAGTATTTAAAAACAGTTTAGCTTGCTATGTATTGGATTTGTAATTCACGTACTATTGCTCATATGCAAGGCCTGTTTGATGTTTGAACTTTGAACACCAATGTAAGAACAATGCCAAACAGCAGTTCCTTGGCGTTTATTATCATTACGCTAATGTGAGTGAAGGCTTGGCATTTTCATAAGCTTCTCATATTAGATACTACGGAGTGAAAAGTTTATATTTGGAGCTGTGGTGTCATGGTGGGTTTACTAAACATGGTTGATAAAAAATGGACCAGATTCGAGAGTAGTGCTTCTTTGCATCACCATCTATCTTTCATTCATGCTTTAATATTTGTGCAACTTTCAAATAGGGATGCATAGAAGCACCTCCCGGAAGGAAGCAAAAATAAAAAGAATATGAAACCTGCATCTTCACGTCTTTTAGGTTGCCTGAAATTCAGGGTGGAATATTGAGCATTATATGTTTGACTTGTAAATGCTATGATCTTCTTTCATTTACCGAATATGCCTTCCATTAATTGGCAGCAAATGCTGTGAAATTGCATAGCAGCCATCTAGATACTATAAATGTATGTACAACTTACTTGTCTAGAAATGGAATTATATTCTTTGTGGAATTATAATATCTTCCTATATCTACAGCATTACAATATGGGTCCACAAATAAGTGGTGTGTCGTTTTTCAGTTTTCTTCTGTTGATGAAACCATTGCCATAGTTATTATTGGTTGCTTTATTTCATTTAATATGGGTAGCATGAGCAATTTTACTACTTTTTTCTCTGATTTTGTACTGTATGTGGCTATGTGCGGACAGGCGATTGCCTGTTTGGACAAATAATATGAAATGGGGGGAGTAATACTAATATCTGGTTATTGTAAAATTCTGGATTTCTAGTGCAGTTTTAATCTGATGTTTTGGTCACTTTCCCCCCATTTCTGTGCAGGTTCCAAACTTGGAGGTTTGGTTTCAGAGGCCCAAAGATATTGTTCGTAAACTGCAGTCAGGGGATCTTGACCTTGGTATTGTGGGTTTTGACATAGTCAGTGAATACGGGCAGGTAAATTTTTGAGGAATAAAGATTAACCCTTTGGCTCAGTTTGTGCATACTTTAAATTTTAGAAGTCTCTTCAATATGTAATTTCTACTAACCAGATCCATCATGTAATTTATTTAAACTTTCTTTGATTTTTTGGAGCAAGACTTTGTTTGATTTATGCCTGTACTTATTTAAGATTATCTGTAGCAGGGCAATGATGATTTAGTTGTTGTTCATAATGCTCTCGATTTCGGACAATGTCGTCTGTCCCTTGCGGTATGGTATTATCCAATTGCATTCATGGGCACTAGTGTTGCTATTCCTTAATTGAAGTTTATATCTGTAACAGACATATTGTGTGACCAGGTACCTAAGGAAGGCATTTTTGAAAACATAAATACTCTGGAGGAGTTGGCAAAGATGCCGGAATGGACAGAAGAAAGACCATTGCGTGTTGTTACAGGATTTGGATATGTATGGTTTTGAACAAACTTAAAACTTTTTCAGGTGCGTCCCCCTCATGGACAATGCTTTGCTGATCATTGACCTAAGTTACGTTATTGTGCTGCAGCTAGGCGCTAAGTTTTTGAGAGAAAAAGGTTTCAAGCATGTTTTGTTTTTAGCTGGCGATGGAGCTCTTGAGTCATATCCTGCTGTGAGATTGCTCTCTTTTTATTTAATTTCCTTCTGTTTCTTTGTGACTTTCCTTTTCTTTTTTTGCATTTTATTCTTTCATGTATCTATTTGAAATTTGGATGGTATGCTGTTGTAGGTTGTCCATTTCTTTTCCACCATTTATACTTCTCTTTAGATCTTGAGAGAAATCAAGTGCCAACATTTCGTTGTAAAATAGTTAGTCATTTCTTTTTTCCAAAAATTAGTGTGTTGCATACTTGGATATTATTATATGTACTGCTGTATTTGTTTTCTTGATTAAATATGATGGCAGTATGGAACAAATCTGTATAGTATACCATATATGATCTGAGCTCCAATTCTTCACACAATAATGAACAAGCGTGCTGTCTTTGCTACTATATTCTATATTGGCATTCTTGTATCTAGTCTTGATTTACTAACTTGTGAGTTGTGGCACAATCTATTACGAGTATCAAGGGTAATCCATGCTTACTAATTCCTTTTTTTCCCCATGAAGATGGGTATGGTTGATGTTATTGTGGATCTTGTGAGTAGTGGAACGACCTTGCGCGAGAATAATCTGAAGGAAATTGAAGGTGGAGTAGTTTTGGAAAGCCAGGTAAGTCTTCTCTCTCTCTCTCTCTCTCTCTCTCTCACACACACACACACACACAAAGGCCAAATGATTTTATTTCACTTTATCAAAGAGAAGTTGTGCTCATTTTATTAGATATCCAATACTATGTAGGCCACATTTGTAGCAAGTAGGAGATCTCTGAACAGACGTGAAGGTGTATTGGAGATTACGCATGAGATGCTTGAAAGATTAGAGGCTCACCTCACAGCGACTGGGGAGCTAATGGTAATTCTTTCTATAGTTTATGTTACATTATTATACTGGCTTAATTGCTTAACTTATCACGCTTTCCATTATCATGCAAGGTCACAGCAAACATGAGGGGCAATAGTGCAGAAGAAGTGGCAGAGAGAGTTCTCAGCCAAACATCATTATGCGGATTACAGGTATCATTAAAAATATTCAAAGTAGCAACAAACATTATCCCCCAAAAACTGGCCATGAAGAATATTTATCTTTTTATTTAAAATAACGTTGCATTCATTATACTCATACACGCTAATATTCATAACTGAAAATATAGCTGTGTTTGTTATACAACTGTTGCAGCTCTAATATCTACATCTGATTACTCTGCATCATTATATTCTGGGCCCACTAAATAAGCAATGCAAATCTTTTCTTCTTTTCCCCCCTGATTGATGTGGGAATTTCTAACCCTTTGGAGTGAAAGTGGTGGCTCCTATGTACACTGTTTTATCAATATATGTGACTTCTGTCATTTCTCTTGGATATGTAATATATCCAATATTAATGTGCTAACATTGTGACATCTGTAACATCCTTGGATTGAGCCAAATTCCAGTTCTAGTCTTTTGCATTCCCTTGAAATTAAACTAAACTTGCATTGCAAACCCATATCAAAAGATTTGATCTTGATTGTATGACTGAAACTGCAGTAGTTTGAAATATGGATTTGGAATCTTATCATTTTAACACAGGTTTATGATTTTATTAATTCATTTACTCCATCTTGATGTGAACAGGGCCCAACTATAAGTCCAGTCTATTGCAGACGTGATGGCAAGGTTGCTGTGGAATACTATGCTATTAATGTAGTAGTTCCACAAAAATTGCTTTACAAGTCTATTCAACAATTGAGATCTGTAAGATATTTATCTCATATTTGCTGTTTTATTCTCTCTTTTTATTTCGAATTTTCTGTTGGCAATAATCTATTCTTAAGTCAACTTTCTAATGTTGTGTTTGAAGCATATAGCTATTCTCAACTAAGTAAAATATCTTAGTAATTATCCTGAAGCAATAGGTTTGCTATAGTGTGAAATTTAAATGTGTCAGTAAGCTCCATTCGAGCAGTTGCAAGTTTGGAGCTTTTCATCCATTCCATTAAGAATAAACAAAAAAGGAAATTCTTTTGTGCTTTTTTCGCTGCAATCAGCACAATGGATCTACTTGATGTTGGCGCTCATAATATAACTTATTTTTAGAACCCATATGGTACTTCATATGCATTTTTGAACTTATATGGTTCTTTTCTTTTTGAGATAAACTTGCATGGTTCCTGGTAGTAATGATATATCTGGTTCCTGGTATTAATGATATATCCAATAGTTCTATATATATCGGTGAACTTGGAACTGCAGATTGGTGGCAGTGGAGTTTTGGTGTCCAAGCTGACCTACATATTTGATGAGGAGACTCCGAGGTGGCGCAACCTTCTTTCAGAGCTGGGGTTGTGACTTGGTGCAAGGTCCGCCATGCTCTCTCTTTCAATGGACTCTTTTAGCATCACTTTGCTTTATGCTTGCTGAAGTGTCTACATCCATGAAGAAGTGAGCTTTCGTGTGGAATGTCTGTCATGGAATGTTCGAGGAAAATTTGATCTGCTCCGGCGTATATTGTGCTCAGCTAATTTGTACCCTAGACATGCATCTGTTGGACTGTCGTTCTATGTACCTGTTGATAAGAGTTGGAGAACCGGGTTGTCGGGTGCGTTTTGTATGCCGGACTGTACCTTTTCTTGCTGCGACACTTAATAATTGGGCCTGCCGAAATAAAGAACGCTTGTGTGGTTCGTCTCCATAGCAAGTCTCTTCGATCCCCTTGCAGCAATGATCATGTCCAGCTTACTCATATAATGATAAATTTTGATACATACAAAACTATACGAACTGAGCCTAGCTCAGTTGTGTGGAGTAATGAATGGACAAGTCCACCACTCAGTTGCGAGTCCTTTGACTCGAATATGGGTGCCTTTTTCTGTCATTACTCGAACATGCAGTTCCTGCTATGTATGTTTCATTTTTTTTTTTTTTACTATTCGAGTTGGACCTTGGGCTTCGACTACATTCATAGTATCTCTGACATTTTGACCAAGCTAGATACAGTAGTTTTTTGCTTTAGCCATTTTCGGAGTGTAAAACTATAACATAAATCAGATTTACTGCATGGCACGAAGCATGCACGAATTCAGGGAGTTCCAAAACTAGTGTTTCTTCTTAATTTTGTTTTCCTTCTTTTAGTTTTCTCTTGAAACGTGAAATAATGTGCTGTACATTATATTCGTCGGGCAATTATCATGGTCAAAAGAGACCAGGACAGCATAATTACCGAATATTTGCACGCATATATGGATCCTGGCTACCAATACAAAATTGTGCATGATGTAAAATAACCCTTCGGTTCATTTTCATCGATACAAACGATATTGACCAATGCCAAAGGGGTTAATGACTACCGTGCTCTTGCCAATTGAACCTACTACAGAATGTCATTTTTCCACTTTGCATAACCAACCAGCAAATCATCAATCATGAAGCACCAATCTCCAACAATTCTTGCCATACACATATTTCCACTCAAACATGAGGATTAAAAAAAACTACGATACACAATCGAAAACCATACCATCTTCCCGCACAACCGAAGAATGCAAATCAAGCGAGCAAAACTAAATCCACCGTGTTTTTCAAAAATAAAATTAGCATTTTTTTGTTTTTGCATTTTTTTCACATTTTTCTTGATTTTTTTTTAATTCCCGCTGAGTGTGCCAAATTTTGAAAATTGATCAAAAATCGGCAAAACTGGTCAATTATTGAATTATTTCATCGTTGTTTGACCACCAGTTGAAAAAGTTTGACTTTAAATTTTGTTCGGTTTCTACCAAATTTTGCCGAAATCGATACGGGAGGGAGAGCATGATTTCCAAGCTCGATTCAGTAATGTAAACCTTAGTCACGGCTACAAACTACATGTTAGAGTCATTGTGCAACAAAGCTAGCCGTATGCAGCTAGCTTCACACGTTGCACCATTGCACTTGCGTGTTCACATATCCTAAACATTAGACATGTGTTCATATATCCCAAATATTAGGTCAAGCAAGAGTATGCTCCAAATCAATTTTTACACCATATGTTGAAATGAACAGTGACAAATCTGCAACAAACAATATCATGAGACAAGGAACATGAAAGGTTCTCCAGAACTAGTTACCGACAATCATTCACAAGACCAACATCAGAATGCATAGCGAGGTACATACATTCCCTCTCGATACACAATTCTTCCATAAGATCTTTCCACTCGTTGAAATGAAGCATCAAATCAAGGCAAACTTCAATTCATTTTTTTGTTAAACTGAAGCATAAAGTCAAGGGATACAAAACAAATTCTTCTACTCATATACATGTTCTCACCAATAGTGGCTTGAGTTCAACTACAAAACAAAATTTGAAGCATAGGGTTAGATCTCAAATGAAGCACCAACAGTGACTTAGCTCCAAAGTTGATAAACAAATGAATTTTGCAAGCTTTTTAGGTTGTAGCCAGCTTGCTAACCTGCAATGTAGACACATAAGAAACTCATTATCCTGCAAATAATGCGTTCTTTGGTTGAGTGGCATGTACTTCCATGGTGCCCGTTTTTCCAATTATGAAGCATGGCTAAGTGATCCTACTCATATTGGACCCAGTGCTCAGGTAGTTTGGCCAATAGTATGGCAAGAAATATTGAATGGTGATGTAGGCGGGGGGTTTCGAGATCAACAACCCAACATAGCATGTTGTGTTCTACCGATCTGGAAGCACTGGAACAAATTAGCACATACTTCGAACCCATTCTTCTACATGTAATACTTTAGTTTGAGGTTCAACAATGCAAAAGGAGTATTTACTACCAATTCTCAAGGCAACTCACAATTGCAAAAGACTAAAAAAACAAGAAATTGTTTAAATGGGAGCTTCTAGCATGAAGTGTGCTTAGGTGACAGCCCTTTTTAGAATTTGCTTCGATAGGATATTAATCTCTGTTCTATGAGGCCCTATTTATCAGAGCTCAGATCTGGTAAAGCTGGGTATTCGTAGCTCCACCATATCTGTAGAGCTGGAGCTGTGGGTATATTAGAGATTTAAGTGGGTCATTTTGTTTAAATTTTAGAATAAAAAAATAAACTTAATTCACTTTATTTTAGCCTACAAATTTTAAATCTGAGGTGAAGCTGAGATCTGGAGCTCTACCAAACATGGCTTTAATAACCAGATTTAGTTTACATCCCACAGAGTAAAAAAACCACATAGTAAACATGTAAATAGCAAAGTGCTAACAAAAAATATTGAGAAGCTAAATAGACAAAAACTTATCAATTGTTATTCATATAAAAAAGATGAATTTACTATTAAACTACATCTTGGTAATCTTTATGCATGTACTTCAACACAAGAAGTCCAAAAACTAAAATATTCAAGCATGAATAAATGCAAGAAAAATTTCATAATAGAAAGAAAAAAATAGGACTTACATGGAGTCAATTTCCAAGCTTGTGTACTTCCTCCTTCAACCATAAACCACGCAGTCTTGCCTCGTAGCACAAAAAAATCACACGGTTTATTGCATCCTTGAAAACATCATAGGCAAAGATCTTGATCCCATTGTTCACATCATCCATTGCCTATAACACTTCAAAGCATCTTGAAATTGAGTATTCATTTCCTTGCTTTGAATCTATCTCCTTCACGCTAGCTTGTTCTTCTCTAAAATTAAAATAAGCTACCATTGTCTCTTCAACGTGTGGTGTTGATGCTGAACCCTTTTGTTTCTTGGGTCCTCCTCTTTGTGCTCCAGTTCCTAGTTCTTGAATGCGGATGGTCATCACATCTTTGTTCTTGTTGATTTCCTTCATAATATTCAACATCCAACTGCTCATCATGGTGATCTTGTAGAAGTTCAATCTCTATATCCCTTCCAATTTCATCCTTTCTTCGACATGAGTACATATTATTCTCTTCTTGATCTTATATGTCATTCTTCAAACCTTGCCTTTCAAATTCAAGCATTCTTGGAGGGGAATTTATGTTGTTCTGTGTTTCACCAATGCCATTGGCATGTTGAGCTCTTGTGTTTTCTAGTGATGCTTGAAAGTTTTTTGTTTTTGCATCCAACATCAAAGCTTATATTTGCAACATGAGATGGTTGACTAGAAGTGAAGCAAAATTTTCCTTCCTTAAATTGTCATGTTAAGATATCAAAGATGAGAGGATTATAGAATGACCATAGGACTGAAAATGAGAGGATCATAAAATGACTATAGTACTAAAAATGAGAAGCTGTTACCTTCATACAAGAGATCCAACGACTCAAGCAATAGGAAACTCTTATTTTCATATATCTTTAACCTAGAGTCCTCCTACAAAATTCATTGAGGGATCAGATAAGCAAAAAATATAAATGATAGAACAATTGAAGTACAAATAGAACAATTCTAATTGGGAACAAAGGAGATTCTCAATTAGAAAAAAGCAAGAAGCTTACTTCGATTATCTCATCCCATTTTTCAGATGTGGTGTTAATCACATATGCATTTTGATTCCGTAAGACACCACTACGCTTGTGAATGGATCTAATTGCTTTGTAGACTTTCTTCAATTGAGCCTTTTTATCTTGAATTTGGGCTTTAGAAAGTCTTGCTTCTGGAAAGAGTTTGTTGAAATTCTTCACAATCCTGTTTCAACCTTCTAAACACCATCTATTTTGACCACGTTAGTGACAAAGGTTGAACTCAAGGAGTACATCAACCAATCCCTTTTCATACTTTATCTCCACCTTGCCCTATGTGCCATAAAGCCTGAGATAAACCATAAACTACAAGGAAACATAAATAGTATAATTAAATGGCAAAGAAAACTATAGTACCAACCTACCATACCAAGTAGATTTTTATTAGTCAACAACACAACATAAGTATATTGCTGACTACTAACAATTAAACATGCAACATAAGGTATGACATAGGAGAAGTTTATACAACTCACAAACTTGTCATTTTTATTACAACAATAAATACAAAAGAAAAGAAAATAAAAATAATGGAGATTTAACATAATTGCTAATTAGCTCTCCTTTGTACTATCTCTTCTTGCTTCTTTCATAATCTGCCTACATTTTTTTTGCAAGCTCATCTCTCAAAGCATTACCCATGTTCCTTTCATTGTTCAATGGTACAACATCATGTCCACAAATTTATCTCAAGAACTGTTGATTGTTTGGTCACTTAACCACTCTTCATCACCTTTACGGCTCTGGATTATATTATGCAATATAGCTGTTGATGTTGGAATTTTCACTTGAGTTTCTATTGGGTAAAATGTTACAACTTTTAAGATAGAAAATCATATCTTTATGATACCAATAGCGTGCTCTACATGGTTGCCTAGGCGGGCATGGTGGAGATTGAACAACTTCTTACAGTCCCTTGGTCGGCAATTGCCCTATCTTTGTTCTTTAATATAGTATCGGACTCTTCGATAAGGAACAATAATTAATAGTGTGTTTCCATAGCCTGTAGTATCAAGGATAATCGGCTAGAGGAGAGTGAATAGGAGGTTTTTTAAATCTTTTGGCTTCAATACAATAATTGAGTAAGTATGACAATAATTATAATTTTAAATAATCAAGACCTAAATAGTCTAGGTTTCACTAAAAGCACTGACAACCTAAGTCTAAACAAGAATAACAATCCTAAAGAGATAATCAAACACCATGGTCACTAGGAATGTAAATTGCACAAATGGAATAACAAGATTGCAAACCACAAGAAGAGACATGATGAATTTTTTTCTTGGTCTTGGAGAATTACCGGTCTCCCCTAGTCTATTTTGATGTAGCTTGAATGAATCAAGCCAGCTCCTTGCACAATTGAGCCTCCTTAATCACTAGGGGTAGCTCTTTCCTGCTCCAAGTAGGTGAGCTCCAACCTTTACACCAATAGCGGGTCTCTTCACAATCTCCTTTGAAGAGTTCATCGATTTCTCCTCCAAGCCATCTAGGAGTCAGTAAAATCCAAGAGAAATGAATCGATGACGCTTGCTTGAAGATGATGAAGTGTCACAAATGACTCTAAATCAATTAATGCACTTGAATGCTCTCAACACCCTCAAAATGCGAATTAAATGCTCAAATGTTGAAGAGAGGCTTGCTAGGGCTCAACAAGTATGCAATGAATGTTGAAGAGTTGTCCCTAGTACAGGAGAGGGGGTATTTATAGCTCCCAACCAACCGACTAGTCGTTTAGATGAAATTCATAAAAAAAATAGGAAAGCCGACGCTACTGCCATGCAAAGTGTGGTAGTGCCGGCCTCCCTTCAACGGCCGATTTCAAGCATTTAATGCATATGTACTAGCCGTTGCTATAGTACCCCCAGTACTACTGACATGTAAATTGCGATATTACCGACAAATGATCACAGGGAAGACCCAAGAGTGCCATATCTAGAAAATAACAACTGGCTAAAAGCACTAGTGCTACCGCTCCACGGTAGTACTGACTTGAGATCGTCGGTAGCTCTAGCCTAGAGAAAACACTCAAAAACACACCTTTTGTAAAAAGACTACCGCACCTGTGGTAGTACCGACCATATAACTGCGGTAGTGCCAGCCCAGAAAGAAAAAGGATTTCATAGGGAAAACACTTTCTGGAAAAAGACTACTGTGATAAAAGAGTGGTCCTACAGACTTACGGTAGTACCGGTTTTAGCATGCCGGTAGTGCTAACAGTACTAAACATATACTGAAATTTTCAGAGAAACTTTTCTATATGCAATCATTAGTCGATATGATTGAGACTTTGAGTCATGTGAATTTTGAGACAATTCAAGCTATTAGACATGGATCCCTCTTAATAGTATAGCACATATTTCTAGCAAACCGATCTTTTCTCCAAACAACGAGATCGGTAAAAGCTATGAAAAGGTCCATAAATTTTTATACCTTGGTTTTGAGCTTGAATCATTGATAGGCATTTTGCTTCATGATTCCATCTTTTTCATGTGCAAAGACGAGAACCAACCTTTTCTTATATACTCAAAAGAATATGTTAGTCCTTTAATCTTAATTGTCATTAATTACCAAAACTCAATTTATTTGGGGGACTAGATGCTTCATAGCCCCCATCAACCATATATTACTTTCCTCTAGGTACTCAAAATCCAGATTTATTTGCAGAATGTAATACCCCTACATCTGACGCAGACCCTTCCCAACCAGTAGAAACATAAACAAAATTCAAATCAAAATCACAAGCAAGCACCACATTTTGAGAAAGAGTTCATTTTCTACTTCGATATGGAACAACCTCACTATTCGTTATTGTGATAAGGACATGAATCCCATCTATTGTCCCTATATAGTTCCGGAAGAAACAATACCTTGTTACTAACTGGGATATAAAGTGAGAGGGTAGAAATTCCTAAATTATACTGACATGGATTATATGTACCTTAAAGTAAGGCCACAATTTTGAATTTGATGATATTTTCCAATGAGTATTAGTGGATGGAGGCTTGATAAACTCATAGATCAATGAAGTGATCAACTCAAAACATACCCAAAGATGTCTATATATAATCTCAGGACTGTGTTGAAATCTATCGGTTAATGCTAAAAAACTGGCATTCCGTGCAAGCATATACATGAAAATGCCTAATTGATCTTCCACGATAACACCTCTTGTATTATGCAAACCAGTTTTTGACCTAATATAGTTTGAGAGTGTTTGGAAAATGTGGGGTTCCATTCAAGATTTCCGTAAAATCGACTCAAATGACCTTCAAGAAGTTCATAAATATATTCTGCTCCACTAAGCTTCGATGTATGACATGGGGTTTTAGTTATGGTAGAAGCTGAATATAATACCAGCAAAATAGGCAGCATCATATCGTCATCTTTTTCTTCCTCGAATTCAGTAAGAGTATGGTCTTTCATATCAACTAGCAATCAAGAAGCTTAAATTAAAAAATTAAAAAATTGTCAATCAGTAAACAAATTAAAAAAGAAGCATTTCCTCATAAGAAAAGAAAGTTAAATGTATTGATTGACAAAGAACACAACACAAAACAAATTTTGTGATTAAAACATTGAAATCCTAAACGATATTTGGGTGGGCATGAATTAGCAAGTTTGGATCATAGCTAGATTGATTGATCACTACTATTAATTGTTTATTTGATAAGAATCGCTTCAACAGTGCTTCCACACAATTTATTCTCTCAATAAATATGAAATACTCTTGGAAAAAATATATCAGATATTGTACTGAACAAATATGAAATACTCTCGGACAAAATACAACGCATCATGTACACAATATAATGTTTCTTCAATATATCTAGATTACATTGTGATCCATGAGCTGACATTAAAATACATGTTTACTTTTCAAGAAGAATAATTCCTGAAATGCTCGTTAATATGTCATAACCTATGTTTTTTAGAAGCTAAGACTACCGAAATCTGTTTGTGGTCATGCATTGATAAACACAATGCTAGCATTACTGAGGTAAAAATGTGTTTGATTAACCATCCTCAGAGTAATAGTGGCCCCTGTCAGCGTTCTAGCTAACAGGCACCTCTGAATTGGGTGCTTATGAGGTTCAAACAGGGGGCTTTCGGGGCAATTGCCGGGGAAAGGAAGAAGACGACCGGGGTACCGGGAAACTCAGGGGAACAAGGAGGCGCCAGAGCTTTTTACCCAGGTTCAGGCCCTCATAAGAGTAATAG
The DNA here is from genome assembly GCA_036346355.1 of Rhipidocladum racemiflorum. NCBI lineage: Eukaryota > Viridiplantae > Streptophyta > Magnoliopsida > Poales > Poaceae > Rhipidocladum > Rhipidocladum racemiflorum. The sequence continues at coordinate 83,544,301 of CM070573.1, read as the reverse complement.
CCCTAGTCCTGCTTTCTTTTGGTATTGCTTGTGTTCTTGCTGAAGGAAATGAAAGCCTTACAATCTTTCGAACCCCCTCTCCCATGCACCCTGGCTCCCTTTTATACTAGGGGTCGACGGACGCATGGGTGGCTTACCCCAGCCACCATCATTACACCGCATGGGATTATTTATTGCGCACGCCGCTCGTTCTTACTCTTCATTAATGATCGCGCCGCTGTCACAATCCCACCTCGGGCCCCGTCCACCAACGCTTCCGTTACGTCGGTAAGGTGTCGCTGATGTCACGCACTAATGCGTGCCTGGGGAAGGCGGGCCGTCGATCGCATCCTCAAGACGCCTTGCATTTAATGCGCACAACTTGCATTAAATGCCCTTGACCTCGGGAGTGGCCCGCGTGCCACCTTTCCTGGCGACCACCTTCCTGGTCGCCAGGCGTGGCTGCCACGCGTGTCCCCTGGCGACCACCTTCCTGGTCGCCTAGGGCGTGGCCTGCCACGTCCCGGCGACCACCTTCCTGGTCGCCAGGGCGTGGCTGGCCGCCACGTGTCCCGGCGACCACCTTCCTGGTCGCCAGGGCGTGGCCTGGCTGCCACGCGTTCCCGGGGCGACCACCTTCCTGGTCGCCCAGGGGCGTGGCCTGGCCGCCACGTGCCCCCGGGTCGACCACACCCCTGGCGACCTTTTTAACTGCGGGGGAGTGGGGACCCTGGCGCAAAGTACGCCGACAGTAGCCCCCGGGTCCACCCAGGAGCGCTTTTTGACCTACCAACTTCCTTTTTCTCTCTTTTGAATACTAATCGGAGAACCGCTCAGCCTCCCGGGTGGGGCCATTAATTAGCCCACTCGCCCCGCAGCCTTCGGGAGACTTTCTGGCTTCTTCCGGTTCCCAGGGCGGTTTGCGCCGTCATTCCCGCCCTGCAACCGCCGCACGATCCTTGGGACACGCCTTCTTAACGGGGCTTTTGAACTTCCCTCTCTTTTCCCGAACCGCCGCGTCCTTTTGGTTCTCCCGCCGTGGCTTTCCTCGCAGCCTTATAAAAAGCTGACCGAGGGGGGGGGACTCCTCCTTCCTCTAACTCTCCTCACCCTGCCTCTCTTCCTGGCTTTAGAGCTTCCTTCTCCTTTGTCTTTGCCGACGGACTTCGACATTCTTCCGCACCCGATGGCTCCCATTCTTCCTCGTCGGCCGTCGAGGAGGAGATTGCCGCCGCATTTCCGGAACATAATCGCCTGGATCTCTCCGTCTTGGCCGGGACCGTCGAGCCCAGTGCCGTCCGAGAGGTGATCTTTTCGGTGGCGGCTTCTTGGAACTGCTGCCACCGGTTTCGGATTTTTATCTCTCCGTCCTCAACTTTTATGCTATTCACCACATCCATCTTCCCCCCAACTCCGTCGTTCTCCTTGCTGCTTTCGCCCACTTCTGTGAAATGTTCATAGGAGTGCTCCCCAACCTCCTTCTTTTTCGCTTCTTCTACACCCTCCGCGCCACGGGCGGCAACTCGCCTGTTACCGGGAGCTGTCACCTGCGGCTCCGCGACGGGTCCATGTCACGCTACCTTCCTCTGGACTGTCGATCCAGCTGGAGGAACTGGCGTGAAGATTGGATGTACGCCGAGGACGATAGTGGCATTGAGGTGCTGGAGCTTCCGCCTGGCCCGGCGGTCAGCAACCCCAACTGGGGGGCCCATGTGAGCGAGACGCCCGAGCTTCTGGCTATGCTAGCGCGCGTCGACCACCTGCGGACGGCGGGTTTGACAGGGCCCATGGTCATTCGGGACTTCGTTTCGAGAGTGCCCTCTTCGCCGCCGCGTCGCCCGCTGGCAATACATGGGCGTCGGCGACGGGACCCGGAGCATTCCTGGAGGTAACTCGTTTCACCTTGAGCCATCCCTCTCCCTTCTACGCTATGGGTCGAATTTTGGTGCTGACAGTGTTTTTATTCTCTGGGGCTTCTCCCCTTCCTCTCTTTTTTTGTGTGCCGGCCGAACTCGTCTTCCGACGCGATCGGCAGTGGATGGCGAACTGGCTTCGTCGGCCCCATTCGGAATTCCGGACGGCGTCCCGCTCTGGTTGTCGCCCGGGGAGCGCGCCACCATAGTCCCTGCCAAGACCTCGAAGGACGCCATGGGCACGCCCCGACGTGACACGCTGGCACCCTTGACAATCCGGGACCCTCCTCCCGGGCGGCGGGAGGCACCTAGGAGGCGCAGCGTCCTGATGACGATGATGATGACGGTAATGGTGAGTCGTTCCCAAAGGCCCCGCTGGCTCGGCAAGGCGGAACCTCTACGGCGGCGCGGGGACTTCTTCTGCGCGCGGCCGTTTCCTCGTTGGTGGCGGGAGGTTTGCCGACCACCGGGGCCCCTCCTTGCTCCCGCCGGTGGGGACAACAAACCTTCCGCCACGGCTCCTCCTCGGCCTTCGCCGACCGGGGTGGGGCGAACCACCGCTTGCCGGCAGCTGCGACGCCGCCACCACTGCGGCGAATCTTCCTCCGCCGCCACCGCCACCGCCGCGGTCGCCCGCCGCACTTCTTAGGCCAGGACGGGCACCGACAAGACTGCTGGTCTCATACTCGGCGTGCCTCGGTTCCCAAGGCCATCACCTAGGTACTTATTCAAAAATGCACATACAAGACGGAATTTAAGTTTCTTTGAGCGGCATTTTGCCGTTACTTACGCCTTTCACGCCTCTTTCTTAGGGTTCCCGCCGACCCTTCCGTTGCCCAAGCCGCGGGTGGTCCGGCGCTGCGTGGTCGCAGGGTCGCGCATCCGGGTAGCCGATCCTCGTGACGGCCGGGCAGTGGGAGGGCGACCTCCCGGGCGATTCGGGCGCTGCCGCTTTGCATCGAGGTCCGCTCGGCCTCGCCCTACCCCGGATCCACCCACCGCCTCCGTTTCCTAGACGCAGACGCTTTGGTCGGGCAGCTCTCGGCCGAGCTTTATTCCAAAGATAAGCGGTCGCCTAGCGACGAGCAGGAAGCGGTTGACGGAGGCGGGAATCGAGATTAACCGCCTCGCAAAGAGGTAGAAGATCTGCGCCGATCGGGCTGGATCGAGCGGGAGCTGGAAGCGGAGCGAGCTGAACAAAGCACCCGCCAAGGCTCTGGAGTCGAGGCGGAGAAGGCCGATAGGGCCCGACGTGGACACCTGCAGATCTTTGCGCCATGCCTTCAACCGAGCAATGGCCAGCCTTGCTCCGTTAGCTGGGCGGCCGGTCCGCAGGAGGAGAAGCCACGGCACTATGCCTTACGCCTCTGCACTTCCTTACGCGCCGCCGCGCCCTCGCCGCCAGGTCCGTCCAGAGGCGCGCGATCGCGGCGGCCACGGCGAAATGCGTCTTTGGCTTGTTGCAAGCCGTGACCCCAACCGATCCGCAGCCCACGGTCAGGATCGGCGGCAAGCGCGGAGGAGCGGAGTCCACGACGCTCCGAGCGGTCGCGGCTCGGTGGCGATGGAGAACCCTCGTGTCGAGGCGGTAGCCGAGGACGTGGCGCTTCATCCGGACGCGTTCTCCGCTGTTGAGGATGTGGCGGCCGAGGCGGCGGCAGAGGACGAGGAGGATCCCCGCGGCGTAGTTAGCTAGTTTGTTTTACTTTTGCCTGTAAAAACTTGACGCAAGACAGTTCAAATGGAATGGAAGCACGGGCTTCCCGCTATATGGCTTAAAGATTTCTTTGTTCTTATTCTTTACGGCTCCACGCGGAACGCTTGGAGACTTAAGGTCTTGAGCTAGGGAACGATCACTTAGCGAGTTCGGGCGGGGCCTCAGGTTCTTGGCAGTGGTGTTCGAGTCGCCGACCCCCACGGGGACACCCTGAGTGTCATGACCGTGCTGGGGATCGTGCTAAACTAGCCATCCAATCACCCGTCCCCGTGCGCCGCTCACACTTAGTGATCCTACCTCGCCATCGACAGGTACCAGAGGCAAATCGCCCCGGCACTATCCGACAGAAGGCAAAAGATCGAAAAAAGGGCAGGAAGATCAGACGGTTTGGACAGGAAAAAAAGAGTATTTAACTTCAAAACAGAGGGCCTCCCCCGACCCGCGGCGGAGCGGAAGACATACTCCAGCCGGTCGGGGGACGGAACCAAGGACTTACAACCAATCAAGGGTAGAACTTGCGCAGATTTTCTATATTCTGAGAGTTTGCTAGCTCGCCGTCTTCGAGCCAACCCGACCGCCCGGACGAGACAGAGACCACTTTGAAAGGTCCTTCCCACTGGGGACATTATGCGACCCGGCATGCGTCTGGATTCTTCGCAAGACCAGGTCGCCATCGCCGGCGTTCTCTCATTAACCCGGAGGCGTGGTACCGCTGAGGCTCATTGGTACTTTGCAGCCGCAAAGCTGCTCGATCCCGCGCCTCTTCCAAGAGGTTGATGTCGCCTCGACGCAGCTCTCCCTGGTCTTCTTCCACAAACGCGTAACGCGAGGTGACCCCGCCTCCCAGGGGAGAAATGCGCCAGAGACCAGAAGAAAGGGGTTTCCGGTAGTCGGCTAGGAGTGGTCCGAGTGACCACAACACAGCCGGAGCTCTTCGTCCACCGGGCGCCACGCTTGTGGAGTCGGTCGAACGCCGGTCTTGAGGCCCTTCGATGCAGTAGCGTTGGCCCGTTCGACCTGGCCGTTGCTCCTGGGGTGAGCGGCGAGGCAAAAGCAGACCTTGGTGCCCATCTCTTCACGAAGTCTAAGAAGGCCGCGCTAGTGAATCGGGCGCCGTTATCGGTGATGATACGGTTAGCGACCCGGCGGGCAAAAATCTCGTATGAACTTGACGGCCAGCGGCGGTGATGGATCTTCTTGCCTCGGCTTCTACCCACTTGGTGAACTTGTCGATGGCGGCGAGCAGTGGGTGTAGCCCCCTGGCGCGAACGGCCCAGATATCCAAGCCCCAGGCGCGAAGGGCCAAGAGAGCAGATAGTCTGCAGGCTTGGGGTGGTTGGTGGACTGCTTGGCGTGGAATCGACACGCTTCACATCTCCTCACCTACGCAAGCATCCTGGAGGGCGGTCGGCCAATAGAACCCTTGACGGAAAGCTTTTCCCGCCATCGCTCGTCTCGACACATGGCTCCCTTTGACACGCCTCCATGGATATCCGAGAGCAAACCGCTCCCCTCTTCCCGAAAGTGATGCACTTCGGAAGAATTCCATTCTTACCCCAGCAGTCCCGCCCACCAGGGTATAGCACTTGGCCTTCGTGCTATCTTCTCTGACGCATCATCATCGGGCACACTTGATCCCGCAGTAGGCCAGGATCGGATCCATCCATGTGCCTTCCTGGTCAATCTGGCGACCACGCAGGTGGTCGTCTGAGTACTTCGCTGGCCGGGCATTTCAACGGAACCGCCTTCCCCGAAGCGAGGGCTGAAGCGGCATCACCATCGTCCCCGCCAGAAATGGGGCTGCGATGGACGATCGCGAAGCCTTTCCTCAAAGACCCCGACCGTGCAGAGACCTGGTCGGCGGTGAGCGAGCTCGTCCGCCAGAATGGTTGTCACGCTGAGGATGTGAGTGTATCCAGTCCTTCGAATGCCTTTCCGGCTTCACGACCTCCGCCAGGTATGCTGCCATGACGGGTCAGACAGAAAAGTCCTTCCTTGCACGATTGACGACCAGCCAGGAGTCGCCTTTACTTGCGGTAAGCCGGACACCGATGGTCATGCGGCACGGAGCCCGGCCGGCAAGCCCTCGTACTCGGCGGCGTTGTTGGTGGCCTTGAAGTCGAGGGCGACCACGCATTTGAGGAGGTCCCCGGTCGGAGAGACCAGAGAACCCACCGCGCCTTCAAGCCTGAAAGACCGTCGAAGAAGAGCGTCCAGGGGGGCGCGGGGACCTCATCGACCGGACTCGAGATGGAGTCCACTCGACCATGAAGTCCGCCACCTTTGACTCTTTATTGAGGTACGAGGAGCAAACTTGATACCGAACTCCCCACTCAACGGACCACTTGGCGATGCGACCCTCCGCTTCGGTTGTGGAGGATCTCGCAGGGGTACGAGGGGACCACTGTGATCTCTCTCCTTGGAAATAGTGCCGTAACTTTCTTGACGCCACTACCACCGCATAGACCATTTTCTCGAGCCTGAGGGTACCTTGTTTCTGCCGTGGAGCACTTTGTCGATGTAGTAGACCGGCCGTTGGACCCCTTCCTGCTCCGCTACTGGCCGCTCATTACTACCAGTGGCCGCCACATACAAGAAGAATGCACTGGCTCTGGGGCGACCAAAGACCGAGGAGAAGAGAGGTACTTCTTCAGATCTTCAAACGCTTGTTGGGCTTCTCGGGTCCATTCAAATGAGTTGGTTTTCTTCAACAACTTAAACGATGGCAGACTTTTCTCCCGAGCCGATATAAACCTACCAGGAGGCTAGCCGCCAGCCAAGCATTGCAGTTGCTTGAGCCGGGTAGGCGGTCGCATTCGCTCAATTGCTTCTATTTTCTCCGGGTTGACTTCGATTCCACGGCTGGAGACCAGGAAACCGAGCAGCTTCCCGGACGAGACACCAAACACGAACTGATTGGGATTCAACTTCAGGCAGTAGTTTCTGAGGTGAGAGAAGGTCTCTTCAAGGTCCTGTATAAGCTCGTCGGCCCTCTTCGTTTTCACGACCAGATCGTCAACATACACTTCGAGGTTCTTCCCTATTTGGGGCCGGAACACAATGTGCATAGCCCGCTGATAAGTGGCACCAGCGTTTTTCAGCCCGAAAGGCATCTTGACGTAGCAATATACAGGAGTCACAAAAGCGGTCTTCTCTTCGCCTTCTGCGCCATGCTGATCGATGATAACCTGAGTAGGCGTCGAGGAAGCCGAGCTTCGCACCCGGAGTCGAGCGATGTCTATCCGCGGCAAGGGGTACGGGTCCTTGGGACAAGGCTTTGTTGAGGTCGGTGAAGTCGATGCACATTCGCCACTTCCCATTAGACTTCTTTACAAGCACGGGGTTGGCCAACCACTCCGGGTAGGCGGCCTCCCGCACAATCTTGGCAGACAACAGTTTTTCCACCTCGTCCCGAATGGCGTCCTGCCGCTCTGGCGCCTGCCGCCGGATCTTCTGCCGAACCGGGCGCGCTCCAGAAGCGTTGTTAATCGGTGCTCGATCACCTGGGACCCGGTCATTTCTGATGGTTCCCAGCCGAACACATCCAGGTTAGACCGGAGGAAGGTGACGAGCGCGTCTTCCTATTTGGCGCTGAGGTCGGTGCCGATCTTGACGACCTTGCCCGAGCCTTCCTCGCCCATGGGGACCGCCTTTGCCTCGCCCACGGGCCTGGGCGGAGCGCGGGACTTGGCCGAGGGGGAGCCCGGGTTGTCGCCCTTGTCGCCGCCGAAAGCGGTGGTGCCAAGCAAGATCCTGCACTGTCACGAGCCGCAGGCTTCCAATCTATCCACCTTCACCGTAATGGGACCCCAGTGCCCTGGATTTTCACCAAAGATGTAGGCGTAGTGGGCCACCGCCATGAACTTAACCAGTAGGCGGCCGAGCGAGGGCATTATAGGGAGGTCAAGTCGGCGACCTCAAAATCTACGGCTCCGTTCGGAAGTTCTCCGAACTTCCGAACGCATCGGCAATCGGACTTGTCCTGTGGGTAGGAGGCCCACCCCGGGCTACTCCAGAAAGCGGGCCGGGCGCAGCTCTCCTGACGGATCCGAGCGCTGATACGCCCGGATCGACAGAGTTGATGGCACCGCCTCCATCAACCAGGACCCGCCTAACCGCATTGCGGACCGTGGGGACACCACGATCGGGAGATGGCCAGGCGGAGGTGTTCTCTGGGTGGTCGGCCCGATCGAAGTGATCAACCGTTCACCACTTCGCCGCCGGCCGGCCCCGAGATCGACGTGGTGGCACACACCTGCCTCAGAGCCCGCTTGTACTGCGGGGTCGAGGCGGCGGTGGCGGAGCCCCCGTGTAGGAACGGCACCGTGTGCTCCGCCTGCTGGAAGGCTAGCGGAGCCACATCTTCGCTGCCTTCGTCTTCGCAATCTTTCTCGCGCGTTTCTTGAGCCGCTGTCGACCGACTTGGATACAACTTGGCAGTCCTCCAAGTCATGTCCGCTCGTTCGATGGATGGGGCAATAGGGCTTGCCGCCATCGTTTTCGCGGCGGGGCGAGCGACGGTCCCTGCGGTCGCCGCGCCTGCCCCGGCGCTCGTCCCGTTGGTCCTGGTCATCATGACGCCGGGATTTGGGCTCCGGCTCAGCGACCAAGACCTCCCTAGCGGTTGCCTCCCTCCGCTTTTTCTTTTTCTTCTTGCGGTCGGAGGACTTCAGGGTGCCAACGTCACCGGAATCGGAAGGCCTCGTGGCACACTTCCGAGCTTCGGCCGCCCTGGCGCACTTGTGCGCCAGGGAGAACAACTCAGATGTGGTTGAGATGACGCGCGTGGCCATCTTTTCCCGCATCTTCTGGTCCCGGACCCCCCTCCGGAAAGCGATGATCACCGACTGCTCAGAGATCCGGGGGATCGTGTTGCGGCAGTGGCTGAACCGCCGGATGAACTCTCTCAGGGACTCCCCCTCCGTCTGCTCCAGAGCGTGGAGGTCGTCCTCCACGCCTGGTTGAGCGTAGGAGCCCTGAAAGTTGGCGACAAAAATGTCGCATAGCCCCTCCCACGAGTGCACAGAGCCTCGCGGGAGGTTAAGTAGCCAAGACCGGGCAGAGCCCGTTAGTGACGTCGGGAGGTAGTTGGCCATGACCTTCTCGGACCCTCCCGCCGCGCGTACCACCGTGGTGTAGATCTGAAGGAACTCCTCTGGGTTGGTGGTACCATCATACTTCTCGATGGAGGCGGGGCGGAATCTCTCCGGCCATGCAGCTTGCCGAAGGCGGAGAGAGAACGCCTGGCACCCAACGTTGTAGGGGGAGTAGCGCCGTTCGCCAGCCCCCCGATCCTGAGGAGAGGATGAGGAGTGCGACCTGCGCTCTCCCTAGAGTCCGAGGAGAGACCCCTGTCTTATGCCCCGCGACGTTCGCGGAGGACATGACGCAGTCGCCGCCGACGCCGCCCTTCATCGAGGCGCGACGGAGGTCTTCACGGTTCCCCTAGACTCGGGGACCGCGGAAGAAGCGGAATCATGTGCATGTCCTCAGAATCGAGGGGTTGCAACCAGGACCCCCTTCCCCTTGTCCCGACCCTTGGCCGGGAGGGGTCGTGCGTGTGGTGTGGCCGGAACCTGGCCTCAGCGCGTTCCCTGCCCCGCCACGCGGAAGCCTCCGGCCGGTCGCCACTTCAACTTCTTTGTTGTGGCGTCCACACCGGTGGACGATGTCCCGCGACCACGAGTGGCTGGGGTGTTCGCTCCCGAGTTACCGGGATGATCGAGAAGCGGTCGGGCGCATGGAGGCTTGGCGGGGTGTCGTCACCCAGCGCCAGCCGTTAGACGGGCCGACCCGGGCGTAAGGCCATGCGCGGCCCCCGGCGGAGGACCGGGTGGCGGCTCCTCCCCCGAACGTCGGGATCGGCTCACGGCGCCGCTTTCCTCGGGCAAATTATTGCCGCGATTGGAGTGCGACTCCGCCATGCGAACAAGCGCTCCTGCCTGTGAGCTTGACCGAGATGGAAGGAAGAGGGCAATCTAACCACCAAGAGCCCCTACAGCGCGCGCCACTCGGCGTTCTAGCTAACAGGCACCTCTGAATTGGGTGCTTATGAGGTTCAAACAGGGGGCTTTCGGGCAATTGCCGGGAAAGGAAGAAGACGACCGGTAGTGCTGGAAACTCGAGGGAACAAGGAGGCGCGAGCTTTTTACCTGTGTTCAGGCCCTCATAAGAGTAATAGCCCTAGTCCTGCTTTCTTTTGGTATTGCTTGTGTTCTTCTTTGAAGGAAATGAAAGCCTTACAATCTTTCGAACCCCCTCTCCCATGCACCCTGGCTCCCTTTTATACTAGGGCTGACGGGGACGCATGGGTGGCTTACCCCCCAGCCACCATCATTACACTGGCATGGGATTATTTATTGCGCACGTCGCCGTTCTTACTCTTCATTAATGATCGCCGCACTGTCACAATCCCACCTCGGGCCCCGCCCACCAACGCTTCCGTTACGTCGTGGGTAAGGTGTCGCCGTGATGTCACGCAACTAATGCGTGCCTGGGGAAGGCGGTCGCCGTGATCGCATCCAAGACGCCTTGCATTTAATGCGCACAACTTGCATTAAATGCCCTTGACTCTCGGGAGTGGCCCGTGCCACCTTTCCTCGGCGACCACCTTCCTGGTCGCCCAGGCGTGGCCTGGCTGCCACGCGTGTCCGGGCGACCACCTTCCTGGTCGCCTTAGGGGCGTGGCCTGGCCGCCACGCTGGCCCCTGGCGACCACCTTCCTGGTCGCCCGGGCGTGCCTGGCCGCCACGTGTCCCCGGCGACCACCTTCCTGGTCGCCAGGCGTGGCACTGCCGCCACGTGCCCTGGCGACCACCTTCCTGGTCGCCCAGGGGCGTGGCCTGGCCGCCACGTGCCCCCGGGTCGACCACACCCCTGGCGACCTTTTTAACTGCGGGGGAGTGGGGACCCTGGCGCAAAGTACGCCGACAGCCCCAATTAAATCAAACCAAATAATCTCAAAGGTTACAAATAAATTGCAAGAAGAAATAACATATAGCTCTAGTTCTCTTAAGCTAACAGATTGCTAACCATAACTAGTAATAGTGGCACCGATTAACTTAAACCAAACAATCTCAAAGGTTACAAATAAACTGCTAGAAGAATAACATATAGCTCTAGTTTTCTTGAGCTAACAAACTGCATACCACAACTAGTTAATGAAGCATATTAATGTAAGGAGAATCATATTGATTTGGTTGTGATCTGCTTAAGCTAGTTGTACCAGAATATATACATCACTATGGGCTAGCTGAATCTCAGGTGACTAGATCTGAAATTTTGTACCCAAAAAATCTCACATTCTCATGGATAGAACTAAGTTTGTTACCTAGATGATCTGTTGGAGGGAGGAGAGGTAAGGCAGTTGTAGCTTGCCATCGCCGATGAAGTCACCACCGAGTCTTATGAGCTGTCATCGAAGAGAGGATGGCAGGACGTTGGGGTCGCACTACCATCACCAATGAAACCACCGTTGTCGCTGCTCTCCTCGTCGGACGCCCTCACCGTAAGCACTGAAGAGCTCATCGCTGTTGGTTTGCTCGCCCTCCAGGTCTACACCGATGAGTTTGCCTCGCCTCTAGGTTTCTTCACTGGAGAAGCGAGACTTCGGTCGAGTCGTTGCAACTTGCGAGATGCCCTCCCCAACTTCTCTCGGAAAAGAAGTGTGTGTAAATTTAGAACCCAAGATCTAACTTTTATAACTTCAGTTTGCTATTCTGCTGTCTGAACTTCTCCTGCCCAGACTTGTGTACTCTAGTTCTTGTCGAAACCTTTAGGCTCTCTATAATCGGATTCTTCAGAACTTGTGTCTTTCAGGAAGAAACTTCTGAAGTTCAAAAAATAAAAAACGAGACAACAAAGCAACCAGAATACAACGACTTCAATTCAGAACAGAATAGAAAGGATTTTGGCGCTGCTCAACAACCGCAGCTTTTCTGGGATTATATTGCATATATTTAAAGACTAGAGTTTACAGAGACCAACTTGATTATAGACTTAACAAACCAAAATGGATTCAGAACATATTCAAAACCTAGACTCTGATTACTGTAACTAATACAACAACTACCAAACTAAGACAAACTGAGATCTATCTAGTTTCAGACTCTGACAGAAACAACGTAACCAAACTCAACATAATCAAGTTTTATCTAACAATCACCCCCCTAAACTTGATTTGCTTCCTAAACAACGTAACCAAACTCAACACAATCAAGTTTTATCTAACAATCACCCCCCTAAACTTGATTTGCTTCCTTAATCTCCCTAACTCCTAACTTTTGATGCATCTCATGGATTCTAATGCGCCCATCAGAGTAATGCCGGCTTGTCATCTACCGCAACAAAGTGTGTTTCTTCCTTCTTCGACTTGCGGCACTCAGCGAAAAAATGCCCACGCATGCCACAGTTGTAGCATTTTACCTTCTTCCTATCAAACTTGCGCTCACTAATGTTGGAGTCGCTGTTGTCCTCTTCATCGTCATGGCCGCCACCACGGCCACCATCACTTTAGCCGCAGCTACCGCCACGGACATGTTTCTTATTCGCGCCTTTGCCTGACCCTACTCCACTCTTCTTCACTGTAGTGGAGAGGGTTTCCCGTTGCATGCGCATGAGCAACAAATGCTCGCTCTCCTTCGGGTCGCCGAAACTCATTCGGACGAGCTCGTCGTAGGCTTTGTACATCCCAATGAGGTCTTCAATAGTGAGGGTCTTCAAATCCACACACTGCTCGATGGAGGTGACGAGCTACATGTAGCGCACTAGGGCAGCACGAAGAAACATGTGCACAACCGCAATTTCATCCATCGTATTATCGCCCAACGCATGGATGCCGGTGACGACTGACGTCACTCGACCCATAAAATCTTCAATGGTCTCCCCTTCCTCCATCTTCAGCTCCTCAAAGCTCCTCTTGAGGGTCTGCAAATTAGCCTCGCGCACACGCTCGTCTCCCATATGCGCTGCCTTGATTGCTTCCCATGCCGACTTCGTTGTTTCTTTCCCGGCAAGGGAAGGCATGACTTGATCTGGCACGGCCTGATAGATAGCGTACAAGGCCATCCGATACTTTTGGTACTCCACGGCACCAGGTTCCACAGCTTCCCACAGGTTCTATGCTTGAAGAGCGAAACACATCTCATCGCCCAAATCGTATAGTTAGTGCAGGTGAGTTGCGGGTAAGACATCATCACCACACTCTTCCTCTTCACCACTTGCGCGACGGATGGATCACCTCGCAGCAGGCATCGTTCGCTGGACGGAGACAGACTCCTTCCTCCTCTTGGCATCCTTTCCGACACACGGAAACAAAAGGCTTTGATACCAAAGGTAAATTTAGAGCCCAAGATCTAACCTTTTTGACTTCAGTTTGCTATTCTGCTGTCTGAACTTCTCTTGTCCAGATTTGTGTACTCTGGTTCTTGTCGAAACTTTCAGGCTCTCTGTTGTCGGATTCTTTAGAGCTTGTGTCTTTTAGGAAGAAACTTATGAAATTCAGAAAATAGCAATGAGACACCAAGGCAACCAGAATACGACGACTTCAATTCAGAACAGAATAGAAAGGATTTTGGCGCTGCTCAACAACCGCGGCTTTTTTGGGATTATATTGCATATATATTTAAAGACTAGAGTTTTACGAAGACCAACTTGATTACAGACTCAACAAACCAAAACGGATTCAAAACATGTTCAGAACCTGGACTCCGATTACTGTAACTAATACGACAATTACCAAACTGAGACCAACTGAGATCTATCTAGTTTCAGACTCCGACAGAAACAACGTAACCAAACTTAACACAATCAAGTTTTATCTAACAATCGGTCCGGCGTATAAGTGGTATCAAAGCCCAGGTGGTTCCTAGATAATCTCGGTCCGATGTGAGGGGGAGATTGTTGGGAATAGCCCCACATCGGAAATTGAGATGGCTTAATCATCGTTTATAAGGGTGAGGTAGCACCCCATCATTGAGCTAGTGTTTTTTTTTTTTGGGGGAGGGGGGGATCTAAGAAACCTTGGCCTGCTCCTTTGATTGGGTCTGGGATCTAAACGTGCTAAGTGTGGCGGTTCAGCAAACAGTGTGAGCTCTGTAAGCTTCTTTTATTTTCTGGTCGCAAAGGCCAAAACCATCGGTAAAATTAGTGGGCTGTCAGTCCACTCAAGTACTTCTTTTGAGCACAGCGTGCAAAAAATTTCGGCCCGTAATTTACACCGATTTTAGGCCAAAAACCAGGCATGTCCAAAACAGATCATTAACAAATCAATAATTAAATTCAATTTCTACCATTAACATATATTAACAGTATAATACGCTGCAAAATTTCTTTTCGGACCGAATGATGTGACGGAGACCACGATACGGTGCAGCAGATGAATCGGCAGGAAAAGTTTTCGGATTCGCTAGTCATCACAAACCTTTTCTTATTCCACCTATCCATTGCTCATCCCTTCCATCCTACCACGTTCCCATCGTTGCTCCCGCAAAGCATAAATAAACTACAGAAAACCTCACAAGTCGTATCCAATCTGACGCGCTAACCCCAAACAGAACCACACGACCATACTGGTGCGCACATCGCTTCGTTCCATCCGCTTCCACTCCCATTTATACCACCTCGTCGGCCAGGCGGCCATCGCCACAAATCATAAACCCGTACAACTACACCACACCGGCACTTACCATGGCGAAAGCACGAGGCTTGTGCTGCATCATGTCGCCGCTCCACGGCAAGACCCCCGGCGACTCGCGCCGCAGCAGCGCCGCGTGCATATGCTGCATTGGTCCTCACCACAAGCCGTCCGGAGGCGGCAGCTGCATGCCCTGCCTCGCTCCCAAAGCCGACCTCAGCTTGAGAGCGCCTCTCACCAGCTGCTGCGGCAGCGGCGGCGACGTCCGAGGCCGCACGAGCGCGCGCACCCCCAAGACGCCGTGCACGCCCACCGCGCGGCGCCTCTGCGGCGTCCGCTCCCGGACCCCACGCCGTGGGCAGGTCTGTTGCTTCCCGGCGGCGCCTACGGCGGCGGCTGCTGCTGCGAGGACGCCACGAACGCCTACGACACCTATCGGGCGGCCGCAGCGCGTGTGCTGCGTCCGTGGCCCCGCGCAGGGGAACGCGGATCTGGGCAGGCGTCGCCGTTGGTTCCACTCCGCCCGCCAAGCGCTGGCGCAGACACCACGCCGCACTGTGCGCGCGGGCGGCGGCCGTGATAGCGCCCGTGGCAACGGCGACGTCGTCAAGGTTTACAACGCACGCCTCGCGGAGGCCGAGGAGGCCGAAGAGACCTGCTCCAACAACGAGTACGCGCTGCTGTGCAGGGAGGGCTTCTCCCGGGAGGAAGTGGCCGCCGTCACCGTCCAGACCTACTTCAGAGGCCACCTGGTGCGTGGAAACTTTGTACCCTCAGACCGCTGGTTGCTTCTCGACAGTTCTCTTGTATTAAGAGCCTAGCTCTTCTTTTCTTGCAGGCGCGGCGGGCGTTCAGGGCGCTGAAGAGCCTGGTGCGGCTGCAGGCGGTGGCGCGGGGCGCGTACGTGCGGCGGCAGTCGGAGGTGGCGATCCACTGCATGCAGGCGATGGTGCGGCTGCAGGTGCGCGTGCGCGCCAGGCAGATGCTCGCCAAGCCCAAAGAGGGGCAGCTCTTGCACGGCTGATCAAAGTCACTTGAATTAATAATGGGAATCTGGGTCTGGGACGAGGGCTCATGTCTACGATATGTCTGGCATGTGTTGTTGTGTAAGACATTAATTTGCCATAGGTTTTGTTGTTATTGTGCACTTTGCCTGGGTTTGTATATCTGTGATTCGCCTTCTGTTTCCTTTCTTGAGCAATGCTCCTACGTGTCTCTCTGCCTGTGGAATCTGTAATTGTTGCCTTCTCCTTGGAACAAAGCCCTCTGTGATTCACAATGTTTGTGCCGTGTGCGTTGTTGATTCGCAACTGTATGGAGATTTGAATCGAGAGAAGCAAATACGAATTATTTTTCACAGAGAGAATAAAATTTGAATTCTTGGACACGGTCGAAACTTCAGTTCCATTGAAACAAGGGGCTAACATTTTTATTACACCACGATCGGTGACCCGTGCCGTGATCACCATTGACGGTAGGAAAAGACAGTACCGAACAAAACAAATACTGGGGCATTATTCAGCAGAAGGCAGCTGCACTTGGAGACCCCTGCACTGCAGCTACAAAAACACCGTGACTAACCCGACACGCTCGCCTGGACGCATATGGCCCAGGCACGACTAACAGAGGACAAAACATGTCAACCCTCCGGACTTTTTTACCGACTAAAATTTACATTGAGTTGTATCAAGAGATATCAAAAGTTGATATTTTTAACTTTTAAATTTTTTAAACTCTCGATATTACCTCAATATAAATTTTCGTACCTTTACTGAGATGTCTCTCGATCGTTAACCCCTCCTTGCAGAGTTCGCCCTCGTCGTCAGTACGGCGCTGCCTCGCCGGACGACTAGCGCTGGTAGTTCCCGACTTATTCCTCGGTGTGCGGCTGGCGCTGGTTGTTCTTGCCGTGCTCCTCGGCGGACGGCGGGCGCTGCAGGCTCTTGACATACTTCCACGTCTCGAGCTTGGAGATGCTGTTCCACCACCGGGACACGTTCTTGCGCTTCTGGAACATGCGGCGGGACCGCGGGTCGGAGGCGAGGCGGTCGGCGTTGGGCAGGTGCGATAGGTCGGCGATGGTGAACTTGTCGCCGGCCAAGTACGCCGCCTCTTCCAGCCTCTGTTCGTAGATGTCGAACAGCTTCTCCAGCTCCGCCTTGCTCTTCTCGAACAGCTTCCGCATCTCCTCCTCCTTCTGCGGGCTCACCGCGTACACCTCCGGCCCGGACGTCACTTGAATGGTTGACGCGTTGACCACGGAGAAGTCCCTGCCGTTGCCATTGCCGTTGCCGTTGTCGTTCTCGTTCTGCTGCGGCATGAAGGGCGGCAGGAAGGCCAGGCTGTATACCATCTCGGCGCTGGGCACGTCGAAGCTCTGCGCCTCCGTCTGCAGCCACTGCTCGATGGACGCGCGCTCCAGCGCGCCCGTGCCGATCAGGTCCGGATTGCCCTGCTTCGCGTACTTGTGCGAGATGTGGCGAAGGATCCCCCTCGACTCTGCATTCATGCACGGTATACATACAATCATCACAAGATCACAGTGGAACAGCGCAGTGCCGATTACTATTGCCTCGCCAAATTTTCATGCGTGCTTACCGGAGAGGGTGAGGTTGTCGTCTTCGAAGGTGAGCGCCTCCCCGCGCGGCTACGCCATTTTTTTCAGAGAGAAGTTAACATCGATGTGCACCGCATCAACGGTGTAACCCATACTGATATTACGACAGTTGAGTGGGGCATAGTACCTGAAGCTTGAGATACTGGGGCATGCGGCTGGGGCCGCGGAACGCGTCGACGCGGATGAGCTGGAACTCGACGTCCTTCTCGAAGAGGCACATGAGCACGCGGGCAACCTCGGCCGAGGTCGGTGACCCGAAAACCTTCACGCTCGCCATTGCAGCCTGTGGCTAAGTGCTCTACTGTGAAGTGTGAAGGGAGAGCTCGGAGCTAAAGCTGGAAGGATGCGAATGTGTGTGCCCTCGCTTGGATAGCTCGGGTGCGCTTATATACACGACGAAGTGGCGGGGAGGACAGAAATGCCTTGCTTCCCGCGAGGAAAATCTAAAGCTAAAAATCAAAGGGCAAAGAGCCAAAGCGCAAAGTGATGGACACCAAAGGGAAAGGCAGGGCTTATATGATCTGCTCAATTTGTCTGCTTTAACAAGGGTGGCCATTGGGCAAGATCTGAATATCTAAGAGAGGAAAAGAAATACAGAAAAGGAAAAGAAGGGAAAAGAGATGCTTACCGAGGGAGGTGACAAATACTATGTTCCATGAGAATTTTCACGGCTCCTTCTACCGGTAAGTAAAGCAAGGGATGGTAGTAAGAAGTCAGATGATCTGGCTCAGTTTATTAAGTGCATTTTGGACTTTTCAATCTAAATGTATTTTTATAAGGGTATTACCGACTTTTCATTGAACGTAGTCTACATCAATCCCTTCTCACATGCACGCATCTCTTCTTGTACGCGCGTGTCGTACGCACGCCACCGCCTCGTACACCGGTTGTAGTGCACCACCGATGCCGTCTCATATACACACGCTGCCATCGGAACCTCGCCTCGTACGCGGCGCCGCCGCCGCCGCCGCAACGTACCCTTTACAATTTAGAGAAATACTTGGGAACGGTATACCGTTTTTCAGCTTTCCAACGGTACAGTCTTTCGGCAAGCAGTCCGCTTTGATCAATTCAGACGCAGCTTCCGCAATGCACTTGGTAGATGTAAAATGCATCTGTCCGCTATACATTCTCTACACAAACTTTGTTAATTAAACTGGCTAGCTCTTGCATGCATTCTTGCTAGCTAGATTTCTTGATCTGAGCTAGCTTTCGGTTAGGAATATTTTCAATGGACGCTATGGATAAAAGTAGGATCAATATATATGTCAGCAACCTCCTCGCTTAACTCACACCAGCAAGGATGATAGTTGGAGCTTTAAACACCAAATAATGCCTTAACCTCAAACTTATCTGTGAAACATTATGGATTTGTCTGTAAAACTTGATGAAACGTATCTATGAAACTGGTTCATAAAACACTAACCTGGTTGACCAAATGGGCAGAACATCATGAAACTTTTCCATGAAATTCATTTATGAAATATCTTATCCGTAAAAAATCATAAAACTCATCCATGAAACCTAATGAAACTTATCCGTAAAACCTAATGAAACTTATCTGTAAGATAAGTTTCATGAATTTTCCTAGTGTTTTATGAAACTTAACACCAAAACTCATGAAACTTATCACCGAAACTCGTGAAACATTATAATGAAACTCATGAAACTTATCACTGAAACTACACTGAAACTCATGAAACTAAACGCTGGAACTCATGAAACTAAACACCGAAACTCATGAAACTTATCATTGGAACTCATGAAACTAAATACTAAAACTCGTGAAACTAAATACTAAAACTCGTGAAACTAAACACTTAAACTGATGAAACTTATCACTAAAACGAAACACTGGTGTATGCACGTCGTACATGTAGATGAGCAGAGAATTTCATGCATGTATATATATATATATATATATATATATATATATATATATATATATATATATATATATATATATACACATGGAATTTCATGCATATATTTTGCTAATAAATTTTGCATGTGTACGTACATGTAGTTGAAAATTCCATATATGCTTGTCTGACACATTTTTCCTCTGCCTTGAGAGAAAGAGAGAGTGAAAGTGATTCGGAATGGACAATTCAGATTCGGTACAATAGCGTAGCACCTAAGCACGCGTGTTGACGTTCGGATGCTATACCGTTGAAACTATATTTTAACGGTATAGGGTCAAGTAGTTGCTCTCTACAATTTACTCCTCCTCTCGGGATTCTACTGCCCATACTGTCAGAATAAGTATAGCTAAATTCCAGCTAATTTGAACTGTTGGATACAAATAGTGGACGACTCTAATTGAACTGGGGTATGTAGCAGAGCAATTTTATTCTATATATCAAGTACAAAGCACTGCCAGTGGTCTTACCGTAAGTGCCAACTTGTTAACAAGCCTTGATACGAGAGACGAGAGTATCGGAGAAGATGAAAATACCACCATGAGCAGAGCAGATCAAAATCATCACATGACACACAAACAATCTGAGTTAAGCAAGCAGGAAGCAAAAGAAAATGAGTTAAACAAGGCACAGAACATTCCTCTCAGTTTCTAATCTTACACTGAGCTGCTATCATTAAGCCTTTAATAAAGGTTTGCCTTTTCTTTTCTCTGTTGCCCCCCCTGAAACAAGAGGTCCATGAATCGTGATACAACTTCCCGGCATTCATTCTCGTTGTCCACAAGTGACAATGTAGCGGACTCAATGACAGCTCAAAGATAATGGCACCTGCCCAGCAGTTACATTCTCCTAATTTTCCAGGAATTTATGCAGAACTGTCAAGCATTCAGATTAATCTGACGTTGAAATCAGTCAGATTTCTCAGCCGTTGGATTGAGATCCAAAGGCCATCCGCATGCCCCTAACCTCCTATTGAAGCATCGTCTCCCAAGCTGCTGCCGTTTCCCATTCCCTCCCACCCCGCCGCCACCACCCACCAGACACAACGCCACCGCCGTCTCACCGGTGTTGCTAGCGAGGCACTCCACGATTCAGCATCTAAAAGGAATATATCACTTGATTTGAAATAGATGGTTCCATTTAAGCAATTAAACACATGAATGATCTTTTTCTTAAACTATCTTATACATGCATCACTTGATATAGGCAACCAAACAGGCACCAAACCTAATCCAGTGGTAGCGGGAGACGACTGCACCAAAGAGGAAGATGACGTGCTCGCTGGAGCACAAATCTCCAAGCAGATGGCAAGGTCCTAAATCCAAATGATACGCGCAAGCAGTGGCGAACCCAGGGCCTGTGCCCGGGCTCAGCCCATGTATGTGTAACAAAGCCCATATGGCCATATACGAATCAAGCACGCCAGGGCAACCATCATTCCAAATTCTGAGAACTAGCGATGCAGTTGGCCTGTCCTTGAGAACTGGTTCTAATGCCAAGTTGCAGCCTCTTCTGTATTCAAACATCCTTTTAGTTTAAAACACTTTTGATTGTCAATTTCGCTTGTATCAATGATAAATAACTTGTGAATTTGTTGTCCTTCTTTAAGTGTGCCCAGGCTCTAGAAAATTCCTGGGTCCGCTACTGCACGCGACAGATTTCTAGTAATTATGAAACAAATTTATAGGTTCAAATGCCTCACATGGCTTTTTTTTAGACCAAAAATGCCATGGCTAGATACATCAGTAACACATGCAGAGCTTTTCCCCACAAAATTCTCATTCAGTCTATACTAAGACCATGCAACGGTATATGCCAATAAATGGTCGCTCTCCACAAAAAATGAAGGCGGCTATAAGAACCTCTTTGCTCCGACATCCACATAACATGCTTACTGTGAGCCAAATGTTGATGCGAAGGTATAGTTTCCGTTGACGTTACTGCCAGAGCGCCAGTGGTCTTTTTCATCATTGACACTTGCGTTTTTTTTTTTTTTTTTTTGACCGACAAACCATTGGCATCATCTTACAAGACATACTGCATATGAAATTAGGGAAATACTAGAGCCGGACGTCTGATCCAGAATATTTTTTTCGGATATTCATGTAACATTTTTTTTTTCAATGTCTGCAATATTTTTTTCCCAACGTCTACAGTATTTTTTTTCGCGTGTACATTTCTACTGTTATCGAAGAAAAATGTTTCACACGTAGGAAAAAAAATATTTCACGCGCAGGGAAAAAAATGCTGCAGCACGTCCGAAAAAAATCGAACATCCGATCACAAATCATTCCGAAGAAATTAAGCACGTGGACACTAGACCAATCGACAGTACAGTTAAACCATGCGATGCGAGGCTTGCTGCGCTATTTTCCAAATTGATGGTTCACAAGGCAGATGTAGTGCAAACGAGCAGAAGGGCTCGGACACATTTATATTTATTGAATGGGCAGTACAGTAACTGATCGATACTGCACCCGGAAAGACATGGCGCTGCAAAAAGGAAGACACGGGCTTCATATTATTTTTGCCGACACGACAACGTACGTAGACGAGGGGACCATCACGAGACAACATCACGGTTTTGAAGCCCGACAAAGCCTTCGACGAAGGGATCGATCACCGCGCGCACGGCCGATCGATCACTCGAACGCGCCAGGGTGCTCGCTCTGCATCTTCACCACCTGCTTCCACGACTGACGGCTCGAGATGGCATCGTACCACCTCGCCACATGCTTCTTGGAAGTGAACAGCTTCTTGCCCTCCTTTGAACTGACGATGTAATGGGAGTTGGGGATGTGAGACAGGTCGGCCAGGGTGAAGTCGTCACCGGCCAGGAACTTGTTGTTGGACAGTATCTCGTCGTAGACGCTGAGCATCTGCTGGAGCTTCTTCAGGTTCTCCGCGACGCGGGCCTCGTCAGGCTCCATTTTCAGCTCGGGCGCAAACGCGAGGTGAAAGGCTAATTCTGAGCTAGGAGCTTCGAAGCTCTGGGTTTCAGCCTGGATCCACTGCTCTATCGATGCTCGCTCGAGCGAACCCGTGCCGTAGATCGTCCGGTTGCCGTCGTCTGGGAACCGAGTGCACAGATACCGGCATATATCCCTTGAATCTGGCACAAGAGAAGAGCCACATTGCCTATTAATTGAGTGATCCATTTAAGAGTTACTAGTTGAGTAGATGTTGACAGTCTGTTCACAATGCCGTCCATTTCAATTCGAATCTCTTAAGACAATCGTGCTGGTTTAGAATTGTGTTCTTATAGTTCCCAGAAGAAGAAGAAAAAGGAAAAAGAAGAAGAAGAAGAAGAAGAAGAAGAAGAAGAAGAAGAAGAAGAAGAAGAAGTGATGGATATATAGAAGCACTGCTCAAGAACTGTGTTCTTACCAACAATAGTTTTGTCTCCATGCTTCAAAGTCACCTGCCCGGTCGGATCCTGCAGAGGCACGCGGCGAGGATGAAACCAACGTAATTTTCTACCTAGCTCATTTCCATGGACGCAAGGAAACCGAATGGATCGAAATGACGTACCCGTAGCTTGATGAACTCGGGGAGCTTGTGCTCCTTCTTGAACGTGTCGATGCGGACGATGTCGAACTCAAGGTTCTTCTCGAAGAGGCAGGTCAGGACCCTCGCGACGTCGGTGGACGCCGGCTGCCCGAACACCTGCAATCCTGCCGCCATTGCTCAAAATTCTTAATTTCTTCTCGGTAATTTCTTCCTCAGCGAGCAATGTGTTCGATCTGCAGCTGGGTGGGTGAGTGGCTGATGGAGGATTCGTCCACGGTATTTATAGCGAGGAACTATATGCTTGCCTTGCCGATGAGGATTGCAGGACGGCTGGGAAAAGAGAAAGCACAAAGATAAAGAGAGGCCACCCGGATTCTTGTTCGGAGCAGGGAAAGAGGGCGCAAAAACGACCACCCGATGTGTCTCCAGTGTGATCCTTTACCGATGGGGTAACCAATACGAAAGGCACTGCATGCAGAAATTGAATTGAATATTGCAAAGAAGATGCCCTGATCCTTGTACGGCCGTAAGTGTTTGCCAAGGATGAGCAAGGGGAAAATTTGCACCATCAACGTACGGGGACTTAGCATAAAAGATGACCCTCGTGACTTATGTCGGGGTATAAGAATAACCGAACGAGGCTTTTGATCATACCGTTGTCCGTCTTGAGTAAGATGTTAAATAAGGGATTTGATAAACATCATCCGGATGTTTTATTTGCTGAAATCATCCAAATCTAAAAGCATTGGATCATTGTTGAGATTCGGGAGTGTCGATTACATCCGATCCAATGATTTGATCTAACGGTTGAATTTTTAATCCCACGGTCCAAGATGCCTATACACTGCCGTTAAATGGGATTTGATAAACATCATCCGAAAATTTATTTGATAAACAAAAAAAATACAGAAGGACTTGTTTGATCGGCGCAAGAAATTTATTTCGAACCACCTCGGTGCCTTTGCGCGCCAACAGGTCAGGTGATTGGTGCTAAAGTTGGAGTTGCAATGTGTCCCAAGAAGAGGGGAAATAAGAAAGAGGAACGAAGAAGAGTGGTGGTGGTGGTGCGATGACCTGCTTATTGTTGGGCTGCAACTCCCAAGGGGCCGTGCCCATGATGGCCATGGCTGCACTGCACGTCAGCACCGCACCGCACCAGACGATCCGATAGACGGTGGGTGCTCGGCGAGAAGGGTTCGCGGCTCACCGTGGCGTGGAGCAGATGGAGACGGTCCTACAGGCGACGCGGTGGACACTGGACACCCCAACATGACGCCCCGGCGCAACCGTCCAGCCATTTCCAGCGGCTAGCCGGAGGTTTGAGGATTCCAACCAATTCTTATCTTTCTCAGCTATCAGCTCTGGAAAACCATCCGGTGTACAATGATTTGGAGGCGTCAGCATTCCAGAAGCTTCGTCAATGCATTCGAAGCAAGGTCCTTCTCGAACTTTGAATTGGCAATTCAAGAGTTAGTTGATATCTTTTAGGCAAATTGGCACTCCGCTCTCTGCAGTTTAAGGAATTGTACATTCAAATTCAAATATTCTTGATGGCGATTAATATGCCTATGCACTCGTAAATGAAAAAAAGTCTATAAGAAAAGATAAGACCCAAGGTTCATTAATTGGTTACGATTTCAATCAGAGTCAAATTCAGTCACGTGGAAATTTTTTTGATCAGTTTGTTAACACTGGCCGAGGATAAGGTATGCCATATTTACCCCGACCAGCTATATATGTACTGGTTAGGAATAACTTATTCAGTTGCTTTGACCAGCAAATTGGTCGGACATTGAATAGCCTTCGCCCCGACCTGAAACTGGTCGAAGAAGCAATTACTCCCGCATAAGACTAGCATGCGAAGGTTTCTTCCTGACAGGTATAGATAACTGATTGGAAGTTACTCCCTACGAAGATACTCTCTTTGCTAAAAGATACATCCGAGCAGAAAGACATCTTTTGGCTATAAGACACCTCTTGAAAAATGATAATTGGCATCTCTCCATCAAGTATAAATCGAAAACCCGCATAAGGATTCGAAATAACAGAACACGAGAGAATAATAAGATGGAAACGGCACCCAACAATTTCAACATTTAAGCATTATGAGATTAGCATTAGTGTTTCATTTCTCATTCATAAGTTTGTACCCTCTCAAAACACGTGATTATCGCAAAGACAACCAGTTGCATTAGTAAGCTCGATCTAGAGATATTCGGGTCTTGAACTTCGACAATCTTATACTTTGAATCCATCAAAAAGTTTGACATCTTGATGTTGTGGCATTATATCAAGGGAAATTTTGATATATATCATAGCTTACCGTTTGTTCGAGAGATGTGCCACTTTTCATTTGTTTAATAAAAATATGCCACTTCCGAGTGATATTTCTCTTAGAAATGAGACTGCTTATATGCATGCTACCTTCTCTCACTAAAACACCCATGGTATTTGCCCATGTATTTTGGTATGGGCCGTAAGGAAATAAATTTAGTGGAGTAGGTGTGCAAACTCCTTCCCGTGCATACGTGATGCTGATTGATGCCACGTGAACAATTATATAATCCAATATCACGATATTAAGTGAGGACTTTGAACTCACCCCCTCACTTAATTCAATGCAAATTTGGTTGCTTGAACCTACCTTCTCACTTAATATCGTGGTGTTGGATTGCAAGATTGTCCACGTGACATCAATAAGCATTAGGTATGTACGAGAAGGAGTTTGCACACCTCCTTCACCAAATTTATTTCCAGGGCGGTAATGCCGTCGCATCTAACTGCATCTATTTTGACTCTGCTCTTACCCAAACCTGACCGTACCGAATCAGCTCGAGCTTATCCCCTTCCTGGAGCTATAGATCATGGCTTAGGGTTCACAAAACTCTTCAATTTTTGTTAATTTTCGCAAAAATTCAGTACCGTCGGACCTCGATTTTTAATTCGAAAACGGTTTTTTTTGTAAACCCTGCCGTGGCTGCTATGGTCAGCTGTTCTGGCCTCGCCAGTCGCCACCACCCAGGCCCCCAGTCCCACCGCCTCCTAGGCCCCCAGTCCCGCCGCCGTCGGGGCCCCGCACTCCCGTCTCTGGCCAACCTCCTCTCGCGCAATCAGCTTCCTCCCTCATGTAATGTGGATTGTGGAAGGTGAAAATGCTCAGTTGAAGAACATTCCAGTAGCTTATTTCACTTGATTTCTGGAGCATCTTTGATTTCACTCGGTTTGCCATTTTTTAGCCTATTTCTCTATGAATTATTCGCTTCAACATTCCAGTAGTTCATTTCACTTGATTTCAGGAGCATCTTTGATTTCACTCGGTTTGCCATTTTTTTAGCCTATTTCTCTATGAATTCTTCGTGCAGAATGATGCTCAGTGTTGTTTTTCCATGTTGGTGGGGTATTTTGAGCAATTTCTGCGAGGAATGTTGCAATTAGGATGGAGAATCAAGTCGATGATGTGCAGGCTTTTCCTGCAGCTTCTATGTTTTTCTCTTAATATAAATGGTATAAATCTTCAAACAAGCGAAAAAGATAAGTAATCATTTTCTACCATTTATTCGAACTTTAAAATTTGTGCAATGTTAAAAAAAGAAAAGCACAAAAACACCTCTCGCAAAGAAAATATGCAGCTGATTCAGGTGCTTGAAGTTGTCAATGAATTGAAGACGCAGAGCATATACAAGTGGTTGGTGCTTTGGGCGAAATGATAGAACAGAAGGATCGTGATGATAAACCACTACGAATAATTACAGATATTGTTTGCAAGTAAATTGTAATCATAATTTTAGCCCAGAGATGTATGTTTTTGGCAAGTTTTATCCCAGAAATGTGTGTTTTTTTGTGCCAAGTCAATGTGAGTTCAGAATGTGCATTGTAGTTAACTATTTCAGTATACGTTCAATATTCAGTCTGTGTGCGTCTTCTTTGCAGAAATCAAGAAAGTGGTAATATTTGTGTGCATGATTAAATCAAGAAACTGAGCTAAACAAGCGAGCACCCAAATCTGTGCGTGCCGCATCACAAAATAACGGCAACCAAATTTCTGATGGTACCAACCTTCTAGGTTCAGATAAATAGCAGCAACCAAAGTTCTCATCGTAGCACCAGACACAAGTACTAGGTGCAGGTGCAGAAAAGTACAGAATACCAGAGTTACTTGGTACATGCTCCGACAGCAACCAATACAGCACTTCACTTAGCACAACACAAAAGCGACAAGAATTTAGTCCAGCTCGCGGGGACCCTAAGAAAATAGCGATCGAGATAGCATTGTTGCTTTCCCCTTGTCATTTCTGCCTGAAGCAGAGGTAGCTGCAGCACTTCCTTCTCTTTCTGCATCTTGTTGGCATAGATGGCGGCTTGGTCGATTCCCCGTTTTGCACCACTGCTCCTTGTAGCTTTATCCTTGCGTGCAGGTACCTTGGAGGGTGATTGATGGTGAAGCCCTTGTACTGATGCTTCCTTTCTTTGCACTTGTACTGATGATTCCTTTCTTTGCACTTGTACCAGTTCTCTTTCTGAAATTTAGTTTAGCACATATTAGTGAGAATATTTGTCAGACACAAACAAGATAAGTTCAGATTCTACAATTTCCTTGTGTTTGCATCCTGCTGATTGCCTGGTTGTGAGTATGTGTCACACTCTCCCCCTCTTGTGCAGCTTTCTCTTCTTGTCGCCGTGGAGGAGGTCGCCGCCAGTTCGTATGGGAGGTGGTTGTCGCCCTGGTCGCCGGGGACAAGGTTACCGTGGAGGAGGTCACTACCCTTCGTCGGGGAGGAGGTCGCCACCAGCGTTCACAAAATTGATGAAAACCGCTTGAAAATCATGTTTTTTGAGCGTATTTTGCTGGCTCGACATTTGAAACCGCTCAATAAACCAGTCTAGTTAAAAAAAAATCATAAAATTCTGAAAAATTTATGCTACATAGACCAATTGAAAAATAAGTGAAAATCGACGAAAATCGCTCAAAAAATCGGCTGTAAAAAAAACAATCGGTCGGTGAAAATCGACCATTTTTTTTTTGGCCTACGAAAATCGACCATATTTTTCAAAATGTAAATGAGGAGTGACATATCTTTAAAAAAGACAATAAACATTGATATACACAAAATTTTCCCATATGTCAAATCCAAGACCCATTTTCTTTCTGTAAAATAGACAAGACCCTTAAAATCACGGACTTTAGACTAAGCATTTGATCTGTCCAATAAATGGAATTCAAGTGTTGGAATGCCCTTGGGTGTTGCATTTCAACTTCGTCAGTATTCAGTAATATCGGGGGCGGTTGGTTTTATCCCTCGCCTTGCCAAACATAAGATTGACCA
Organism: Rhipidocladum racemiflorum; assembly: GCA_036346355.1. Taxonomy (NCBI): domain Eukaryota; kingdom Viridiplantae; phylum Streptophyta; class Magnoliopsida; order Poales; family Poaceae; genus Rhipidocladum; species Rhipidocladum racemiflorum. The sequence goes on along the minus strand of CM070573.1, from coordinate 83,516,686 downwards.
TGCTACATATTCAAACAGGGCTTAGGCTTGTCTTTGGTTTCATACCATAATTGTAGCTTGATATATTTCCTAAGCCTCATGGCACATATGTCAACTTCTTGCCCAACTTTGCCACACTTCTGGCAATCATTCGTTGGCCACATTTTTTGTGGCAAGCTACACATTGCCTAAGCTTAGCTGTGGCAACGTTAGATATGAACCTGGTCTAAAAACGTTAGATATGAACCAAACAGGCCCAAACTACGCAGCCAGAATGTGTGTCTATGATACATGTAAACGCGCCAGCCTTTGCAAACTAAACTAACCGAAACAATTTCAGTGAACATGCAACTGATTAAAGATCACGTTTTCTTTCTGATGACCAAATGGTAGATGGGAAATACAAACAAACAAAAGCGGCAGCTGGATGGCCAATTTTATTCAGTAAATAATACATGAGGAAAAGCATTTTAAACAAAAGGGTGCGGTAGACATCACAACAAGGCTTCATATTATTTTGGTCACGCAACAATGTAGATGGAGGGATTTCGAGAACAACGCAAGCAGCAACGATGACGGAAGATTACAGGACAGTAGAAGCCAGATCGATCAACAATGGAGCCATTTAGGATGAACTCGCCGTTCGCCAGAATCAATCCATTACTCGAAAGCGCCAGGATGCTCAAGCTGCATCTTGCACACCTGCTCCCACGTCCTGCGCTTCGAGATTTTGTCGTACCACCTCGCCACATTCTTCCTGGAAGTGAACAGCTTCTTTCCTGTCTCAGTATTCACAATGTAATGTGAGTTTGGAAGGTGAGAAAGGTCAGCCAAGGTGAAGTCATCGCCAGCCAGGTACTCGTTCTTCGAGAGTATTTCATCGTAAACATTGAGGACTTGCTGGAGTTTCTTCTCATTTTCTGCAATAACAGATAGGTCTAGAGGAATATCCAGATGAGGAGCAAACGCCAGTTGAAAGACGAGGGCAGAGCTGGGAGGGCTGAAGGTTTGAGCTTCTGCTTGAAGCCACTGTTCAATTGATGCCCGTTCCAGGGAGCCAGTTCCATAAAGGCTCTTGTTTCCCTCATTTGGAAACTGGGTACAGACGTACCGGCATATAGCCCTTGAATCTGCACAGAAGGTTCACATCGCCTTTCAATCCTCAAGAAAGTAAAATCAAGAAAGTAAAGTCATTGTGTGTTCTCCTTACCGACAAGAGTTTTGTCACCATGCTTGAACGTCACCTGCCCATTCGGATCCTGCAAAGAATAAATCGAAAATTAGTACAGTTCTGAAACTATTTGGGAGACTAGAAACTAGATAGAAATGATTGTAGTACCGTACCCGCAGCTTAATGAACTCGGGAAGCTTGTGCTCCCTCTTGAATGTATCAATGCGGACAAGCTCAAATTCCAAGTTCTTCTCAAAGAGGCATGTCAGAACCCTGGCAACATCGGTTGATGCTGGCTGGCCAAACACTTGCAATCCTGCTGCCATCCTCTCTTTTGGTTTTCTTGACCGCTTGCTCAAGCTGTGAAATGGCGACGAGGGATGACAACAGCAGGCCTCATTGGCAGCTATTTGAAGAAACAAAAAGTGAAATTCTATGCTTGCCTTGCCAGTTGCTACCTAGCACAACATAAATTGGAAAGGTAAAGTGTAAAGAGAAAAGAGAAGATTTGGATTCTTGCTTGCAGCAATCATAATGTGTCTATTAGCAAACAAGCCCGGCAAAATAGTACTACTATTTTCAATTCAGTCTTTCATCACTTGAATGGAAGAAGAAAAAACTATAGAGAAGGAGCTGGTGAAGTTGCGCGCATAGAAGGTTTGGGATAATTGATTATGAGAATCCAGAGAGGATAAGTAAGAAGATTGGCATCAAGTACCAGCAGTAAAGAAGATCTTGTGACTTCTGTCAGGGTATAAGAATAAGATTTTTGACAAAAAGAAATGTCCCCAGTATGGAGTCAGATATAATCCAACTGCTGATCTCGTGGAAGATAAAACAAAGGACACCTCAGCATGTGCCTAGGCTTTAAGATAGAACAAAGGACATGCCTGCATGTGCTTAGGTTTCAATCCAGGTAGAAGAATATAATTGATAGTAATGCATATAAAATGACAAGATGAAATCCTTTGCTGAAGTTTTTGTACATCAGGTTACTGATAATGGTATGAAGTGGCACAATAAAGTAGAGGAAAATTCATTGAACCAGGTGACAATTGGCACTCCATTCTGAGCAATTGAAATCATAATCAATTGTCTTGCACTTCAGCCAGAGAATGCTTTGGACATCTGTACTGCCTTAAATACAGAAATTTGCCAGGACTGTATTTCTTTGTGAGCACTCATCATAGTACTAAATGGTTTTTTTTAATCTCAGTAGTGATGTTTCTTTTAGTATATTTGAGGAGCCAAATGCTGCAAACGACGATTCAAAAATGTTGCCATCTTTGAATCGTATACCTCAATCCTAAGGCTGTTTGTGAGAGAATGTGAGGATCAACAAATGAATCAAGACATTTCCACTCTTGACTCTTGTATAATGACCCAATGAAAGTAACAGAATAGTACACCAAAAATTTGCAAATATATATATATATATATATATATATATATATATATATATATATATATATATAAATAAACATAAATGGAAAATTAATTGTTATCACATGGATAAACTCGATGACAAGAGGAACAGATGCAATCATGCATAAACTCAATAATACCACAGAGATGGATAGCAGAATCGTGGCTAGATATTACGATATAATTATCTTTGATATATAGCTATATTTTCTATAATTTTGTATTTTTTATAAAACTCTAATATCTATATATGATTAAAATGCACCGTTATAATCTGGTCCTACTAAAATAAGTGGTGGAGAACTGGAGATCTTTGGACTCTTTCTTTTAATCTAAGCCGTTATAACTCGGGTCCGCTAGATAGATGGCTAAATATTTTTTTTAAATAATAACATCTGTTGGCGGTTGTAATTAAGACCCACTATATTAAGAGCCAGATGTTTTGCTTTTTGTAAGAATTTCTAGTATATTTCTCTTTTTTCTCAGTGACTCCCACAAACTTTTAATATATAATAGATTAACAGTGGGTGATGACAAAAGGAAACAGAATCCGAAACATTGTCATCAGAAGCAGCTCAAAGGAAAAAAGAAGGGAGCCTCAACTCTCAAGAGGGCCATGGTGCACTCTGCAACTCAACTATCTTCTTCCATGAACGACGGGCTGATATCTCATCCCACCACCTCGCAAGATTCTTTCTCTCGGTGATCAACCCCGCCTTGTTGGGTATGTGCACAAGGTCCGCTAGGGAGAACTCATCGCCTGCAAAATACTGGCTCTCCCCGAGCCGCTGCTCATACACGTCAAGCACCTTACCGAGTTTTGCTTCATTATGCTCAACCACGGCCATGTCAGTGGCCATACTCGGTGAAATGGTGCAACTGCGAGCTGGAATGCAATTGCCAAACTCGGTGGGTTAAAGCTCTGGCCTTCGGCCTCTATCCATTGCTCAATGGCAGCACGGCCTACCGCCCCATCTTCTATCCTCCCTAGGAGAGTCTAGTTACCACGGTCTGCGTACTGGTCACAAATGTAACGGCAAATAGCCCTTGACTCTGCCAAAGATGAAATATAAAAGACTACACGGAGGTTTGTCAATGTTTATGATGAGTAATTAACTCTATTTTAAGTCTTTGGTGTTCAGATTTAAGTTTACATTAGAATAAACAATTTGAGCTGTTGTAGCCTTACCAGGTCGGAGCCATATGTGCTCTTAGTCTTAAGAGGTCCGGGTACCAACTCAACTTGCAAGAAGTTGGGTAAGTCTGACGAGGATCACATCAAAACCAATATGATGCTGAATGAATTCACAGGAGATCCTACGGAGGCCATGGGCGTCATGGTAACCGAACTAACGGTCGGCAGCAAAACTTTGCCGACTGCTTTTTTCATGGTCGACGCAAAAGGGAGTTACAGCGTGCTACTAGGGAGAGATTGGATACACGCCAACTGCTGCACCCGTTAACTATGCACCAAAAGTTGATACAATGGAATGGCGATGTAATCGAGGTCGTGGAGGCCGATATTTCAGCTCACATCGCCATGCCCAACCCATAAGCCAACTGGCCACACGAGGGGGCAAGATGTGTCTCGGGCAAAACATTGGAGGATTGCGACTTTGTTTGCGTCAACCAAGCTGGAATCAGTCCGATCAGTGTGAGACCAAGCGCACTTGATCGGACAAGTGAAATTTTTTGTCGATGGAAGCCAAGTCAGCAGTAAAACTGCTGCAAGAAAAGGCGCGAAGTTATCGGCAGACGACTGATAATTTTGAAGCCATCGGAGACTTCGAAGACATCGAGAAACTTGGGCAAGGGTTTACATCAGCCGATCCGCTAGAAGTAGACATAGGTAATGGCGATCGGAAAAGATCAAACTTTATCAGCTCTAGACTACATGTTAGGTATAAAGAAAGAGAGTGACTAGGGAACGGTATACCGTTGCAACGGTATAGCCATGAAACTTATGAAACTTATCAGTTTCAGTGCTGGTTTCATCAGTTTCAGTGTTTAGTTTCATCAGTTTCATGTTTTATCAGTTTTTAGTGCTAAGTTTCATGAGTTTCAGTGCAAAAAATCACAAGTTTCATGAGTTTCAGAGGTATACCGTTGCAACGGTATACCGTTTTTTAGTTTTTTTGATAAAGAAAAGCTTGTAAGATTGTTAAAAGAATATATGGATTGTTTTGCTTGGGAGTATCATGAGATGCCAGGGCTAAGTCGATAGCTTGTTGAGCATCGGCTACCAATAAAACCAGGATATCGGTCGTTCAAATAGCCTCCCAGACGGTTCAACCTGGCCATGTACGATAAAATAAAAGAAGAAATAGAATGACTGTTGAAAGCCAAGTTCATCAGGCATTGTCGCTATGCTGAGTGGGTTTCCAACATCGTTCCAATAATGAAAAAGAACGACAAGCTTAGGGTGTGCGTCGATTTCAGAGACATAAATAAGACTACTCCCAAAGATGAGTACCCGATGCCCATAGCCGATATGCTCATCGATGCTACATCAGGAAATAAGATCATCAGCTTCCTCGACGAAAATGCAGGATACAACCAGATATTTATGGCCGAAGCCGATATTCATAAGACAGCTTTCCGAAGCCCCGGAGCGCCGGGGTTATTTGAGTGGGTTGTCATGACATTTGGATTAAAAAAATACTGGAGCTACGTATCAGAGGGCCATGAATCTGGTTTTTCATGAATTAATCGGCCATATCGTAGAGATATACATTGATGATTTTATAGTAAAATCGACAGGTGATCACCAACATTTGGCTGACTTAGAAGAAGTATTCAAGAAGACGTGAGCACACGGTTTGAAGATGAATCCTTTGAAGTGTGCGTTTGGGGTATCGGCTGGGCAGTTTCTCAGATTCATGGTGCATAAGAGAGGAATTGAGGTGAATCAAGAATGGGTCAAGGCCATAACCGATACGCAGCCACTGAGAAATAAGAATGATCTCCAAAAGTTGACCGGTAAGATCAGTTACTTAAGGTGGTTTATTTCAAATTTATCTGGTCGAATTAATGCGTTCACCCCATTGCTAAGGATAAAAGAAAACCAAGAGTCTATATGCAATGCAAGAAGGTTAGTTCCAAACTCCCCATGAACAAGTGAGTCAATTTTAAGCACAAATCTGATTTAAGTTGAGTTATTAGCAATTTTGAATTCCAAGAAAAAGAATTGAACTGAACTGAAACCAGGAATCAAAATGAGTATAGGAAAAGGAGAAACTAACAACTGGGTGATATAAGAGCATAGAAAAGATGGTAAAGACCACTAAGGTCAGAGTCGCTCTCACCTTCCCTATATGACTTACATAGGAAAACTAGCTCTCAAATTCCAGCCCAGGAGCAAACACAGACCCTGTCTACCCAGGGGGCCCAACACCTGACCTACAAGACTGTGAGTGAGCTCAATCGAGAACAAGAAGATAATAGCATCCTAAAGCATAAGATGAGAGGTCCATGCTGAAGAATGCCAGAAGTCTAGGTGAAGTGGACTCAACAAAATGAAAAACAGCCCAAAGATACCCAGAAGAAACAGAAGAAAATGCTGAATATACACGTATAAGCATATAATACACATCAGCTCCCACTCAAGATATGCCATATGGGCTCATAATCCCAAGCTCCCCTCTCCAGGCAACAAACCTAGAGCTATCCAAAGGCTTGGTGAAAATATCAACCAACTGGTGGTCACTCTCTACAAACTGAAGCACTATGTCACCCTTCTCCACATGGTCTCTAAGGAAGTGATATCGAATATCAATGTGCTAGGTCCGAGAATGTTGCACTGGGTTCTTAGCAATGTGAATGGCAGATGTGTTATCACAGAAAAGTAGAACACACTCTGCTGCTAACCCATAGTCTCGCAAGATTGATCTCATCAAGAGTACCTGGCTGCAACAACTGGCTGCAGCGATATAGTCAGTCTCTGCAGTGGACTGAGCAACTCCAGACTACTTCCTTAAAGACCACAAAACAAGAGAAGTGCCAATGAATTAGCAAGTGCTACATGTGCTCTTCCTATCTATCCTACAGCCAGCAAAGTCTGCATCTGAAAAGGATCTAAGGGATAGACAAGAGGAAGAGTACCATATACCATAATCAATGGTAGCTCGAAGGTACCTAAAGATGCACTTCATTGCCTGGCGATGAGAGACGCGGGGAGAAGCCTGAAATCAAGCACAAAGACATACAGAGAAATGTATGTCAGGTCTCGAGGCAGTGAGATACAAGAGGGAGCTGATTATGTTCCGGAACTCTTTTTGATCAACTAACTTACCATCCTCGTCAAGCTCGAGGATAGCCGTGGTGGCCATAGGAGTCATAACTGGCTTCTCGTCAGACATGTCAAAGCACTTCAGGAGGTCTCGAGTGTACTTGCCTTGATGCAAGAATGTACCCTCCAGAGTTTGCTTGATCTAGAAGCCAAGGAAGTAGCTCAACTAGCCCATCATGCTCGTCTCGAACTCAGTATTCATTACATATGAAAACTGAGTAACGAGCGAATTCGAGGAACCACCGAAAATGATGTTGTCGACATATATTTGGATTAGGAGAAAGTCCGAATTGGAATGTCTGACGAATAGAGTCTTGTCCACTTGACCCATAAGAAAACCATGACTCAAGAGGTAGGACTTAAGCCTATCATACCAAGCTCGTGGAGCCTGCTTAAGTCCATAAAAAGCTTTGGAAAGCTTGAATACATGGTTAGAGTACTTATGGTTCTCAAATCCTAGAGGTTGTCTGACATACACCTCTTCCTTAATGAAGCCATTGAGGAATGCACTCTTGACATCCATTTGAAAAAGCTTGAAGCCCTTGGATGCCGCGAATGCGAGCAAGATCCTGATGGCCTCTAATATGGCTATAGGGGCAAAAGTCTCCTCGAAGTCGAGACCCTCGACCTGAGTGAAACCCTAAGCGACTAGCCTAGCCTTGTTTCGAACTACAACCCCATCCACACTCTGCTTGTTTTTGAACACCCATTTGGCACCAATGATATTGTGACCAGAAGGAGGCTCGACAAACTTCCAAACTTTGTTCCTCTCAAAGTTTTCAAGTTCCTCATGCATAGCATTAATCCAAGATTCATCGGATAATCATGAGAAACATCCTTCGGCTCAAAAAAGGCAACAAAGGCATAGTGAAGGCAGAAAGTGGACAGACCTGACTTAGAGCGAGTTACTCGCTCAAAAAGATCTCCAATGATCTGGTCAGGTGGATGAGCCCACTGAATGTGGCGGGGAGGTCCAGAAGCAGAAGTGGACTCTACTCCTCGCGTGAGAGAAGTAAGAATAGAGCCACTGGTTGCTGAAGAGTCTGAGGGTAAGGGTTGATCTTCATGTGGTGCAGAGATGGAAACTGGAGGCACCTCGGGAGCAGGAATGAAGACTGGATCAGGCAAAATACCTTCATCTCCGTCATCATCATTTTCTGCAAAAATAGACTGGAGAAGTGAAAAAGAGCCTGAAATATCTGTTCTAGCACCGGGACTAGCCTCATCAAAGATCACCTAACAGGTCTCTATTATCCTACACAAGTCTATAGCCCAAATCCTATAGCTACGGGAAGAAGTCGAGTAACCCAGAAAGATCCCGTTAGCAGAGCGTGACTCGAACTTGTCTAGATTCCCAGACTTGAAGAAGAAGCACTTGCAACCAAAAACACGAAAATGAGACACATTGGGCTTTCCTCATATCTCAACTTATAAGAAGTGCAATGTAAGTGTGCCCTAAGAAAAACTCTATTGGCAACATGGCATGACGTAGCTACAGCCTTAGCCCAAAACTTCCTAGGGGTATTATACTCATCTAGCATCGTCCTGCCCATCTCAACTAGGATCATGTTCTTCTTCTCCACTACGCCATTCTGTTGAGGGATGTGTGGAGAAGAGAACTGATGCTCTATGCCTAACTCCTGACAGAAGCAGCTAAAGTAGGAGTTCTTAAACTCTGTGCCATTGTCACTGCGAATCGCTCGTAAGGCACCTGGGAGCTCAATTGACAACCTACGGACCAAACCCCTAAAGTGAGAAAGGGACTCATCCTTCGAGGCTATGAAAAACACCCAAGGATACCTCGAAAAATCATCAACTATGATAAGAATGCACCATTTTCCTCCCACTGACTGCACTCTAGCCGGACCAACCATGTCCATGTACAAGAGCTGTCCTGGTGCATCAGTCATACTCGGGTGACTGAGAGATGAGAGGTAGCAACCATCTTGCCATATCGACAAGGAGAGCATACAACATCTTTGACCATCTTGAGTTTGGGCAGACCACGAATGAGATCATCGTCATCGTCATTGTCATTTCTAAAGTTAGGAACAAGCCCTCCTTTGGTGGTAGTTGAACCTCGTCTTGAACTTTCTGCTACAACAGTACTAGGTGGACGTCTACCCCTCCAGTTAGATCCTCTTCTGCATCTTCTGCTTGAACCAGGCATTACACCACCACCAAAGAGCATATATATCGCTACGAAATGTGAGATATCTTTGTTCAGTAACTCTTTATCCTTCGGGAATGACTAACACATAAGACGAGCATACGAATTAGTGAACTTATGGGTAATGCTAAAAATATTAGTAGGGTGAACAAATAGGAAATAACTAACCTTAATATGCTTCGCATATTAATCGGGCTGCATCAGTACCCTATAATTTCTCGTAGAGAAACCTAGAGCAGAAGGGTGGTCGGCTAGTTCACACACCCTGAAATACCTTTGACGCCACCCTTACAAGTGCGCCTTGAGGTCGTCGGAGGTCATAAGATTCAGGCCAGAGGTGGTTACGTTATGACTCAATGATGTCGGACGCCATTCTTGTAATTTGAACATCACTTGATGTAGGTTGTCCTCCTTGAATGGATCATCTTTTCCATTATGCGTAACCTTCAACGTGTAATGAAGGGCTATGCTACTTATATCAGGTGTCCACGAGATTGGTCTGCTAGATGATCCAGTCATGGTGAAGTGTGAGTGGGAGCTATGTATGTGTGGCTACGGTTTATCCTTTTATAGTCTCCAAGGGGTGCCTGCGGTTAACAATAGATAGTGAGTGGTCACTTCGGAGTTCAAAGCTGCACGAGCTATCGCCCTCATTCAAAGCTGCACGACCTGTCGCACTCATTCAAAATTGCACAACCTGTCACCCTAAGATTTGTCATGAAGCGTTCATACATTTGACATATACAGGATGTAACAACAAGTTATATTGAACATAGAACACGAAATGCAGACGATATATGAGTAACGACATAAGAATACAACGTTCAACCAGATAAGATTACAAAAAGGCAGATATGACAACACGCCAAAAAAGTTGATATGACAAAAAGCTAAAAAAGTCGATATGACAAAAAACTGAAAAAGCTGATATCAAAAGGTCGATTGGACACAGCTATTGTTTGTGTGTTGCCAAATCAGCCTGAAAAAGTTGATATGATAACACGCTGAAAAACTGATATGACAAAAGGTTGAAAAAGGTGATATGACAAAAAGCTGAAAAAGTTGATATAACAACACGTTGAAAAAACTAATTCGACAAAAAGCTGAAAAAAGATGATATGAAAAAGCCGATTAGATAACACGCACGACCAGCTTTCTCAAAGTAAAATGACAACACACTGTCTACTCATTTATCAGCTTGAATTGACAACACATTGACAGCAGCTTTCTTAGGCCACTTGGACAACGCGCTGCCACCGAAAACTTACTATAAATACGGACGCATGCCCAACATATACATTCCACACTGAAAAAAGCAAAAAAAAAAAAAAAACGGTTATCCGGTTCCTGGTAAACCGGATATGCATATCCAGGTACTAGAGAACCGGATATGCATATCCGGTTTAGTAGGAACCGGATATTTGAAATTAAAATTTCAAAATACGCAATTACCGGTTTTTGAAAAAAATGAATACGCTTTGTCCGGTTTTTTGAGAACCGGATATGAGTGGTTTTTTTTGTAAATACGCAAAACTGTTTGAGTGGCCGCAATTTTTTGGAGAACCAGAATGGAGGTCCGAATTTTTTTTGTTTGAGTGGCCGGAATTTACAAAAAATCGAAATTTTTTTGTTTGAGTGGCTAGAATTTCGCCAAAACAGTTTTTTTTTTTAAAAAAAAAAATACGCAAACCTGAGTGGCCAGAATTTTTTTTTTTATAAATACGCAAAACTCTATTCAAATCCGGCAAAGCTGATACGAAATTTTCCCTCATCCATCTCAGTTAATCCTTTCGTGTAGATTAAATCAAATTTCAGATGGAACCCTTTGCTAGCAGTTACTTGCTATTCAAATCTCAGTTACTCTATTCAAATTTCAAATCAAAACTCTATTCAAATGTCAGTTATTTGCTACCCATATGGGTCCTCATACCCGAAATTTAATTTTTCAGCAAAGCCTTTCCCGGAATTTGAAATTTCGAATAGAACAAAGACGAAATTTGAAATTTCGATAGAGCAAAAACGAAATTTAAAATTTCGTCTATCGCTGTTCTTTCTATAATTACGTAAATATATTGTATCGATTTATAAATACGGATCAAATTTCGTAGTGTATTCCAAAATTCCTCCAATTCAATGCATCACCTCCTCTTTCACGCGGTCACGCCCGTGAAGCGCAACAGCGACCTGCCCCCCGGCTGCTAGTACTCCACAACCACTCTCACCCCATACCGCCATACGTAGTAGGACACAGATATCGAAAGTTTTTATCAACTCGCGCGTCAGCAATTTTGAACGACTACTAGTCCGCTGCTGCTGCATCGGCTCTGTGTCATGTCGTGTACGCGTGTACAGTTGGTGAAGGCCACGTCGCCACGAGCGACGGAGTACGTGCTGTGGTGTATAGCCGTATAGCTGTACAGCGTGTGTATTGTGCACAGTGTCCGTTGGTACTCTTCGTCGTGCTAATGCTGGGAGTTGGTTGGTCCCGCGAAAAGCGAAGTGTGTGTTGTAATTAATTACTACCTTGTTTCGTTTTCGTGTAAAGCAGCGGTACACTCCGCAGGTCTGGTGGGGGTTGGGAGGGGGGGGGGGGGGGGAGCGGTACACTGCACAGCATTCACTTGTAGTACTGGATACAGCCAGAAAGCCAGCCTCATCGTTGTTGCAGCAGGGGCGGATCCAGGCCCAGGGATCCGAGGCTAGGAAGCCGTGGCCTATGGATCAGGAAGGTTTTGCGGTTAAGTTTCTCCTTTGTCGCTGGTATCAGCTTCGGCTGGCTGTCTAATATGTCGGAGTTGCGCATGCACCAGCCCATGGCTCAATGACGTTGCATACACGCTGCTACCCAACATGTGCTACTAAGAGTTCATCATGGGCTTCGGCTGGCTGCCCGACGTGTCGGCATTGGACCTTCGTGCTAACGGCCCGGCTCGAGGCTTGGCCATTGGCTGGCACCGCTCCTGGTTACAACGATGGATCCAACAGGAAAGTATACTAGTCTCCCCGTTCATTTTTTATATTTAATAGTTTATTTATAAATATAAAATTGTACATAATTTTAATAAGATCTTTTCTTTTATACCTCTATTTATTCTCTCTCAACCATATGCATTTATTCATTACCATCCACACAAAGTATATCTTTCATCTTTCAAGACAATTAAGTGAGGACATCTATGTCATTTTCTCTCATATATTTCTCAATTTTAACACAACCTTAATCCTTGTGCAAAGTTAAAATACACTTGATAAAAATAAACGAAGGAAATATATCAGAAGAAATAAAAGGAAATTAACATGGTTGAAAACACTAATAACATATCGAGAATAAATGGCCTAATGATACACGCGCGGAAGAAGATTTTTCATCAATGCTGCAGGAAGTAGCAGTGGATATTCCCTTTATATCCATAATAAATATTTATATTTATTTGGTATTCTCTATATGTATATATTGAATACAATATTTTTATATAATAATTAAGGATAGTCTAGTTATTTTCAATATCTCATTGTTTTATGTACCAAGAGAAAATACGCCCTATAAAATTGGACAGAGTGAGTATTTAACAGAGACATGTATGATCCAATAACATTACTCTCTCCGTTCCTGAATAGATGACGTTTTATGATTTTGTACTTCAACAAAGGTATGTGTAGAAATGATCAAATCACCCTTATTTATTAGTTCACTTATTGCTCTTGGATGGTGGGTTACTCTAATCCATAGTAATAAATAACATTACGAATAATGAATGGTAGGGTTATGGAAAGAAAAAATAGTTAAAAATTATCTTGAAATTGTAGGATGATATGTATTTTTAGCAAATACAACAACAAAGCACACTACATGCTAATAGTAAGCCAAAAGCCAACTTGTGCAATAACCATCTCTAAATATTGTGCAATAACTATATCTTCTCTCTTGTATATAAATAATAAACGCTCTCGTGCAAAGCTAGCTATTAAATAAGAGCCAGTTCTCTTCTCTCTCCTCTTTTCTCACTGTTCCACATATACCAAAACTGATGTGTATAGGCTAAGAGTCAGTTGAGGTGGTTTTATTATACATGCCCTACGTAGGAACAAAATTTGAAAGCTAGAATGACATGTATTCAGGAACGGAGAGAGTAGCTTTTTGTTTGTTAGATTTAGTACTCCCTCTATTGATTTTTATAAAGCACATACGCATTTCGAGATTTTAAGTTTGTAAATTTTGACCAATAATTAGTCTAACAATATATAAATTATATGACACAAAAGTGATACCGTTAGATTCGTATTTGAAAGCACGTTCATATAGTTACGATTTTGTAGCTATGAATAAAATATTATAAAAGAAATTAATAGTCAAAGTTGAACTCTATGGAGACCACATCAAATCAGATAGGAGTACTTTATAAAAATAAACGGTGAGAGTATTTTCTTAGTCTATACTTACAGTGAAGCTGCCAACAGACGAAGTAACATTTCTCTCTCCTTTTCCGTCTCTGGCCATTGAGCGACACACCCAATTCATGTAATGCTGGCCCCTTTGCACACAAATACACGTGATCTCTCAAGGAAAGCTGGGGAATCTCATTTATGCCATTGCACCTACATATGCATCTATGCACTCATCCACCGTATATGAGAGAGAGGGGGAGAGAGAGAGAGAGAGAGAGAGGGGTGGGCGTTCGGCAGGGTTTCCATTAATGCTGCAGCCTGTCTTACTTACAATTACAAGCTCATACCTGAAAGGGAGAGAGAGTATTTGGGGGGAGGGGGGCGGCTTGAATGCCCACCCACACAAAGAGGTGCATAAGTTGGGAGGCCTCTCCATTCTGCAAGACCATCCCTTCGCACAAGCTGTACAGCTCTAGCTAGCATAGTTGCTTTCTTCTCCGATCCATCCACCTCTCGCTACATGCTTTCACTTGAGGTCAGAGATCCTTGCATGGCCATCCATCTAGTCACCGACGTGGTGTTCTTCCTCGCTCTACCTCCTCGTGCCAGCTGAGAGGGAATCGAAGGGAGTGAAATGGTAACTATGATGTTGGCTCGGCTCACTCAGACGACGTTGGAGCGAAGCATGCATGTTGCTGGCAAGCTAGCTCACCGGTGTTTCTGATTGAGCCGTGCCAATATCTTAGTGCCTTTTCATGTTTATGCTCGCGGTACGTTGCACCATCTCCCTGCCCTGCCATGGCGCCGGCACGCGCGTCTGCACTTGCATTCATGCAGCTGGTATGACCCATACATACTAGGAACATATATATATATATATATATATATATATATATATATATATATATATATATATATATATATATATATATCATGCGTGTATCATCTCTCATCCCGGTGTACTGCTTAGCTGGGGCATGCACCGTATAACATCTAAGCTAGATCAGTAGAGAGCTTGACCTCACCATCCATATATGATATATATATCCTTGCCTGGTGTGCGCAACTTATGCATGCGAGCATGCATGCAGCTTAACTGAGACACAGTACTGACTCTGGTTTCAGGGCCTTGTTGGTACGTAATTCGCCATAGATCTATACTATATAATACTAGATCATGCATCTGAGCTTTGAGGCATTTAATTACGCATACATTGAGTGTCCCCCAGAAATTAAATCACACATGATTTGATCATATGCATGAACTCGCATGTATACTTACTCTCTCAAAAGAACGGAATGGACTCGGAGAAATGGTGTCACCAAAATTTCACCGCTTCTGCCGTCCAATGGAACCATAAAACAGTAGTACTTCCTGCGGGAGGTAGTAGCTACTGTTAAGTGTCCTGAAGATGCTCCGTTAGAAAATTCAGTTTGTAGCTCCAGATGAATGCAGTTTGAATGAGTGCTAACAGTAGTGAAGTAGTGTTCTGAAAAGTGAAAGCATGCGTGTGCCAATGTTAATTTTTGAGCTCTTTTACGGTACACTAAATTGAATATGAACCGTTCATTCTTTTCGATCCAATGGATCAGATTAACTAGAGTTTACTTATACTACACCTGGTAGTAGAGTAGTAGAAACACCCTTAACAAATCAACGGTTAGATGTGATTTCTACTACACATTTTATACTACGAGTATAATCCACCGTAAAATTTCTCTAATTTTTACATATATGTACATCCCTTTGTCTTCCGTCGAAGCTAAGCTAGATACTAGTAATTGCGTCCATATGTCTACGTATACTTACGTACGCGTTCATGCAAGCTGGTCACATCAGTACATACACAAACATATATATAGACACACACACACACAAAATCTAAACTTCGGGTACGCCTAGTGTAGGTGTATTTTCAAGCGATTTAATCTAGTTTTTCCTTTTATTTTCGGAAGATCTCGGGTACACATAAAATGGTACGACCCAAGTGGTCATCATGTCTCGTGCGACATACCCCGATCGATCTCTGTCTATTAACTTCTATTACAAAATGTGTAAATGCTCCAGCTCCCCTCCCTCTGCCTCTTACTCAATGATGTCTCTGTGTTGTACTATACTCTACTTGTTGTATTCCATTCAATTCGAAATCAAATTTAAAGAAAAAGGCAGAGAGAGAAAGAGAAGAAGCAGCAGCAGCCAGCAGCAGCAGTAGTACTCCTACAGTAGTTCATCATGATGTCCAGGTTGCTCTAACGTTCTCATGCTCAGAGAACCGCTCATAGTCACACAGACAGACAGAAATCAAATGCTGGAGTACCGATCATAATTTGTCGGAGAAATACCGTGCCATCGCCGTGGCGACCGAGCTATCATACGCACCTCAGCATGAACCAAGAATGCATGCTGCTCCTTCGCCGCACTCGCTACTGTCTGAGTCCAGCAATGGCTAACATAGGCAAGCTGCTGTGACTGGCCACCCTTTCTGCTCCATGCATGCTGCTTGCCCCGGTGGCTTGATTACCAGAGGGACTAATTAATAACAAAATCTCGATAAGTCAGGATGGAATGAAATTCCGACAGGTAATCTTTTCTACATGCTCCATTCTTCTCCCAACTATCCTTCAAAGAGTAGAGGAAGTTACTTCCTCCGGTCACAAATAATTATCGTTTTGAACGTCGACACGATCTTTAAAATACAGCTTTGACCATTAATTTTTATTTAATATGTTTATAAAACCTAATAGAATTATAATATTATGAAGTACTTTTCGAGAAAAATCTACACACATAATTTTTATGTATTAATTTAAATATTTAAAAAGATATTGATAATTTTAAGTTTTAAAAATTTAATTGCACCTATGTTTAAATTGATAATTATCTGCGACTGGACAGAGTATTAGTTAGGACTGGATGGGTCTAAAACGACAATTTTCGGCCGTAGAGTAGGATGGCTTTGTGAAGGACAATACTCCAGCTGGTCATGGTGAAGGATACCAACATTAGCTAGGAATTGGGAATTGCGACAAGACTTAAGATAACCAGCGACAGAGTAAAGGAGCACCGATTACTACTAGCCGGAGCCGGTACACTGCACCATAAATCAAAAGGGTAGAGTTCACATGGGTAGTTGGGAGTTGGGACTTGCAAAGGAGTAACTATGGAAGTAAAGATCGTTTATTCTGAGGAGAAGCAAAGGTTTACGGGTGTCATAATCTGCGATTCTCAAGGTAGTAACTTTTAGGGTGTTGATGCTCTTTGGTATCCTCGTGCCATTGTGTCGAGATGGAGTCAACCTGGTAATCCAAAAAAGACTGTCAGGGCATGTCCAATGGTAGAGCCAACTACTGGCTATAAGAAAGCTCCATGTCACTTATAGCTAGCTTAAAGACAAGCTCTCCAATGGGTTGGCTATAACATATTTTCCAACATTAAATGTGGGTCCACATGTAATTGTCTTTTATTTTTCTTGGAAAACACTATAGCCTGGCTCTTAGTTAAGAGCCAGCTCTTGTCTCTCTCCTCTACTTCTCTCCTCCACATAAGCAAAAAGATGAAATGGACTCCTTATAGCCTGCTGACATGTCTCCATTGGGGATGCTCTCACCGTCTAGTGCTAGAGACTGATAATAATACCTCGTGGACATGTGGCAGAATCCGACCAATTTCAAATAGGGAGCTGAGCAGTTTTGTCTTGAGTCTAAGTTTTGTTTTGTCAGCAGATGTTGTAATAATGTTGCACATGTACGTAATTGCGACACAAGTTTCGCGTGTTATGACACAGTGTTCGTGGCATCCTGAGGCACCAAGCTTCGTATAATAGGTTTTTGTTTAGGGCTATAATCTCGCTCAAAGCTAATAAAACGCTCCCAGCTTAATGAAAAAAAAAGGAGTAGCTGTGGAAGTAATGATATGAGCATAAATGAGATGGCAGGGAAAGGCATCAAAAGAGACAGCAGGTAGAGAATATGGGGCATGGTCACTTTGGTCAGGGCCTGCCCTGCATTTACACGCATAGCAATACTACCACCAGGCACCAGCACGGATAGATCAGATGCACGGTGCCCTGCCATGGCCTCTATATCGTCAGACAAAGATTCCCTCATTCACTCCTCCAACCCCCGCCCAACCCCCTTTGGTAACTGTCGCCTCATCTCCACCCCTCCTTCAATGCCGCACTGCTACATGCATGCATGGAGCCTTGCTGTGAAGATATAATATCAGCTGCTTTGCCAGTCTGGTCACCTCGCTGTGAGTTGGTTTGCCGGCGAGGTGAGCTCTCCTCCTCTGCGTGCTGTGAGGAAATCAGCTCTAGCTAGTACTCCTTCCATGCTAGCACTACCGCTGCTGATCGAATACTTCCTCTCTTGTAGACAACTTGACATGAGGACACAAAGGCATGGCATCTACATGGGCTAGTTCAGTTAGCTGTTTTGCCTTTTGGACCTATCCTTCGGTTTGAGCATGTCATTTTCTTACAGCTCTCTAACTTGCTTGTGTATGTTACTAGTGTACTGGCATGTTTTGATCGTCTAAACGTGCTACTACTATGATTCAAGTGAAGTGCAGGCAATTCAAAGAGGGCGATAGCAAGGATGCCGGTTGTTTTAGGAACGGCTATAAGATCTAACATGTTTTGATCGTCTAAATGGGCCGCTGAAAGATCTGTACAAAGAAGCTGAAGGCATTTCTGAAGAGAGAACACACAGCCGACTCCCGAGTCCCGACTGATCTGTGTCCATTGTTTAAAAATGTTTGGGACGTGGAGCGTAGATGGAAGCCGCCTCCTCATTCCTGAATGCTCTGCGTATACTATGTTCTTGTCATGTAGATATTTGATGCAATCGAGAATAGTATTGTCATAGAAAAAGAGATATAGGAGGTTAAGATTACGTTGGAACATGTTTGAATATTCTAGTACCACTACATTATTTGCTACAACAACAAAGCTCGAGCTTTTTTTTTTGTACAACACATGTTTTTTGTTCCTACAGGTGAAGAAGAGAAGGCACATGTGGTGTGTTACACAGATGATTGCTCTAATCAGTCAAATTCTATTCAAAACACTACACTGCCTACCTGCTTAGATGCATTGCACTGCTACAACTATATTTTATTATTGCAATTTTTGACTCCACTACTAGAGAAAGAGCCTTCAGTACCGGTTGAGGAGGTATAAGTCATTCGGGACTGATGCAACCTCGTGATTTCAACATCACATTTCTAACCAACCCATCCACCATCGCATACTGATATACCTAGAATATGCACTCCTTTTGAGCTTTTCTGAAATGAGGCATCAGTACCGGTTCGTAACACCAACCAGTATGCCCTCATTAGTACCGGTTCAAATCTAATTTGGACTGATGTGCCGATACCGAAGGCTCTTTCTCTAGTAGTGCCCGTACCTCAATCAAAATGCTCTATGTGAAAAAAAATAATGCTAACAACACATAGGTCTAGAAAGTCAACCTCCTTGGTACATAGTGTTGTAAGCCTTTTTCACTGCGTGTAAATTTTATTTGTTATGGTCTCTAGCAAAATTTAAATTTAATTTTTTAATAGTATCTTATGTAAAATTTTATGAATTAATTTTATAGTAGATTTTTTAACCTCTCCTAAAATAGTAAAAAACACATTAACGTATAATACTTGTCGAACCAACAACCCAACTCACCACGCAAACAAGCGAAAACCCCCACCATTGTAAACCTGTGGGAACCAGAAAGATCCCGACGGTACGAGACGAGCTCGCTTCGGCCGGCGCCTCGCGACGACCTCCTCCTCCTCCTCCTCGGCGCCCGTCGGATCACCGCCCTCCCGTCGCCGCCGAGACCGAGAGGTTCGCACATCGATCGACACATCGTAACCCCCATCTCTCCATCTCTCTCTCTCTCTCTCTCTCTCTCTCTCTCTCTCTCTCTCTCTCTCGGACGGCTGTTTTTCCAAACCTGTGCTTGGCACTGTTCCATTTGTGGTGTGCGGCGTGCCTGCCACAGCCATCACGCGCTCATGTGGCGCAGCGGTGGAGCGGAGCGGAGCGGGGTGGTGCGCTGCACTGCACTGCGATTTCTGGTAGATTCCCTTCGCCGCGGTCCGCACTCCCGTAAAAAAAGTCGCCCCCCTTCCCGCCGCCCAAACCCGCCATTCTCCAGTCCAACAACCCCCACCCCACTGCCTGCCTCCGTGCCCTGCATCGCGTCGCGTCCCCGCTCGCCACCGCTCCCTCGTACGCACGCGGGCTTCGCTTTTTATCTGCTGCTGCTCCTCCTGTTTGCGGTTAACGTTGTTGGGGTTTGCAGGCAGCGTTGGTGAGCGTAGTTGCGAGGAGAGGCGTTGGCGATTGTTCACGGGATGAGCTTCGGCGGCGGCGGCTCCGTCGCGTCCGGTATTTCCCGAATATGACTATGCCTATGCGTGTGATGTTCGTTGATTGGTGGGATGATGTGATTTCGTTGGTGATTTCTCGGTTTTGATGTGTTGGGTTGGGATGCTGGAATGTGATGGATGGGTGCAGGTGCCAAGAGGCCGTTCGAGTACGGGCGGACTCATGTGGTAGAGGCCCAAGCGCGCGCACAAGGCCGCCATCGTCTGGCTCCGTGGCCTCGGAGACAATGGAGCCAGGTAAGGAGCCAAGCTCGCATTCCCGGTTGCAGTTCCAGTTCCGCCGCCTTGCCCCTCATTGTGATTGATACGCTCCTATACCCTATGTTTAGATGTTCGTCCCCATGAACCCTTAGGCTGTGTGCTTACGGTGCTGAACAATCGAATCATCTGATTGGGTAAATAGAAATTTGTCGCGTCTTTTTCGTTGTTCACTGGAGTAACGTCTGCTATGATTTTTTTGTACGGTTTCACCGATGGTACCACTGCCATTGTTAATTGTTAATGGACAACTCCTGACATGCGCTCATTTGTACATAAAAATGCTGGATTGTTATTTGCAAGAAAGATTGTTTCTGTGTGATCATGATCTGAAGAAAAAAAACTGTACTGCATTGTCACAAGTTAAAAATTGGGATGTAGTGGCAGAAATGATGGATTTTATGTTATATTCGCAGCTGGCCTCAACTGTTGGAAACTCTTCCCCTTCCTAATGTAAGTTAAGAGCTAGATTTCAAACATGTATCCTGTTCCATGTTCTTGTGGTTATTTGATCTGCAGATAAAATTGATTTGCCCAACCGCGCCTACAAGGCCCGTGGCAGTGTTCTGCGGGTTCCCATCTACTGCATGTAAGTTATGTGTTATGTGTGACTACTATGTTCCTATTTTGCTCTTGGACATACATGTAGCAACTCCTTTCGAAATTGCTCTTTGTTTTATAGGTGTGCACACTGCAGTCCCTGTGGTATGTGTATCATGCATATTGCATGCAATGCTATCTCTGACATAACTTCGTTTTTTTTCTGGATGCGCAGGGTTTGATGTTGCTGATCTTTCAGAAGATGCTCCTGATGATGTTGAGGGGTTGGATGCCTCAGCTGCACATGTTGCAAATTTATTATCAACTGAGCCCGCTGACAGTATGTTTCCCGAGTCAATTTCCATTTATTTGCTTGTCGATGGCATAACTTGATCATTTATTCTTTCTTTAAACCCATTTTATCAAGCAAAAACCAGATATGAGAACACATGTATTTCCTTTGATGTTATCTGCCTGTCCCTCTGTTGTCTCACGGGCATTCTATTTCTTCGTAATTTTGTTCTATACAACTTTTGTTAAATTAATGGATGTTTCCAAAGCACATGCATTTTCTCCCAGAAACAAACTAATTTATCATTTTATAGACAGAACCCTGCTGGGTGTTTTGTTTGCGATATTGCATTTATCTCTACAACTTTTGGCCCTAACACATTAATTATTGCGGTCAAGCTCGGCATTGATGGCTTTAGTATGGGTGCTGCTACCGCCCTTACTCAACAACTTGCGTTGCTCATGGAAAATATGGAAATGGCAATTCATACCCTGTGAACCTAAGTCTGGCTGTTGGTCTGAGTGGCTGGCTTCCATGTGCCAGGTTTGCTATGTTAATAAGTTTCACTGAAACTGCTGCCTAGTGGCTGATGTACTTCGTGCTGTGCTGTGTTGTCACGCCAGATCCTTGAAGAACAAAATTGAGAGCTCACAGGAGGCTGCGCAGAAGGCTTCATCCATACCTCTTTTGCTTTGTCATGGAAAAGGTGCATGTCTGTCCCGTGATCTTCATTCAGCATGCCAAGTACCTGTTGCAGTTCTGTTCTTAGAATGATATAAGCATCTCATTGGGTAATGCTCTAACATTGTGTTTGGAGGTAGTGTGGGGTTTATACTCTTACTAGTGCTATATGTATCTGTACATGTGAAGGCAAAGTATACCACAACATAGTTCTTGAGTTTTGGAAATAGCATATAATGTCATTCCTAGGATATAAAGGCTATTTACTGAGTCTATCTTGCTAACAAAACTTCAAAACTTTAATCCGGAGGCGCCCAAGGCGACTCCAAAGGCAAACCAGGTCTCAAGCTGAGGGCTCCTCCTAACCCTCTTCCTCCCTCGTCGCCGCCGTCGCTTTCATAGCACACTTTCCTCCCTTCTCTCCTTCCTCCCTTCTCTCCCAGATTGCTAAACATTAAAAGCCGAGGAGGCCGTTGTCGTCTTTGTCGCCGAGCACGGGTCTTTGTGGCGGCAAGCGACGGAGATGGCGTGGCTGGCGGAGAAGCTCCTCAAGGACCACCATGTGTGCTAGCTAGGTCACAAGGCAAGGAGTTGGTAGCTGCAGATCTACAGTATTCCCCTCAAGATCCGTTTGTTCTGGGCGCCGATGGCAGAAAACACAACTGGGAGCAGCGTCGATGAGGTGATTGTCGCGGTGGGGAGCGTCGATGAGGTCATGAGCTGAAGGGGTCAGCGGTGTACCCTCCTGGTCAGATCTGGCCTAGATCCGTTGAGCTCTGCCGGTGTTGGGAGCGGCTGTCGCCCGAGCTCTGTCGACGGGAGTGGCGGGGGCTCTGGCCGTGCGGCGTGCCTGCTTCACGTGCAGCGGGGGGGGGGGGGGCGTTGATGTCAACGGTGAGGTGCTCAGATGGGGCACATCGACAAGGCCACGGCCGAGGAGGTCACGTTTGGATGGATCAACGAGCTCCAGGTTTGTTTCTTCCTGGCTCTGGACTGCGGGAGGAAGGAGAAGAGGGACGAGCCCGATCAGGACCAGCAGGAGGAAGGAGCAGAGAGGTCTGACGAGAGCTGCAGGACGATGGAACCGACGGGATCAAGGAGGAGCACAGAGCCTGGGGAAAGGCATTGAAGCTAGGGGAGTCGAACAAGTTCCTCAGCAGGATGATCCCAACGACAGCGATGGCGTACCACATCATTCATAGTGGTGCTCAAGGTTGCGCAAGGACCCTCGGGCTAGGACATTTCAGCAAAGTGGTGGTGTGTTTGTCACAGGAGTCGCACGTCAGCTATTGATCAGCATCAAACCCCTCGATAGTGGGTAGGCCGCAGGGGTGGTGGTGTTGGTGGCAGTGCTGCGCCCGTGGGTGGCGTAGCATTGTGTAGATGTTTGGACTATGTACCTAGTTGCTGTAATCCGTGTAATTTCCTCTTCGGAGACTACTATTATTTTTTCTTCTTCTGAAATAAATGGCAGAGCTCCTGTCCTTAGTTTCAAAAAAAAAAAAAAAAACTGTACAAATGGAATTTAATTGATGCATGTCATTGCCCAGAAAGGCTGAGAGCGACCAAAGATCGGTCCACGCACGTAAGGAACGCGTTAAAAGTTAAAAGAACTGGCATGGCATTGCTTATGCCATATCTGAAATCTTTGATGACAACACTGGACTAGGAACTTATCTCTGAATTGAATAAAAATCAGGATGCATCATACATGAGTTTCGGAAGGTATTTTAAGGCAAATTAACAGTTACTGATCAAGTAATAAGATGCAGTTAAGTACGTATTTTCCCACTTCTCTACAAGCCAGGGACGGTGAGTTCAAGTACAGCCCCACTGGAAGCATGCAATTAGAGTAGCTCTGCTTCCGGGTGACATGTATCAAATTAGCTAAAAACTAATGCAACATCAAGCATGCATAACAATATGAACGCCAAGAAGACAAACATGGTAAATTCCATTGCTCGAAGAGAATGACGGAACCTCTATTTGATAAGAGAATTCCCAAATGTATCACAAATTAACATGTAAAACCCCTTCCGTCACCAGCAAATTAGTTTTGAAGAATATAGGGATAATTAAGTACACCTTTGGCCCCTTTACATACTACCGAGGAAAACTGAAGTTTTCTTCTGCTTAAGCGGTGAAAGATGTACCAATAATCTGGACTTGAAGGAGAAAAGCATGGAAAACAACACAGTTTCTTGATGTCGTAAGATGCTAGAAATATCACTATTCAATGGGGCAGAAAAACAAAGATAATGCCGTTCTAAACATACGCATATGCAAGTAATTTAACTATCTAGAATTTGTGACGACTCAGTAGCTCCTGTAGCGACCCGGGTAATTAACCTAGAGTAATTAGCCTCCACCTGGGCACCTGGGTGTGAAACTGGTGGAGCTGCACTTGATCTTGGAGTTATGTTTTTGTTTGGTGGAGGAGGCCTGAATGATCTAGGCTGACTAGGAAAGCTTGGACGGACATCAAACCTAGCCTTCTTCCTCCTCTCTTCACTCATCTGGGAATGCTCATCTTCTAGAATTATGGCACGGTTTGCTAGTTTTTGGAACTCAGTAATCTCCTGGGTGGACAACAACATTCTGATATATGGATTCATTCCCTTCTTAAAACGGTATATCTTTTTAGCATCTGTATCCACTTCATCGAGGCATATCGTGATAATTCATTGAATTTCGCAAATATTCGTGATCTTTTTGTTCCCACTGAGTTAAATCCCAAAATTCTCTCCTCTTAACATCCAATGCTCCTGTGGAGGATGTGGGCACTTGAACTCTGCCCATGTAGCAGGTGGTTCTTCTACACGAGCCTCACAATAATTTTCCCACCAAAGCTGCAGCAGTCCCACTAATCGATGTCTTTGCATCTGCACTCTCTCCTGATCGGTGCAATTTATTGTATTCAACTTCTTCTGAATTTCTCGGAGCCAATCATTTGATGCAAGTGGTTCGGTGGCTTGGGAGAAGGTAGGTGGCGGGTTTGCGAGAATTCACCTAAGGTTACTCTCCCCCTAGGGTGATGAGGATGACCTCCAGGGACTAGGTTGGTTAATAGAGTTTCCACCAGGTGGTTTTGGCTCTCTTGGAAGTGTCGGAGGATTCTTCCTAGTTGATCTGGGGGTTCGGGGGCCCTAGCTACATTAGCTAAGCCTCCTTGGGGTGTTGGTCATGCGGATGGTGGTGGGAATGGCTGATTTAGGTCTTGGAATTGTGCTTGGGGTGGTTCTACTTCTTCTGGTGGATTTTGGATGGCTCCTAAACGAAGGATTAGGTTCTGCTCAAGCACCTCACGATCCGACATCCTGCAAAAGAGACCAACCCAACGCGCAACTTAATTAATCACTTATCTTCGACACAACAATTGGTCTTTAGAAGGTCATTCCTATATTTAACTAAGGATATAACTAAGGAAAGAAGGGATATCTGAAGAATGACAATTATTTTCAAAGGGAAGAAGTGTGCAAGGGTAACTTAACTTTTTACAAGCATTCAATTTTGTTGAGATCAGGAGTGTCATTGTAGTTAGTAGATATTAGGGTCAAGTTTTTGTTTTAGAAATGAGATAAGAAGTTGAGAAGCTCGCTCTCAATCGTCACTCCACTTCAGAATTACAACTACCATCTATCTACCCTCTCAGAATAAGAACCATAAATCGCAATTTAAGAAAACGACAAAAACTTGGTGTCTGAGTACCAAGAACTCCTTGAGGACGCGCCTCAAGTCGCACCTATAGCTATTGAAGAACATAAACACCATCAAGATGCAAATAAGAAAACGATAAAAACCCTAGTGTCCGAGCACTAGGAACTCCTCGAAGTCTACGGCAGTCGCACCTATCTATTGAAGAAAAGCGATAAACAACCCTCGGTGTGCGGCGAGAACTCCTCGAGGTCTACACGCCTCGAGTCGGCGTTATGGACCCGTGCCCAAAACCGCCACGGACTACAGTCCGGTCCGTTTCCTAGTTCTTAGCTCCTAATTCTATGCATTTGTATTCACTATTTAGATACTTAGGTAGATATAAGCACACCACAAATGCATATCTCTGTTTTCTACGATCGGCAATGCAAGATGAAAGTTAACATGCTCATGCAGTGCCTCCTAAACATACTAGTAAGAATTAAATGCTTACACATGAACTGATGCCATGAAAGTAACCTGTCATACTAGTTATCCATGGAAGCAATAAGTTAACATGATATGCCATGCCGCAATGATATCAGACATGAGGATATGCAATGCTAAGATACAAATGCAGATGGCTGATTACACAAAAGAACTTCTACCACAACTACCACAAGGAACTAACTTGCTTCCCTATCCCCCTTAAAAGAAGGTCTAGTTAAAACTGGTGATCAATTTAAGAAAATAGCTAAACCAAACTTAACACTTAGCAGTTGATAAAGGAACGGTTACTATACTAGTGCCATATAGCTAGAGATATCTTTTATTTGATTTCTTAACGATCTCTATTATTTAATGCGTGGTTCTCGTAACCATTGCTCTGATACCACCTGTAGCGACCCGGGTAATTAACCTAGAGTAATTAGCCTCCACCTGGGCATTACCCTATGTTAATCACTCGAATCTCGATATAGTAGCTAGCAAAGTACCGGGTAGTCCAGTACTCACAGTACCATCACAGTGATCGAGAATATTGCGTGAGAACAATAATTAGAGATCGAATCGAAATATATTACCTTCGACCACGCATGGCTTACATGTCCATTACATAATTAGACATTGGTTCCAAGTACAACAAAATTTATATTACAACGGTCTCATCCCATGACGACCGTCCCAAAAGTAATCCTTTCTACCCGATCATCTAGTTCTCTTGATTGTAGTAGTAATAAGCATCTTCCTGAAGCTCCTGATCCTGCTCATCGCCTTCAGTCCACGCCTCAACGGTGGATCCATCAAGCTCGCCTTCTAAGCAAGGGGAGGATTATACAAGAGTGAGTACAACGTACTCAGCAAGCACTAATAGCAACATAATGACATGAATTTTCCTCTCATTTTCCACAGATCTTTCCTTCCTTCAAACTCTGGTTTTTATTTAAATTAGGTTTTCTTTAAAAGTTGGCCAATTTTATTTTAAACTTGACTACTAGCACTTGTATATGAGACAGACTGATCTTAGTAGCCTCCAATCCAGAGGCAGGCATGAATTCATGATTTTTAACAACTGCGAGTTTGTACCACTTTACCCATAGTGACCCTCCTCGGAGAGGCCCCGAGCGTTTATCACTAATCCGAAATAGATCTCCAACCACTGTTGCGTCGTGAACTCCTTCCCTAAGCGGTCTCAACGACTCGCGGCTACTGATTGTACTCCGACGATCGATGCGTCGGCGTAACTCTACCGGGTGCTTCAAATATACCGCCATTTCCGTGGACCTGTACCCCACGGGCCTCCCGGCATATCCCAGGGTACGCCATATAACACTTACCCAATGTGGAGATCTAAATCCTTCATAGGACAACCTTTTCTGACCGTTTCCACACACTATGGTTGATCTTTGCAATTACGGCTCAATGCCCAAGTGTAGTTTGTAATTCCTTATATTCTATCCTCTGTAGAGGCCCCACCATGACAATCCTTCTCATCGCGCCTCTACCCACCATAATAATAATACGACCACGGATTCTTCCGTGAGCAAACCAAATCCATTTCCTTCCGTGTCACATGACACCAAACCCATTCCATTTTCTCAAATACAGTTTCAACCGCATCCGATTTAAGGTTTTTAATTTGAATATAACGTTTTCCATGCAAGAGTGATACACATAGTATATCTGAAATCACTTGAAAAGATTTTAAACAAACATGAATCAAAAGCTCTTGCCTGAGGTAGAATCAAGTGTTCGACCTCGCGATGGTTTGACGGGTTCGATTCGAGACCTGACAATTATAAAGTATTACTACGGCATCAACTAAACTTGCTACGGAAATCTATTCTTCTATGGACAGCGTCGAACTAACTAGAACCCATTAACTACCCACATTTCAATTTATTTACAGCAATCCAACTAGCAATTACAACAAGAACAATTATTACAGTTTAACCAATTTTCTATCTGATTAACCGCGGTTTTTAGAAATTAAAACAGAAGCTTTTTCCTACGATTCAAATTACCGTAATTAATCTACGAGAAACGTACGAGATCAGCCAGATTCCTAATTTTCCTTTTTTTCTTCCCTCTTCTTTCTTTTTCTCTTTTCTTTTCTCTTCTTTTCTTTTTCTTCTCTTCTCTTTTCTTTTCTCCTTCTTTCTTTCTTCTCTCATTTTCTTTTTCCTCTCCTCCCTTTTTCCTCCTCTGCCTCCGCCTGCCGCCCCGGTCTCTCACCTCCGGCCTTGCCGCCTCCTCTACCTCGCCTCGGCGCTCCTCGCCTCCTCTGCCTGCGCCTCGCGCTCCTCGCCTCCTCTCTGGCGACCCAACTCACGCCGCGACTCCTGCGCCAGCGCCTCCGGCGACTCAGGCTCCATGCCGCTCTGGCCCGCCTGGTGCTCCTTCCTCTCTCTCCCTCTCTCTCTCTCTCTCTCTTGTCCCCCTGCTCTTCTCCTCTCTCTGCCTCGCTCGGCCGAACCCTAGCTCGGCCTCTCCCTCCCTCTTGTCGCAAGAACGAGACACTACTCGATCTCGTTTTGCCTCATTTTACGTTTGCTTTACCTTTTGATTGGTGAATCGATTTGGTTCGTTCTATGAGCAGATAAATCTGAGATGCTACTCTCTTGATCCTTATTTGGTTCTTGCACATTTTACTTGTTGCTATATTTTTGGATTTGCAATTTGGTCGATGATGCATGCTCTAGAGGGACGGCTAGGCAAAGATCTAAGCAACCCTAGAGTTCAATCTTTGAGACTAAAACCCGAATCGATCTACCTAGGTTGCACGCAAAGAGTAGTGCTACTGCTGCTACTTGGATGGTTAGGAAATGGTGGTGCACCTTGTGGTTCGGTTGGGTTTGGATCTGTAGAATGGAAGAGGATGCAGCTGGTTCGGTTCTTGGGGATCTCCTTGTGCTCGGCTTGGCCTCCTCCTCCTCTTCTGGCTCCCGGCTTGCTCTTTCTTGCTTCTTGCTCCTGCTGGTTCGGTGCTACTTGTGGATCTCCTGGTTCTTGCTTGGTTCGGTTCTTCTTGGGGACCTCCTTGCTCTGCTCGTCTTGTGGACCTCCTCCTCCGGCTTCTTGCTTGGCAGGGATCTCGGCTTCGGGCTCCTTGCTTCGTGATCTCTTGAACTCTCTGAGGCCAGGAGTGGGAAGTGTGCTCGTGCTCTGATTAATTTGGGAGGTGAGGAAGGAACGAATGCTTTGCTTGCTATAAAGGAAAGAAAAGGGGGCGGGTGGCGACCATGCCCCTCCCTTAACGCCCACAGTCTTCTTTGTCTGCTGCATGGCCCTTCCGCCGCCACGAGTCTTTCTTTCTTTCGGTTGCTTTTGGGTTGGTGTGAGCGGCGGATGGTTTGGCTTGGGTAAAGTTACTATTCTCTTTGGTTCATTGGGTTGTCTCGGTTAAAGAGGCCGCAGCGGATACCCGCAATCCGAGCAGGTAAGTCGTGGTTCTTGGGATGATGAAACCCGATCTAGCGAGAGGTGCCAGGCTAAGCCCTACTTCTGGTATCTCGGTGATCAATACCTCGCTCTTGGGGTAGCGGCAATCCACTTCTATCTCTATTCGTTCTACTCGCATTTTTAAATCTTTTCGCAAACAATTACGCTAACTACTACTCTAATTACTCATTACTACTGTTGTTTGCTTAGTTAGTTTTCTAGGTTATTACATCCTATCCCCCTTAAAAGGGATTTCGTCCCCGAAATCCGGCTTACCCAAAGAGGTACGGGTAGGACTCGCGAAGATCGTCTTCCTTCTCCCACGTCGCTTCTTTATCGGTGTGGTGCTTCCACTGGACCTTACAAAACCTAACGGTGGCTCTTGCCTTTCTTACGTGGCTAAGATTTTTAGTGGGACGCTCTTCATAGGTTAGGTCGAGGTTGAAGAGGGACATCAAGGTTTTGCACTAGGCTGCGAAGGTTCTCTAAGGCGTGCTCTAAGTTGAGATATGTGGAAGACATTATGGATTCGGAAAGTTGAGTAGGCAATTCTAGTTGGTAGGTCTGCGGCTCCTTTACGAGATAAGATCTTGAATGGCCCTACATAGCGAGGCTCAATTTTCCTTTGACTCCAAACTGTGCACTCCTTTCATTGGTGACACTTTCAAATACACATAGTCCTCTGTTTGGAACTTCAATTCTCTCCTACGCTTATCGGCATAGCTCTTACATCTACTACGGCGGTTTTCAATCTTTCTTGAATCAGTTTGATTTTCTCATCATTTTGGCGAATCAAGTCAGGACCTAACAGTGATTTTTCACCAACTTCATACCAACAAATCGGGGATCTACACCTTCTACCATATAGGGCTTCAAATGGTGCCATCTGTATGCTCGCCTGATAGCTATTATTGTAAGCAAACTCAGCGAGATGCAGATATTTGTCCCAACTTTCTTTAAAATTCAGCACGCATGCTCTCAACATATCTTCAAGAATTTGATTTGTTCTTTCAGTTTGCCCATCCGTTTGAGGGTGGTATGCAGTGCTGAAGTTTAGCTTGGTTCCCAACGCAGTCTGTAAACTTCCCCAGAAATTAGAGGTGAACACTGTGCCTCTATCAGATGTAATTGTTTTGGGAACTCCATGAAGTGTGACTATCTTCTCAATGTATATTTCAGCTAGTCGGTGAGCAGGGTATTTCTGATTGATAGCAATGAAGTGTGCTGACTTAGTGAGTCTGTCCACTATCACCCATATGGCATCCTTTTTGGTCACAGTCCTAGGCAAGCCTGTTATGAAATCCATACAGACATCCTCCCATTTCCACTCAGGGATTTGGAGAGGTTGAAGTAAGCCTGCAGGACGTTGGTGTTCTGCTTTAACTCTTTGACAGGTGTCACACTTACTAATATATTCTGCTATCTCCTTTTTCATACCATTCCACCAAAATGTCTCTCTCAGGTCTCTATACATCTTAGTACAACCAGGATGGATGGTGTACAAAGTGTCATGGGCTTCTTTCAGGATTAGTGACTTGATAGCCGAGTCATTGGGTACACATATTCTGTCATGAAGTCTGAGGGTTCCTTCCTTATCCAACTTAAACTCTGAAGGTTGACCTGACTTAATCCTGTTGCTCTCTTCCTGAATAAAGTGATCAGTGACTTGTTTTTCCTTGATTTGTTCTAAGAGGTTGGATTGAACTGTCATGGTTGCTAGTAGGGTATTGGATGAAGACAAGTGGAAGTTAATCCTCATCTTGGCTAACTCTTGAATCAATTCAGGCTTGACATTATGAATAGCCATTTGGTTACATTGAGCTTTCCTGCTCAATGCATCAGCGACCACATTGGCTTTCCCTGGGTGGTAATTAATTGTGATATCATAATCTTTAATGAGCTCTAACCATCTCCTTTGTCTCATATTCAGTTCTTTCTGAGTGAAGATATACTTTAAACTCTTATGGTCACTATAGAGTGTACATTTTGCCCCATACAGGTAATGTCTCCAGATCTTTAATGCAAACACTACTGACTCCCAACTCTAGGTCATGAGTGGGATAATTAACCTCATGCGAGGCGTAATTGCCTAGAGGCATAAGCAATTACTTTCTCATTTTGCATCGACACACATCCTAAACCTGATTTTGAGGCATCACAATATACCACATATTCAATGCCATCCTCGTAGGGTTAATCTTGGAAGCGAGAGGTTAACAACTGTTTGAGTTTTTGGAAACTCTCTTCACACTTCTCGGTCCAATTAAATCGGCTGTCCTTTCTTAAGAGCTTGGTAATGGGAGATGATATTTGAGAGAAGCCTTTGATGAATCTGCGGTAGTATCCAGCTAATCCAAGGAAACTTCTGACTTCTTTTTGATTGGAGGGCTGCTTCCATGACTTAATGGCTTCAATTTTATCCGGGTCTACCTCTATTCCTTTTCCAGATATTATGTGTCCTAAAAAGGGCACTTGATTTAGCCAAAATTCACACTTGCTGAATTTGGCATACAACTGGTTTTCTCTGAGGGTTTGGAGAGCTGTTCTAAGGTGGTCTGCATGCTCTTCTTTGCTTTTAGAGTATACCAGTATGTCATCTATGAATACCACAATGAATTTGTCCAAGCACTTCATGTATACCTTGTTCATCAGGTTCATGAATATGGCGAGTGCATTGGTTAATCCAAAGGAACAAGCTGTGTATTCATAGTGTCCATATCTAGATACAAAAGCGATTTTCTCCATATCTTCTGGCCTCACTTTTATTTGATGGTAACCAGACCTTAAGTCAATTTTGGAGAAAACACAAGCACCTCTTAGTTGGTCAAACAGATCATCTATTCTTGGGAGAGGGTACTTGTTCTTTATGGTGACTCGGTTAAGGTCCCTGTAATCAGTACATAACCTTAGTCCACCATCTTTCTTATTCACAAAGAGAATCGGGGCTCCCCAAGGTGATACACTTTCCCTAATGAACCCTTTGCTTTCCAATTCCTCCAATTGTTTCTTCAATTCTACCAGTTCTTGTGGGTTCATACGATAGGGTCTTTTACAGATAGGAGTGGTTCCCGGAACAAGATCTATGGAAAATTCCAATTCTCTGTCAGGCGGCATGCCTGGCAGTTCTTCAGGAAATACATCAGGGAACTCCTGAACTATGGGGATAAGGGACAACTCTTTTGAGGACAACAGAGTGAGCTTGGGTCATTTTGGGGTTGTTTGGCCCTTTCTCCTCGATATATAATACGGCTCCCATCAAAGGTTCTTATAGGCCTTGATCTTAAGCTCGCTTGAGTCTATGTTAACCCCATTGGTAGCTAGCCAATCCATTCCAGGATTACATCTAGCGCCTCTAGGCGATAACATGCAGTTGCAAGGAATGGGGTGTCTAGTATCCTGATCATCTGGTTTCTTCTAATTGAGGTTCGTAATTAACCTGCAGTGTATTGACTCCCAAGCGGTGACATTAAAGTGCGCATTCTAACTTATTCCTATCCACAAATCCTTTAGAAATAAAAGAATGCGTTGCACCAGGGTCAAATAGAATAGTACCAACAGATGGGGGTATGGGTATCTTACCGGTGACCACATCTGTGGCTCCTCCGCTTGCTCTCGAGATGTTGTTCAAGCGTGAACCCACCTTTGGATGCTCCACGAATAGATCCTTGCGATGCTGTAGCAGTGGCGTTCCCTGGAGCACGTCCTGCCATGGATGGACGACTCTGAGGTCTCCCTGTGCTGCTTTGTCCGGCTTGGGTGGCTAGGTAGGGGCAGCTGGCTCTTTTGTGTCCTTCTCTTCCACAATTAAAACAATTGAGGGGTGGTTGGGTGCAATTGGTGAGGTAGTGCGGTCCTCCACACCTGAAACACTTGAGAGGCGGTCTAGGTGGAGGGGCACCTGGGTGTGAAACTGGTGGAGCTGCACTTGATCTTGGAGTTATGTTTTTGTTTGGTGGAGGAGGCCTGAATGATCTAGGCTGACTAGGAAAGCTTGGACGGACATCAAACCTAGCCTTCTTCCTCCTCTCTTCACTCATCTGGGAATGTTCATCTTCTAGAATTATGGCACGGTTTGCTAGTTTTTGGAACTCAGTAATCTCCTGGGTGGACAACAACATTCTGATATATGGATTCATTCCCTTCTTAAAACGGTATATCTTTTTAGCATCTGTATCCACTTCATCCGGGGCATATCGTGACAACTCATTGAATTTCAAATATTCGGTGATCTTTTGTTCCCTGAGTTAAATCCCAAAATTCTCTCCTCTTAACATCCAATGCTCACTGTGGGGATGTGGGCACTCTGGCCAGAAATGAACTCGCCCATGTAGCAGTGGTTCTTCTACACGAGCCTCACAATAATTTTCCCACCAAGCTGCGGCAGTCCCACTAAGCGATGTCTTTGCATCTTGCACTCTCTCTGATCGGTGCAATTTATTGTATTCAACTTACGAATTTATCGGAGCCAATCATTTTCTGCAAGTGGTTCTGTGGCTTGGGAGAAGGTAGGTGGCGGGTTTGCGAGAATTCACCTAAGGTTACTCTCCCAGGGTGATGAGGATGACCTCCGGGGACTAGGTTGGTTAATAGAGTTTCCACCAGGTGGTTTTGGCTCTCTTGGAAGTGTCTGAGGATTCTTCCTAGTTGATCTGGGGTTCGGGGCCCTAGCTACATTAGCTAAGCCTCCTTGGGGTGTTAGGTATCTGGATGGTGGTGGGAATGGTGATTTAGGTCTTGGAATTGTGCTTGGGGTGGTTCTACTTCTTACGGTGGATTTTGGATGGCTCCTAAGCGAAGGATTAGGTTACGCTCAAGCACCTCACGATCCGACATCCTGCAAAAGAGACCAACCCAACGCGCAACTTAATTAATCACTTATCTTCGACACAACAATTGGTCTTTAGAAGGTCATTCCTATATTTAACTAAGGATATAACTAAGGAAAGAAGGGATATCTGAAGAACAAGAATTATTTTCAAAGGGAAGAAGTGTGCAAGGGTAACTTAACTTTTTACAAGCATTCAATTTTGTTGAGATCAGGAGTGTCATTGTAGTTAGTAGATATTAGGGTCAAGTTTTTGTTTTAGAAATGAGATAAGAAGTTGAGAAGCTCGCTCTCAATCGTCACTCCACTTAATTACAACTACCATCTATCTACCCTCTCGAGAATAAGAACCATAAATCGCAATTTAAGAAAGCGACAAAAACTTGGTGTCCAGTACCAAGAACTCCTTGAGGACGCGCCTCAAGTCGCACCTATAGCTACTGAAGAACATCAACACCATCAAGATGCAAATAAGAAAACGATAAAAATCCTAGTGTCCGAGCACTAGGAACTCCTCGAAGTCTACGCGCTTGAGTCGCACCTATCTATTGAAGAAAAACGATAAACAACCCTCGGTGTGCGGCGAGAACTCCTCGAGGTCTGCGCCTCGAGTCGCGTTATGGACCCGTGCCCAAACCGCCACGGACTACTGTGTCGGGTCCGTTTCCTAGTTCTTAGCTCCTAATTCTATGCGTCATATTCACTATTTAGATACTTAGGTAGATATAAGCACACCACAAATGCATATCCTGGTTTTCTACGATTCGGCAATGCAAGACAGAAAGTTAACATGCTCATGCAGTGCCTCCTAAACATACTAGTAAGAATTAAATGCTTACACATGAACTGATGCCATGAAAGTAACCTGTCATACTAGTTATCCATGGAAGCAATAAGTTAACATGATATGCCATGCCGCAATGATATCAGACATGAGGATATGCAATGCTAAGATACAAATGCAGATGGCTGATTACACAAAAGAACTTCTACCACAACTACCACAAGGAACTAACTTGCTTCCCTATCCCCCTTAAAAGAAGGTCTAGTTAAAACTGGTGATCAATTTAAGAAAATAGCTAAACCAAACTTAACACTTAGCAGTTGATAAAGGAACGGTTACTATACTAGTGCCATATAGCTAGAGATATCTTTTTATTTCAGTTTCTTAACAGTCTCTATTATTTAATGCGTGGTTCGTAACCATTGCTCGATACCACTGTAGCGACCGGGTAATTAACCTAGAGTAATTAGCCTCCACGGCATTACCCTATGTTAATCACTCGAATCTCGATATAGTAGCTAGCAAAGTAGGGTAGTCACCATACCGTGATCGAGAATATTGCAAAGAACAATAATTAGAGACTCGAATCAAATATATTACCTTCGACCACGCATGGCTTACATGTCCATTACATAATTAGACATTGGTTCCAAGTACAAGAAAATTTATATTACAACGGTCTCATCCCATGACGCCAGTCCCAAAAGTAATCCTTTCTACCCGATCATCTAGTTCTCTTGATTGTAGTAGTAATAAGCATCTTCCTGAAGCTCTGATCCTGCTCATCGCCTTGATCCACGCCTCAACGGTGGATCCATCAAGCTCGCCTTCTAAGCAAGGGAGGATTATACAAGAGTGAGTACAACGTACTCGGCAAGCACTAATAGCAACATAATGACATGAATTTTCCTCTCTTTTCCACAGATCTTTCCTTCCTTCAAACTGGTTTTTATTTAAATTAGGTTTTCTTTAAAAGTTGGCCAATTTTATTTTAAACTTGACTACTAGCACTTGTATATGAGACAGATCGATCTTAGTAGCCTCCAATCCAGAGACAGGCATGAATTCATGATTTTTAACATGCGCAGTTTGTACCACTTTACCCATAGTGACCCTCCTCGAGAGAGGCCCCGAGCGTTTATCACTAATCCGTAAATAGATCTCCAACCTCATTGCAGTCGTGAACTCCTTCCCTAGGGCAGTCTCAACGACTCGCGGCTACTGATTGTACTCCGACAAATCGATCGGCGATAACTCTACCCGTGGCTTCAAATATACCGCCATTTCCGTGGACTGCACCTGCCTCCGGCATATCCTGTGGTACGCCATATAACACTTACCCAATGTGGAGATCTAAATCCTTCATAGGACAACCTTTTCTGACCGTTTCCACACACTATGGTTGATACTGCAATTACGGCTCAATGCCCAAGTGTAGTTTGTAATTCCTTATATTCTATCCTCTGTAGAGGGCCCCACCGGCATGACAATCCTTCTCATCGGCGCCCTCTACCCACCATAATAATAATACGACCACGGATTCTTCCGTGAGCAAACCAAATCCATTTCCTTCCGTGTCACATGACACCAAACCCATTCCATTTTCTCAAATACAGTTTCAACCGCATCCGATTTAAGGTTTTTAATTTGAATATAACGTTTTCCATGCAAGAGTGATACACATAGTATACAGAAATCACTTGAAAAGATTTTAAACAAACATGAATCAAAAAGCTCTTGCCTGGAGTAGAACTGAAGTGTTCGACCTCGCTCGGACTGCTGGGGGGATGGTTTGACGGGTTCGATTCGAGACCTGACAATTATAAAGTATTACTACGGCATCAACTAAACTTGCTACGGAAATCTATTCTTCTATGGACAGCGTCGAACTAACTAGAACCCATTAACTACCCACATTTCAATTTATTTACAGCAATCCAACTAGCAATTACAACAAGAACAATTATTACAGTTTAACCAATTTTCTATCTGATTAACCGCGGTTTTTAGAAATTAAAACAGAAGCTTTTTCCTACGATTCAAATTACCGTAATTAATCTACGAGAAACGTACGAGATCAGCCAGATTCCTAATTTTCCTTTTTTTCTTCCCTCTTCTTTCTTTTTCTCTTTTCTTTTCTCTTCTTTTCTTTTTCTTCTCTTCTCTTTTCTTTTCTCCTTCTTTCTTTCTTCTCTCATTTTCTTTTTCCTCTCCTCCCTTTTTCCTCCTCTGCCTCACGCCTCCCGCCCTTCTCACCTCGGCCACGCCGCCGCCTCCTCTACCTCGCCTCCGCTCCTCGCCTCCTCTGCCTCGCCTCCGGCTCCTCCGCCTCCCTGCAGCGACCCAACTCCGCGCGACTCCTGCGCCCGGCGCGCCTCACGGCGACTCCGAGGCTCCCGCTGGCCGCTCTAGCGCCGCCCGCCTGGTGCTCCCTTCCTCTCTCTCTCTCTCTCTCTCTCTCTCTCTCTCTTGTCCCCACTGCTCTTCTCCTCTCCTCCGCCTCACAAGAACCCTAGCTCACCTCTCCCTCCCTCTTGGTGCAAGAACAGACACTACTCGATCTCGTTTTGCCTCATTTTTACGTTTGCTTTACCTTTTGATTGGTGAATCGATTTGGTTCGTTCTATGAACAGATAAGTCTGAGATGCTACTCTCTTGATCCTTATTTGGTTCTTGCACATTTTACTTGTTGCTATATTTTTGGATTTGCAATTTGGTCATGATGCATGCTCTAGAGGGACGGCTAGGCAAAGATCTAAGCAACCCTAGAGTTCAATCTTTGAGACTAAAACCCGAATCGATCTACCTAGGTTGCACGCCAAAGAGTAGTGCTCTGCTTTGCTACTTGGATGGTTAGGAAATGGTGGTGCACCTTGTGGTTCGGTTGGGTTTGGATCTGTAGAATGGAAGAGGATGCACTGGTCTTCGGTTCTTGGGGATCTCCTTGTGCTCGGCTTGGCCTCCTCCTCCTCTTACGGCTCCCGCTTGCTCTTTCTTGCTTCTTGCTCCTGGCCGTTCGGTGCTACTTGTGGATCTCCTGGTTCTTGCTTGGTTCGGTTCTTCTTGGGGACCTCCTTGCTCTGCTCGTCTTGTGGACCTCCTCCTCCGGCTTCTTGCTTGGCAGGGATCTCCGGCTTCGGCTCCGTGCTTCGTGATCTCTTGAACTCTCTCTGAACGGGGAGGGGGAAGTGTGCTCGTGCTCTCTGATTCGGCTGGGAGCTGAGGGAAGGAACGAATGCTTTGCGTGCTCTAAAGGAAAGAAAAGGGGCGGGTGGCGACCATGCCCTCCCTTGCCGCCACGAGTCTTCTTTGGGCCGCATGGCCCTTCCTCG
This sequence comes from Rhipidocladum racemiflorum, assembly GCA_036346355.1. Classification (NCBI taxonomy): domain Eukaryota; kingdom Viridiplantae; phylum Streptophyta; class Magnoliopsida; order Poales; family Poaceae; genus Rhipidocladum; species Rhipidocladum racemiflorum. The sequence goes on along the minus strand of CM070573.1, from coordinate 83,478,595 downwards.
CCAGTCTTCTTATTTGCTCGATTGCTTTTGGGTTGGCTGAAGTAGCCATGTTTGGCTTGGGTAAAAGTTACTATTCTCTTGGTTCACTTTGGGTTGTCTCTTGGTTAAAGAGGCAGCGGATACCCGCAATCCGAGCAGGTAAGTCGTGGTTGCTTGGGATGATGAAACCCGATCTAGCGAGAGGTGCAGGCTACGGCCTGCAGTGCAGTATCTCGGTGATCAATACCTGCTTTCTTGGGGATCGACGGCAATCCACTTCTATCTCTATTCGTTCTACTCGCATTTTTAAATCTTTTCGCAAACAATTACGCTAACTACTACTCTAATTACTCATTACTACTGTTGTTTGCTTAGTTAGTTTTCTAGGTTATTACAGCTCACCTCTAAAGAGTGTACAGGATTGACCTGATGGAAGGTTTGCCTTCCCCTTCTCATGGTCAGACCATAACCTGGTTTATTCATTTCCTTCCTGGAGGATCCGCTTTCTGTCACCAGTTGCTTCCAGTGAGGTCAACGAAATAGCACACATGCTTAAAAACAATGCAACCGAACTGTACCTATCAGGAACTAGAAGCCAAGCTCAAGTCATGCACTGAAAAAAGTAGGCTCCCAGCAAGTCAAGCTCAAAGAATAAACTTCAGTGACTCTGACAAGGTCATCCACCGTCCGAGTGCTAAACCGAGTCATATTACTTTGGTAGTCGAAAGCTCTTGAGTAATTTGATAAGCTCATATGTCCTCACATGATGACCCAACCGGAGACACAAGTCCAAAGGGGTCAATCCATCCTGTAGTAAGTATCAAACAAAGCTATGTTAAAAAAAAAAGAAAGGAAAACGATGGTGCTCATACTTGTGTTCTAAACTACCATCTAAAATTAGGACACTATATATGGATAACAAACAATGACAAGACTGAGCTGAGTGCATGATATCATTAGAGGAATAGGAATGTGAAACAAGCTAACAAGAACTCAGCCAATCCACACCACAAATATGTTCTTACTGAATCATGTGTGAACTAATAGAAAATAAGCATTACCTGAGTTTTCAGAGTTCTATCAGCACCCTTTATTAAGAGTAGCTTCACAATATCGGTTCTCTGTGTTTGCATAGCTAGATGCAATGGTGTCCAGCCATACTGCAAATTGAACGAGTTAAGCAGTTAATCCATCGGAAAAGAAAATAAAGCAAGACAATTCCAAAGCTTAACTTACATCATCCGGGCGATTGATGTCAACATTGTACAGCAAGAGAGTCTTTATAGTCTGACTACATGCTGTTTGGACAGCGTAATGCATTAGGGTTGCACCATCCTGTATCACCAAAATAGCATTGTTGGTTGTTTGAATTAAATCAACACAATTAACCCCAAAAAATATATGTTAAAACAGTAGAAAATAGAAGACTCATGGAACCAGAAGGAATCCAGAAGTGTAATCGACACATACATAAAATAGCCAACGCAAATACTCAAAGAACAAGATTAAATCCAAGTAAGTTCAAAGTATTATTCAAGGCTTCGTAAAAGCTGTCTCCAAGATTTCTAAACCTAGGGCATACTCACTTTATCATGGATAAATGGATTTGCTGAATTCCTTAAGAGATAGTTGATAATAGCATGCTTCTTGGAAAGAATTGCTTTATGAATTGCTGGCAAACCATCCTGAAGAAACCAGAAAAGGCCCAATGAATGATAATGATATCACAAAGACACCAAGCTATCTAGGCATATAAGATGAGATAGCTCAACATTTACAGTAGCAATTACCTTATCAAGAGTATTTATGTCCACATTATGTTTTAGAAGATTGTCCAATAGATAGAAGTCCCCTGATGCAGAAAGGGTGTGGAGTGGCAGCCACTTACTCTACAGGGAAAAGATATAAGATGTGTCAACTGTCCATGAACAGGTATCAAAGAAGAAGCTAAAATGGAAGTAACAGACATCATCAACATGGGCAGAAGATGCATGTATGTTAAATTGTTAATATAAGAAGCATAATTTACTATTTCCATGACTCAAAGAATAGCTACCGCGAGTCTATGACACGTTGCAAATGACTTGATAGAGAACTCTCCCGGGGTTTACTGTCTAGGGCACAAAGGTTGCACCTAGCTGCCCTGGGTTCACGGAACAGAGATCACTTACAGAAGTAGCAGCTTCCAGATCAGGTACTCTCTTGTTCAAAAGAACCTTTTCCTCATCCGTGAACAGCTTTCGGCGACCTAAGTAAAGAACAGACTATTCAGGGCAGCAATAAAAGAAATATACAGTGTAAAGAAGTTGCAGCGGTACTTAGTCAGTAACACACCAAACTAATGTTTCGTCTGATAGACCAAACATGTCTGGAAGTGATATAGATTCTGACATCAGTTCACATATTCTCTCTCAAAAAAAAGTATTATTATCATCTAACTACCGGTCATGGTTATAGAGCAGAATAGCAAGCATCACAGAAACCATAGCGATAGTATTTGAAATCCAGATTTATATTATACATTCAGGAATTAATATAAGCTGAATTACTTTGTAATATTATTCGTCAACGTCTAAAACAATGATGTCATAACATAGCATTGCGAGTCAATAAAGATTACGCCATGATGCATTAGCAATGCAAGGATGGATTGGCCAGATAGTGATTCAAGAACATAGCACACTTCCCCAATAAGTTCAACAACTTCTCTGATTCTATTTATTACTGTGGCATTGGTGGAGTAGAATGAAATCGCAATCGGCAAATAGCATGATTACTTTTACTTTATTCAGCTTTGTTTTTAGCACCGGCATAGTGTAGTTGCTGAAATATCATGCAAAGCTTGTGTATTTCAACTGCAATTTAACCTTAGCTCGCATGCTTGGAAGAAGAAACCATTTCAATAACCTAACGACCCTACGAACAACAAATATTGCTTGTCTAATGCAATATGATGAAGTATGAATGATGATTCAGTGTATCAAAGCAAAAGTTCCAGAACTCACTTCTGGCGCTCTTGCCATCCTCTCTGTCGCCTGGCACATATTCCCCGCTCCTAAACAACTCCGCAACGTCCTCAAGGTTGCCCACACCAATCCCCATCCTCGGATTCCTGGGCGCCACCCGTGTCCCAGGCTCGGGGGGCAGCGGAGCCTCCACTTTCTCTGGTGCGCGGGGCATCTCGACCGGCTCCACGTGGTCGCGCGCGGCGTTTCCAAGCTCCGCGTCCAGCCTCCCCTCGCGGTACGCGAGGTATTCATCGGGGGCGGCCACGGCGGGAGGCGGCCGCCGCTCGAGGCGGCTCCCGAAGCGCAGCCCGTGCGCGATTCGGCGCTTCTCCTTCTTCGTCAGGTTGATCTCCTCCGCCGCGTCCCTCCACCTCTCCGGCACCAGGCTCTCCCCGACGCCGGCTTCCCCCGCCGCTGACTTCCGTCTGGGGCGAGAGGTGGTCGGTCGCGGCGACGGGAGGTCGAGGTCGGGGGACTCGAAGGCGTCGTCCTCGAACACGAGGCAGTCTCCGAGGACGACATCCTCTTCGTCGTCGTCGAAGGCGGCGACAGCGAACGAAGAGGAAGAGGAGACAACTGGTCGGGGGAACAGAGATAGGGCAAGGGGTTTGCTAGGTGGGTGGAGGCGAGGAGAGGCGGCGGGGAGAGGGTTTAGGGCTTGGATTGGGGAGCGGAACGGGAGGAGGAGGAGTGGGAGGGAGGGAGCCATCGTGCTGCTCGTCGTCGTGCCGTGCTGGAAGCCGAGAGGATTGGCCGGTGTAACCGACCGTGTAAGCTGGGCTCCGCTCTTCTGGGCTATGAAGTACTGGTTGGGCCCTAAGAGGGCCTGGTTTCTGTACGGACGTTACCGAGAAGCCTCTGTCGCGGGCCCAAACAACAAGTGCGGAGGAGACGAGTGTTTTTTTCAGTTGTTTTCCTTGTTTATTTAGAAATATCAATCATGGAAGTACAAGTGTATAACTTTGGAAGCTATTACTCCATCCAGTCACAAATAGTTATTGTTTTGAATATTGGTATGGTCTTTAAAACACAATTCTGATAACTAATTTTTCTTATAATATATTTATAAAACTCAATAAAATTGTAATATTATAAAAGTACTTCTCAAGACAACTTTAGACATATAATTTTCATTTATCCAATTAAATATTTAAAAATATATCAATAGTTAAAGTTTTAGAAATTTGATCATCATCATATCCAAAACAACAACTATTTGAGATACTATGCTCTCAGTGTAGATTAGTTTAGCATCGCTGCGCTACGTGGTTAAGGGCTTAAGGAAAGTTGACAAGAATAATGGCATGCCTCAAATAAACATGCATTATTGTTTTGTTTCTAGGCCGTTACTAAGGGTGCGTTTGGTTGCTTGGATGAGGTTGGATGGGATATGGCTATCCAACTTGGATGGGATAGAACCATCCAGGTAGTTGTTTGGTTTGGTGGATAAGGATGAGTCAATTTTTTGTTTGGTTGGATGGATAAGGATGGATGGGATGAGCTAATTTTTTTGTTTGGTTAGATGGATGAGCTAGTTGTAATCAAGGTTTCGAATTTTGGTTTGAATTTTTTGGAAAAAATTTAATCAAAATTTGAATTTTGAACAAAATTTGATCACAATTTAATTTTTCTGACAAAATTTGAATTTTTGGAAAAAAATTTGATGAAAAATTGATTTTTTTTTTACACATTTTGAATTTTTGAATAAAATTTGCATTTTCAAACAAATTTTGTTTTTGGACAATTTTTTTACTAAAATTTGAATTTTCAAACAAATTTTGACCATATTTTGAGCGAAGTTTAATTTTGGCCAAGAAAACTTTGTCGAAATTTGAATTTGACCGGTACACCTCTTCGTGCAGCAAACTGGATGATCACATCCGGCCTTTTTATTTGGATGGCTTTATCCAGCATCTTGAGAGAATATTCCCAAAAACTGGATGACCATATCCCATCCATCCATCCATCCAAACAATTGGATGACTCCAAATACATGGATGGCCATATCCCATCCACCCTCATCCACCCAACCAAACGCACCCTAAATAACCAATATATCCACACAATAATTTTAAGAGCTGTAACTTGGTTAAAACTTAAAATTGCATGTGGCACTATAGAGTTTTGGGGAATTTATTTTGTAGTGCTGGAAATACATGGCTTATAATCTCAAAAGTACTAATGAGAGCAAGTACATGCCTAACTACTAAGGCCACAGGTGACAAAATTTAGTTAAGATCGATGCTAAAGCATTTCCTACTCACACATAAACATACACTACTACAGATAATAATATCACCTATGTACTCACACATAATAACATACACTAGTACACATGTACATGCTTGACTATGTATCAGTGATATAACAGCATATCAAAGACGGTTTGGTCACCGTCTGTGATACTATAACATCACAGACGGTTTCTAACTAGAACTGTCTGTGATCCCTTTTTCCTTACACCCCAAGTAGAACTTCCATCATTAGTATCTGTTGTTCAAAATTTTCTTCTACTTAAATATTTCTATAACGACATTTACAAAGCATAACCAGTTATAGATTTTGTAATTGAATATCTAAACATCATAAATGCATCGAGGCAACAGCTTGTCTGATCAGGATCATTTTAAAATATAAACATTTATAGCGCTTTCACCCCCTTCTTATTATAAAGTTAATGGATTCATAGGCAAAATCCATCTCATTTCACAATTTGTTATGAACGATGTCATGCTCTAATTTATCGCTTCTACTTCATTCTTATCCCCGAACGATAATACCATAAACAGCCTAGCTTCTTGAATTATAGGGTTCATTAAATCATCATATAGAGTTGATTAAATCATCGTATGAATTAACCAACTATATACGATGAGTTAATCAACTGTATACGATGAGTTAATGAACTATATACGATGAGTTAATGAACTCTATAATTCAAGAAGTAAGGCTGTCTATCCTATTCTCATTCGGGGATGAGGATAACGTGATAGCGATAAATTAGCGTACAACACTTTTTAGGACGAACTGTGGAATAAAATGCATTTTACATTAGAATACATCAATATTATAATAAGAAAGAAGATGAAAGTGCTACAAAACTTCATTTTAAAGACGATTCTGATCAAACAAGATGTTGCCTCGATACATCTAGGATGTTTAGATATTCAATTACAAAATCTACAATTGGTTGTGCCTTATAAATATCGTTGCAGAAATATCTAAGCAGATGGGAATTCCGAACAACAAATACTAACGATGGAAGTTCTGCTAAGAGGTGTAGGAAAATTTCTGCAAGACTGTTGTGAATGTAGAAATATAGTGTTGAGGATTATCATTCAATGGCAACATACAGCATTAGCGTGCTGGAGCATTGGAGTAGGATGGGAGGAGACCGTTGCTAGATCCTATGATACAGCATTAGAGTTGTAAGATCCTACGATACACATCATAATACTAACAAACTTATGAACTCCCCCATTCATATAAATATAAACTTTTCAAAACACTTTTACCTGCACCAAGAAAACATACAAGCACAAAAATATATAATTCACACCAAGAAAGCAACTTAATCAGCGACACCTAGCAACCATGTGTTTTGCTACTTCAATTTAGGTAAGAAAGATAGAACCGATTCATGCTCTTCCTACAAAAATCAAGTACATATTAAGATCATGGGCCAAACACACAGAAAGGGCATATAGATAATAAGAGTCTACTTAAGAAAATTAGAGTATAATTGATTGATATTACTCTCAGGTGCCGGGCTACTTAAAGATTAATCTGTAGCCTTCTTGCCACTAAGTGTAGGGATGCTAGAGACTAGTCTCTTACCTCATCTACTTGGGTCAATTTATCACAATTGAGTTAAACAATTAACTAAGCAAATAAGGCCTTGAACCCTCACCTTCCAAGAGAACAAGTTTTCAGAATATGTTCAGTTCGGCCAGAAGGTAGACAAGCAACCAAACCATAGTACTACAACAAGAGCTATCAAAGTAAAAGGACAACAAGTTCAACAATGATCAAGAGAAGATTAAAGACATACTGTAAGTAGCAAACTAGCTCGATGACAATAAACAATAACCTCTAGCAATAACAGGAAGTAGGACTAATGATTTAAGGCCTAATTTACACCTTCAATTGTTTAGTTCATCAATGACCCAATTAGCATCATAAAGCAATAAAAGGCAACAATTAAGTAAGAGTAATATGAGATATACTCACAAACAAACAAGAGAACAAGTTTTTAGAATATGTTCAGTTCGTCTAGAAGGTAAACAAGCAACCGAATCACAGTGCTACAACCAAAACTATCAAAATAAAAGGATAGCAAGTTCAATAATGACCGAGAGAAGATTAAAGACATACTATAAGTAGCAAACTAGCTCAATGACAGTAAACAATAATCTCTAGCAATAATAGAAAGTAGGAATAATGATTCAAGACCTGATTTACACCTTCAATTATTTAGTTCATCAATGAACCAATTAGCATCATAGAGCAATAAAAGGCAGCAATTAAGTAAGAGTAATCTGAGATATATTCACAAATGAACAAGAGCTTGGCACAATGGAACTCAGGTCAACCAAACCCTAGATCTCACTGTACTTGAATCAAGTGCAAGCACAAGCGCAAGGGGGCTTGAATTAAGGATCCACAATCCCAGGACTTGGCCCTAGACCCTGCCGTCCCCTCCTCAGCCCCAAGCTGTCGTCCCCTCATCTCCCGTGCTGAGTCACCGTCCCCCCCCCTCCCCATTCGTGCCGAGCTGTCATCCGTGGGGGAGCTGAGGAGGAGGTCGTCGTGGAGGAGGTCGGGGGGAGGAGTTCGTCGAGGAGGAGGATGCCGGGGGCTAGGGTTTGGGGGAGGTGAAACGACGGGCGGAGGAGTTCATCGAGGAGGAGGATGCTGGGGGGGCTAGGGTTTGGGGGAGGTGAAACGACGGGCGAAGGAGTTCATCGAGGAGGAGGATGCCGGGGGCTAGGGTTTGGGGGAGGTGAAACGACGGGCGGAGGTGAAACGAGCTAGGAGCTGCCAAGGTCTGCGTGACGAATCTCTATCGGTATGCTTATATAGTGGTCTCTTCATATCACAAACGGTTCATAGTTAGAACCATCTGTGACAGATACATTTCACAGACGATTTTAGTTTAAAACCGTATGTGATAGTTACAGGAGTTATCACTGACAGTTTTATATTAAAATCATCTGTGATATACTTTATATCACTGATGGTTTATGAAGAGTACTATCTGTGATGATATCACTGACGGTTTACTATAGAACCGTCAATGATGGTCCTCATCAACCATCTGTGATGAAACGTTTAATATAGGTCTTTTCTGTAGTAGTGATAAATTGTAAAAATATTTTGTAGCACTTGGCACACATAGGTGGTGCCAAGGGTTATAGCAAAAAGTAGCTAACAATGTTATACTACCAGGATTAGGTGCATTCCTGAAAGCCAGGTACTGTGAGAGGAAACAACACAAAACCGTCGGGATAGGCCTGTTCTAATGTGCCTGTTAGGAACAAACGAGTTCTCGCGATGGAAAGTCGTTAGGAAGCCTTTCCCGACTGCGATTCCTGACGGGCGTTGGGAGGACAGGCCAAACCAGGGTTTGGACGGCGAAAATTGGGGTTAGCCATAAAAAAAAAACATTAGCGTTAGGGAATATATCCTTACAAACAGTACGTCAAGATCGAAAGCATAGTGTCGGTTGGCCAATCCGTCAGGAATATTAGTTTGGAAAGTGCGTGATGGATTATCTACCTTAAGACGGAGCCAACCTAGACCTAAACCTCAGCTGGGCCAGCACAGATCAAAGAGGCCACACGAGACAGCATAGTATAACACATGCTTGTTTGGTCCAAGCGAGAAGTGATTTTACGTGAGCTTCATCCTAGGCCTCGAGCCATGGTTTGAATAGTCCGAGACCTAGCTCCGCTCCTAATCCACCTTAGCATCTACTTTATATGCTAAAAAAATGTACATGCTTGGCTCAACAGCTGCTGTTGAGGTCTATCCTGTAGAGGTAGTCAAATTGGATCGGTGATCGATTTCTAGGTTTCGTCGTAAACCTAATTGATTACTTTCAATTACGTAAATCAATAGCTAAAACCGCACTCAAAGTGTCTTAGTCCGCGTGTGGACCTGGAACACATTCGTGGGTGTACAACCTTTTTATACCCGTAACTTCCCCAGTAATTAATTCATGCATATATATGAAAGTTTTCCTAAACTGTTCCATCGATCCTCTTGTTGCGCCATTTTCTAGGAACTCACACACCTTAGGCTTAGTACATGCATGGTAAGTAGCTGATACAGTGGACTTCAACTTCTTTCTACAAAGTGGCCTAGGCTTTAGCTTCCGTAACGAGTGCAAGAAACCACAACCCATTTAGGAATTAGGATTAGGTGGAGGCATGGGACTGGCATGCAGCCCCGGCAAGCGTAGCCAGCTTCGTTAAAGGCACGACGAGAGGTACGTGCCGGTGCCGGTGAGCTAGCTTGAGCCATATCCGGATTAATTCACCGGAGGTGATCGGTCGACGCTCACATTCTCGCCAAAGATGGAAGGTGGAGGCGGTGGCGGTACACAAATCGTTAAGCATATTGAATGGTTGAAATTTCGATTGAAATCACAAAATTATCAAGCCCGTTTCAAAAAAAAAAAAAACATCTGGTTGAGTGTTGTCTAATTTCTGTTATCTTAATTTTCGAGGTACTGTGTATGGCCGAGGTTATCGATCGAGATACGCGTTCGATTAATTGGTCATTAATTCACGGTGGAGATCAGTAGAGCCTGTGCAATGAAAAGATCAACGATCCCAAGCGCTGCAAATAAACTTCATTACTCAGTGCGTTACTTATAACTAACACATAAGACATGAAAAACTTGCAGTAATATGCACCACTGGCCTGATTAGTTGTAAGTGAAAAGGTATAATGACTGAAGCATGCTTAGGATTAATTTCTTCAGTTGAAAAAACAATACAAATATGCCCAAAATTACCAGGAAAAATTTATCTATGCATATTCAGTGTGTTCGAAAACCAAAGTCAAGTCAGTTCATCTTTTGATCATATATGCCGAGTTCGCTCTGATTGTAAATTTGGCATATATTGGTGCATGTTTGGCTTCGAGAATTTAAGATAGATCATAAAATAACTAATCATTTCCATACGTATGTCATGATGTAAAATGGAATTTTTTTAAAAAATAATATATATTTTTAAAATAATTTTACAAAAATAATACACCGAAAAGAAAAATTACAAAAATACCTTTCTGTTGCCATTTGAAATAGTAACAAGGCCGGTTGCCAATTCAAATGGCGACAGAGACCTCAACCTCGTCGACTAAATGAATCCACGACAACATAATCCGTCAGATAAATTCAATCCACGACAAAACAGCCTCTGTCGCCATTTCAATTGGCGACAAAGCCTCATTAATCAATTGAAATGGCGACAGAGACTGTCGCCATTTTAAATGGTGACACAGATGTATTTTTGTAATTTTTCTTTTTGGTGTATTATTTTGTAAAATTATTTTAAAAATGTATTATTCTAAAAAAATCATGTAAAATGCATATTTTTAGATAATGGAATAATTTTATTAATCTTCCAGCCTCTGCATCATGAGATAGTTCACATCGAAAAGCTTGTAAAATGCATATAGCACTGTTCTTCCTGCAAGGACCATTATTCAATTTACACGGAACGGGCCGGGGATCATATATCTAGTCTTCCTTCAAATCAAGTGTCTAACATGGCTGCTACTTTGCAGGTCTTTAGCCTGATCCTACAATTCTTGACAATTAAAAACCAAGGGAAAGGAATAAAACAATAATCCTTTGACACTGTTTGTTCATATGCCCACGTGATAGATCAGGAAAAGAACAAAAACCACAGCTAAACTTACAGAAGAAACAAGAAGCTATAGCAGTACATCTGCAACCACATAAAACAATTGGTATATACCTTGGCATTTAATCCAAATCCAGTGTTCCATACATCGCATCGCACACCCCATATCCAATGATACAATCAGGTCGCAACAGCGCTACACTAACAATACAGAACAAATCTTCAACTTTCTGGGCTTCAGATGACGTACTGATCAATTCAGAAATAAACACCTACTCTGTATACTAATTCTTGGAGCAAAGCCATGGAGCTCTAGCATCGACGACGACGACGACGATGATCACGCTACTTGTACTGCTTAATGGGTTCTCTAGCTTGCTAGCTAGATATAGTAGCTAGAGACACCTCCATAGTCTGCACTCCTAAGTAACGCCTGCTTGATCTCGTCGGTGCTTATTACTTGCCTCTTCCCTTCCTCCTACCATGCATTGACGATCGAACCCATCCATGGCAGAATTTAACAAAACGTAACGTAGTTTCAAGCAAGAATTAAAGGAAGCCCTCCTCTATCACTTACTTGTAAGCAGGAGGCCTGCATGCCAAAGTCGCCGAAGCAGCTCACGACACACTGCTCGATCTCCAGCCCCAGCACCTCCAGCGCGCTCACCGTCGGCAGCAGCGCCCCGGGATTTGCCGGGCTGCATATCTCTATCCTCGTGCTACCGTTGCCCCGCCTCTCGACGTCGAACTGCGGCTGCGCGCGCCCTCATGGATATATCGAAATCAGTTCGGCCCCGCCCACAAGAAATATAAGCAATCTATTGATGATTTCGATACGTGTTACGTACCTTGGTGGGATTCCTCACCGGCGGCATCTCGTTGTTACCACCGAGCGAATCTTTGTTCATCGTGTTCAGCAGGTTCAGCTCCTCCGGCGTGGCGCCGATGTCCTCCTCGAGGATTTTGATCCTGTCCTTCAACTCCTTCACGTAGTCGATGGTGTCCCCAAGGATCGAAGTCCGATCCATCTGCAAAACGATTATTTTCATCACATGCTAATTAATTAGGTTGGTCCTTAATTCACACATACCTGTCCATGGAAAAGGGCTAGGTTAATTAATTAGGTCACAAGAAAATGTGTCACCTTGCTAATCTTGGGCACGACGGACCGGAGCATAGAGAGCCGGTCGTTGAGCCGTTTCCGCCGCCGCCTCTCGGCCATGAGGTTCTTTGACGGCGTGCCGTGGAGCTTGCTCCTCGGGTGGGCGCCGCCGACACCCCTCGTGCTGGCCATGTCCGAGCTCTCGCCGGCGCCCCCTCCGAACATAAAAGTCGGGGACCCACCACCATGGTGCACTACCTTATCACCGCTCGTCTCGTCCTCCACCATGGCATCATGGAGAGGAGTTAGCACCTCGCCGGCCGCCTCCCCATGGACGACGACGCAGCTCCTGTTGTAAGGGTTGCACACTTCGCTTAAGCAGTCGAAGTTGAACACCTCGTGCGGGTGGGGGGGCGCGGCCGACGGCATGGGTGCCAGCTCTTGCAACGGCGACACCTCCATGCCGGTCTTCGCCTCGGCGCCCTCGCCGCCGTAGAAGAGGAGGTCGCTCGTCATCATGGCGGCGTTGCCCGGGCACGCCTGCCACGGCGCCGCAGGCGCCTCCCGCCGCAGCGACATGAGCTCGTCCAAGAACGATTGCTCGTCAAGCTCCATCACTAACTAAAACTCCTTTCTCCGGCAGATACTCCCTTTCCTTGCTCTCCTAGCTTGCTCAAACCCTCACGCTTATCTCCTCAACACGGCCAATAGCTAGCAGCCTTGCTAGCACCACCACCACATGCCCAACTTGCAGCGGCCAGTGGCAGTGTACGGAGTGGTGAGCAGCGAGGAGGAGGAGGGCACGGAAGCAACCTGGGAATCAAGCGCGGGGGGCCGAGGTGCGCAACCCAACCGACAATTATTCCTTGTCAATAAGTGAAGCGCAGCACCTGCCAGGACAGGAGTGGTGGTTTGGTGTGCGCATGTTAAGTTAAGGTATATCGGTCAGGATGGCCACGGCGCGGTCGCTCACTCGCTGGACCGGTCGGTCGCCGGCAGAGTGCATGCGAGTGGCAAGCAGGCCAAAGAATGGAATGGAATCTCACCATTAGTTTAGTTTCAATTATCTATCGACGATGTCGTTTTCGCCTGGGATGTGCAATATTGTCGCGGCCAAGGGCTTTTTAAAAACAGAAAAACTAAAAAACGGTATACCGTTGCAACGGTATACCTCTGAAACTCATGAAACTTATGATTTTTTGCACTGAAACTCATGAAACTTAGCACTAAAAACTGATAAAACATGAAACTGATGAAACTAAACACTGAAACTCATGAAACCAACACTGAAACTGATAAGTTTCATAAGTTTCATGGCTATACCGTTGCAACGGTATACCGTTCCCTAGTCACTCTCTTTTAAAAAACCTCCTGTCGCTGCCTCGCTGGCGGCCATCGAGGTTTGAGTTTTGACGACCCCTCTCGGAGCAAAAGGAATTTGGGCGCGCATACTTTATACCCCTAAGGTGTACGTTTATAGTGGGGAGGAGTTGTCACGGCCACAGCTACAGGGGAGGGGATCGAGCCACCCCGGCCGGCCGGGCTAATCGGTTGTTGTTTAACGGGAGATTCCTTGGCCGTTTGGCGTTTGCCGACTCGGCGCGGCAGCTCCATCCACCGCGCCCACGTGCGCCGATGGTTTATCTGGGTTGGTTCTTAATTTTTAATGAAAAAATTGATTATGATAGCGATTCGACGTGATAAAAAAAAATAATTAGTTCTTATGATGGAATCGATTGTGATGTGCCTAATGTAATGCTACATCACAATCAGTTCCATCTTAAGAACCGATTGTATGACAATCGGTTATAATGCTATAACCGATTGTGATGTGAATATGCACATCACAATCGGTTTTGAGGTTAAAACCGATTCTAATGAATTGTATTATCAATATTGGTTCCTATTGAAAACCGATTCTAATATATTGTATTATCAGTATCAGTTCCTATTGAACAACAACCGATTATTCTGGATGTTGGACCTCGCAAACAATACAGTAGAAGTAAGCTTATTCAAAGCATCACATATGATCTTTTGAATTTGCATTCACAGCGGGTGAACTTGGGACTCCAGCGAGTTTGGTCATGTTGGTGTCGTGCGGGCTGGAGTTGGTGGTGTGCCTGGGTGCGCGCGGTGGGCGTGGAAGCGGCTCACCTTTTTTTAGATAATGGAAGAATTTTATTAATCTCCTGGCCTCTGCATCAAGAGATACAGACAGTCAACCGGTATTACAAAGTTCACACCGAAAATTTTTCAAAAAGACACTCCAAAAGACACATAGATTGTGCAAACAATAATGACAAGCAGAAAGTAATTTGAAACAAAAAAACTCAACTCGCACACAACCTTGCGTTAAACCTCCATCCATATCCGACGAAAATTTCCTGGATCACGATCTGTATAGATTTGCATGCTACAAATAACAACTCTCGGGATTCCTGCCGTTGCAACAAACGTAACCAACCGATACATGAATAGATAACCTGCAATGGATTAGACACATGTTTTTTAGTAAAAATAATGTCATTGCGACATAGCCAAATGGCCAACAAAGTGCGGCAGCCCCAATTAGACATTGATTTTTCACTTCCTTTCTCATCCCCAATAGCCAAGATCCAAACATATGGGCTATACTGTGAGGAGGTGACAAATTAGAAGCTGCTTGTATAACATACCATGCAAAATGAGCAAACTGACAATCCAAAAAAAGATATTGTATAGTTTCTTCATTGTTACAAAAACAACATTGTTTATTGCCAGTCCAATTTCTTTTACTGAGGTTATCCTTTATCAAAATTACCCCTCGACGTAGTACCAAAGAAATATTTTGATTTTTAAAAGTATTTTAATCTGCCAGAGCTGTCTATTTAAAAAAGGAGTATTTTGATGCATTAAAGCTGCATACATCGATTGAACAGAAAATTGTCCATTATGATGAAGATTCCATCGAAAAGTATCACGATCTGGAGACAAACTTATATCAACAATTCTTGTAATAAGCTCTTGAAAAATCAAGTAAGCTAGGTCCCGTAATGGTTCTACGAAAAGAAATATTAAAATATTCAGAACTTATTACTTCAGCCACCGTGATATGTTTTTTTTCGTACAATGTTATAGCGTTGAAGATATTGTATACTAAGGGGGTTGTTTCCAAGCCAATTATCTTGCCAAAAAGTTTGAAAAACCATTTGCAAAGCAAGCAAATATTTTTCACATTAAGATCATGAATGCCGAGACCGTCTTGATTTTTAGGTTGACAAATAATATTCCACTTAGCAAGCCTATATTTTTTCTTATGATTATCATTCTGCTAGAAGAATCTATCTCTAAAATAATCCAATTTTTTTTCAACTGCTCAACCTTTTTTCAAATCGTTCCTCTACCCCCTTCCAATCATTGTTTCTCAGTGTACGATAATGGATTGGAATACCAAGATTGGCCATCGCCACAAGGAGGTCATCCTTGCCGTTTGCAGCCTCAACCTTGTCTGCAACACCGACTACAAGGTCCTGTGCCGTAAGAGTAGTAATAGAAGCTTTACTTGGGACAATAATCAAGAGAATGTTATTTTTATTGCTATTCATAAATTGTTTGTTACTACTGATTGGGGTCTTTTGTATCCATTAGCTTACATACAAACTTGCCTAAGTCTAGTAGTGATCACACACCTCTACTTTTAAACACTGATGATAAGAGAGAGAAAAAAGGTTAAACAAAGTCTTCAGATTTGACAAAAAAAAGTGGCTAGAGAAAGGTGGTTTCTATGAACATGTTAAGAAAATTTGAAATACTCCTTGTTCTTGTATTAGTGCTATTAATGCTTGGCAATTTAAAATTAGATTTCTTAGAGCATCTCCAAGAGAGGACCCTAAAAATGAGCCTTAAATTTTAATTTAGGACCCCAACTAATTAGATTTAGGGCTCCAATGAAATATTCACTCCAGCAATTAGGCCCTAAAACTCAATGAAGATAGGGCTCAATCATAGAGTTGCTAAATATAGCTACTCTCCCATGGGCCCTAAAACAATTTGATAAATTTTAACAATTTAGGGTCTTTGCTGGAGTTGATCTTTTTCCCTAAGAGCCCTATAATTCAAATTAGGACCATATTTAGGACCCCTCTTGGAGATGCTCTTAGGAAGAAGCTTAGAGGTTGGAATGCAAATGTAGAATATGAAGTTAGAAAGAAAAGGCAAAGTCTTGTTTAGATATTATACCTAAATCTTTGGCCTTGACTGATGAGGATAGAAAGAGAATGAAAGATCGTTACAGAACTAGAAACTAGATCAAATTTGGTTAATAGAAGAAACTAAAGCTGGACAAAGATTTACATACAGAGATATTTTGAAAGGAGACATAAACGCTGCTTTTTCAGTCTGTTGCTAATCAGAGAAGGAAGAAGATGATTTCTGTGTTAGATGGCGCTAATGGTCCTGTGGAGGATGAGCAAGGGATGTTAGATATTAATGTAGATTATTATAAGAACTTGTTTGCTTTTAAACCTAATATGAACATCTAGTTGAAAAATGGTTTTTGTCATTTAGCAAATAAGGTTACTAATGCAGAAGACAACGTTCTAGGCTCTGATTTTTCTAAAGAAGAAGTTAAGAGGGTTGTTTTTTATTCGTATGCTGAAGGGGCTCCTGGCCCAGATGGTTTTCCTTTTGGAATGCTTCATCTTAGGGGTTTTAGTATTAAGTGTATTTCTTGGATTAAAAGTTTTCTTTACAAAGGCCACATCACAATTGGTTCTGAACAAGAATTGATTGTGTTGACCATCTAACACTATCGGGCGAAAAATGTTGTGATAGCGTCTCCCCATCACTATCGTTGGACTTTGTATCACTATCAAAACCGATTATGAAATTCAGCATAATAAAATAAAATAAAATTAGCAATTTGATTTCTATACGAACTTTACAGTAAAAATTGAAAATTAGGTCCTGTTGGACACAAAGTATTTCTGGAGTTTTGAGGACATGGTTTCTAAAAATACTCTAGTATTGAATACTATGAGTTGTTTGGATATAGCCTATACTTGAACTCTTAATACTACGGTTTTCTAAATACCATGGTTTTTTCGGAGTTCTAAAAAATCCACTCCACACCATTTTTTCTAGACCGAAGTTTGTTTGTTGACACATCGTTGGTACTAGCGGCTGCCCCATTCACCTATCCTGACGACGTCTTCTCCTAGTGCCCCAGCTAGTTGTATCAGAAGATTCAGAACAACTCCAACCACAGCAATGAATTAATGCACCGCTTTTTGATCTTATTTTCCCACTTCGGATTAGCAAACCAAATTTACCCCTGCTGTCATGCGAGCTTTATAGTCATCAACATCTGTGTGGCAGTCAAAGCACTGCAGAACCCAAGATCTGGCGGCCTCCGGCCCTGACCTAAGTGGTAAGTGGTAACTGCCGATACGTTGACACCGCTCGTCACGGCGACCACCACCAAACGTCGTCCCAAACCCAATACAAATCCAAATCCATATCCTCTACTGCATTTTGTGCAGCTAGCTAGATTTACATTGTATTTAGTGTATATAAACTATCACATGATAGAGCGCATATGGTAGTTATTTTTAAAAAATACTACGAGAAGTTGTTAAACCTTTCATATACCAAAAGCATGTTCGTATATATGCACGCCAAGGCCCTGCCTCCTGCCATTCACCGACGCGTCGGCCGCGCCCAACGCAGCAGCGGCCGCTCACGCCTCACCGGCCGCGCGCGGGAACAGCTCGGTCGGCTCACGGGCGCGGCCGGCAGCTTGCGACAGTTGGAGGTGACAGTGCAGGGCCATGGCCTACGTACGCGCGCGCGCGGACGGCACGTCCGTCCGTCGCGTCCGCGCGGCGTGTCGGATGATCGGCGCACGTCGTACGTGCACGGCGCCGCGCCCCGCAAACAGCGGCGGTGTCCGCGGCTGAACGCACGCACCTGCCTCTGCCGCTACGATGGAGCGTCAAAGGAGGGGGCTGGGTCGGCGTGCGTTGCCACTTGCGCGGCGGGGTCTTTTCTTTTCGACGTTTTCGTTTCTACGCTTTTTACAGTGGCCGTGACGGCGTGTGAGGATACACGCACTACCAGAGAAATAGATATAAGTGGCGGTTCGTAACTACCATTAGTGACGGTTTTTCGAACCGTCACTGATATAGTGCCACTGATAATCGAAGATTATTAGTTGTGGTTTTGAATCGTCACTGATAATATTATCAGTGGCGGTTCCAAAGAAAAATCGTCACTGATAATATTATCAATGACGGTTCCAAACAAAAAACCGCCACTGATAATGCATTATTTGTGGTGGTGTATTATCAGTGACGGTTTTAGCCAAAAGAACCGTCACTGATAATGTATCATCAGTGGCGGTTTTAGTCCGGTTTTAGTCAAAAACCGTCATTGATACTTATATTTAATATTCTGGCATTTTTAAACACAAAACAAAGATATTTTCCGGGAGGTCAATCTCATCCATCCTAGTTAGTACTACTCTCGCCTAAGCATGCTTAACTAGTGAGTTCTACCACCGATTTTAATGCAAATACGAGCATTTTCCGAGAGGTCACCCATCCTAATACTACTCTCGCCCAAGCACGCTTAACTTTAGAGTTCTTATATGATCTAGTACCAGAGTGTTGGTATGATCACATTTAAAATATAACGTGTTTAAGTGTCCAATTTTACGATGACATGGATGCTTCAAATTTTAACATGCCATAGTAAAATTTAACATGTCATGCTCAATTTAACTCAAATTATCAGTTTTTAATTTTCTAACAGTTTAAAAACAAAATTAGGTAACTATAGTACCGGTTCTATCAAAAAACCGCCACTGATAATATATTATCGGTGGCGGTTCTAGCCAAAAATCGTCACTGATAATGCTATTTGTAGCGGTTCAAACAAAATCATCACTGATAGAGCATCACCAATATGCAGTTTTGTGGTAGTGATGGACCGATAGATCGACGAGCCGTTCCGCTCCACGTGTGTGCTGTAAGCTTAGACTGTGTCAATCTGTGCGGCGTGGCTAGCTAGATGTGTACGTGTGCATAAGTGCACCGTGCACGCGTGCATTTGGCTGCCTAAGTTCGTCGTTGGGATTTTTTTTGTCTTTGCTATATTTTAGACGATCTTAAATTATAAAATAGGTATGTAGCAACAATATCTTAACAAATAATATTTCATATCAATACCATACGTAAATAAATCCAACAAATTCACATGTCAATGTACATAGCATATTATATTTGAAATCAATATTTCTCACAGAAAATGAAAGTTCTCAGTTGGCATAGCTTTGTCATCCTTTCATTGTTACAGAATCCAAGAATATCTCAATACCATTCACAAATGAATCCAAGAAATCTGCATCTCAATGTACATGGCATACAACATTTGAAATAAAAATAAATCTCAATGCACAGTGTCAATTTAATAATGTACAAACGGCTAGGATCAATTTAATATATTTAACTACCACCTAAACTGAGCGACAATTCTCTTTGATGCAATATAAACAACTAAACCGATCGTCATTTTATGAGACTAGTAACTCTATCCATCGACAATTTGCAACTACCAAATTAACTTGAGAGGAAACTCAAATAAATTTAATTATACATGGCCTATTAATCAATTTGGTGTCCCTAATAATATTAGTCTATAACAAAGTAATTCATTAAATTAAATAATTCAATATCCATGACCGACAGTTAATACACCATGTATTCGCTATGTCATGTGGCAAATACCTATAATCGCTATTTCGTCTATCATTTAACCTGTATTCGTATTCTTATTTTGGTTTTATATGTTTTCGCAATACCATATTGCGAATACCTGGTTTTTTTTATAAATACATTCGATCCAATTAACACAGCACAAGAAAATGCCATGCTGCCAATCCATCAGTCCATTGGCGCTGTTCCGTGACCCACGTCACTTTTTACCCATCCCCTCGTAGGGACGGATGGATTCTGTTAGACAACCTCGCTATCGAATAGTCCGGGGTTGCCTAATAGATCTAAACTGGAGAACAGAAAGAGAGGGCGAGAGACACAATATGAGGAGGAACGGGTCTACTTTATTATTCTGTATGCTTGTGTACAATGGGGTGACCCCCTGCCTCCTATATATAGCGGTTCTGCTTAGAGATAAGGAATAGTCCATATCGGATACGAATCCGGTTTCCTAACACTCCCCCTTGGACTCTTCACTGCGAGATGCATATGCCTCATTAAAACTCCATAAAAACCCAGTGGGAAAAATAATTGGAGAAAGAGTACATAGCACACGCTTGCTGTGTTGCACGGATTGCCTCATCAAAAACCTTATGTAAGAAAACTTCAATGAAAAACTTACTTAAGGAAAAGAGTACAATCCACCCAAACTTCAATGTTAATCTTCAAGATTTACGTTGGGTACTCAAACTTCATGTTTGAGATTTATGTAGGAGTATGTGAAAAATCTCCCCCTGAAATCTGCACTTCTCTAAGCCTCATCATCCCGATTCCTCTAATACATCTTTCAAAGGAAGATGCCGGGAGTGACTTAGTGAATAAATCTGCGAGATTTTCACACGACTTAGTATGCATTATCTTTATCTCGTTCATCTTATGCATTTCATGAGCATAAAAGAACTTGGGGTTGATATGTTTTGTAAGGTTACTCTTCACATATCCCATTTGTACTTGTGCAACACAAGCTGCATTATCTTCATAGATAATAGTGGGGGTTTGTTCCATGTTCAGACCACATGACTTCTGGATGTGGTGAACCATTCTTCGAAGCCATGCACATTCCCGAGAGGCTTCATACAATGCAATGATTTCTGAGTGGTTAGTCGACGTCGAGACAAGAGTCTGCTTAGACGACTTCCAAGAAATTGCCGTTCCACCGCAAAGGAAAACATACCCAGTTTGTGACTTGCCAGTATGCGGGTCCGATAGGTACCCAGCATCGGCGTAGCCAACTAAATTCAATTCATTGTTTCTTCTGTAAAACAAGCCGAGGTCTTTGCTTCCTTGAAGGTAACGGAAGATGTCCTTCACCCCTTTCCAATGCCTTTTGGTGGGTTACGCCTTTGTCTGCGCTAGCAAATTCACTGGCGAACGCAATGTCCTGGTCTAGTGCTATTCGCAAGGTACATGAGCGCTCCAATTGCACTCAAGTATGGGAATTCCGCTCCCGTGACTTCCTCCCCTCTTCTTTAGGCCTGTTCGGGTCTAGGTCTGCTTGGAGTGACCTTCCGACCATTGGGGTCTTTGCGGGGTATGCCTTTTCAAAGCCAAATCTCTCCAACACTTTCTGCGTGTAGGATGCTTGGTGTACCAAGATTCCGCCTTGGACATGTTCAAGCTGCAAGCCTAAACAGAACTTGGTTTTACCCAAGTCTTTCATTTCAAACTCAGATTTCAAGTATGTGCATGCTTCTTCAATTTCCTCATCCGTCCCAATGATGTTCAAGTCATCTACATAGACGGAGATTATACAAAATCCATTCGAGGATCGTTGTATAAACACACATGGACAATCTTCGCTGTTCGTGTAGCCTTTCTTGCAAAGAAAGTCACTCAAGCGATTGTACCACATTCTTCCCGACTGTTTTAGCCCATACAGTGATTTCTCCAATTTCACATCAGATAGGTTTCTGTTTGCTCTGTCTTGGTTCGGGATAGGGATACCTTCCGGTACTTTCATATAAATCTCCGAATCCAAGTTTCCATACAAATATGCTGTGACAACATCCATTAGCTTCATTTTCAACTTCAAGTTGACTGCCATTGAGATCAAGTATCTAAAGGTAATTCTGCCCATGACCGGAGAATAGGTTTCTTCATAATCAACCCTAGGACGTTGAGTGAAACCTTGAACAACAAGCCTTGCAATGGTTGTTGCTCTTTTCATAGATTCTCCTATTATTAGAAAATTAATGGCCATTTCGTCATGGTGTGCTTCATGCACTTCTACTTGCTCTTCATTGCTATTTCCCATTCCAGGAGCAAGTTCCTTTAGTTTTTCTCCGCCAATGTGTGCGCACACATTATTTCCGGCGGCTTCTTCCAATGGAAGATTCAAATATGGAATTGCCTTTTCCACAGGCTTCTTTCCAGTGCCAGGTCTCAACTGGCTCCCCTTCTTGCTTTGGGGCACTTTTGTGATTGGCTGTGGTAAGTCCTCTTGCCCATTTTTCCCCAGACGTCTCCGGGTACTTTGGGTTTGAGAAGCCAGATTTCCTGTTCTTTTTCTTTGAGGCCTCTGAACAGGATGAGGGATACCTTCTGCTTTCTTTGGTATTTCCACCCTCTCTGGTGCATTTCTTGCTGGTATATGCGACTTAACCACGCTCTTCAGATCACAAAAATGATCAGGCAGTTCATTTGCTAAATTCTGCAAATCGATTGTCTTCTTGACTTCATGATTTGCTTCATTAGTGCGAGGGTCATGCACGGGGATCCCAATGGAATGCCATATGATTTCTCGGCATTTTCATCCAATGGTTCATTTCCTCCCCCTAATGACGGGAAAGCGATCCTCGTCAAAAAGATGCAATTAGCGAATCGGGCTGTATGCAAATCTCCAGTCGTGGCTTCCAAATACCTGATTATGGATGCATTCTCATAACCAACGTATATCCCAGACTTGCGGAGAGGGCCCATTGCAGTTCGCTGTGGGGGTGGTATAGGTACATATACCATTCATTCAAATCTTCAGGATGGCCCATTGCTCTAGTTGCATAGTTGAATGGATGTTGTAGGCCGACGGTCTATAATTGATGAGTGCTGCTGCGTGCAGGACTGCGTGTCCCCAACAAGTGTTGGGCAAGTTACAACTCTGCAAGAGTGGTCGGGCTATGAGCTTAATCCTCTTTATTAGTGCTTCAGCTATTCCATTTTGCGTATGGATGTGCGGCACAGAGTGCTCAACCGTTATTCCGGTTGCCGTATAATAATCATCAAATGCCTTGGAAGTAAATTCGCCGGCATTGTCCAATCGAATGGACTTCACGCGATGATCAGGAAAAGCATTCTTAATTCTGATGATCTGCGAGATCAACTTTGCGAATGCATGATTCCTTGTTGACAAAGAAACATACATGCGACCATTTCGAGGAAGCATCAATGAGCACCATGAAGTACCAAAGCGTACGACAAAGGGCTGAATCGAACGCAAATATCCCCCTGAATGCGTTCCAGGAATGCAGGGATTTCATGTTGCACTCTCATAACAGAGGGTTTTGTTATTAATTTCCCGGTGGCACATGCATGGCACACAAAATCTTCGTGATTCGGGAAATTTTTAACATTAATGCTATGACCTTGTGAGTTGTTAACTATGTTTCTCATCAATCTAAGGCCAGGATGACCTAATCTACAATGCCACAAAGAAAATAATTCAGAGCTGATGGGTTTCGAAGCATGGAAAACAAAAATTTTCCTACGAATGCAACCAAACACCAAGATCATATCTAGGAGATGCATGCAAACGGTTTCAGAAGGACTCACCCTCGTAGACCGAAAGCGGAATAACGCCTCAAACAAACGTGGTTGAAGTAGAGGTACACGCCTCGACTTCAAAGTCGCCAAGATGAGCTACAAACGGCAAAGCCTGCATTTGGTCACACGCACGAACAACGACGACCTCCAATCCTCGACCAAGGGGCAGCGGAAGTAGAGGATCCACGGAAACTCCAACAACACTACGACTTTAGTGGTGGTGGTGGAGAAATCGCCTTCAGCTAGCCGCTCGCTAAGCTATCGCTTGAAAGGTGGAACAACAGGAGGAAGGAGAAAAGACCAACCAAAGGGTCATGGAGATTAGTCATGAGAGAGGAGCTCCACCCTCCCTTTTATAGGAGTGAGTTGACTCTCCATTCTCTCCATGTGAATGGACTCTCCATTCTCTCCATGTGAATGGACTCTCCATGTGAATGGACTCTCCATTCTTCTCCATGTGAATGGACTCTCCATGTGAATGGACTCTCCATTCTCTCCATGTGAATGGACTCTCCATGTGAATGGACTCTCCATTCTCTTCATGTGAATGGACTCTCCATGAATGGACTCTCCATTCTCTTCATGTGAATGTTCGATATCCCGAAACTATTCCTGTTGTCCAAACTTTTCTCCGGTGTTCCGTGATCCACTCAAAAGCGCCGATGAACCTTAAGTGTGTCACCCTACGGTTCGTGAATAAAATGGACATGATCAAGACACCTCTCTGATCAATAATCACCGATCCGAGATCCATAATGACTCCCACTTACTCAACGATGAACTAGTGATCGTGGTGAACCAAAACCAACATAACCAATTCCTTTTGTCTCGCGATATATTACTTATCCGAGATCCGATCATTGGTATCAACTATACCTAGTTTGATCCGCACCATAAGTACTCTTTTACTCGCTCCGCGGATATGACATTCTTGTGACCTAGTCACGCGCTTGCAAGCGATGTCAATGTGATATCACCGAGAGGGCCCAGTATATCTCTCCGTCATCCGGATGGACAAATCCCACTCTTGATGCATGAGCCTCAACTAATACTTTCATAGTACCCAAATCCATCTTTATAGTCACCGTGTTACGGAAAGTGACGCTTGATGTCATCAAAGTACTCTTCCGGAGTTAGTGATTGACATCATCTCATGGTCTAAGGAAAAGAGCTATTTTGTATATGTTCAGCAAGATAAAGAACAAACTTTAATGACTTGATCGAATTTGCTATACCAACTTGGGTGTGTGTTCATCACATCATTCTTCTAATAATGTGACCCCAAGTTATTAACAACATCCAATGTTCATGATCAGAAACCTTGATCATCGCTTAATCAACGAGCTAGTTTAAAAGAGAGGCTTTACTAGAACCTTTTGTTTGTTTATTACACACACATGTATCAACGCTTCCTGTTAATACAATTTTAGCATGAGAAATAAACATCTATTATAAACATGGAATAAGATAATAAACAATTTATTATTGCCTCTCGCATATTCCCTTCAGTCTCCCACTTGCACTAGAGTCAATAATCTAGATTACATTGTGATGAATCTAACACCCATTGAGTTCTCGTGTCGATCATGTTTTGCCCTTGGGAGAGCTTTTTTAGTCAACGCTGTCAGCCACATTCGCATCCGTGTGCACTTTGCAAATCTTACATCGCTATCCTTGACATGTTCACGGATGGAGTGAAACCGGCGCTTAATATGCTTGGAATTCTTGTGTGACCTTGGTTCTTTAGCATTGGCTATGGCACCATTGTTGTCACAATAGATAACCATTGGGTCCAACGCACTCGAACCACACCTACTCGATATGAACATCTTCATCCAAATCGCTTCCCCTACGCTTCAAGCAGCAACATATTCCGCCTCGTTGAAGATCCGCCACCACAGATTGCTTGGAACTCCTCCACCACCGCTCCTCCATTCATTTCAAAAATATACCCGGTTTGTGACTTAGAGTCATCCTGGATCGTTGTCGAAACTAGCGCCGACGTAACCTTTACGACGAGCTCTTCTTCACCACCATATATGAGAAACATATCCTTAGTTCTTCTCAAGTACTTAAAGATATTCTTGACCGCCCAAAGGTTCCAAACTGGATCGCATTGGTACCGCTAGTCAAACTAATAGCATGTGCCGTGATCCGGTCTTGTACACAACATAGCATACATGATAGAGCCTATGGCTGAAGCATAGGAATTTTATTCATTACTTCTCTATCTTCTCGCTATAGTTGGACTCTCAGTCTTACTCAACGCCTTGCCTTGCAACATAGGTAAGAACCCTTTCTTACTTTCTCGCCCATTCTAAACTTCTTTAGAATCTTGTCAAGGTATGTACTTAAGTGCGATAACCCAATCAAGCTGCCTCGATCTATCTCTATAGATTTTGATGCCTAAAATATACGCCCGCTCACCAAGGTCCTTCATTGAAAACTTACCGCTTAAGTAATCTTTTACGCTTTTCAAAGTTCTATATCATTTCCAATCAACAATATGTCATCCACATATAATATCGTAAATGCTATAGAGCTCCCACTCACTTTCTTGTAAATACAAGCTTCTCCGAAGTTTGACAAATCCAAAACCTTTGATTACCTCATCAAAACGAGATTCCAACTTCGTGATGCTTGCTTCAGTCCATAAATGGATCAATAAGTTTGCATACCTTATCAGCATCCTAGGATCAACAAAACCTTTGGGTTGTATCATATACAACTCTTCCTCAATGTTTCCATTAAGGAACGCGGTTTTACATCCATCCGCCAAATTTCATAATCGTAAAAATGCAGCAATTGCTAACATAATCCTAACAGACTTTAGCATCGCTTACGGTGAGAAAGTCTCATCGTAGTCAACTCCTTTGAATTTGTCGAAACCCTTAAGTATTAAGTCGAAGCTTTATAGACGGTCACATTACCATCGCTTATTTTCTTTTTTGAAAATCCATTTGTTCTCAACGGCCTTATGTCATTGGGTAGGTCCACCAAAGTCCATACTTGGTTTTCATACATGGATCCCATTTCTCGATTTCATGGCTTCTAGCCATTTGTCGGAATCTGGGCTTATCATCGCTTTCATCATACGCCGCAGGTCATCATTCTCAACTACCATGACATTCATAGTAGGAACATAAAGTCGAGCATTATGCGCTCTTGTTGACTGGGCGAGGTGCCAGAGTGTTCTCTTTCTGAGTTTCATGATCCTTATCATTAGTTCCCTCTTCATTTGGTGAAGTCAACTCCTAAACAACTTCCTGCTGCCACACTTGCCATTCCATGAAGAGAAGGTTCAATAACCTCGCCGAGTTCTACCTTCCTACTACTCACACCTTTCGAGAAACTCTTCTCCAAAAGGATCCATTCTGGCAAATCGAAAAACCTTGCCTTCGAATATGTGATAGAAGGTGTACCCAATTGTTTCTTTAGGTATCCTATGAAGACGCATTTTTCCGCTTTGGGTTCGAGTTTATCAAAGTTGAAGTTTCTTCACATAAACATCGTGATCCCCAAACTTTTAGAAATGACAGCTTAGGTTTGTTGCCAAACCATAATTCATACTGTCATTTCAACGGATTTAGATGGTGCCCTATTTAAAGTGAATGCAATTGCTTTGCGCATGACCCTAAAATGAAAGTGGCAAATCTGTAAGGGACATCATAGATCGAACCATATCCAATAAAGTACGACATTTACGACGGATACACCATTACGTGTGGTGTTCCAAAGAGAGTGAGTTGTGAAACTATTCCACATTGTCTCATGTGTGTGCCAAATTGTGAATTCAAGATACTCTCCTCCACGATCAGATCGTAGAAATTTGATCTTTCCGTTACGATGATTTTCTACTTCACTCTGAAATTCTTTGAACTTTTCAAATGTTTCAGACTTGTATTTCATTAAGTAAATATATCCATATCTACTCAAATCATCCGTGAAAGTAACGGCTAACGATATCCACCACGCTACCGACACACTCATTGGACCACACACATCGGTATGTATGATTTCCAATAAGTGTCTGCCCGCTCCATTGTACCGAAAACGGGTTCTAGTCATCTTGCCCATGAGGCATGGTTCATATGTTTCAAATGATTCATAATCAAGTGATTCTAGTAGTCCATCGTAATCGGAGCTTCTTCATGCTTAACACCAATATGACATAAACGGCAATGCCACATATATGTAGCAATATCATCATTCAACTTAATTCTTTTGGCATTCACATTATGAACATGTGTACTATTATCAAGATTCAAAATAAATAAACCATTCTTCTCGTGCATGACCATAAAAGATATTATTCATATAAATTGAACAACCATTGTTCTCGACTTGAATGAATAACCGCCTCGCATTAAACAAGATCCGTGATATGATGTTCATGCTCAACGCAGCACCAAATAACAATTATTTAGGTTCATAACTAATCCTCGATGGTAATTGGATAGGTAGCGCCCGACGGCGATCACATCAACTCTTTGATCCATTGCCGACGCCGCATCATCACCTCATCCCTTGCTAGTTGTCTCCTCGTTCCTTAGCTCCTGCTTTCGAAGTTACATATGTTAGCAACCGAACCGGTAAGATCAAATACCTGTAAGCGCTATCGCGAGTACTAGTAAGGTACACATCAATAACATGTATATCATATATACCTTTGTTCACATTCCCGCCCTTATTAGCCGATATTTTGGGCATTGGCGCCTGCCAAAGGCTCGCCCTTGTAGTAAAACATTCAAGATATTGACTTAGGGCCAGCCTCTGGTCTTCTTCTCAGATGTGGCAACAGACTTGCCCTTCTTCTTGAAGTTTCTTTAGCCTTGCCTTCTTCTTGAAATCGATAGTCTTTTGGACCATCAACACTTGATGTTCCTTTTGATCTCCACTTCAGCTGACAAAGATTGAAGCTCGAGAGACTTCTTCATGCCCTGCATGTTGTAGTTCATCACAAAGCTCTTGTAGCTTGGTGGCAGAGACTGAGAACACGATGAATTCCTAGCTCAATGGGGATCAAGTATTCCCAAAGCTATGAGTTTATCGGGCGCACTGTGACATTTTGAGTACGTGCTCACTAACGGAGTCAAGTTCCTCCATCATGCAAATTAAAGAACTTTTCTTCAAGCTTCATAACTCTCATCACGCATGGGTGTCGAAGATCATTTTCAACTCTCTCATTGTATCAAAAGCATTGTGTCGAAACGCTGGCAGCCTCAAAAGCCGCATAAAATGCCGCTGAACTAGACTGGTCCTCCTGCGAGTCAAGAAAACATTTTTCTCCTCCTCGGGCCATCATCACATGGCGGGGCACCCAAGCAAGATCAAGCACATAGCTCCTTTGAGCAGCACGAGGAGAATCCTCGTGTTAAGGGCCCAGGTAAAGTTGCTACCGTTGGTGGCTAGTTTCTCTTCTCCATGAACATTGAAATTGAAAATAGGTGGTGCCATCTACAACGTATTTGCAAAGTTAATTAGACTAAGTTCATAATAGATTAAGTTCAAGTTTAATTCAAAATTACTACGAGAACTCCCACTCAAAAACAACATCCCTCTAGTCATCTTTAGTGATTACACGAACCAAATTCACTATACCGAAACCGATCATCACGTGAGACGGCATAGTTTCAAAGGCGAACATCAATATGTTCATCATATCATCCATATGACTCATGCTTTACCTTTCGTTCGCGGTTCGAGCGCCATGTCTCATACATGCTAGGCTCGCCAAGTAGAACCAAAGTATTTGGCGGTGTAAATCGCTTACACCCGCTGTATGCGAACGAGAGTCTATTACACCCGATCATCACGTGGTGCTTCAAACGACTGAACTTTCTTAACGGTGCATACTATGGAAGAACACATTATTATCTTGATATTAATTTGAGGATCATCTTATAGTGCTATCGACGTGATCATATCCAAGCAAAATAAGATGCATAAAAGGATTAACATCACATGCATGAATAAAGTGATATGATATGGTCCTTTCAAGCACTTGATCTCCATCTTGTGCGACATGGTATGATCTCCATCATTCCACCGGCATGGCACCAAGGTCCATGATGCTGCCATCTTGATTGTCTTCCTCCATTACAATATATCACATGGACATATACTTAGCACGCAGGCTATAAAAGAAAAACAACTAAATACTCGCTGTTTAAATTTACAATAAATTTCATTTCATACAACAATCTTTGTATCAATGACCATATCACATCACAAGCCCTCGCAAAACAAGTTAGACGTCTAATTTATTTTTGCATATTTTACGTGGTTTTGGGCTTTCTAGGAAAAATCGTTTCTTACTTACTAACAAGAACCACAACGTGATAAAACATTATTAGCAAACCGCTGTAAATTAGATCATGACTATAGTAGGAGAAATCGACACCCAAAGCCACTTATGCAATACTAGTTGCATGTCGAAAGGAACAAGTCTCATGTGCGAGGACATGTAAGGTTAGTCCGGGCCGCCTAAATCCCACTATGCCACCATGATCCAAAATACACGAAAGTATGCAATAACATGATCATCAACGCCCACATCCACATGTGTTTTAAAACCGTCACAAAACATCTACGCATAGACACGGCCTCGATACCACCGATGGGTTTCAAGCATGGAAAACAAAATTTTCCTACGATGCAACCAAACACCAAGATCATATCTAGGAGATGCATGCAAACGGTTTCAGAAGGACTCACCGTGAGGACCGAAAGCGGGAATAACGCTCCCGCAAACAAACGCGGGTTGAAGTAGAGGTACACGCCCGACTTCAAAGTCGCGAAGATGAGCGCCACAAACGGCAGCCCGCACTTGGTCACACGACAACAACGACGACCTCCAATCCCTCGACCAGGGGCAAGCGGAAGTAGAGGATCCACGGGAAACTCCAACAACACTACGACTTAGTGGTGGTGGTGGAGAAATCAGCCAAGCTAGCCGCTTAAGCCATCGCTTGAAAGGTGGAACAAACAGGAGGAAGGAGAAAAGACCAACCAAAGGGTCATGGAGATTAGTCATGAGAGAGAGCTCCACCCTCCCTTTTATAGGAGTGAGTTGACTCTCCATTCTCTCCATGTGAATGGACTCTCCATTCTCTCCATGTGAATGGACTCTCCATGTGAATGGACTTTCCATTCTCTCCATGTTAATGGACTCTCCATGTGATTGGACTCTCCATTCTCTCCATGTGAATGGACTCTCCATGTGAATGGACTCTCCATTCTCCATGTGAATGGACTTCCATGTGAATGGACTCTCCATTCTCTTCATGTGAATGTTCGATATCCCGAAACTATTCCTGCTGTCCAAACTTTTCTCCGGTGTTCCGTGATCCACTCAAAGCGCCGATGAACCTTATGTGTCACCCTACGGTTCGTGAATAAAATGGACATGATCAAGACACCTCTCTCGATCAATAATCATCAGCGGATCCGGAGATCCATAATGACTCCCACTTACTCAACGATGAACTAGTGATCGTGTGAACCAAAACCAACATAACCAATTCCTTTTGTCTCGCGACATATTACTTATCCGAGATCCGATCATTGGTATCAACTATACCTAGTTTGATCCCGCTACCGATAAGTACTTTACTCGTTCCGCGGATATGACATTCTTGTGACTCTAGTCACGCTTGCAAGCGATGTCAATGTGATATCACCGAGAGGGCCCAGAGTATATCTCTCCGCTATCCGGATGGACAAATCCCCACTCTTGATGCATGAGCCTCAACTAATACTTTCATAGTACCCAAATCCATCTTTATAGTCACCGTAGTTACGGAGTGACGCTTGATGTCATCAAAGTACTCTTCCTGAGTTAGTGATTGACATCATCTCATGGTCTAAGGAAAAGAGCTATTTTGTATATGTTCAAGATAAAGAACAAACTTTAATGACTTGATCGAATTTGCTATACCAACTTGGGTGTGTGTTCATCACATCATTCTTCTAATAATGTGACCCCGTTATTAACAACATCCAATGTTCATGATCAGGAAACCTTGATCATCAGTTAATCAACGAGCTAGTTTAAAAGAGAGGCTTTACTAGGAACCTTTTGTTTGTTTATTACACACACATGTATCAACGTTTCCGGTTAATACAATTTTAGCATGAGAAATAAACATCTATTATAAACATGGAATAAGATAATAAACAATTTATTATTGCCTCTCGGGCATATTCCCTTCAAGAGCTTCTAAAGACAGTCTTCAAAGAAGTATACACTGCGTGTGCATTGATTCTCGTGTAGTACAGCCCAGATTCATATGAGGAACATTTTCTAGTATCATTTTCCCATACTCCGCGTGCTTCACAATGCACAAGTGTTCTTTGCCATTTTCTTCATTGGTTTCTACGTGAAACCCATTGGCGCGGATATGCTTGAAACTTAAGAGAGTGCGAGTTGATTCAGGGTACAAGAGGGCTTCTTCAATTACTAAAGTTGTACCCATTGGCAATATAATTGTGGCTCTTTCTGAGCCTATTATATGCGTATCGCTTCCTGCAATAGTCGTAATCCTTTCAGCGTTCTTCGTGATCGTCTGGAAGTATTTTGACTCTCTTAAGATGGTATTTGTTGTGCCACCATCAACAATGCATATTTCCTCCATTGGGCGCTATACGATTTCTAGATGAAAAGAAATATAATTCTAATCAGACAGTGGCAAAGTAATTCAAATATTGCTTGTAAATAAAATATACTGGAATAAAGAATAAACTGCATATTTCATTCATGAGTAAAATTTGCTCTTTGAGAGCTTGCAATTCATTATGCAATCTGATGTCTATGTGAGATAATTCTGACTATTCATGTCAGTTTTCAAAACTCACATTTTGACAATGCCACACCTTTGCATATATTCATAAGGTTCTTCCATTAGATTATCAGTGCAAACTAATAGGAAGTGGCTGCTAGATTCAATAAAATGCATAATTAAATTCTCATGAATTTCGAGCAATCTGAAAGAAAGCAATAATTGCAGGATTCATAAATACAAGGTAAATGCAAAATTCATAAGTATAAGATTCATAAACATGGAACAGAACAATAATTGCACAATTCATAAATTCGGAATAGACAATAATTGCACAATTATTAAATTCATAAATGCGGAAAAAAAAAATTCTTAGGAATTTCCAATATTCTAAACTAGGCAATTATTGCAAAATTCATGCAAAAATTCATAAATGCAGAAAATAAGGCTAAGTAAAATTAAAAACAGAGCCATAAAATTTTCTGATATTTTTTCAAAATTTTCTGACTATATTTATTAAATTTTCCGAATTCTTAATTATGTTTTCGGAAAATAAAATAAATAGAAAATGAACCGAGGGCAAAAAGGGGTAAAATCCCCCTTGCCCCGTGCATCACACGGTTTTCAAAACCGGTTTGAGGAATGGACTTCAAGTCCTTCTATTTGACTTCAACCTGGACTTTTCAAGTCCATCTGTCTTTCTTTGCCCAAATCGATCGAGTGCGCGTGGGGCGATGCCAGCCAGGCGGTGCCGCAAGGAGCAATGAGGTGGTCCAACGGCAAGAGTTCGACGCGGCGACGCCACCGCACGGCTCGGCCGTTTGGCCGCAGGCTATTGGTAGGCCAAGAAGTCCCGCCTCGCGGCGGTCTTGACGCCGCAGCCGGCGAGGTCGGGCATGGCTTGCGTCAGAGCGCTGGTGGCAGCCAAAGATCATCGGGCGCGCAAGCTTGGCACGGCAAGGCGACGCTGGTCGCAGCAGATTAACGCGAGCGCAGCAAGCCTGCGAGGCTTGGCGCGGTAGGCACGCGATACCGGGCGTTAGGGGCGGCCGCCGCCGCTACGGCAGCGCCGATCGTCGCGGCAGTGCTTCAGTTGGTTTCAATGCCATATGGAGCTTCGGGACTTCAAGTCCAAGTCCACGGTCCTGTACTTCATAGCCCCAGCCGATTGTACAGGGTCATGACGGCGCCGCTTCGAGCGACACTCGGATAGGGGCGGCGGACGGTGGCCGGCGCTTCGTGCGCAGAACAGCGACTTCATGTTGCTGCGAGGTCAGCGGTGACTGGTGACAGCCGGAAAATTTTGTACCGTAGCGACAATGGCTTCGTGCCTATGTCTTCATGTACTGTAGTATTCTTTTGTACAATGGCTTCCTACTGCACGAAGGGAGACTTGGGTGCAGGCGCGGCACGGTGCCGTGAGCGCGGCAGTTCGGCCTAGCAAAGGCGCAGGACTTGGGGTCGTGGTCCGCCCGCAGTTGTTGCAGGGCGCGAGGGCTTCCCGGCAACGCCGACGCGCTGCGTCGATCGGACGCACGGCGCGGCGCACCGGAAGGTGCAACGGCAAGAATGGATCGCCGACCAGGCCAGGGTGCAGTCCGAGGCGGCGGCGGTATGGCCTGCGAGGCCAAGGGGCTCTGGTGCGGCTGGCGCGGTAGCGACGCGACTACCCATCGCGCAGCCGATCGGCTTGGTTTCGGCCACCGGCGTGGTGCGCAGTGCGCGCAGCCGTTGCTTGGGAAGGCTGAGCAGCGGCTTCGAGCAGTGCGTGCCGCGGCTCCCTGGGCGATGCAGTGGGCTTCAAGCCGTATGGTGTCGATGTTGGCTACGTGCCGGTCAACATGTACATAGTTTGCCATGTATTTGAGCTTCATGCCCTGTATTGCAACTTCATCGTGTTGCTTCATGCCATGCGACAAGACATAGTACATGCACGTGGATTAGTTGCAAACGACAGAGCAGACTCTTACTTGATGCATGCAGGAGCCAGCGGCTACATGTTTCTTTTTGTATACATGCTAGCTATATGCTTCTTCTTGCATGCAGGAGGCCAAGGTGCACTTGCCGGCCGGTGGCTGCGTCTTGCAAGATCAAGGGCGAGGGCCGGCCGGCGGGTACATGCCCGCAAGCAGGGGCCGGTCGAGCGGTTGCATGTCGCCTTTCAATCTGTAACTTCATGTACTATAGATGCAAATACGAGATTAGATTAATCCCGCGTTCTTACCTTTTCTCACCTCTTTTTAATCTGTTCTCCGGTAGGGCTTCGTGCTGATAACGTGTTAGACAACCTCGCTATCGAATAGTCCGGGGTTGCCTAATAGATCTAAACTGGAGAACAGAAAGAGAGGGCGAGAGACACAATATGAGGAGGAACGGGTCTGCTTTATTATTCTGTATGCTTGTGTACAATGGGGTGACCCCCTGCCTCCTATATATAGCGGTTCTGCTTAGAGATAAGGAAGAGTCCATATCGGATACGAATCCGGTTTCCTAACAGATTCCACGACTCCATCGTCATCATCATACTCATACAAGCGGCAGAACCGCAGAAAGCTGCTCTGCTACGCGGCCTATGCCTCCGGGGTAGCCAGGATTAGCCTGCCTAGATACCGACATGAGACAATGAGAGCCGCTCGAAAAGTCTCGAAACGCTTCCGGTCTGAAAGATGGACGTGGATTCTGCCCTACAATATTCTCCTTCGTTAGACTATCTTCAATAATTTTTTTTCATTCCACTCTCTTCCATATTCTCTTCCCCATATTCATTCTCTTTATTTTCTATTATTTCCAACAGCATCCCCTTAAGAGAATTTGTGTAGGGATTAGAGAGAGAATCTCTTTTCTAGAGAGATTCACTGTTTAAATCCCTTTCAAAGGGAACCGTGAAGGGAATCCGCTGAAGCACTTAGAATCTGTTCGCGAAGGGATTTGGACGGGAAAAGAAAGCTACCGGAGAAAATCTTAGGCTCTCCCTTTTATATGGCTACAGTGTCTTTTGCTCAGTGGTCATACATTAGTTTCCCTACATACTCTCAACAAAAAACCATCATCACATAATCAAACCGTAGTTACTGGATTCGCTATAAGCTTTATAAATCACGAACCGAATTTATCGAATTCAAAGCAATTTGTATTCGAACCCAAATTCCGTACTACGATTCGAACGAATCACGTTTTTAGCAACTATGAATTAAACAAAAGACAAGCAAGCAAATTGACTAGTGGGCACTCGACGATGTCACAATCCAGCGTTACATTGCCAAAACAACGGCAGAACCAGCATATCATGCATGATACCAGACAAAAAGACAATAGTACTTTTCAGAAAAGGTACATTAAGGTCTGCAGCAATCGACAATTTCATACAGAAAGGCAAACATGCCCGATCAACAACAAACAGGCGTTACAGGCCAGAACCATCATCAGCATGTTCACATGAATACTAGTGCTTATGTGATTTCTTTACTTCCCGATATAATTTGCACAAATCTTAAAGCAAATGAAGAAGTAAGTAATCACTAAATCTTAAAGCAAATGAAGTAGGTAATCACTATCTATTTTTTATTTATACTTTAATATTTATGTAATTTTTTTTAAAAAATCATTACTAAGGACATGCAAAATTGCATAGTTCAGAATTCGGAAACAATCTGAATTGCCATGTCAGGACCAAAACAGTGTATATGTAATCGAGCATTCGACCTAGATTGTCGCATAGTTCAACACCGTAATCTTCAGGTAGATGCGCCATTAAATATGCTACTCGTACCACGGTACGCACCGGAACCATCAAAGTAATCATCATGCACAAAATTTGTCAAACACACAAAGGTACGACAAACATTGATAAAATATACTCTCTAGTTTCAATGTTACAATGAAGTGCCATAATATTCGATCAAACAATTCCTTGGTCACTTCACACGACAGGAATACGCATCAAAGAACTCCATAAACTGATGTAAAACAAAAATACAATTTCTAACCGTGAAGAAGTTCAAATCAAGCTGCCAAGGTGGTGGTGCGATCATAAAGTTTTGGGCACCTAGATACTGAAGATTCTGGTTAACAATATTGAAACCGAAAAAATCATTGAAAAATCAAAATTTTGAAATCAAAAATATCCAACTAAAAATCACTGAAAAATCGTCAGAAATCAAAGGGTTAAGAATTCATTTTTTAAAAAAAAATCAAAAACCGGTCGGTTTTACCGAAAACTGATCGGTTTTGACCAAATACCGAAGCCTGACGTAGTACCACACAATCTTAATACAAAACCGGTCGGTTTTGCGTCACATAATTTTTTTTAATTTAACCGGTTTACCGACTAGTTTTGTATGTTAAATCAGCTCAGTAAGATCAAAAACTGCGAAAATCGATCGATTTTATGAACCTAGGGGTGGGGTGAGGCTGGGAGAAGCAGCAGCAGATGCATGTCCCGCTTGGGTGCTCATCGTCGGCAACGAAAGGATGACGAACAGGAAGCATGAAACGAGATTAGGCTGATACCATGTAAACAAATATAGGAGAGAAGGCAAACAGCCTGGCCGCGTCGTGTGTTATAAGCGGCGAGTAAACTCGGTTATAGAGATTATTGTGAAACGTAGTCGTTCATCTGCATCAATCAATAGTTCAATACTAGGCCAACTCAAGCACATAAATAAGAACAAAAGGCACACAAAGTATATGGACAAAAATACTCTCTCTTATTAGATTGATTTTTCTCTGTACAAAGGGGTGCTCAATACATAGAAAAACAAACAGGAGATAGATTCGAATTCGTCCACCAACGGATAGAGTGCGCCCAACTTGGACTAGGATTCTATATGTTTTATAACACTCCCCCTTGGGCGAATACCACATAATGTACATGTCTCGTTAAAAACTCCTCGCAAAAAACCAATAAAAAAAGAGATGAAGAAAAGAGTACATTGCACTCGCACTCCGTGTTATACTAGTTGCCTCATTAAAATCATTTAAGTGAGAAACTTCAGAAAAACGCACTAAGGGGAAAAAGAGCACAACTTATAATCTTCAGGATAAAATATGATCTTCATGATCATGCAAAAGAGGTTATAGTTCAGGATTTATTCCATCTGAACTTTGGAAATCTCTAAGTCGTCTCATTCCAATGGCATTAATGCACCTTTGAAAAGTAGACTTTGACTAAACTTTTGTGAATAAATCCGCTAGATTTTCACATTAATTAGTTTCCATTATTTTACCTCACCATTCTTCGGGAATTCATGAGGATAGAAAAATTTAGGAGAAATATGCTTCGTGATATTACTCTTTACATAACCCATTTGCATTTGTGCAACATAAGCAACATTATCTTCATAGACAATGATGGGGGTATCGACAATATTAAGACCACATGACTTCTGGATATAGTTAATTACACGTCTCAATCAAAAACACTCGCGTGAGGATTCATACAAAGTTATAATCTCTGAGTGGTTGGTAGAAGTAACTACCAATGTCTGCTTAAAAGATCGTCCAGAAATGGCTGAACCACCACAGAGAAATACGAAACCAGTTTGAGATTTAGCACCGTGGGAACAGACAGATAGCCAGCATCCATATATCCCACCATGGCTAAGTCTTGGTTCTTCCGGTAAAATATACTAAGATCTTGGGTCCATAGAGGTATCTGAGTAAAGTCCTAACACTAGCCCAATGTCTTCTGGTTAGGGCTGCCTTGTGTCTTGTTAGCAAATTTATTGCGAATGCAACATCAGGCTTTGTGCAATTCGCAAGATACATAAATGCACCAATAGCACTTAAGTATGGGACTTTAGGTCCTAAGTCCTCATCATTTTCCATCCTTAATCTAAATGGATTTTACAACCATGTAGGTCTTTAACAGATGAGATTTATTCATATTAAATATTTTCAATACCTTTTTGGTATAGGCAGACTGGTGTACAAAAATTTCTTTTGGGAATGCTCAAGCTACAAGCCTAAGCAAAATTTGGTTTTACCCAAATCTTTCATCTCAAACTCTATTGCGAGGTAAACACTTGCTTCCTTTATCTCCTTCTGTGGTTCTGATGACATTCAGATCATCGACATATTCTGAGATGATACATAATCTATTTTGGGATTTCATTATGAACACATAGGGACAATCATCATTATTTGAATATCCCTTCTTCAGAAAGAATTCACTAAGTCGGTTATACCACATTCTCCCCGACTATTTTAATTCGTATAGCGATATCTACAGTTTAACGCTATACATGTTGTGATTGTTAGTATCCAGAACTTTGATTACTTTAGGGACTCTCATATAAATATCCGTATCAAGTGACTCATATAAATATGCGGCCACTACCTCCATCAAATGCATCATTAAATTTAAGCTTGAAGCTATTGATATTAAATATCGGAACATTATTTCACTTATTATAGGAGAATATGTTTCATCGTAATCAATGTTGTGTTTCTGCGTGAACCCTTGTGCTACAAACCTCATTTTATATCTCACCACTTGGTTGTTTTCATTTCTCTTCCGGATGAAAACCCATTTTGATCCTAATGGAACATTTTAGAAGGTGTTCAGTCAATAGGACCAAAAACTTTCCTTTTATCAAGCAGTCGCAATTTTGTCTCAATTGCTTCTTTCCATTTGATCCAATCTGAGCGTTTTTGGCATTCTGCCATGGACTTTGGTTCTGGATCCAGTTCAAGAGTTTTAGCAATTTTAGAGTCAAAATAATTGTCGATAATTGTAGTCTTTCTTTTTATATAATTCTCCTGAATCAACATAATTAGTGCAAATTTCTTCATTTATTTCTTTCAGCTCCTCGTGATTTCCCATAACGATGGAGTCTGGGTGTTTCGACTTCCTTATGATCAGTAAAGGCTTTTGGCAGACTATTAGCTATTTGTTACAAATTTATCATCCTTGGAACTACAAGTTTGGTTTCTTTAGTGTGTGAATCTAATGACTGAATACCAGTGACATTCTAATCAATTTATCGGTATTCTTTAATGTGGTATTTATCTCCCCCTAATGGTGAAAAATTGTCTTCATCAAAAATACAATCAGCGTACCGAGCTGTTTAGAGATACCCTGTCATAGGCTCAAGGTATTTAATTATCAAAAGAGATTCATAACCTACGTAGACCCCTAACTTCCGGTGAGGGTCCATGGTGGTACGCTGTGGTGGAGAGATTGGCACGTAAATAGCACAACCAAATTTTCGCAGTTGGGAAACACTTGATGTTTTCCATACACTATCTGCAAGGCGAAATTTCATGATATGAAGTTGGTCTGAGTTAAATTAATGCTGTAGCATTCAACACTGTGTGTCCCTAATAGCTAGTGGGTATCCTACTATTATGCAAAAATTGTGTAGTAATAAGTTTTATTCTTTTAATTAATTACTCTGTGTAGGATCGAAGTATACAAATATAGCAATCAGAGGGGGGGTGAATGATTGTGCAGAAGCTAAAACCAAAATTTTGAACTATTAAAAATTCACCCCAAAACGGAACCAAAGAATTGCCTCGTATTCGACAAAAACAGATTGATATACGTTCAGTAAAACGCGAATTACCGGAGATCCAACCGTCAGATCGCTCTAAAATTTGGACACAATAAACTAGATTCCAATAAAAATCGAACCCAAAAAGAATCAGCTCGATCGGACTTACGGATCAAAAGTTATGAGCCTTGCAAGTTTGCTATGACAGAACTTGACGAAAACTGGTCTAATCAAAACTTGTAGATTAATCAAGAACGACAAAAGGTTAATCAACAAAATTTTGAGGAACCCTAAATCAACACCCTAGAAAGGTTTTTGATGGATCAAATGAAGATGAAACTCAAAGAACAAAAACCAATCTAGAACCAGAACAAGCATGTAAACAAGAACCAAATAGAGAACATCAGAGCAACGCTGCGTAATCAGATTTCGCGACATCGTAGCACGCACAGGATCTCAAAGAATTGATCTTTATTTCTTTTTGTCTAAAGTACTCCAAAACAAAAGAGTACAAACCCTAAAGCTCTAACTTATTGATACCCTTCAACAGGAGACAACCCCTCCTAATCCTAGAAGGAGTCCCACTCCTAATCCTAGAAAGAGTATGTATTCAACACAACTCTTCTTGGCCCAACCTGGCCTAGTACAACTCTTGCACGCGTATGGCAACCCTGCCATACTCACGTGACTAACAACTCTGCACGCGTATGGCCCACCTGCCATACTCACGTGACTAACCATTCTTCATGTGCACCATTGTCTTAACCCGAACGTCCTGCATGACATCCTTGACCACCAAGACCTCAGTTCCTCCTGAACCTAGTCCCGAACATCAGTTCCTCCATGAACCTACTTCTGGTCCCATCATCGACCACGTTCGTCCTTAAGCAATACATGCACATGAGTAAACAAGAAACGAATCCGAGCACAAGTCTATGACTTGACACAAAGTCAATCCATGCAACTACTCACACGAGCATTACATAAAGTCCACTTCAAAACAAGCATCATGAAATTCTCACGAATTTCATAATCTCAAATTCAAACCAAAATTCAATTCCAAAATTGCTCAAAACCCAGATCGAGCAAAAGAACATTCACGCCGGACCAAACATCGGTCCGGCGCAACTCATGACGGACCAAATAATTGGTCCGGCGTACACGCAAATGTCTTGGTTTCATATCAGCGCAAAAATATTCAAAACACGTTCACAACTGACCAAATATTTGGTCCGGCGTACATGCAAAAACAACGCTCAAAAATGCGTTCACGACGGACCAAGAATTTGGTCCGGCGTGCATGGTCTGGCGTAACATAGAAGCTTACTGTTTTTCAAAAACTTAGCCTGGCACAAAAATCATTTAAACCACGTTCACGACGGTCCAAAGAAAAATCGCTCCCGACGTACATGTAAAATGGTCCAGCGTAAAACCCTAGATTTCACGTTCACGGCGGACCAACAGTTTGGTCCGGCGCAAACACAAAAACCGGTCCGGCGCCAAAGCGAAATCGGGCCTCAAAAACACATTTACTGCGGACTAAAATTTGGACCGGCGCAATGGTCCGGCGTAGATGGGAAACTTACTGTTTTTCTGAAATTCAGTCCGGCGCAAATGCGAAACTTACTATTTTTGAGAATTTAGTCCGGCGCATGAAGAGAAACATTGTTTCTTTTCAATTTGTCAAACACATGCACAAACACATTTTGCAAATTCAATTCTTAAGTTAATTTTTCAGCACATGATTTCACACTCTGCAAGGTCATTTTAAGTATGGATCTAATAAGTCTAAAGTCCACAATAAGATTGTCAAACTATCTTTTTATATAATAAATATAATCGCTTATTATGTTTTCGTTGTGTATAATTTTGATATTGTATCAATATTGTCAGTGTGTATTAACGTGTTTCTAGATTAGTCTAGTATACACAAAGGGTTCATATTTACATATTCAGGTTCCAACAGTAATACTGCAGCCTGCAGGGAAGCATGAATTCATGAATCCATGTAACACGACAACTGCAACTCATGACGAAAGGAAGAAGAAAAAAAATATTGTTCATATTGTTAAGGCCTTATTTGGCAGAGCTCTAAATCTCAGCGCCACCTCAGACCTAAAACTTGTAGGGTAAAATAAAGTGAATTAAATTTATATTTTTATTCTAAAATATAAACAAGATGACCCACCTAAACACTCTAATATACTCATAACTCCAGCTCTACGGATCTGATGGAGCTAGGAATACCCAGCTTCAAGCTATTCCAAACAGGGCCTAAAAAAGCAACTAGTCCCTTAGGACCCTTACCAATCTGTGAAAACAGTTTTTATACTAAATCTGAGCCGCACAATCCTGATCGAATGTCTTACAGCGATGTGTTGCACTGACATGTAGGACCACCTGTCGGTGTGATTCAACGAAACGACGGCTTCCCCTTCTAGCCGGCGCCGCTCCTGGAGGCACTGCCCCGCCGCGGGCGCAACAGCCGACACGGCCCCGCCGATCCCTGCCTCCGCGAGGACGGGGACCTCCTCCATCGCGCCCTCCTCCAAGGTTTCGTGGCCTTCTTCTTCTCTTCCAAATTACTCTCTTATGTTTGTTGATCGGTGCGTTAGGGTTGGAGTGTTGCGGCTTTGAGCTACAGCTGATGTCTTGGTGGTGCTGTGCACTTGTTGCGTTCTGGTTTGAGTGGAGTTTGGTTGTTTTGTTGTTCTGTTTGGCTAAATGATCTGCAGTTCGGCTTTGGTTAATGCGATTCCAAGGGACTTTTTGGGTGTGTAGCGTACTAGCGTGCACTGATGATGTAGTATGCTCGGGCGTTGCAACTTTCGTGGTTGATACGCGTAATGATTTTTTTGTCTTTGTTGTTGTTTGAAACTTTGATGTGGCTAATGGTTAGCTTTAAGTACGGTTGGTGCAATCGTATCTAAGTAAATGTGTCAAAATTAGGAAAATACCTTGTAGGAGATGCATAATGTGTGCAATTTTAGGAATTAATTGTTTTTCGTTTCACCATGATGCACAAGATAAAGAATTGAGTGAAGTGAGTATGTGGGTAAAATGTATGACATTTTTATGATTTCTTCAGGGAAACATATCCAAAGACAAGTCCAGCCGTCACGAATCACCAGTCATGCCCTCTTGATTGGCATGGCATTTGTATGCCGTGGTTGCTCAATAGGCATAAGACAAGCTACAATCTAGAATGTAGTGACTAACATTGGTCACTCAAAAATCACATCCTTTTTGCATAAATCTTATTGTGGTAGAGAAATCTGGAATTTTGAATCACATTTATCACATTTTTTGGGTGTTAGATCTAGGAGGGTGTATTGTTAGGTGATGAAGCATGGTAACAGCTGGATGATTGGGAAAAATCACTAGATCAATTTTATCTGAGGTATTGACATGGTGTCGTGGAGTGGACATATCTCAAGCAACATATTAAAATCCTTGTTCACCATGGAGAGGGTGAAATATTCACCTGACAAGCAAGGAAAGATGGAGTGATCAGATAAGGCAACAATAATGATATTAGGCAATACGCAAAAAATAAGAAACCTCTAGATTATGGAGACTGGACGATTGGTACGTCAGCACCAGGGGGGAAGGGGCTGGAGACTGGGAGAAGGGATTTTCTCTCTCTACAATATGCAGGAGACTAATACCTTTGTTTGGACTAAGTAGAATATTGTGTACCTTAACCTTTCGCTTAGGGAGAAGATGTAATTTGCCTAAGTAGAGGGTCCCCACCAGAGCTATGAGAGGAGAGACCCTTTTGGTCTTGCTCTGCATGGAGGCATGGCTCCTTCCAATCTATATTTGCTCATGATGATGTTAAATGAGCCTCCTTCTAACCTATACTTGCCCCGGATGATGTGAAATTAGATGCTGCCTTCATCTAAATAGTTCTTCCACGTGACTCCAAACAACGAAAATGTTGTGGTGTTATGAGTTGCAAGTGTATATTAAGCTTTGTTATATGTTGATAATGAAATAACCATGCAGGATCTCATATTGGTCCTCAAGATTCACAGCAAGCTTGACAAGCACATATGTTGTGTGAGCATGGTGAACTCCAATGCATAAGGTTTTTTTAAAAAATTGGCCAGGAGCTCTAGCATTCATTAAAGAAGAAGAACAACAACCGAGCTACAAACGGGCACACACGCCCGCGCTCACACTCGGCTCGTGAGCGAACGCACGCAGGCTTCTTGGCGCCTCAGCGCCTTCGCCAGCTGAGCTAGGCTCGCTCCTCCAATGCATAAGGTGACACCCTCATATCGGGGTCTGATGATCAGATGGTGATGCTGTGGAATTGGGATCCCAGGGTGGTCATATTACAGTTCCATTCTGGCCATGGTGTTAATGTTTTCAAGGCAATTTATGTCGTAAACTAACGGTCGAACTAGTGTCACTTGTGCTGCTGATGGAGAGGTGTGAGGAGTCAACTTTGTATCGTATGAAATTTTAATCTGACAATAATGAACAATGCAGTGATTCAGTTTGGTGAGGCTTGCAAAGATACTAGACAATAGAGATGTGCATACCGGATTGCTAGGATCACGTGAAGGAATAGTTCATAAGTTGGCTATAGAACCTGGGGGGAGACCTTAAATTTTCTATAGGTGTGGCGAGGACAGCCTTGTTCAACATGTGAGATCTCCCCTCATCTTCTCTCATATTCAGCTCTGTATAAAACTATGAACTAATTTACCATACAGTAGACATTTTTGTTTTGTTTTGAAGGAAGACAGTAGGAGAGTATCTTACTGTGAATATATTAATATATAATAAAGTTACAAAATGTACAAGTAAAAGAAAAAAAAGACAAGTTGATTGTAAACTCTAGCCATTCAACAATGTTTGGGAAGCATTCTTATTTGCATGATGAATAAC
This sequence comes from Rhipidocladum racemiflorum, assembly GCA_036346355.1. NCBI lineage: Eukaryota > Viridiplantae > Streptophyta > Magnoliopsida > Poales > Poaceae > Rhipidocladum > Rhipidocladum racemiflorum. The sequence continues at coordinate 83,433,947 of CM070573.1, read as the reverse complement.
CATTGCAAATTCACGCTTGAAGATTCCTTTGCAGTTGTCGAGCGTGCAACGCATTTAAAATTTTTGTTGTTCCTTGAAATCCAGATGCTATTATAATAATTTCCATGAAGATTAGATGCTGAATTTTTTCTTGCATATCTGCAATAGCCATCTACACTGAAAGTTCTCTTTGTATCATACGGTAGATTTTACTTTACAGTTTGATTTGAGAACATACTAGTTACATGCCCATGCGTTGCTACGAAAAACAAAATTGATAACGAAAAATAAAGATTAAAAAATAAAAAAAATTATTTCACAAAATCAAACATCTATCTTTAACGCTTCGTTTTTTGCGAAAGCTGGCTAATTAAAGCAACGCTTCGTTTTTTGCGTAGGGCAATTAAGCGGCAATTAATGACGTGAGAAGAACGGACTACTGCCACCAAGTGCTGCTTTAGAATAGTAGAGATTCTGCCACAAAACTAGTTGTATGCAGACATTTAAGTCAATTGGGATTCTTCTCTCATGTAGATCCAAAGAACCCAAATATCTTTGCAGCTGCAGCAAGCGACCGATATGGTCATTTCTACGACATCCACAAGCACAAGTGGATGGATCATCTGATTTTAGTCACCCATCTGGCTGCATCCACCTCTGGGCAGTAAGACCAGTGGAATAATTGGTTTAGCATTCTAATAACAGAGCAATCTGCTTTTATCGTATAACAATGAGAATATTTATCTTTTCCCTAAATGTGTAGGTTTGGGAGCTGACCTTGTTTCCAAGTCTGAAATGTCAACTACCAGGATTGACTCGAGTGGAAGTTCTGAATTGGTTGCGTTCTGGCGAAAATGCTGATCAACCTGGACCAGATGTATACAGTTTGTGCCACAATTGCAAGACCCTGAGGAGTGTGACATTCCTCGGGCCAAATTCATGAATATGTTGCTAGCAGATCAAACTGTGGTTGGTTCTTTATTCTGGTAAAAAAAGAGGGATGGAAACTTACTTCAAGCAATGGAGGGTGATCAGTGTATTGTCAATTTTATCGAGCCCCATCATTATGATCCTGTGATGGCGGGTAGCAGCATAGATAATGATGTGAATATTTGGACTCCTACTGCCACAGAGCCAGCATCTGTGGTCAATTTGAGGTGGTAATATTTCCAGGTCAATTGTGTCTTGTGGAATTTTCAGTCAATATAACATTTCACATTCTAAATGTAGTACTAGCTTGTTAGTTTCATGATAAATAATGCTACCAGTAATCGCACTGAATGATCAGCAGGATGCCAAGAAAGTTGGCTTTTATTTCTTTCTGTAGAATCATATATACATATAGCCATATAGGTGCCACCTGTGGACTGCCCTATGAACAATTGCAGCATTCATATTAATTCACTTTTCCATTTGTGGGTGAACTGTTCAAACATCGTATGACTGAATGATATGACTCCGTTTGCTTTTAATATTTGATATTTAAACATTTGACTTGAAACATCTCCTGAATCAAAACATTTCATTTTTCATGATGGTCATTGTTGTCTCAATGCTGTTCCTCATTTTCATTCTGCCAGCTGAAGCCTCGCGAGAGTAACCTCTGATACCTGGATTTGCCTGAGGATTTGATTTGGTGTGTGCTAGCATCACGCAAGTGCAGAATATGGGGAATCATCAGTAAACAGCGCAGAATTACTTTCTGGTGAAATTGAAGAAACCTGAGGCTGAGAGCGCCAGGGCCTGTCCAGCCAATTGATCCGGTGTTCACCTTGCAGGGAAACTGCAATTACGTACATGTACTATGAGTAATTTATGTTGTTTTCCTGGACGATATGAACTAAAGTTTGGTTTTGGTAGCTTGCGAGCTCTTGTCTCTCTCTAAATGTGTACAGATCTGTGCAGCTGTGCCTCCTGGTTCTTCGAGAGCGTTTTGTGTACGAACTTTGCAAATTCCTGTTCCAGCATCATACCATATGAATGCATCAATGCTACCTTTCGCATTTTGCCGATGTTATACACATTCTGTAATGACTCCAGTTCTCCTTTTATCCCATTGGTGCACTCTTGAGCCATTCCCCAGGCCAGCTGTGTATAACACCCCATCGTGCGAATGCAAGCGACACTACAATATAGTACTAGGGGTGCGACACTTATTTGGTTGGCTACATCTAAAACGAATGCAAAAAATGGGTGTTTGGTTGTGTTCTCATCCAACTCAACCTGGCTCTACAGATGTAAAACACTTCTTTCAGCCTGGTTCCAGGGAAACGAGAAAATTCATCGTTTCCCCAGAGCCAGACTCTGCCGAGCCATGCATGCATGCTCACATCATCATTTATTATCTAGTTTTCTTCTTTTCTTTGCTATATCTTTTGATTAGCATCTCCGATCAACGAACCGATTTCACCTATGTGTTCATGATATTTTTTCTTACAAAACTAGACCATACTTGCTATATAAATTTCAAAAGATTAAAATTTTAGTTTTTCAATTTATTGATTTTCTAGAATATATTTTAAAACTTTTTATTTTCGTTTGTGAAATTATTGATTTTCTAATATTTTTAAAATTTGTTTCATTCCTCTCTTTAATTTGCCTATCACACTTTCATTCCAGTGCAGCCAACCAAACAACATATCTGTGCAGCCTGTCCAACCTCATACGATCAACCAAACAACATCTTCTTGCATCCAGTCAGCTTAACTCCAACCAGCCTGGTTGAGGTGAGAAGACAACCAACAGCCTGGTTGAGGTGAGAAGACAACCAACAGCCTGTTACTTACTCCCTTATCGTAATCCCAAATTTAGTCTACAATCAATCTTGTCACTTTCGTTATCAACTTCAACCACGCCCACAATTTAGGCGTGATGCATCCGCACGCCAAAGCTATACAAAGATAGGAAACAGTCCATACGTAGATCGAGGGCAATGTGGTTTGCCAATTTGCTGAATTGTTTGCTACGCTGTAGTCAAAGCCTGCGAATAGACCAATAGCATAGTTTATCCTTTTGTTCGAGGCTTTGAGCTGCTAATCACGAGCAGGGTTTCATAAACCGACGATAATCGTGCGATTATCGCGATTATCGCACGTATCGCACCGACGCGATAGCCCAAACCGACAGGAAAATCGCCGAATTTAAAATTCAAATTTAAAATTTTTGTAAAATTTGCAAAAATTTATCCAAAATATCTCCAAAAATAGTATTAACAATGTTATGTCATATTAGATGAAATTTAGATGAAATCACGAATTTTTGGACACATTTTGTAGTCAAAACCGAATGAAATAAAAAAGAAAAAGGAAAAAAAAACAAAAGCTACTGTACCTTGTACTGTGGGCCTCAAAGCCCATCAGCCTGCCACGGCCCACGAACATGGATGGAGGTTTTTAACCTGTTTTACTGGCTTCCGACAGGACTGCAACAATTATTGAGGTCCACAGTTCCTTCTCTTGCGATCCCCCTCTGCTCGGCGAGATCCGACCCACTACGACGCAAAACCGAGCATACAAAGTCACGAAAATCGTGGGGCTTGCGGCGAAAATCGACACGAGCACAGAGAAAATCGCAGATCGGCAGTGAAGCTACCAGCTGCAGCGATTTTCCGTGCGATTTGAGGGATAATCGAGGTATTACAGCGATAATCGCATGTATTTTTCTGTTTTTGTTGGGGCTAGTTCAGTATTTTTGTTGACAGTATTACACTTGTATTATATTTGTAATATGAAGTGTAGAGAACTAAGCGATAATCATGTATTATAATACAGTATTACAATACTTGTAGTACACTTGTATTACACTTGTAGAGAACTAAGTGTAATGAACTAAGTGCAGAGAACTAAGTGTAGAGAACTAAGTGTAATATTATAAGTATTATAATACAGTATAATATTACACTTGTAGAGAACTAAGTGTAATGAACTAAGTGTAATGAACTAAGTGCAGAGAACTAAGTGTAGAGAACTAAGTGTAATATTATAAGTATTATAATACAGTATTACACTTGTATTATATTTGTATTATAATACTTGACAGTATACATGCTAATAGGATGGAGAACTTACCATTTTTCGGTTACAGCGATAATCATGTATTATATTTGTATTATAATACTTGACAGTATATATGCTAATAGGATGGAGAACTTACCATTTTTGGCACAGTATTATATTTGTATAGAGAACTTAGTGTAATACCTTGATTTAGCGTTTGATAATATAAAGTGAGGACAATATTTTGTGTGTAAACACACAAGTCTTTAAGAAACACTGACATATATTCTAGGTTTTGTTCTTTTCATAAGAAGAAAATTATGTTAGTTATGGATATTAACTTCAATTTACTCCCTAAACTTTTTGGATCTACCTCTATATCCTATAACTCAAATGCATTTACTTCAAATTTTCTTATATTACTTTAGTTTAGTCAAGTTAGATCAATAACTCCAATAAATACTTGTTAACTTACCCTTGAACATGTTAAAATCATGTATTATATTTGTATTATATTACTTGACAGTATGTATGCTAATAGGATGGAGAACTTACCATTTTGGGCACAATACTATATTTGTATGGAGAACTTAGTGTAATACTTTGATTTAGTGTTTGATATAAAATGTTGCCGGTAGAAGACTCAGAACTATGAATTGTGTGAATGAGTAACATAGAAAATGATCTTATTTAGGGTTAGGGTTAATGTTGTTAATGCTTATGGTTAGTGTGATCATGAGGGTATTATGCATATCAATTAAGCAGTAGCTACAATTTCATCTTTGTTGATTACTTGTTGTTCTGCATTAGCAGATGTCAGACCAAGGGGACGTAGTGTGGGAGCACGGCGATAAGATCGGGACTGGATTTCGATGCAGGTACTGTCACAAAGAGAAGAAAGGAGGCGGTGCAACCAGACTTAAGCAGCACTTGGCAGGGCGCGGTAGGAATGTTGTCCATTGCAATCAAGTTCCTAAGGATGTTCGCGAGTACTTTCAGCGCGACCTAGACAGGGTGAAGGATAAGAGGAAGGGAAAGATAGAGGAGAGGCTTAGAAAGGAAGCAGCTGCAGCTTCCCCGCCAAGGAGAAGTGCATATTCAGAGTACACGGGTGATGCTGACGAGGAGGACCAAGCTGCGACATGCCATGGCTGCCTCGAGGCGGAGGCGGGAATTTGTCAATCGGGCAGGTGGCAGGTATGAGCACGGTGGAGGTAGTGGGACCTCTGGAGGTGCTAGAGGAAGTGGCGGTGTGTTGTCGAGGATGTTGTGAAGTTCGACGCAAAGGGAAAGACCGGCTGTGGGGGATTACAACATTGGTACGGCTCGTGGTCCTGTGCAAACAAGGATTGACACTGGACAATGGTCACAAAAGGGGAGGAATGCGAGGCAGGCGATTGGCTCAGCTTGGGCGAAATTCTTCCACACAGCTGGTATCGCGGGGAGGAAAGCAGACAATCCGTACTTTGTTAGTGCTGTGAGGGAAACTCAAAAATGGGGTAAGTGAACTTTCGATTGTGTCCATTTGTACGCGGAGTAATTGCTTACATTTTCATTCGTTGTTTTCATTTGTAGGCGAGGGTGTTCCATCTCCGAGTGGGAGAGATATAGACGGGAAGTATTTAGACGATAACGAATCAGACATACGGGACAAGATGGCGAAGTTCAAGAAGGAATGGCCTACGTATGGCGTAACAATAATGTGCGATTCTTGATCGGGCCAACACGCATGAGCATTATAAACTTTATGATATATTGCAATGGCACTATGTTCTTCCATAAGTCCGTTGATGCAACGGGCCAAACTCAAGATGCCTCCTACTTACGCAAGGTACTTACTTTCATTGTTGCTCTTCTAGATCTGTTGTGACTTGTAAGTATGCATCGTGTAATGCAAGAGATCATTTTGTTTGTCGATGCAGGAAATTGCCTCAGTCGTTGATGAGGTTGGTCCGAAGAATGTTGTGCAGATTGTCACGGATAATGGTTCTAACTATAAGAAGGCATGCAAACTCATCACAAGGGAGCACTCCAACATCGTGTGGCAACCTTGTGTAGCCCACACGATTAATTTGATGCTTAAGCAGATTGGAGAGTTTCCTGACCATGCCTCTGTCATTGAGAGTGCAAGGAAAATCTGTCGATGGCTATATAACCATGCGAAGTTGCATGCTATGATGAAGAAACATATCGGGGGCGAGTTGGTCAAGTGGAATGCTACGCGCTTCGGAACAAACTATATGTTTTTGGATAGCTTCCTTCGTCGCAAGGACAAGTTCTTGCAATGGATGGCCTCGGAGGAATTTCTATCATCGCTTCATTGATACCGCCGAGGGAGGTCTCAGATACTCTAATCTATCGAGTTTGGACTGGTGGGATAACCTTCGGTTGGTTGTTGCCTCCGTGGAACCATTGTATGCATTCTTGCGTTTCGCTGATCAAGACAGGGTGCCTACATTGAGCGAGGTACTATTACGGTACAACATCATGCGGCGAGAATATGATAGCTTATTCCACGATGCTCCCCAAACATTCAACAAGTACATAGCGATCGTGGACGTAAGAATGGCTGACTTAACGCAAGATACTTACATTAATGCTGGTAATATATTCTTTCTCGACAAAACTTGCCTTATGCTTGCGGATGTACGTGTCTTGACATGTTTCGCTTAACTTCATGCAGCTGCGGCCTTGAACCCCCGGACGCACTATGCGTACGGTACGACAAACACTTTCCTGCCTAATCTACGAGATGCGTTTGAAGTGTTGGCTGAAGATACTGATAGCGCTGCTCAGGCTATTCTCGAGGCTGAAGTTTTCAGAAGGAAGATTGGCACGTTCGCGGGTGCACTAGCTGCGAAGATGGCACATGATAATAGAACTTCTCCTGGTATGTTCTTTTTGGCATCTTATATATAATACCACTCTCGTTGGTACTTACTGTGATCTTTGTTAACTTGTAGCACATTGGTGGGGTGTGTTCGGTTCGGACACACCAACACTCCAGAAGTTTGCCATGCGGATTGTTTCGCACTGCGCTTCTTCCAGCGGGTGCGAGCGCAATTGGAGTACGTTTGCGTTCATCCACACCAAAGTTCGCAACCGCTTATCCTACAAAAAGCTCCATAAGTTGGTGTACGTTAACTACAATCTTCGGCTACGAATTCAAGCTGAAGAAAATCAGAGGTGCACAGAGGCAGATGATCCATTCCAGCGTCTTATGGAGCTTACACTATGCGATGCTGAAAATCCAATCCGACAGTGGATGGAGAAAGGGAGGTCCAATGCTGATCCCTTGCTTGATGAGGAGGACACAGAGAGTGACACCCCCCCTCCCATCGCACATTGTGACCGACCCGGTTGACCCTGTTACATTGCGAAGCATATCTTGGCGCTACAAGCATCCCTGAATGGGCCGACAAGACAGTGGGTGATAGTCACACTGGGAAGAGGAAGCACCCAACAGTTACGACAAGGTTTTCCGCTAAAAAAAGAGCTGCATCTAAAGGAAAGGGGAAGGGTCCCAAGGATGTCGGGAGTGATGACTCGACTGATACCCCTCCTAGAGACCGTCGAAGCCCCCCGTACCAAGAGTCCAATGATAGCAGCTCCAAGACGGATAGCGATGGGGGTACGCCCGGTGATGATACCCCTGTCGCTCCCACTACCCACTCAGAAGGACAACGTCCTATAGAATTTACAGGAGAGTCCCAGTACACTCATGCTACACAAGACAGAGACCATGGTGCTCCTCAATCACAAAGGACGACTACTGCAGGAAAGGACCATCCGCATAGCCATGCCGCACCACATGATAGTTGTAGCTCGTACAGTGCCACGGAGACGCAAGAGAGTTGTGGCTCATATGGTGGCTATGACTACGCCATCCCGGATGCTCGTGCACAAACTCCCACCCGATGGGTCTATGAGTGGCAAGATCCTGACTTTTATGCCTTGTTGTACCAACAGTGGGAAACGACTAGCCCTTGGACGGGTCAAAGTTGGCACGAATACAAGGCGGAGTTGCTATCTACACGAGGATTGCTGATGATGTCTACTGAGGAGTACAACACGGCCAACCAAGTGTACACTCAACAATACTACCCGTAGCCCGAAGGTAATGTTTTATTTGTATATTTTATTTTATTGCAACTCCATTTTTACTATTGTAGCATTCATGTAGGTCCAACACGATATTTCTATCACAATGGAAGGACGGCAAAGCTACGCCAATTGGACTTTCATTTTCGGTGAGAAATATTGAAATATTGTTGCTACATGCCTATTCTGGGACAAAGCTATGCCAATTGGAAACTTTCATGTTGGATTCATGTATGAATATGTGAATGGTAAAATGTGTGAATGATATTAACATGGAATGCTATTTATTGTTGCTAAATGTCTATTTTACAACTTGAAATTATCTAAAATATAGCAAAGGTCATGCCAAATTTTTTTATTTTTTACCATCGTTGTGCTATTTATATTCTCCTATGCTTTCCATATTTTTTTAATGTATTTATAACATTTATTGTAATTTTTGTGTCTTTACCTTGTTTTCACAAATTTCTAGCATTTTTTTCAGATTTTTTAACTCTTTTTTTGTAAATTTTCTCAAATTTCCTCGGTTTTCCTTCACATTGTCGATTTTCCATTCCTAATCGTCGATAATCGCTACTTATCGCACGATTTTCGCACGTTTTCTGTCGGTTTTGTCATTTTTCAATGCTTTTTGGCTCTGTCGGGGTATTTGTGCGATTTCTAGCGATTTTCCATCGAAAATCGACGAAAATCGGTACCGCTAGGGTTTCGAAAATCAGTCCCAAAACGATACTGCAAACCCTGATCACGAGTTGCCACGTGAAGATCGAGACGAGCCACACAGATAACCAACGCTGGAGCGGCAATGCGGCACGGCATAACGTGGCGACGGGCGCGCCGCGAGCGTGTGACCAGGGCCCGGGGGCAAACAAACGAAGGCAAAATATCCGGTGCGACCATCATTTTCGTGCAATCCTACTAAAAAAGTTTCAAAAAATTCTGAAAAAAATTATGGATGTACATCTTAACTTACCCCATCTACGTATAAAATTTCATGATGAAATACGTCCTATGCTAGAAGTTACAAAAAAAACAAATTTTGTGATGTCTACTGTAGCAAGATTCCAAACGAAAATTTGTCTTTTTTGTAACTTCTAGCATAGGACGTATTTGATCATGAAATTTTATACGTAGATGGGGTAAGTTGAGATGTACATCCATGATTTTTTTCAGAATTTTTTGTAACTTTTTTTAGTTGGGTTGCACGGTGGTTGCACGAAAACGATGGTTGCACCGGATATTTTGCCACAAACGAAATCATGACTTCTCTTGTAGCTTGTACATAATCTTTTTTACAAATTTGATCTTTCTCCCGAATATAATTCTAAAAAGAACCATATTTTCAACTATATAAACATTAAAAGATGACACGTATCATCTTTCGTGCTCCCCACGGTAGCTTTGTTGGCTTGCCACGGTAAAGGAGCGCAAAAAAAGTACATGTGTCGTCTTTTTTGGCGTTTTCACGATCGGGGATGAGACTATTTTTATAATTACATTCAGAGCAAGTTAAATTTGCACAAAAAAAATGTTGGTTTGGCGGTTAGAAAAGTGATGATTTCAAACCAAACTACAAGGATACGGACCGTGAAGGACGTGCGTGTGTTCGGCGAAAACACTAGGGTATTAGGGTGGGCGCGTGCGTCGGTGTTGGCCTGCAGCAGTGCATCGCTAGCTCAGTTGTACAGGCAACGTGAAGCGGCCGCCGCTTCTTTATTGGGATCACACGTGAGGACAGGTATAATCTCCGAATTTTTTACTGTTGTAGCCTCTGCGGTAAATTTTTTTTCAGATCTAGCCGTTTGCCGGACAAAATTGCAAAAATAGCTCTGTAACAGTACATTACCGCGGGTTCCGACCGCGAGAATTTTTTTAAATTTTTTATTTCGAATTCCGCGATCCCCGACCGCTATAAATTTTTTTAAAAAAAATTTCAAAATTTTTCCGCGGTTCCAAACCGCTGGATATTAAAGAATATTTTTTTTCAGCTTTTTTTTAATTTGCCGCTGATGGCCACCGCGGGAATATTTGTTTTTTTGGCTTTTTTAATTTCCTTGCAAATGTTGTAACATTACGAACATGCTCCCTACTCTGTCGCAGAACTGCAATGTTGTTCTTCCTTCCAAAAGACATTTTGCTGGGTGTAGATATTAGTAAGAAAATTTTTGCGATGTTTTATATTGATAGTATATAATATACATGAAAAATTAGATCTAATAATATTGTTTTGTTAATGGTATTTCTACTATTTTATTAAATATAAATAAATACTAGCTAATTTTATTTATTGGATAAAAGTAATAAATTGTTTGAATTTAGCGTACACAAAAGAGCTCATTAGCAAAGGCTATCACTGACCGTTCTGTTTCAACATTACCGAAGAACAACATTTTGCTAATGAGCTCATTACCGAAGAACGACATTTTCCAAATGAGCTCATTACCGCTATAAAAAAAATAAAACAAATATTCCCGCGGTGGCCATGAGCGGCAAATTAAAAAAAGCCAAAAAAAAATAATTCTTTAATATCCAGCGGTTTGGAACCGCGGAAAAAATTTGAAATTTTTTTAAAAAATTTTTATAGCGGTCGGGGACCGCGGAATTTGAAATTAAAAAAATTCTCCCGGTTGGAACCCGCGGTATTGTACTGTTACAGGGCTATTTTTGCAATTTTGTTTGGCAAACAGCTATATCCGGAAAAAAAATTTACCGCAGAGGCTACGACAGTAAAAAATTCATAATCTCCTGTGGCCACTAGCCAGGTAGGCTAGTAGGAGTCGTGGCAGCCGAGTGGGTGGGCGGTGGCATCTCAGCCCCCCCCCCTCCGTTGGCCAGGGTACAAACAGTAATTGCATATAATATATCTTTATATTATCTATAAACAAAACTAAATATAATTCATATAATATATTATCTATACAATTGTCTATAATAACCCCACACAGCTAATAGCTTTGTTTATGCGATATTACATACATACATATATTATAAACACCGTCCGTTAAATAATATACATTATCTTTTTCTCTCTTCCTTCTCTCCTTACGTCATCCAAAATTATATATGTAATGTCGTATATGCTCTCACGGCTTTGTCTCTTGATTTTTAGATTGTTTTGGACGTGCTGTGTGGGGCGAAGGCCGCGGGCAGGGAAGAGGCTAGGGTGGTGCAGAAAGGGACGGCGGTGGGGTATAATGGTGAAGAGAAGACCGTCGGGTCAGGCGGCGTGCTGAAGTGAAGAAGACAGAAGGGGACGGGCCAGACAGGGCGCAGCGTCGAGGAGAAAGCAATGCTCGAAATTTCGATTTTGCCCGCCTCTAAAATACCGGGTTTAAATTTTGTTTTTTGAATTTTAGCCAAAATTTCAAGATCTCGCTAAAGTTTTAGATTTCGGCTACCCCTGATATGTGGTTCGAAAACAAAATTTAAAACCTCGGCCGAAAAAGCTTGTGCCGCGGTGTAAGGCAGAAGACGCAGTGTTTAGAGTTGTGCCATAGTATGGCCGATATTGCGGTAAGAGTATACGAGTCGAACACTCCTTGAATTAGACAGGGTAGTCCGTAGAACTTTGTTTTAAGTTTTTTTTTCGTTTCACTCGAGTGAAGTAGGGATCTCGTTGCAATCTTCGTCTCAATTGCTATCTGGTTACTTGAGTGAAGTAGGGATCTGGCTCCAGCATGATGTCTCAGTACGAAACCGTTTTCCTTAGCACGACCCTACAATCGCGACACCTTTCGCGATTGAAACACTTTCGGCAAAGGTTTGTTTAGACTTTACGACTGCGTGGAGCAAAGCAACTTTGGGGAAACACGAGACGAAGAAAAGGCAAGAGGGAGCCTTTCACGGAGTGATCCCCAGCAGAAAGAAAGCCCGTGGCCCGTGGGTCGCCCTAGTCCACTTGCAACCCTCCTCGTACTGAACCAAGGCACGGCTCCGCTTGATTTTTCACAAAGATATTTGACGGATCGCCAGATGAAAAACTTCTACTGATGTTGTTTTACAAACACGACATACACCAGCTTGTTTCTCATGTTGTATTACAAGCCAGCCAGCGAGTAGTCTTAGGCTCCGCTGGGAAGCAGGTTCTTGGTTCGGCGTAAAACACTAAATTCAATATGAATCGTTATTCTTTTTTATTTTGATAGATCAGATTAACTAGAATTTATTTGTACTTCATCTGATAATAAAGCAGTAGAAATACCTTTAATAAATCAACAGTTAGATCTGATTTCTACTATCCACTATATACTACCAGTATAGTGTATCGTAAAATTTCTCTTCTCGTAATACTCTCTCTACGTTCTTTTCTACTTATGTCACAGAATCCAGGCCGTCAAACTATACAAAGTTTGATCATCAGTTGGTTTAAAAATATTTTGGTTGGCTATATAAAAATTATATTATTAGATTTATCATTAAAATACTTTTATAATGTTATAATTTTATTAGTAAAGTACTGTGAGGTTATAAAAAGTAATCAAAGATGTATATCATAGAACATAAAAAATGAAAAACGCCAAATAAAAAGAACAAATGAAGTAATTTTGTAAGCCACTTTGTTAGGGTTTCTCAGGAGACAATTTTATTATGAATTTTGAGTTAAGGGGATATTTGTTAGAGACAACTCAAATATCCAAATAGCTTTGTTAGAGATATGCTCAATATCTCTATAGGAGTCCAAAACATCTACAACTCAGACTTTTTTTTTTGCTATATAAGCCATCTCTGTACATGTAAACTGAACGATATTAATGGATTGTCTCCTATGATTTCCCCCCTCCTTCATGAAGATTTTCACGTTAAATCTTGTCTCATGTTTTTGGCGTGCTAACCCTAACACTTCTTACTACTGGAAAGTTATAAAAAGTAATGGCCAAAGTTGTATCTCAGATACCATAAAAAATAAAAAACGTCAAGTAAAATGAACAGAGCAAGTAATTTTGTCAGCGACCTTACTACTGTGAATTGTGAAGTTATAAAAAAATAGCGTTCAAAATTATATCTAGAGGCCCAAAAGTTAAAAAAAAAGTCAAATAAAAAGAACAAAGGAAAAGTAATTTTGTAAGCGACCTTCGTAAACTAGTGAGATTGGACGCTTCCTTTTATACAAAATTTCGACGAAACTCCGACATTCTAAAGTTAGCGTGAAGATGAGAGGTGCATTTGATCACAAGAGTAGATGTGCTTTTCCCATGAAGACGCCCCCGCTAGTACAGTCATTAGTAAGTGGTTGATAAGGCTGGTTAAGGAGGGTCAAGACCTACTAATTGTACTAATGTGGATTAAATAACAGTCGATCTGTTTCTACGTTATACATTACTACATGATTACATCACCAGATCACATACACCTTAGTACGCATCACCTTCCGCAACCAGCCAACAACCCCATTTTCCAATGTTTTGCCCCCCTTCGCTTTTTTTTTCTCAAAAATAGCATATCTCTTTTTTTACAAAAAATGACCATATTTCCTTATGCATAAAACCAGGCAGCTTGCTGTGCGTGCATGGCGCGGTAGGTGGGCGCGCGCACGGTACATTGCACCGAGCGCGAAAGCCGGCGAGTTGCCGTGGTCTGAAGGCGCGTTAGCGTACTTGCCGCGAAGCGGGAGCGCGGCACGAGGAGTGGTGTGCGCAGGGCGGGTGGTTGACGTAGACTGGGACCACGGGAGACACCTTTCGTGCAACAGAACCATGGAAGATGTCTCTCATGTACTGCAGCACGAATAGGATAGTTTTGTGAAAAAATTATAGAAGAAAATTATTTTTACAAAAAAAGTGAAAAGCAGACTAGACGAGTGAACACTGAACAGCTCCCATTAACCCTTGTTTGCACCCCCAGCCTAATGAGCAAAGCAACTCCATCTGGCCATCTGGGTGGATTACTACGCAGGAGCACGCTCCGTACAACTTTCCTTAAAAAAACAAATTTCTGAAGGAGGAGAAAGAAATACTACCAGCTAAGGTTGCGCTAGCTCCAACTCCAAGCATACATACAGGAGAGAGAGAGAGAGAGTACGTACAGTACCAAAAATAAAACATCACCACACATGGCAGTACAACAGGCTGTCCGTCCCAGCCGGCAAACTTTTGCCATTTTACCTAATTCATTTTGCAAATTTCGCTCCGTTCTAAGAAATTGTAAGACCATCTCCAACCATATTCCCTTCATTTCATTCCCTTTCCTGTTCCCTTCCCCATTCCCATTCCCTTTATTTCCACTCATCTCCAACAGATTCCCTTTAAAGGGAATTGTATAGGGAAAGGAGAGAATCCTTCCTAGAGGAATGGGAGAGAATCAGTGAAGGGAATCTTTGAAGGAGCAGTTGGGCCCGAAGGAATGGGAATCCCTTCGCGAAGGGAATGAGGGAGGGGAGTGGAATGGGTTGGAGATGGTCTAAGTCTCATCTCCTCTTGACGGTGAAAAGATTAACAAATAACAAGCGTCACCGAACCGTATTACAGTAGTACGATAAGTCCATCTACCATAGGATAAAAATATAGTAGATATAGGGAGAAACTTCCACCGGACGTTCGATTTTTTTGTTTTTTTCGGACGCCGCGTAACATTTCTTTTAACGTATGGAACATTTTTTTAAAACGTAGGAAATATTTTTTTAACGTATGAAATATTTTTTTACTGTTTGTCGAAGAAAAATATTTTACTACGTAGAAAAAAAATATTTCATTATGTAGAAAAAAATGTTTCACGCGTAAACAAAAATGTTGCGAAAAAATCCGCCGTCCGATCCTAGCAATTCAGATAGATATATCATCCACCGCGGTACAGTAGCACGCTGGCAAGTTCATGTACCGCAGAGGCCTCTCCTCCTCACCCTACTAAAGCGCATCGGCCGTCCGTGCCAGCGCGCCCCGCCTCGTGCCAAAAACAATAGGGCTGGACGGGTGGAGCCTACCACCCCGCCTCCACCTCCACGTGCGCGCACGCCGCAGGCGCAAGCGCAAGACGCGACGCGCTCCCAGAAGAAGCAGCCCCCCTTCCGCTGAAACCCCAGCGGCCGCCTCGACGCTCCAAGCCTCCAACAAAAGCCGACCCGTGCCCTGGCCGTCCGATCAGATCTCGGCCCGGGAGAGCCGCATAGCCCACGCGCTACACCCAAAAATCTCCGGCTCGGCGGCTCCCCCTTCCCTATATCCCAAACCCCACTCGAATCCCCACCTCCTGTTCATTTCCTCCTCCCCCTCCTCCTCCCTTCCTCCCCGCTGACTCGAGAGCTGAGTTGAAGAGACGGGCGCTAGTGTTTGCCGGGGGATGGAGGCGGCGACGGTGGCGTGGACGGCGGCGGTGGTGGGGATGGGGCTGGTGTACTGGTTCGTGTGGGTGATGGGCGCGGCGGAGGTGAAGGGCAAGCGGGCGGTGGATCTCAAGATGGGATCCATCACGAGCGACAAGGTGAAGGACAAGTACACGCAGTACTGGTCCTTCTTCCGCTGCCCCAAGGAGACGGCCACCACCGAGGCCTCCGCCGAGAAGGTGCCCGCCTTCGTCGACACCTTCTACAACCTCGTCACCGACATCTACGAGTGGGGTTGGGGCCAGTCCTTCCACTTCTCCCCCTCCCTCCCCGGCCGCTCCCACCGCGACGCTACGCGCGTCCACGAGGAGCGCGTCGCCGACCTCCTCGCCGCCAAGCCGGGCCACCGCCTCCTCGACGTCGGATGCGGCGTCGGCGGGCCCATGCGCGCCATCGCCTCCCACTCGGGCTCGAACGTCGTCGGCATCACCATCAACGAGTACCAGGTCAACCGCGCCCGCGCGCACAACCGCAAAGCCGGCCTCGACTCCCGCTGCGAGGTTGTCTGCGGCAACTTCCTCTCCATGCCCTTCGCCGACGCCTCCTTCGACGGCGCATACTCCATCGAGGCCACCTGCCACGCGCCCATGCTGCAGGACGTCTACGGCGAGGCCTTCCGCGTGCTCAAGCCTGGCGGCCTTTACGTCTCCTACGAGTGGGTCACCACCTCCCTCTACTGCGCCGACGACCCGGAGCACGTCGAGACCATCCACGGCATCGAGCGCGGCGACGCGCTCCCGGGCCTGCGCCGCCAGGACGAGATCGCGGCCATCGCCAGGGAGGTGGGGTTCGAGGTGCTCAAGGAGCACGACCTCGCCCTCCCGCCCGCGCTCCCGTGGTGGACGCGGCTCAAGATGGGTCGCATCGCCTACTGGCGCAACTCCCTCGTTGTCCGCGTACTCACCATGCTCCGGATAGCCCCCAAGGGCGTGGCCGAGGTGCACGAGATGCTCTACGAGACCGCGCAGCACCTCACACGCGGCGGCGAGACCGGCATCTTCACGCCCATGCACATGGTGCTCCTCCGCAAGCCCGCCGCCGCCGACCAAGCCGCGGAGAGCAAATAGAGTAAGACGACGGCATCATTTACTCACCCACAGCCACCAGAGGGGAAGAAATAATTTCGCTGAGCAGAGGTAAGAAGAGCACAACTACTTGGAGAAGTTGAAGAGAGTGCTTAAATTAAGTTAAATTTGATCTTTTAGAGGAGAAAATAGGGACGACGAATCGACGATGCTTCTTGTTTGTAGCTTTTAATTTCATTTTTTTCGGGTTAGGGATTTTGGATCGGTGAGAAGAGGTTGGATTTAAACTAGTTTACGCTTGATCGATGAATCAATGTCTACGAGCCATGCTTTGTCTGGAACAAAAAAAAGATTGGAATCTCCTGTTGCAAATTAGAAATTGTTTTGGCGAATCGATTTTCTATTTTGTAATTGATGCCCTCTGCTTCGTCTCTCCATCTCCGTTGTCAATGGTCAGCCGGCCGGGCCGGCCTGGCAGGGTGACAAAAGGTTAGAAACGATCAAGTTCGGAAAATAGTCGATTATCGCGTGAAAATGTCGAATGTTGCAAAAAAAAAAACCAAAAAATAAAAAAAACAGTACCAGGTCTCAGTCCACGGTGCCTATTAGCCCAATCCATCTCATTAATGGGACACCAGGCCTATTAGGGCAAGTACAATAAGATCACATCAGCTGGCTCTTAGCCTGTACATGTCAGCATTAGTCTATGTGGAAGAGTGAGAAACGATGAGAGAGAAGATAGTTGGCTCTTATTTAGTAGCTAGCTTTGCACAGATGCATAGGTAAATCATTTATGTACAAGAGAGAAGAGGTAGTTATTGCACAACATCTAGAGACAACTTTTAGAGACAGTTATTGTATAAGCTGGTTTTTAGCTTACTATTAGCCTGCAGTAGGCTTTACTATTGTACTTGCTCTTAGCCCCGTCCGTCCCATTGATTTAATGCGATACTGTAAAAAGAATAGCTCCCTCCAAATGGTCATCCTTTCTCTAAAGAAAAGGAGAAGTGTTTCATAGATGTTGAGAGTGATGTATCAACTGATAGCATTCATATGGACCGTCGGAGTTCGTCATACCAAGAGTTCAATGATGGTAGCTTCAAGTCGGACAACTTTCCACTCAGAAGGACAATGTTCTTTAAAATTTATAGGGAGTCCCAGTACACTTATGTTATATAGGACAGACCATGGCGTTTCTCAATCATAAAGGACCACTACTGCAGGAAAGGGCCATTGACATAGCTATGAAGCACCGCATAATAGTTCTAGCTTGTACAACGTCACGAAGACACAAAAGAGTTATGACTCAGCGGCTATCACTACGTCATCCTGTACGCTGGTACATAACGGCTATGACTACGTCATCCCGTACACTCGTACATAACCTCCCCTTCGATGGGTTTATGAGTGGCAAGATTTTGACTTTTATGCTATGTTGTACGAACAATGGGAAACGGCTAGCACATGGACGGAGCAATGCTAGCACGGATACAAGATGTAATTGCTAGCTACACGAGGATTACTAATGATGTCCACTGAGGAGTACAACATGGTTAACCAAATGTACACTCAATAATACTATTCGTAGTCTCAAAGGTAATGCTTCCTTTCATTACAACTCCATTTTTACTTATATAGCGTTCATGTAGGTCTAACAAGACGATTCTGTGATAATGGAAGGATGAAGAAACTATGCCAAGTGCGAACATTCATTCACGATGAGAAATATTGATTTCAAATGTCATATGCCATGTACATTGAGATATAGACTTGTTGGATCCATTTATGAATGGTATTGAAATGAATTTCAAATGTCATATGCCATGCACATTGAGATATGGACTTGTTGGATTCATTTGTGAATGGTATTGAAGTGAAAAGTTATTTGTTGAGAAATTATTGGTAAATGCCTACTTTACAACTTGAGATTATTTACAATATAGCAAAGTTCATGTCGATTTTTTTTTCATATTTTACCATCGATGTGCTATTCATTTTCTCCTATTTTTACATTTTTTTATATTTCTACCATTTATTATGATTTTTACCCTTTATTGTGTTTTTACAAATTATCAAGTATTTTTTTTCCAAATATTCACAAAATTTTCCCTTTTTCCTTCCAACTATCTATTTTCCACGTTTCGTCTCGATAATCGGTGGAAATCTATCGAAAATCACCAAAAGTGTCGATTTTCGCTTGTTTTTTTCCTTCGGTTTTGACCACATGGTTCAAATTTGTCTAAGTTCGATTTTTGTGCGATTTTTGCTACCGATGGGCTGACAATTGTCTTCAATCAATCGGTAAGGTCAACACTAGAAACGACAAACATTCTCGATTTCTCGTTTACCTTATTTTATTTGGCAACGACCCAGCCTTTGTCCACCACGTACTAGTTTTTAGTAGGGCCATGCTCTGGCTCCAAGCTGCAAAGTAAAGTGGAGAAGGATGCCATTGCCTATCCTTGTACCCATGTCTAGTGAGATTCGAGGTGGGCATTAGGTCGGGTTTTTTTGGGTTGGCATAAAGCATGGGGGCCCGGTCCGGCTTGGCACGTGATGTGCTAGCACGATATTGTTGCTTTGGTCGTGCCGGGATCGGAAACTAGGCACGATGGGTGGCACGCCCGGCACGACCATTTGGGCTGGGTTCGTGCCGGCACAGCACCGCGGCGTGCATGGCTGCCACGGTAGGGAGGTGGGAGAGAGGAGGCAAGGGTACCTGCGCTGTCGCCGTGCCCCCCTTGGCCATGCGCCCGCCCGCCTTGCTGTGGCTGTGGGGAGAGAGGGGAGAGAGCCAAGAGAGATTGAGAGAGATGAGCGAGAGAGAGTGCTAAGAGAGACAAGCAAGAGAGGGAGTAACGAGTGAGAGAGATGGGGGAGAGAGAAAGCTGAGATTTGAGACAGATAGGTGAGAGAGAGAGACGTGCGAGAGAGGGAGCAACGGTGCGCGCGCGCGAGAGAGAGAGAGAGAGAGAGAGAGAGAGATGGGAGAGATGGGAGAGAGCTAAGAGAGATTGAGAGAGACAGGTGAGAGAGAAAGCAACTTCTTGCAAGGTACAAATCATTGTACTAAGAAACATCGTGTACTCACACAAGCATTACAAAGTTTTTTCTGAGGCCTATACTCATTCATTGGGAAAAATCTTGGTGCCAAATCTCTCGTGTTATTTGATTTCTATTGTTTACTCGTGCAATTTACATTCCTAGTTTACTTAGTGATTGATCTTTGTTCTAAGATTATATAATTTGCTTAGACTTAGGTTGTTGGTGCACTTAGCAAAACGTAGAGTTTTTAGGCTTTAATTGTTAAAATTATCAATCTAGTATTACTTATTTACATTATTGCAATTAGAGCCGAGAATTTTAAAAACCTCCTATTCACCCCCTCTAGTCGGTTATCCTTGATCCTACAAGTGGTATCAGAGTTTGAACTCTCTTTTGGGGATTTATCGTATAGAGAGTAAAGGATGGCTAGTGAGAGTGTATCCATAAACAAGGCACCATTTTTGATGGCAAAAATTATGCGTATTGAAAAATACGTATGCCGGTTTCTCTTAAGGCCATGAGTCCTAGTATATCGTGGATTGTTGGTGAGGGTTTCGTCACGTCACTTGATCCCACTTTCACCATTGATCAAGATGAGCAAAACTTCCATCTCATTGCTCAAGCGATGAACGCTCTTTTTGGAGCCTTGAACGCGAATGAGTCCAATCACGTGAGCAACCTTGTAACGGCTCACGAGATTTGGACAACCCTCTTCGAAATTCATAAGGGTACATTTGTGGTCAAGGAGGCCAAATTGCATATGCTAAAGATAAAATATGAGACTTTCATTATGTTGCCCCATGAGAACATCATCGAGATGTACTCAAGTCTTAACAACATAGTGAATGAGCTCAAAGACCTTGGTGGTTCACTAACTGATCTTGATGTTATTCGTAAGATGCTCAGGACTTTCCCGGACAAGTATGAGACGTTGGTGAAGCTCTTCCTCAACTCTCCCAAGTTGGCAAGGATGACGCCAACCGCACTCTTAGGCGACCTCATTACTAATGAGTTGTATAAGAAGGATAATGAGGAGCTCTTGGAGCAAAGCTCTTCCAATAAGAAGAATATTGCCTTCTAGGCAAAGGTGGAGTCAAGCGAGGAGACGCTTGATGACTTCGAAGATGACATTGAGAAAGAGATGGCTCTCCTCATGAGGAGAATTAGGATATTTATGAAGAGGCACTCAAGCTCAAGTGCCCCATCATAAATTCAAAAATGGGCAACACTCAAGCAACAACCGATTTACCAATATTCGATGCTTTGAGTGGGATGAGAAAGGGTACATCGCTTCCCAAGAAGGAGGACAAAGGCAAGTTATCTAAGAAGAGGCCATTCCACAACAGGAAAATGCTCTTCAAAAAGCTTCATAAGGACGGTAAGGATGAGCCTCACATTCGGGAGTGGGATTTTGAAGAGGAGTATTCAAATTTCGACTCCTCCGATGATGACACCCCTTCGAAGAAGAAGGGATTCGTCGGAGTCGCTATCAAGGAGGCCACGTCGCCTTTCGTCACTCCACTTTGCCTTTGGCAAAAGGAGAGAGGGAAGTGGCTCAACACCTCTCATTTGCAAGGACATAGCAGCCCACCTATTAAGTGGCGCTTGATGCACATCGCTGAGAGTCGGCGATTGAGAGGGTATGGCAAGGACTATGAGTGGATACTGGGGAGCCGGTGAGGCGTAGGCGTGCGGGACGGACAACCCACCATGGCGATGGCGAGCAGATAGGGAAGGCAGCGCAGCGTGAGTTGGCAAGTGTCTAACCAGCTGAGTGGGCCGACCAAGACAACAAATAGGTAATGTGAGTGAGCCACTCTTCTAATATGTAATTTTTTTATCAAATGTAATCGTGTCAAATAGAGGCAATAGCTGATTTGTTTGATTAATTGATGTTAACTTGTTTGTAGGTTTTCAAAATTTTGGCAACTGAGCGTTGCACAAGTATTTCAAAAATAATGAAGTACTTGTAATAGCACTCGAACCAATGAAAACACAACAAATGTTCTTTAATATATTTGTCTCAATTAGCCTAATTTTTTGAGTTTACCCTTTATTTTTATCCTGACTTCGCCATTGCATTACACGGTAGTCGCCCAAGGGGGAGTGTTGAGATATAGTATAACTCTTAGTCCTGGTTGTTCCAATATGTTTGGATTCTATCTCGTTGTGCACGAATTCGAATATATCTCTAATATGTTTCTACTATAAATATATCACCATATTGTACAAGAGAATTAATCTAATAAAAAGAAAAATTTATTTCTCTATATCGTGTGTGCTCCCGTGATTGTTTTTTGCTATTCAATTGATGCATTATATTTTATCTACGGCGGTCATCATTTTTTTAAAACATGGATTTATAGAATAGTACTTTCTAACATGGATTAGTACTTCCAACCAACCTTTTGTGCCATCCGTACCAAGTAGGATTACCTCCTAGTTGTACATTGTTGTGGGAAAATAGCAAGATCAAATAACCAGGATTTAAAAAAATCGACGAAAATCATTTGAATTTTGCGATTTTTGTCCGTATCGAGGCAGTCTGGCTTCTAAAACCGCTGAGTAAACCTATCAAATTCAAAAAATCAAAAAAATTATGCGACGTAAACCAGCCCAAATTGGTGAAAATCTCAAAAAAAAATCATCCACAAAAAAAGTTCAGCTAGTCCGTCGATTTTCTACGAAAATTATAGATTTTTGATTTTTTATTTCTAAAAAATTTGAATTTTGAAGCTATACGCTGCTCGATCGATTTTTGGTTCGATATTGCCTTTTTTTAAATTGATTTTCGCACAATTTTATCGATACTGTGTGTTACTATTAGGTCTGCGGAATCGAAGGAATGCTGGACTTTCCATAGTTCCTATAGAAAATGAATTGTAATCCATTAGTAGGGATGGCAATCGGGCGGGTAGACCTCTCGCAGACCCGAACCCGAAACCCGAAATTCATACCCGAACCCGAACCCGAAATCTCTCACGGGTACATACCCACGCCCATACCCGAACCCGATGGGTACCCGAACCCGAACTGCAGAACCCGAAATTAAATTCACCTAATCACCTTGCAATTAAATTTTCAACCATCAATTGTCAATCAATTCATTTGTAATTTCTATGTTTAAAGGAAAAATATATGGTGTATATAATCATGAAAGTTACCGCATCTTACATCTCAAACGATGCTTGAAAATCTTGAATTAACTTTCCATTATTTTTAATTTATATTAATTAATTCGGGTACCCATGGGTACCCACGGTGCAGTTTAACCTGAACCCGAACCCAAACCCGAACCCGAAATTTGAAACCCGCGGGTCTGAAATCAAACCCATACCCGAACCCATCGGGTCGGGTACCCACGGATACCCGAACCCACGGGTAATTTTGCCATCCCTATCCATTAGTACCGTGAAACTTCAGGGTCTTCAACGTGGAGAAAGATTGCAGGTGATAAGT
Organism: Rhipidocladum racemiflorum; assembly: GCA_036346355.1. Classification (NCBI taxonomy): domain Eukaryota; kingdom Viridiplantae; phylum Streptophyta; class Magnoliopsida; order Poales; family Poaceae; genus Rhipidocladum; species Rhipidocladum racemiflorum. Next base: position 83,411,028 of record CM070573.1, on the reverse strand, counting down.
TGGATGGTGCTCACCAGACAACTTTTGTGCAGATGGACTGGACCAGTGACATTTTTTGTCTGGTGGCAAGTGATTTCTCTCTTAAATCCATTTCATGACATTGATCCGGCAAAGAAGAATTGGGGCGAATTACCAGCAGAGAAGCTAAGAGTAAGTCCCGTAGTAAAGCTTATTACTTATTTAATCTCTCATTTATATCTATAGTAAGCAATACAATAACTATCTTTAAAAATTGTCTCTAAATGCTATGCAATATCTTTTCTTTCTTGTACATAACTAACATATCTTGTTTCCCGTAAAAGTCAGCTCTCTTCTCTCTATCTTTTTATCACTATTTTATATAGGACAAGGCTGTATATAGATTAAGAGTAAACTAATGTGATCTTATTTTACATGTCTAAGGCTATTCCCAATGGGTAGTATCATACTCATTAATTAAATGCCACATAGGATTTTTTGTTGATGTGGCAAAGCAATAAATAGGAGGGAGAAGAAAGCTGTATCTTGAACAAGATACAGCTTTGGCACGATATCTTAGGCCATGGCACAGAATCTAATGCTTTGGGTCCACTTTCATAGACACAATATCACACCAATTAATTATTTTAAACATATAAGTATGATACTATGCATTGTAGAGAGTGTTTTTTCAATGCAGTATCATACTTTCCATCCTATGTGGCATTCTTGGATATTGGAGTATGATACTTTGCACTGGGAATAGCCTAAGGGCATCTCCAATGGTGTAGTCAACTACTAGCTATAAGAAGTGTACATGTCATCTATAGATAGCTAATAGACAACCTCTCCAATGGACTAGCTATAGCATTATCTACAAAATTAAATATGGGCCCATATGTAAGAGGTGATAAATGCCTTGGAATCAGCTATAGCCTGGCTATAAGTTAGTAGTAAGCCAATATCTCTCTCTTCCTTTTCTCTCATCCACCTAAGCAAAATGCTGAGTTGACACCCTTATAACTAGCTGAAGTGGCACCATTGGAGATGCCCTAAGCGTGCAGCGCTGTCAACTGAATTGAATTGAATCGAATCGTAAAACAGAGGCAGCTTCGTGCATTGAATTGCCAAAAGAGGATCTTAATTATTACTGGATCCTGATCTGCCCGGTGGTGAATCACATGGCCATTTGCCTGCCTGCCGTCACCTGTTTTGTTGAGACGGAAGCAGAGCAGCGGGGCCCGGGGAGGGAATATCTTCTTGTGTGTGTGTGTGTGTGGCTTCACAATGGAATAATCCGTATCACGTATTCAACGATCTCCGCGATTCGGACGATTTCCACACTAAATAGTTCCCTCAGATGTAGTACTGCTCCAGCTGCCAGCGAGTGAGATGGTCCAACCTAAGGTTGACAAAATCAACGATTTTTAATAAAAAAAATTGCGATAATCAACCGTATTAAATCGGTTTGAAACCCTAAACCGATCAGTAAACTTGTTTAATAAAAAATTTTCAAAATTTTTTAAAAAAGTATGCCACGTAAACCGATCGAAAGTCGGTGAAATTTGAGCGATTTTTGATGAAAATCAATCAAAAAATCGGTCGCAAAAAAGTTCAATTCGCCGGTCAATTTTCGTTGCAAATCGCTTGATTTTCGATACAAACCGAATGATTTTTATTATATTTTTTAAAAAACTTGATTTCGAAATCCTTCAATTTTTAGTGATTTTTTTTGTGATAAATCGGTACCATACAACCAGGGTTCACAAAATCGTTTGGTGCGATTTTCGCATGAACAGTGATTTTCGATAATCGCAAAAATCGACTCGAAAATCGGCCAAAAATCGTATGAATTCAAAAACCAAAATTTTTCAAAAAAATTTCAAAAATCGTCGATTTTCGTGGAAAATCGACCGGTTTTCGTGGAAAATCGACGATTTCGCGTGGAAAATCGACGACCTTGTTGAACTTTTTTGTGTGATCGATTTTTGTAGCGATTTTCGACGATTTTTGGCGAAAATCGATCGATTTCCACCGATTTTCGACCGGTTTTTGACACGTAAATTTTTTTTCGAATTTTTGAAATTTTTTGGATTATTTTTTGAATTGGATCGGTTTACTGACCGGTTTTTGATATCGGGCCGCGGCGATATGGCCGAAAATCGCGAAAATCGAGCGATTTTCGTCGATTTTTTGAACCCAGCATACAACCCGATTCGGTTTTATAAACCCTAGTCCAAGCAAGGTGATGAGCCGGCTGCTGCTCTGGATCTTGCCTGGCTGCCCTTCTTTAGTGCCATCAGTGGATTTCAGCTAGTTGTCACACAATTATCTTTTTATGGCAGATTTGATCTGATCGTGAGCAGATGCCGTTTCTCCGATCAGATGCTTACAACTGGATAGGATAGTATTAACCTTGGGTCTCTGTCGGTTTAGCGAGGACCTGAGTGCCAGAGTAGGTAGGTATGTATGTATCGCCTGTTTGTCTGTACGCTACAGTACGGGCTGCTACGGGTACGAACACCAAACATTGAAAATCACACTGATGAGTCGTTGACAAGTGGACCCACCCAGGTTGCGGATGGACCAAGGTGGAGATCTCCGTGTGTTTCTTGCTATTTAGTATATCATTTCTGCGAGTCCTTAGCATATTCTGTCACCTGCTGCCTGCTAATCTCACTGCTTAACACAGTAATTAATTAACTGGGCACTCGATCACTAATCAATGCAGTTACGATTAGTTTAAACCAAGCCCGTGTGTCACAATAACCACATGTGTCGTCCGGAGAGCGCTCCAAATTCCAGCATTAGCCAGAGAATTCCCAACGATTGCTTTACGGATTATTTAGTCCCTTGCCAATCTTTTTTTTTTTTTTTCAGTTTTGGCTCTCTGTTGAATAAATTTGTAGTTTTGATTTTTTTTTTCTCGATAGTAGCACAACGACTGACACCATCCATTACTTCTTGCGCTCTAATACTGTAGTAAGTGCGTGGCATTGCAGCGAACATCGTCACCGTGACAACAACCGTGCCAAGTGTGATAGGTGAGTGCCATACCACGAGCAGATCTAGTATCGAGATATAAGTGTACAGAAGTATACCCAAAATCTTTTGGCAAAAAGCCCAATATTTAGTAGCTATATTACTATCTCTACTATTCTAAAGCAGCACTTGGTGGTAGTGGTTCGTTCTTCCCACGTCATTAATTGCCGCTTAATTGCCCTACTTAATTGCCCTGCTTAATTGCGCTTCACGCAGTTAAACGAGCGTTCTTTAATTAAGCCAAATTTTCGCAAAGTTAAGCGTTAAAGATAGATGTTTGATCTTGTGAAATAATTTTTTTTTATTTTTTAATCTTTATTTTTCGTTATCAATTTTGTTTTTCGTAGCAACGCACGGGCATGTAACCAGTATATACTGATAATTAAGCTAAAAATACATATTTCAGCATTTTGGGCTGTCCAACTCAGCTCCAATCGTGAATACAAGCAAACTGGCCCACATTCATTTGCACTACGCAGCCTGACTCCAATGGGCAACAAAACAACACGGCGACTCCCATTCCCGTAGCTCCCTCCGGTTCTCCCTTTCCCTTCTCTCTAGCGGCGGTGTACGGGTGCAAAGCAGCAAGCCGGCAGCGGAGGCCAGGAGGCGGCGCCGGGCAACAGGGTCCAGATCCAGCGCCGGTGGAGGCGGAGGCCAGGAGCAGAGCCGAGGCGCGGTCCAGATTCGCTGCTGCGTAGCTCCCTCCTACTCTTCTTTTCACTTCTCCACTCTGGCAGCATCACAAGGTAGCAGCGCAGCAAGCCAGCAGTGGACTAGCGGAGGCCGGGAGGCGGTGCCGAGCACTGAGGGCAAAATCCACTGCTGGCTGTGCCCCTTGTGGCCGAATCAGCGGAGGCGAAGGCAGTGAGGCGGCGCTGGGTACCGATGACCAGATCCGCCATTGCCCATTGTGGCCAAACCTGCGGAAGCGGGCAGCAGCCGGCAGGGCAACTGGGCAGGCCTCTACGGGTGCGACTCTCTAGTCTCTAGTCTATAGCTGTGGCGCCATTGACGGACCCAAGACTAGCTCCAACAAGATCCTTGCCTTCATTGTGTGGGTAATCTCATATTGATGTGCTCTGAAATGTTAGCAGCAAGTTATACATGAACATCACAAATTCCAATTGATACATCACCGGCTGCGCTTCAATATCGCAGCAGATGCGTTGCACTGTAGCAGACAGCGGCACAGGAATGGATAAGTCCTCCCTCTCACTTTCTAGTCGGTGAGCTCATCTTGTTGGCTGTTGGTGACAAGCGATGGCTTCTTGTGCTAGTTAGGGTTGCGTACGAGGGCGGTGTATGTATGGCAACGCTCTGCTCTGCTCTAGTGCTCTGCTCGTTTCGTTACGGTGGCCCAACTCCAAACGGCCCCTGCTTAATTTGTGTCTCATCCCCTTCGCAAGCTCCGTAGTACTATCATTTGATTTGACGATTCCTTCTGCTGTTGGTGTTTCGAAAGCTATGACCCAGCGACCGAGCCAAGCTCTACTGAGATATCTTGGTGCACCCGTACCTTCTTGCTGTGGTTTTAGCATGACATTGGCACAGCTGGAAACTTGAAACCACACGGTGTAGTAGTTTATGTATTTTGCGGAAATAAATTGTATGCATCCGGTATGCACACTGATGCATATGTATACCTGCCCGGATGAACGCCACGTGTCTACCCATTGAATCTCCACCGTTACATGCACTGTTGCATGCAAGAGGGATAATTAACTGGCGCATTAATTACATGCAACGGTGGACATGCAACGGTGGAGATTCACTGGATAGACACGTGGCGTTCATCCGAACAGGTATGCATATGTATCATTGTGCATACCGGATGCATACAATTTATTTCCGTATTTTGCTCTGGCTAGATGGAGGAGATGCCGAAGAAAGAACTGTTAGAAGACAGCGGCAATGGTACATCGATGCCTGAACAAATGCCGCTGTAATGGTGCAGTGCGATTCGTGTTCTGTCCACACTGCATGTGCTGCTTGATTCGACGCTCCAGCTCAGCTGGTAGTGGTGGTGTGGTACTGGTAGGTCCTCCTCACTCACAAAAATGGCCGGCCTACTGCGTGCGTCAGTGTCATGGAAGCAGTTTGCACTGATGGTAGCAGTTTGCCATGCAGTGTGAGTGCTCAGCAGGATGGATGGAACCCGGAGCCATAAATGATGGGGGGGACGCAGCAACGGCGGCGATTGTTACTGCCTTGCCGTGCAGCGTTCTTTCGGAGAGCAGAGGGCGCACACCGCACAACCACATGCCTACGTATTTCAGAGGTTGATGGAGCGAGGGAACACGGCTTTACGTTGGGATGCAAAGTGCTATGTATACTTAATCTGATTAAATAAGGCATACCCTATTGCCCCTAGCAATAGAATCGTGATATGTGGAAGTGAACAACCTCGTTTGCACCGTCGGGCCACTTCTTTCAGCGCGCAGAGTTGGGCAAGAAGAGAAGCCCTCGTACTGCAGCAATACTTGGATTTGTTGGGCTTGCCCTCCGTACTAATCTCGGCCTGCTACTATTTGACGCACGGGGATTCCGGCCAGAAACTCGTTGTTTTTAGTCGAAGATGACGCTCCCTCCCACAGAAATCTAACAGTCAACTCTGGTGCTGCCGAGTATTATATTATTGCCACCAGTTCTCTCGTCCAGCCGCGTGGACGTCGACGACACAGCTCCTGCATGAACCTTACCTGCGCTAGTAATTTGCGCACAAAATCAATGCCACGGTAAAATTTTCCACACGTACAACCACTGGCCTACTGAACTCTACTGCTGCGAACAATTGCGACGATTATTTCACCATCCCGTCACTAACTCCCGAACTAACACACACTCCCAATCGATTGGAGAGAGAGAGAAAAAAAAATCTACGGTAGACTAAGCACAGTAGAAGTGCGTGCCTGCATCTCTGCATGCAGACGAGAGACCGGTCGATCGATGCGGTCGTAGGGCTAGGGCTCGATCTCGCGCGACATCTCCTCGAGCGACTTGCCCTTGGGCTCCGGCACGAGGAAGGTGAGCAGGAAGCCGAGGAAGCTGCAGCCGGCGAGCACGAAGAGCGAGTTGCGCACGCCGATGCCCGGGCGGTAGCCGTGCGCCGTCTTGGCCGGGTCCTGGCTCTGCGCCAGGTACAGGAACCCGAACGACCCGATGATGGCGCCCACCTTCCCCGACGCCGCCGATATCCCGTGGCACGTGGCCCGCAGCCGCGCCGGGAATATCTCCGCCGGAACGATGAACGTCGTCGCGTTCGGCCCGAAGTTGGCGAAGAAGAAGGTGAATGCGTACATCACCACGAACTGGATGTGGTGGCCCTTGGTGGTCCAGTACTCGTACGGCACGGCCAGCCCCAACATGAACGCCGTCATCATGGAGAACCCCGCGGCCTGGATCTTGAACCGCCCGATCACGTCGATGAACGCCACCGTGAACCAGTAGCCCGGCACCGTGCCACACAGCGCGATCAGCGTCTGCGCGCGCGCGATGTGGTACAGCTCGTCCAGCGCGCTCATCGTCCGCGCCGCGGGGATCCACCCGATCGCGCTGAAGATGTCCTTCTGGAACAGGTTCTGCGAGTAGTACGCGATGTCCAGGAGGAGCCACGTCGACGTCGTGCCGAGGAGGTGGAGCCCGTGCCGGTGCACGAACTGCGAGGAGAAGAGGCCGAACGACGGGGGGGAGGGCAAGGGCGAGTGCGGATACAACGGTGGTGGAGCGATATCTGCCTGCTCCTTGGTGATCTCGACCTGCAGCACCTTCGACATGTCGGACGCCGCGCGTTCGGCGTTCTTGGCGATGAGCGCCGTGTACCGCGCCGTCTCCGGCATCTTCATCCGCCAGTAGAATGTGAGCGCGGCGGGCAGCGCGCCGAACATGAGGATGATGCGCCAGACGTAGTCCGCCTGCGGCGGGGTGGACGCCACCGGGTCTGCCGCGTACGTCGGCGCGGGGAACTGGCTCTTGAATAGCGCGGTGATCCCGATGGCCACCGCGCCGCCGGCCAGGATGCCGAACCCCTGCATCGCGAACACGGCGGCGATGAAAGCGCCCCGGGTCCTCTTGTTCGCGTACTCCGACATGATGGTGGCCGACAGCGGGTAGTCGCCGCCGATGCCGAAGCCGAGCCAGAAGCGGAAGAAACAGAGCGTGCACATGACGCAGGTGGGCGTGTGGCCGAACGACAGCCCCGACGCCACGGAGCATACGATCATCAGCAGCAGCGTCATGCCGTAGACGCTCTTCCGGCCGACCTTGTCGCCGAGCCATCCGAAGAAGAGCTGCCCCGAGAGCGTGCCGACGAAGGCCACACCGTTCACGGCCGCGGAGACGCTCGGCGGGAGGCTGCCAGGGTGGGGCGATCCCTCGACGGTGTAGTAGACGCGGCCGATGAGCTTGGTGACGAGGGAGATGCAGAAGAGGTCGTAGGCGTCGGTGAAGAACCCCATGCCGGCGACGATGATGGCCGTTAAGTGGTACCATTGCGTCTTGGCGCCATCCAGCGCCAAGAGCACCTGTATCTGCTCGCCCGCCATTGCCCGCTCCTGGTGGTTAAGTTTAGGTTCGCGAGTGAGCTGAGGGAGAAGCCACAAGTGTCTGTCCGTTATGTACACGGCGGAGAGGTGAGAATATTCTTGGCTCCCAGTCCTTCATTCCTTGGAAGCCAGCGTCTTCTCGATCCCTACTTCCAGCAAAATGCACTTTGACGGGCTCAGAGTCAGGGTAGCCTGTGTGCATGCATGCATGCCGATGCGGGTGCACCGTTAGCACATTTACTCTCTCTCTGTCTCGTGTGTCTTCTCCCTATATGATACTCTTTGTGGGACAAAATTTGAACACTAGAAATGTACTCTTTGTGGGACAGAGGGAGTATGCATTTCTGATGGATATAAACAGTTAACTCAAATCCTTGCTCTTAACATTCAATTCGATCGTCATACTAGTTGGGATCGATGATATCGGCTGTCTTGAAAAAAAAAAATCACATAAAACGATGAGTCATGGACCGGGAAATTTGCTTTCGCTACAGATCGATTGACATAACTTGCGATTGAAAAGGTCTTCTTCTCCGTATTGAAAAGGTCTTCTTGCCCCCGTTAAATATGGCGGTTGGTATGTTTAACTCTCGCAAGTATAAAACCAACTATTTACTTTTCCTGATCTATGAAAAATTATAACACTACTATTTGTGTCGGTTTTTAGCCAGAACTGACATAAATAATATGACAAACTTATTATTTGTAATTGTGTCAGATCTGATAACTTCGTGCCACACATCAACCTCACATAGCCCATCCTAGTATTAGGTCTCGTTTGGCAACTTGGAACCGAGCTGTTTCTACTAGAATCTAGAAGAAACTCAGCTAAACGGACTAAAACTCGGAACGATTCTCCTCGGAACGTTTCTTCTTTTTCCACACCGTGGTTGAATCACCCTCAAACCCGTTTCACTAGTTTCTAGTGGAATCTGTAACCGTACCAAACGATTTGCAGTAAGTGATTCTGATTCTACCTGAAATGTTTCTACCAAGAATCTGAAACCGTTTCCGTTTCTACTAGAATCTAGAACCGTACCAAACAGGACCTTACTCTCGCCCAAACATGCTTAACTTTGAAGTTTTAACTTCCTGAGAGGTTACCCATCCTAGTACTACTCTCACCTAAGCACGCTTAACTTTAAAGTTTTTATAGGATCCATTGCTTTAATACTAGTATGATCGCATGTGATATGTAAGTATGTAATAGGTTCCTCTCCCCTTAACCCCGCAGAGCACCCGAACATTGATTTTAATGTTCTCATACTCCGAACACGATTTGAGTTATATTTTAGTGTTGTCATATACTTCAAAACTTCGGAGACCGTTTTGAGGCCCTAAACAACGTTTTTTTTAATTATGTCACCGCGCTCGCACTCGCACAAAAAATAATTGAAAGGCATGTTGATTTTCGGACTTTATTGGATGAAGCTTCTCATTAGTTTTCCAATGAGCCAAAGAACGTCCTGATCGAAGTTACGAATCAAAAGTTATGGTCATTTTAGTGAAACGCAGAGACGTGGACTATTTGTATCGATTTTTTTTGCTATAACCGATACAGATAATATTATTTGTGTCGGTTTTTGCTAGAACCGACACAAATAATAGGAATACTATTTGTGTCGGTTTTTGGCTAGAACCGACACAAAAAATTGGACTATTTGTGTTGGTTTCAATTAAAAACCGACACAAATAGTCTTCCCGCCATTTTAAATTTTAGAACCAATACAAAAACTTTATCTGTGTCGGTTCCAAAAAAATTGATACAGGAAGACCGTTACCTATTACGTGTTTTGTAGTAATGTAAATATCCCTTAAGGCGGTTTAGGAGTTGGTTTTGCCACCATAGCGAATGGTACGTGTGGCTAGTGAGGTGACGATGGTTGACTAGCTAAACTGAACACATAAGAGTATGTACAATAGTACATATAGGCTATCTATAAGAGTATGTCACATAGGATTTTGGATAATGTGGAGGAGAGAAAAAGATATTGTCTACTATTTAACAGATGATCTTATAGACAACTTTATACTGTGTATATCATTGTTCATACAGTCTATTAATTACATAAGACATCACTACATACAGCTATACAGATAGTCTATTATATAAGTTGTTTTTAGTACTGCCTATAGATAATATAAAAATGAATTATAGACAGCTACTATCTGTACACTCATTTTTTTATCTGGAATTGCCAAATGCAAATGTCAAATACAAAGATGAGCTCTAACTACCCTCCCTCGGTTTACATTGGATGTTATGTACACTAGGTAGAATCGTGTGCTACACCGCACTGTAAAAAATTTGTTCTGGTTTTTTCCTGCAAAAAAGCAGTAGGAGGACCTGAACATAATTTTGATTTTCTCGGAGTGGTTTTTAAAAAATAGGATGGACAGGAGCCGTCTACGAATTTGCGTAATCATGGGTTCTATTTTTTTACCCAAAAAAAATCGGTGGACCCGTTCACGAATATACGGAACTACGAGTCCTTTTTTGCAAAATAACAAATGACCTAAATGTAATTTTAAATCTTTTAGAGGGACTTTTTTTGTGAAAACTATGACGTGGCCGACTGGTTGAGCTCTATTTCTTCCCCCCTTTAAATATAAGTATATATGCAAATGAAAAATGGCTAGATGCTTGAACTGCTCTAGTCGTGGCCGATGCCTGCAGTCGAACATGTACATGCATGTGGTCGTCCTACTCGCCGCCACTTACGTTCTTTGTGCAGTCGAGGACAGGGTTCAAAATATCGACGAAAATTACATGATTTTTTCGATTTTCATCTGTATCAACGCAGATCGGCTTCTAAAACCACTCAATAAATCGGTTTAATTTTAAAAAAATTATGTGACGTAAACCAGTCGAAAATCGACAAAAATAGCTCAAAAATCGATCGCCAAAAAAAGTTTAATTAGTCTGTCAATTTTCTGCGAAAATCATCGATTTTCCTCAAAAATTTCAAAGATTTTGATTTTGAAACTCTACGATTTTTGACCAATTTTTAGCACGATATTTTCAATTTTTGAATTTTGAATATCGTATGATTTTCACTATTTCAATATTATTAAGCATGGTCAAGGATCTGAAGCTGCCACGGAAGCTAGATCTCTAAAATTGGTGAATCATCTGGACTTTCCTTTGCGTTACTTTGTGCTCTAGTGTATTTTAATACAAACGTACAAATTAATTTGATTATGTTGCTTACAGGGGTTGAAAATCGAGTTTCTTCTCACTCATCTCCGTTTGGGTTTCACAATCAACATTCTTTGTGCACAGATAGTGTCACACCAATTATATTTTACCAGAGCTTCCTCTCGCCATATTTTACATTTTGATGTGAGTAACTATACCTTCCAACTACAGTGGCACCACTCCATCGTGGCCAAACCACCACTATGTTGCCACCCGTCACCGGCATGTCTTTGCTATCCCCACTCCCTGAAGCATCACCACCATTGGCTCTGCATCAATTCAAGGATTCCATTTTTCCCATTCCTGGTACCTCGCCACCCATTGTTTGATGTTCTCATACCTACCCCTAGCCTCTGGACCTGTCCGTTCTCTCTGTCCAAGAGCAAGAGGAGGAAGATTCCTTCCCCTCTCTCTCTCTCTCCTAGTATAAGTAGGGATTTTTTTTTATAAATAATCGTCTTTTATTCGTATATTACAAAAATATACGTCGATTTTTTTTTTGCAAAACAGGTGCTGGGCCAAGGCCATGGCGACAGTTGCCATTCGCGCCACTACACGACAAATTGTTTGCCAGCCATTTTAGTAACGACAGCCAATTGCGCCACCGTGGCGCGACTACCGCAACGAATTCTGGCAGTCGCGCCACGGTGGCGTGATTGGCTGTCGTGGCAGCGAAAACGGGCAGCAGGCAGCACAAAAGGCAGGCACCGAGCCAGAGTGCCAGAGCCAGGAGATAGAAGAGAAGAAGAGGAAGAAAAGAAAAAGAGGAGAATAAGAAGAAGAAGAAAAGAAAAGAAGGAGAATAAGAAGAAAATAAAAGAAAAGAAGGAGAAGGAGGAGGAGGAGGAGAAGAAAAGGAGAAGAGGGAGGAGAGGAAGAAAAGGAAGAGAGGATATTTTTTCATGCTTGTTCGTCGTTCGTTCTTCTTTCATCGGTTAGTAATTTCTATAATTATTTTTTCGTCGGTATAATTGATATATACGTAGGAAAAATATAGTTAGTCTTGGAAAACGTTTAGAGTAGCCTAAAAAAATGTAGTACCTAAATAATTTTGCTTTATGCATAATTTATAAAATTATGTGTGGATAATTTTGTATATACACAAATAATGTTGGTACATAATATAATATTGGCCCTAGAAATATATGAGTTGCAATATTAATTTATTGAAGCAAAAAAATGTGTAGTTGGTCGGACAAAATAAATATAGTAGCAAGTAATTATTTACAAGACTAAAAATAGGTTTACACTGAAAAGAAAGATGATATAGGCTAAACCATTTACAGCCTATGTAGGACATGGGGACACTACATGAAAAAGACATATGATTCAAAAGGTGCGAATGTACAAATTACTCGACAATACTTTGTATAGGAAAGGAACTTATGGAGTTATGGTGAAATGCATATCCCAAGAACAAGGGATAGCACCGCTCCATGAAATACATGGGGCTTATATGGAGCACACGCTTCATACAGAATACTGGTCGGGAAAGCCTTCTGATAAGGGTTCTACTGGCCCACTGCTCTACAAGATGCTATTCACCTTGTAAAGACTTGCAAACAATATCAATTTCATGTTCGGCAGGAACATCAACCCGCTAATCAATTGCAAACTTTATCATTGTCATAGCCATTTTCGACATGTAGCATTGATATAGCAGGTCCACTATCAAAAGCAATTAATGGATTTAAATTTGTATTTGTTGCTATTGATACATTCACAAAATGGATAGAAGCTAAACCCGTAGTTTCAAATATGGCTCAAGCAGCAAAGAAATTCTTTGTGAAGAATATAGTCACTAGATTTGGAATTTTTAGTAGACTAATTACTGATAACGGATCATAGTTGGTTAGTGGTCTGTAACAGCCCCAAAAATTTCTTAAGTTGGTAAGTCATGCATATCATGTTCATGTCATTCATAATTGCATTAAAACCTTCACTTGTTTAAAATTTTACAAGTGATGAGTCATTAATTTGAAGGGAAATTAATTTCATGGAACCTAAACATCATTTCCAATTGAACCAACACTTCTCTTGCCCAAAGTCAATGACATGTGGGCCTTGTTCATGTGAGAGAGAGTGAACTGCTCATACACAACCTTTTCTCACTTTACCTACCTCTACCCACCCTTTATACCTCACTATGACATGTGGGACCTAGCCCCACATGTAAGGGGTGGAGTGGGTAGCTATATAAGCATCTCCCCCTTGGTTTTTCCTCCCTACCCACCTCATTTTCTGCTCACCTTAATTCTGAAAAACAGCTCAAGGAGAGAGTGAGCACTCCTCCATCCCTTCTCCTTTTGATCCACAAAATCACTCCAAAAACTGAGATCGAGCTTGTGCATGCTATACCATTGGATTCCCCTCATCCCAAGCTTCAAATCCATCCAAGTGGATTTAAATGCACCAAGTTTTGGGTGAGTTCTAATCCCTCCTTTACCTTCATTTTTTTGAAATTTTGTCACTTGGAACTCATTCATCTTCCTTTCCATGAAAATCATCTCCCCATCAATGATCGGGTCGTGCATGTTAGTTTGATAGCTTGAGGAAAAGGTGTTAAAGCTGCTACAAGCACAAGGAGTGAAGGCATTGTTCTCGTAAGTAGGGGGCGTTGATACCGGGAAGAACATCGAAGATCATCATCGCAACATCATTCTTGATCTCTCCACCGAATTGACTTTCACCGAGTGCAAGGACCTCCATGTGGTGGTAAGGTTCCACCCTACTTCATTTTTTTGAAGTGTAGGAGCACATTGCGCAATAGCCATCCAAAGACCTAAACGAAAATCATGTTGTATTGCACAGTTCGACACATGTCAGAACATCTGATTATAATCGGAACATCCGATGTGGCTAAAATTCCAGAAAACGTTTTGACGAGTACCCAGGCCATGGGTACCCCCAGCGGCCCGAAAGGGCGCGTGGGCCGAACCAGGCCGGTCGGGGCCCAAAGCCACGGCTGCCGAGGAAAAGCCGTAGCCATGACCAAGTCGGCGAAATCCCTGAAGAAGCGACAGCATTTATTGGCATCGAAGCGCATTAAATGCTGGCACGTAATGATGACGCAGCGGCACAAGTCCCCAACTCAGCATTTACTACAAGCGGCGCAGCAACTACGCCCGACCGCCAGCAGGCAGCCGAGCTCTGGCCACAGTCCCATCACCGCCACTTGCGGGCGACTAAAGCACAGCTTTTTCTCTTTTTAAGCAACGTAACCTCCCTCCTCGCCTATATAAAGGGGAGGGAGCGAGCATGTAGGAGAACCGACAACCGGGAATCAATACAATCAAACCCACACGAATCGAGTAGGGACGCTCAAATTTAACCAAGATACATCTTGTGCTCACCCGAGTAAGCCGTCGAGAGTAGGAGCGTGCACCCCCTCTTACCTATACAAATTCATTGGCCGGTGCTCAAACACCGACGCCATGCGCGCCCGGTAGGGGGCTCAGGTGCACGACGCTGTCGCCATTTTTCCCGCTTTTAGCTTCCTCGACGGTTCCTTTCTTTTCTCCGACATCGCCATGCCGATAGCGCCGATCCGTTGCTCCTCGACTTGCGCTACCACCACGGCGGGACAGTATAGTGATCGCCCTCGCCGCATTCGGCCAAGTGTCCACCGAGGACCACGACGCCTCACCGCTTTTCAGAGACCTCCGCCGAGGTCCCCGCGACGACTCCCCGACGCCAAGCACGCCAGAGGCCCCATCACCCCAAGCGATGCGCTGGTTGCATCGAAAGCCGTGTGATGCCGTCGCACCGCCGCGACCCGCTGTGGCGATGGTCGGCCATGTACCCGACGACCACCACTCGGACAACTCCTCCGACCACGGCTCTAGCGGAGGAAGAGATAAGAATGCATACCACGCCATCGCGACCGACACCGCAGCGCCGCTACCCTGCCACGCCAAAGACTCTCCGCCAACACACCGAGGAGGATCACCGCGCTCGCTACCGACCTTCGGGCAACCGGCGACGATTTAGCCGAGAGCTCAAAAGGCCGTTAGCTCGACAAGCTCCAGGCCGACCCGAGCAAAGGTTTCGCTCGCTCCACTCCAAGCGGCGCGCTTCAAGGCCACAAGACGCCAGTCCACCACCGGGCTAGGGGACGGACGATTCATCGCTTTTTCCCCACGCTGGCCAAAACATCGCCAAGAAGAAGAATGCCGCCTCCGCGATTCCCGAGCCAGGCGATCCTGCGAGCCAAGGCTACCCACCGTAACCTCCGGGCCTGGTGGAGCGGCCGAGTCGCTAAGAGCACGCGTATGGCCACGGATCGCAATGCTCGACGCCGATGGTGCCCGCGCCGACGCCATCCGAGGCCGCTTGAGCTAAACAAGGCGCAATACCTTCCGCAACCCTCGCATCGCGCACCCCGGCACCAACGCTGGGGGACGAACGCGACGCTCGCACCACCCTCCAAACGCCGAAGAACGAGAACGACCCGACCCGGCCAGACGTCGCCGACAATACGCAATGGCGTGGATCGCGCCTGAGCGATGGCCGAGCCGGCGTATTCCGCTGCGGATTCGCAGCTGTTCCTCGATTCCGGCGCCGGCCAACATAGCCAGCACGTTAGGGGCTACAAACCCCAGTGTATGGTGAAGATTACCGGCCAGCATGTCAAGCGTGGAGCGACGACGACCTTTTTGTCATCCAATACCTCCCCATCTACTTCGGACTCTGCATGGCTCGAATATCCGCCCGCCAACATCATCCGGGATCGCCGACTCAAGCACCACTTCGCTGGCAACTTCGAGGCACCTACAAGCGACCAGGAATTCGACTCAGGCTCGCATGCCAGCTGAGAGCCTCCGACTACATCCGACGTTTTCCCAACAAAGGTAATCTAGCTCGACATCCGCTGACGATGTCGTGGGGGCATTCATCTACGGCACCACTTCCAAGACCCTGGTCCATAAATTGGGGTGTCAGCCCAGACTAACAAAGAACTCCTCGACATTGCCACTAACCACGCCGGGCGAGAGGCCGTAGATGTCATCTTCGACAAAGTGGAAGTCGAGCGAGGGACTGCACCGAGCCCACCCTCCTCCGACCGCCCGGCAAGTTTAAAGCGCCACGCAACAGTCCGCGAGACCGCTGTTGCGACCACGACTCGCGGTCGGGAAAGCCGCGAAGGCAACCCCCGACCACTTCGAAGCCGATGGAGAGTACGATGTCCAACCACGGATACCCTGGGCCAGGCACAAGTATCGGACTGCGAGAAGTCTGAGCGCTTTTCTTCCGGACCCCCACGACGCCACGCAGGGCAAAGGAAAGAGGCAAGACTCGCCGCACCACCAAGATCGAGAGCGTGATGTCGGCTTCCCGGACCGACGGTTGCCTCATGATCTTTCGGGACGGCAAGCACACGCCGACGAGGCGCTCAAGCTCGCCGCCGAGAGGTGTTCGCGGCAAGCCCACCAGACTAAATACCTTCGTGGTGAGTCTCGATCACCTTTGGCAAGGCCGACCACCCGACCACGCCCCGCAACCAGGGAGGTACCCGCTAGTCACCCCCATCGTGGAACAAAGCGCTGACTAAGGTGCTCATGGATCGCGGCGTTAGCCTCAACATCCTTTACGTTGGAGACCTCGGCGCCATGGGGATCCCCCGCCGAGCCTTCGACCAAAGCAGAGCACCCTTTCACTGCGGCGTCGTTCCTGGCCGCCAGGCCCACCGCCGGGCGGTCGACCTGCCATCACGTCGGGAGCCCTGCTAACTTCCGCACCGAGACCCTCACCCGAGGTCGTGGATTTTCCCGGCCCTACCACGCCATCCTAGGGAGACCATGCTACGCTGGTTCATGGCGATCCCCAACTACACCTACCGGTCAAGATGCCCGCCGCATGGGGTGATCAGAATCGCTGTTTTTCCACCGCTTACGGCTGCGAAAGACAAGTTGAAGTTGGCCTCTGGCGGTCGTCGCATATCGAGCTCGCCGGGCCCGAAAGCCAGCACCTCCGAGTCCGCTCCCGACTCTAGCAAGTCCGACCGGGCTCCCTTCAAGTCCGCCGAGGACACAAAGACGATCGAGGTCGACTCCCAGAGGACCCGACCAAAACCGCCGGATCGGGACCACGCTTCTCGCCAAATAGGAAAGCGCTCGCCGACTTCCTCGCTACCAACCGACGCCGCATGGAAGCCCTCCGACATGCCGGATCCCGAGGAAGTCGCCGAGCACTCCCTCGAACATCCGCCTGGTTCAGACTAGCGCCAGTCGCCGCGCCGCTTCGACGAAGGAAAGCGCGCGGGCCATAGGAGAGGAAATAGCCAAGCTCTTGGCCGCAGGGTTCATCAAAGAAGTTACCGCCACCCGAGTGGTTAGCAAACCCTGTGCTTGTAAAAAGAAGACTCGAAATGGAGAATGTGTGTCGACTACACAAGCCTAAACAAGGCATGTCCGAAGATCCATTCCTACGCGCCTCCGATCGACCAAATGGTAGACTCCACGCAGGTGCGAATCCTGCCCTTCTCGATGCCTACTCGGTACCACCAGATCGCGATGAAAGAAGACGACCACCATACGCGACTTCCTTCATCATCAATTCCGTGCAGGTCGTTCGCTCGACAATGCCGCTTGGCCTGAAAAACGCCGGGGCTACATACCGAGATGTATGCACCGCCTTCCGACCAGATCGGCCGGAATGTCGAGGCGCACGTCGGACGACATCGTTGTCAAGACCAGAAGACCAGCACATCATCGCCGACCGAGGAGACTTTCGCGAACCTTCGGTTCCGCATCAGCTCAACCCCCGAAATGCGCTGGGTACCTAAGAGCTACTCGCTTCATCATCTCCGAAAGGCATCGGCGGTACCGAGACAAGATCTCCATGCGATCTTAAGGATGGGGCCGCATCAAGAACCCAAAGGGGGATGCGGTAATGCCTAGCGCCCTGAAGCTTCATGTCCTAGTCCTCGCGAACGCGTTTGCCTCTATACAAACTCCTGAGGAAATCCACCACTTCACCGGACGGCGAAAGGCTCAGGACGCCCGACGCGCTTAAAGGTTTTCCGACCACCTTCCGGCCGCCCGGGCGCCGGTAAGAGCCTTCACATTTACATTGCCGCCACGACCCAGGTCGTCGGCCAAGACGACTTGTCGCGAGCGAGCGTAAGAAGGGCGGGTCCTTAAGATCCAAATGCCGGTCTACTTCATTAGCGGCACTCTCGAGTCCAAGGCACGGTACCGCAGATTCGTAAGATGCTCTACGCAGTTCGATCACGAAAGAAAGCCGGGTACATTACTTCAACCACCACGCTGCGTTCGGTAACCTCCCTACCACTCGGCGAGGTCATCCATAACCGCCGACGCCCCGGAAGAATTGCCAAGTGGGCACTCAGCTCAATGGGCATGACATATCCTATGTCCTCTGACCGCCATAAAATCTCAAGTTCTAGCCGACTTCGATGAGTGAAGCCGAGGATCGAGCTCGTGCCCCACCTCCGCTCGAAGACCCCGAGGCATCGGACGATGTACTTCGACGGGTCCTTCACCAAAAACGGAGCGGGGCCGGGTCGCCATTCTTTCACCACTAGAACAAGCTTCGATGCGCTATCCGGCTACTTTTCGACGCGAACCAACAACGCCGCCGAGTATGAGGCCCTCGTTATCGGGTCTCCGACGCCGCCGACCTGAGCTCGCGGTTATGCGTGCATGGCGACTCAAACCGGTCGCCGATCAAGTCATGAAGGGCCGCAGAACCTGGCGACGATCGGATGGCGTACCTCTTGGCCGAGAGGTAATGCCGAATCGGAGCGAAGTTCAAAGGATTTGAGCTCCATCATAGCTGAGCTGCATTTTAACAACGAGAGGCCGATCACCTAGTCTCGCCCCGAGGGCTTCGGGCCCCGCCGAATCTTCGTCTCGACCTACACCAAGCATCCATCCGACCGATCGCTCTGACGATCGCCAAGCGACCCGACAAGCCGAGCCGGGTCAAGCCGGTTGCAACGCCCCGATGACCAAAGACCGATTGAGGAATCCTTCATCGACGGCCTGACCGACGGTTCCCTCCCGGACGACTCCAACCGAGGCCCGCCGCCGCTTCGCAAAATCACTTCATACCGACGGCAGACCTCTACAAGGAGCCCTCCGATCCTCCGTAAATGTGTCCCAGGCCATAGGAAGAGAGCTACTCCGCGACATCCACGGCGGGTTTGCGACACCACGCTGAGTCACGGAGCACAGTGGCCTGAAAGCCTTCCGACAGTGGTTTCTATCGGCCGACCGTGGCGACTCCGAGCAAATCATCCGACGCGGCGAAGGTGCCAATTCTTCGCCGGCAACTCACCTCCGGCGCCAAGCCCTCCAAACGATCCCTATCACCGCCCTTCGCCGTTGGGGACTCGATCCGGTCGGGCCCTTCAAGAAAGCGCCCGGGGCTTCACCCACCCGCTGGTTGCGAGCAGACAAGTTCACCAAGTGGATAGAAGCCGCCGATCACAACAATCACTTCAAGCGGTAGCCGACTTCATCCGCATAATATCGTTTGCCAGGTTTGGAGTCCCGAACTCCATCATCACCGACAACTAACGCGGTTCACGGGAAAGGAGCTTTCGAGCTCGCGACACTTCAAAGATCCGCTGATTGGGCGCCGCCGCCCACCCACGAGCACGCCAAGTCGACGCAACGGCATGATCCTCCAAGGGCTCAAGCCGCGAATCTTCGATCGAAGAGGTACGCGGACGCTGGGCAACGAAAGGTACCTCCGCACTTTGGAGCTTACGGACCACCCCGACCCGGCCGACCGGGTTCACGCTGCTTTTCCTGGCGTTCGGAGCGTAAGCCATCTTACCGACCGACTTGGACTACTGGCGCCCCAAAGGTTCAGCCTTGGCCGAGACCCTGGCTCGAGTCCCAAGAAGACGGCCGACCGCCGATGAAGCGAGATGTCGCCAGCGTTCAGCTCGGCCAAATACCCGGCCAGACAACCGCGACGCTGCACTACCGACCAAGGTTAGAGGGCTTAGCGTTCAACACAAAGCGACTCGCGTTCTCGCAGTCCAAACCCAACAAAGGCAAGCACAAGCTCTCCCTCGGGAGGCCCCTTCATTGTAGTAGAGGTCCTTCGACCGGCACTTACCTAGCCAAGGATCCCGACGGCAATATCTTGTCAAACGCCTGAACATCGGAAGCTAAGGCGATTCTACCCTTAGCCCTTTTCTACCTCGCTCATTACCATGTTCACCTTTTTACCGGGCCTACGCGTAGCATTTTTTCCACTTTCGGGTCGACATCCCGTTCAAATCATTGCCATTCACCCGATCGTTTCTGGCCTACTTTTTTCCGACCGGTACCACGGCCCACCAAATGCTACAAGGCGGTGGTATCTCGCTAAGGAAAAAGAGACATCAGATGGTATACGCCGTTGCGGGGAACTAACGCCGCTAAAACCTCGCTTTTCCTACTTTTTCTAAAACGCTGAACATGTCGATCCAATGCCTGGGCTGGTCCCCGCACTAAGAACCATGACCCCAGATGTCTTAACCGGCAACAAACCTAAAAAATAGCGAAAAATACATGTAAAACCCGAACACCTTTGTTTTCTTCCAATTCAACTAAGATTTACATTCTTAGAAACAAGAAAGTCTAAAACCAAGAAAGCTTTTTCTCGCTTTAAGGGTCTTCTCCGCCCGACGCTTGATCTCCTGACTTGTCGCCCCTCTCAAAGCACAACCGCTTCACTCGCAATTTTGCCGCGACGACAAAGA
Source organism: Rhipidocladum racemiflorum (assembly GCA_036346355.1). NCBI lineage: Eukaryota > Viridiplantae > Streptophyta > Magnoliopsida > Poales > Poaceae > Rhipidocladum > Rhipidocladum racemiflorum. The sequence continues at coordinate 83,390,564 of CM070573.1, read as the reverse complement.
AAAATAGCCGGTCGCGAACCCGCAAACAGAGAGCTGATCCGCCTCGACGCACCTTCAAGAAGCGGCAGCCTGCGCTTCTCGTGTGACCTCTATGGTCCCCGGGAGCTTAAGTCCGACACAGGGGACCGCTGGAGAAGAGTACTGGCATGATCGGGGCGACGGCAAAGACGGTCGCTTCAAGGGCCTAGATGTTCAGATCGACTCCGGGCTCCAAGGAGAAGGAGCGCTTGGGAGGACGCGCCCGCCTCCCCACTGCTCGCGCCGCTGGGCGGTTCCCATGCTCTCACTAACGGCTGCTTGTCGCGCCGCTTCGCTCCTCCTCCGCCTCCCGCCTCCGGCGGCTCGATCAACCCCGTGCCGTCCGACGGCCGCCTATAAGACGGCCACTCGTCGCCCCAACTCCTCCTCATCCTCCGCCTCGCTGGAAGGAGTCCCACGATCTCATCGACGGTAGGTTCTCATCCTTGAACGGAATGAGAGAGCGAGGCGACCATAAAAGCAAGTCGACAAATTGCCTCAACGTTCTTGAATGAAGTCCCAGGCGCCACCCTCCGCCTATTTATAGGCGATCCGGTTAAATCAACGACGCGGCTGATACCCGCCAAAGATTCATGACGACCGCATCTTTCGGCCGATGGCGAGAAGCCGCCAAAGCAAGCGGCGACGCTGAACCGGCACCGCCAATTCCCGTTGAACAAAACCTCTTGCCATAAAGAAAGATAAGTGAATACCTTCTTCTTACACACTCGTTATTACTCCTTCAAGTGGGCGCCACGGTAACAAACAAACCGCCCGCCCCACTGGGCTACAAGAGTCCCGCGGGTCGTTGACACAACCAATCGCCGGGTCCTCCCAAGACGGCCAAACTTTCGACTGTGCAAAAGTACTACGGCCTCGCCCGGCGATTCTGTACGAAGTAGTGCTTGACGAAGAAAGGAAGTGCCTAAGCGGTCGACCCACGACGGTCGAGAATGTGCCTCTCCACTGGCTGAGCCGCTCTCTCGATTTCCCAACTCTCTAACTTTTTAGATACACACACCGACTCCATGCCCGGACCTGTGGTCCCTAAGGCAAGAGACGGTGATGATATCCACCACAAGAAAAATGGGCAAGAGGTGAGGACAAGGCGAGCCCTCAATGCAGCCCTAGTTGGGCCTACGACGACCCAATCGCTTTAACTCACGCCTGGATCACACCACGCCTCCCAGAACCTGCCGACGGGTGCAGCACCTTGGATCGAACGATCCAAGGTCTCGATACGGGATCGAGTAAGGAAAGATTCTTTATGGATCGCCTTCGGTCGGAGTCGCTACGGATTGTCCGCTAGGGACTCCTCGCGAGGGGCCTCCAGGTTCCACCCGGATCACTTTCGCGCCAGAGCCCCACGAGCGCGGCCGAGCCAACGAAGGCAAGCAGCGGCGCTTTCACCCCCTCCTGGTCCCCCACCAGCGGACGGGGCGTAAAATGGGACTCAACACGGCGCCACGTGCTCGCCAGTATGATCACCCATCGCGCTACCGGCGGCTCGACCCGGCGCCACGTGTCCGCCAGGGCGACAACCGTCACGCGCCAACACGGGCGCCACGTGCTCGCCAGGGCGACACCGCGCGCTCGGCTGCAAGGTACCACCGGGCGCTATGTGTTCGCCAGGCGACCAGCCAACCAGCGCCCGGCTAAGACGACCATGGCGCCGACGACCGCCATCAAGCGCTCGGGCGGCTCGACCCGGGCGCCACGTGTCCGCCAGGGCTGGGCCATTACGCTGCGCCTTAACACGGGCGCCGCGTGCTCGCCAGTATGCGATCAGCCCATCAAGCGCTCAAGGCATACGACCGCGCCACGTGTCGCTTGGGGGCGACAGGTCACGCATCGGCCGGCTCGACCGAAGCGCCACGCAGCTCGCCAGGGCGATTCATATCGCGCTACGCGGCACGACCGGCGCCATGTGTTCGCCAGTATTCACCATAGCGCCACAAGCACGACCATGGCGCCCGACGACCACCCATTATGCGCGCTGACGATGCGTCCGGCGGCACGCCCATGGCGCCGTCTGCCATGCAGCCTGGCACCATTATCGCTCCCGCGACCACCTCTGACACAAAGAACGGGCGCCCGGCACAGATATATACCGCGGTCGGACCTCCCCGATACCGCAGCAACGACTGCTAAGATGAAACCCCGACTCGCTCTCCGATCACTGGGGCTCTGGGGTTAGACTTCACCGGGAAGGCCACACTGCCGAAGACTCTTCCCGACCAAACTCCGGTGAAAACCCCGACCGCTCTCCGACCAGCCGGGGCCTCGGAGCACTGCCACCGGGTGCCAAGGCCACCGAGACTCGGATCAGGCCAAGCGAACCACTGGTGATCACGGCAAGACGGAACAAGACCCCTGCACCTCTCCGACCGCACGGGGCCTCGGGCTCTTGACGAGTACCCAGTGCCATGGGTACCCCCCGCCCGAAGGGCGTGGCAGCTCTAATCCAGTCTGCCCAAAGCCACTACCGAGGAAAAGCCGTGAGCCATGACCAAGTCGGGCGAAACTGAAGAAGCGGCAGCATTTATTGCGATCGGCGCATTAAATGTCGGCCGTAATGATGACGCAGCCGCACAAGTCCCCAACTCTCGATTTACTACAAGCGCGGCAAAGAACTACGCCGACTGCCAGCCAGGCAGGGGCGGCCGCCCCATCAGCCGCCACTTGGCGCGACTAAGAGCACAATCTTTTTCTCTTTTTTAAGCAACAATGTAACCTCCCTCCTCGCCTATATAAAGGGGGAGGGAGCGAGCATGTAGGAGAACGGACAACCGGGGAATCAATACAATCAAACCCACACGAACTGGAGTAGGGACGTTCAGCCCGAACCAGTATACATCTTGTGCTCACCCGAGTAAGCCGTCGAGGAGAGGGAGCGTGCACCCCCCTCTTACCTATACAAATTCATTGGCCGGTGCTCGAAACACCGACACGTTTCAATCCCAACACTGTACCACGCTGGAAATTTACACATATCAGAACATCTGATTTTTCAGATCGGAACTTCCGATGTTTCCAGAGAAGCACCTTTTGTGATTCCAACTGAAAAATTTTCTAAGTCCGGATCGGAACTTCCGACCTAACCAACTTCAAGTGACCATAACTTTTGCATCGTAAGTCCAAATTGGGTGAAACCAATTCCTATGCGTTCATAGAGTCGTGCTCTTTCATTCCCAATAGAAAAACAAGACTTGGATTACCTATATGAGAATTTATCATAGGATCTTTAACAAGCTGTAGCATTGTTAACCCCTCCACCCAAACTATATTGTTTTGGTTATAACTTTTGACACACAAGTCCAAACTTCACAAACTCAAATTGTATGTTTATATTATGACTATTAACCCAAATCATGAGCATTTCATGCATATTTGAGCTTTCTCCCTTAGCAATATTCATTTGAACTCTTTTCGATGTTTATTTGAATTGGATCTTCTCGATAGGTGTTGATGCTTCGCAGGACACTCTCAAGTACGACTACGCTTACGATATCAAGAATGAGCAGAAAGGCACCACTATCCCTTGAACATATTTGATCCTAGTAGTTACAAATTATGCTTTGAAGTTATTTTATCAATTGTATGCCTACTTTCGATTACAATTATATTTAGGTAGAATGCTTAGCTATCGCCATATTGTCACGTTATCCCCTTGCCATGTTCCCTTCGTGATCCATTGTCGCCCTAGGTGGTTGGTTTATTATTATGTATGGGTTCATACAAATTGCTTAGTCATGCTTAGAACATCATTAGAAATCGCGATAGATGGGCTTAGTCCATCGGTCACAATGATCAAAACAATTATGATGATGATGGTTGAATTGTGGTTAATGAGTAGACATGTTGGTTAAGGACCTTAAGGATTAAATAATTATCATGCAAGCCACACGCCGTTTATGGGACCAGCTTAACCAAGTACTTGTGTATAACTAGCTAGGGGTGTTTAAACCATATGCACTTCGGAATTCCTTGAGCTCGCTGGAGTATCAATGAATATCCGACGGAATTCCTTGAGCTCGATGAAGTGTCAAGGAATGTCCTTGGGAACTCTCGGACTCACTGGAGTAGGGATATCCAACAACGGGTGTACTCCTTGATCCACACACGGAGCACTGGGCACGCGGGATCAAGGGTCACAGTTACCCGGGTGGTTTAAATGCACTACCATGCATACTGAAAAATGGTTTTGTCACGTTTACCTCGGGCGGCACATCAAAGGAAATGTGCTAATAGCTTGGTTTACGAGTGTGGCGTGTCGTGTGGGGAAAGTCGTACCTCTACAGAGTTTAAACTATTCGAATAGCCGCGCCCATAGTCAAGGACGATTGCTTGATTGTGTTAGCCGCCAGGCGAGTATTTATGACTTGGTAAGAGTGGGATGGGTGTGGAAATTGACACGAGTATTGGAGTACTCGTGTGAGTAGGCGAACACGAGCGTTGGACTCGTGTTTCGGTAATGCTTGGAGGCATGAAATGAATATGTTTATGATGATGTTCTGTTTTCTGGAGCGGTGGCGCTGGATCAATCTTGCCAATTGCCATTGGCTGTTGATGTCTATTTTTGCCAAAAAAGAAAGAAAGAAAAGAAATCTAGGTATATTTTTATATTTTACGTATAAAAAATAATTATTAAAAAAAATTCGTACAAACTTTTATTGTATAATCTAAATCTTCATAACTTAACTCACATTTATAAATTTATTTCACTTTATTTGGATCTTCCGAATAAAAAATATAAATAAATAAATTTAAATACTATAAAATAAATAAAATAAAAAATTGCCCCCATCCTCCCCTCCCCTCCCTGCCCGTGAACCCCTCCCCTCCCCCTCCCTCCACATCACCCCCCTCCCACGCCCACCTGCCTCCCCGTCACCCCCCCTCCCCTTCCCCCGCTCCGGTCACGCCAGGGTGGCGCAATTGGTCTAGACGTGTCACCCTGGCAAGATTAGACTTCCCGTCGCTACACCGTGGTGCGATTGGGCCCAATCATGCCACCTTGGCGCGACAGACGGCCACTTCTGCAAAAAAAATAATTTAATGTATGTTTTTGTAATACACATATAAAAAATTCGCCATAACACCTGTGACAAAATTTCAAACCTTCGCGCAGACACACCACGTTAGCTGCAACATGGTGGGCAGCATCCCGCGCGCGCGTCACGATGCCCGTCGGCGTTTCTTCTGCAGCAAGTTCCTGAGCAAAGCATGGGCCGTTCCATGGTTGACCGAAGTGCCCAATGGCCACACACAGCCTTAATCATACTCCACAGAACAGAACCTTAGAAAAAGAGTTTTTAGTTTCTTTTTATTCCTTGGCCTAATTCATTTGTAAGTTTCGTTTTTATCTAAACAAAATTACAAACTTAGCTACTTTGTCAATTACAAAAGGAGTGGGAGACGGCGCATATTACATGTTGTGGTATAAAACTGAGGTAGTGCATGTTGTGATCGAGAAAAAGCTATATTTTCAATTTCATTCGGATGGTATAAGTTGCACAAATCTTAAAGCAAGCAAAGGGGTAAATAATCACCATCTATCTTTTATTCATGCTTTACTATTTACACAACTTTTAAAAAATATATATACGTAAAATCCCCTCTCAAAAATTACACAGGAATTAAAAAAAAAAATCAAAAGCTTCTAGAAAAATGGAACGGTAGACTAACTGTCCCTCTTCTAGAAAAATGGAACGGTAGACTAACTGTCCCAGCGACACTTCTATATATCCAGACGCCATAACTGTACCTTCGCACTCATCAGTCATAGTTCACTCGCACTGTCTTCTTCTCCCACTTCTGTCCAGAGCAATGTTTCTCGGAGCGTTGATGAGTCCAGACTCAGTGCCATGGGGCTTCCTGTCCTGCGGTCTACTGGGCTTCGTGTTTCTGTGGCAGGTCGCTCGGCTGCTGGTCTTGGACCGGCTGTGGTGGCGGCCGCGGCGGCTAGAGCGGGAGCTGCGCGCGCAGGGCCTCCGCGGCACGTCCTACCGCTTCCTTGCCGGCGACCTGAAGGACGAGGGCCGGATGAACAAGGAGGCCTGGTCGAGGCCGATGCCGCTGCGCTGCCACGGCATCGTCCCCCGTGTCGCGCCGTTCCTCTACAACACCGTCCGGGAGCATGGTCAGGCATGCATCACTTGGTTCGGTCCGATCCCTAAGGTGATCATCACCGACCCAGAATTAGCTAAGGACGTGCTGTCCAACAAGTTTGGGCACTTCGAGAAGCACAAGTTCCCGGCACTGGCCAAGCTGCTCGCCGACGGCCTCGCCAACCACGAGGGCGAGAAGTGGGTCAAGCACAGGAGGCTCCTTAACCCTGCATTCCATCTCGAGAAGCTCAAGGTACACAAAGATGTTTCATATTGGACGTCTTTTTTTTTTTACTCTTGTGAACTATTTACTGTGTGTGTCGAGTGTAAAATAATTGATCATTGGAATCAGCACGGTAGAACAAAAACTCAAGGCTCGCGAGCGAGCTGCTTAAGCTCAACTCGCTATAGACTCGATTCGAGTTTCAAACAAGTTGAGCTCGAGTTTGATTCTGAGCTCGCAAGCCTCATCGAGCTTAGCTCAAATACCTTGTGAGCCAGATAGATTTACAAATCACTTGCTAAATATTACTATCCCCTCCGATCACAAATAGTCATCGTTTTGGACATAATGATGGTCAAACTTTCGAAACTTCAACTATCAATATATTTTTAAATATAAATTGGATACATGAAAATTATATGTATAGACTTATCTCGAGAAGTACTGTTATAATATTATAATTATATTATAATAAAAATTAGTGATCAAAGTTGTGTTTTGAAGACCGTGTCAATGTCCAAAACGACAAATATTTGTGACCGAAGAGAGTATATATTAACTTTTACCGAGCTCGAGCTAATTATTTTTGTATTCTTAAAAATAGTGTATATTATATTGTTTATATTATTACTGAACTTACTCGAGCAGACTACTCGACACTAGATCTAGACTCAAACCCTAACTCGAACTCAGTTTAGGTCTAGAAGGTCAGACATGCTCACGCTCAACTCGTTTACATGCCTACTTGAAATTAATTATTTTGCAGGTCATGCTGCCGGCGTTTTCTGCGTGCTGCGAAGACCTTGTCGGCAGATGGACGCAGTCCCTTGGTTCTGATGGTACGTGCGAGGTGGATGTCTGGCCAGAGCTCCAGAGCCTCACCGGAGATGTCATTTCTCGCACCGCATTCGGCAGCAGCTACCTTGAAGGAAGAAGGATTTTCCAGCTTCAGTCCGAGCAAGTTGAGCGCCTCTTGGCAAGCTTTCAGATGATTGTCATTCCAGGTTACATGTGAGTAAAAGGGGTACCACTAATTTAACATTGAGTATTTAGTACCAGTTAGACTTCATTAGCACTACTAATTTAACATTATGGTAAAGTCGATCGGTTATTTCGTGATCGAAAAATAACTTACAGTACTCTTAGTTCGTTTGTAGTACTGGAAATGATAAGGGGTGTACCATTTTCACTTGTCAGGTCCTTGCCTACCAAAAACAACCGAAGGATGCGTCAAATTAATAACGAGATCGAATCGATTCTACGAGGTATAATTGGGGAAAGATTGCAAGCTATGAAAGAAGGCGGGTGCACGAAAGATGACTTGCTTGGTTTGCTGCTAGAGTCGAACATTAGACACACAGATGAGAATGGCCAATCTAACCTAGGAATTACGACTGAAGAGGTCATAGAGGAGTGCAAGTTGTTCTATTTTGCAGGAATGGAGACGACATCAGTACTGCTCACATGGACAATGGTCGTACTAAGCATGCACCCCGAGTGGCAGGACCGGGCAAGGGAGGAAGTCCTAGGCATATTCGGCGAAAACAAACCTGAATACGAAGGGCTCAATCGCGCCAAAACCGTGAGTACATGCTAATTACTACCTCCCTCCAATTTTACAGAGTGTATTTTTTTTAATGATTTTATTCATAAATATAGTAAATATTTTATGGTCCAATGAAAATTAGTGTGATATTTTCATTATACCGTAATAAATATCTAGATCTTCATGTATATACTGAATATAGTGCTTACTGCTTAGAGATAATAATTGGGGATAGTTTAGTCATCTTTAATATCTGATTGATCTATGTGCCAAAGAAAATACGATATATAAACTTGACGGAGCGGGTACTTATTTGATTGCACCAACGACTATGCAACGAGACGTATAAAATATTATTGCTGACATGTGGTGCAGGTGACCATGATTCTTTACGAAGTTCTTCGGCTATACCCACCGGCCATTGCGCTCACCCGGAAAACCTACAAGCAGATGGAGATCGGAGGCATCACGTACCCCGCTGGCGTGATCATGGAACTGCCCGTGCTATTCATCCACCACGACCCGAACATATGGGGAAGCGACGTGCAAGAATTCAGGCCAGAGAGGTTCGCCGAGGGGATCTCCAAGGCATCCAAGGATCCGGGTGCATTCCTTCCATTTGGCTGGGGACCGCGGATCTGCATTGGTCAAAACTTCGCATTGCTCGAGGCCAAGATGGCACTGTGCATGATCCTTCAGCGATTTGAGTTCGACCTCGCACCATCGTATACCCATGCGCCGCATACCATAGGAATGTTGCGTCCGATGCATGGGGCGCAGATTAAGATCATGGGAATCTGATTGTAACATCGCTATAGTACTTAGCATTCACTACTTTTAAATTGTCAAGTACCTGTTGATGTGAATGTTAGTGATATGTCCCTGAGGCAATCATAAAGATGATTGTATCACGTCTATGTCCATGGAATAATATGATTATTTTATCCATTGAATAAATATCATTTTTATCTATCAACAAATACGTGACTTGTTTGTGAAGCTCTTTATTCATGTTTTGATATTATTATGTATTATCCATGATTTTATATCATCATGTGGGACGATCGTAATTTAAAGGTCAGCACATATATTGATTGATGATTATGATTCACGGATCATAGATATAGAGATATCAAATCAATAATGTGAACATATGTTGGAGAATGGGGGTGTTGGAGTGACCCACCATAAGACATTGTGATAATAGTGTATGTGGGATCCTTAGATCTGAGATTGTTATGGTTTCCTACATATGTAATAGTATACTTAGGGTACATATACTTAGGGGTTGCCAAACCTACCCCAAACCTACTTTGTAACTGGTAGTCATAAAGGGGTAGCTTCGAATTTACTATGAAAGCTTATGACTATTTTGAGGTTAACATCAGACTAATAAATCTAAGATCGCTTCCATAGGATACCATGCGTCATCTTCTTCATCCATCTTCCCCCTTCCCTTTTCCCTACTCACTTCTCCTACCCCTTCTTCCCTCTCTAACACAAAAATCCCTCTCTAACACCAAATTTAAAATTAGAATATTTAAACTTTGAAAATTTTAAATAGAAAGATTCAACACGAAAAAAAAATCAACTCAATATTTAAAACTAAAAAAAAAAATCAGAAATCTTCAAATTAGGAAGTGTCAACTCGAAAAGTATCAAATTAGAAAGTTTCAACTCAAAAGGTTTCAACTTGAAAAATTTTCAATTTGAAAAGTTTCAACACAAAAAGTTTTAAATAAAAAAATTCTAACTCGCAAAGTTTCAACTCGGAAAGTTTCAACTCAAAAAATTTCAAATCAAAAAGTTTCAACAAATAAAACTTTCAATTCAAAAGCTTTCGGTTTTAAAAGTTTTGATTAAAAAAAATTTCGGTTTGAAAGTTTCAATTAAAATTCAAATCGAAAAAATTTTAACCAAAAAATTTCAAATCGGAAAGTTTCAACTCGAAAAAATTAAATAAAAAAATTTTAAATTAGAAAGTTTCAACTCGAAAAATTTTGAATCAAAAAGTTTTGACTATGAAAAATTGAAGTTCAAAAACTTTCATGTTTGATTAAAAAAAGCACAAAAATTCATTCACCTAGTTTGATGATTTGTTAAAAAAAGCAAAAAGGTGGGGCCGTAGCACACGGATGGAATGGACGTAGGATGGAGTAGAGCGCCAAGATTAAATATGATGCATCTTGCCTGCGATCAAACATATGCCTTTACGCATGCGTGCGAATCCTTCCACATAGAATAGTCAATGGCTCTTTCTCTCCATACGCTCTCGCACCAACGCGATTGCGTCGCGCGCTCAATTACAACAGTAAAGAAGGGTGCGTCCGGATGATTGTAAATTAGTAAAACTGACTACAAAATACAAGTAGGAATATAAACGATTAAGATAAAATTTGCCTCTCCTATATAACTGAGAGAGATGTCTGAACCCCTCGATGTGGTTGGATTAAGAATGTACATGACCATATCGAATGTGATTGAGGAGTCAATTGCAATTAACTAATCTAACACAGAACGAGCGAAGAATTGAACTATAATAGGATGGCACGTTTCTCGATTTCATTCCAATCTAGTATCATGAGACAAAAGGAGAAGTACATGAATACTATATAGGTTCGTTCGATACAATTTTTGTGTATATTTGGAAGTCGTTATACTCTACTATGGGCCACCATCGACTTATGGGCTGAAAGGAGTTTTCAGGCCATAGACAAATATGCATGAAACTACATGGTAACATACTTAACAGGTTGGAATATAATGCTCGGATTGGATCCGTTACTAATAGGCCATGTGGGCTTTGCACCATGGTTGGGCCTTAACATAGGGTTCCACCAAGGAGAGCTATTTAAAGGGAGTAGGGGTCGCAATAGTTGCAGACCAACCTCACCCTCCAAAACCCTACCTGTCACCGCACAGGGCCTATGATTATATTCGATATTTTTAACATGATAGAATAGTATCCCTTAGAAAAATTAAGTAAATCTTGATGCCCTTCCATATTGTTGTACCTATCAAAATTTTGATCATTAATTGGTGGGTCTACCAAAGTAGAGTGTCATTAATTACATTAATAAGATAGGGTAAGTGTTGAACACGTACATGCATAACATTGGTTTAACTTAACTAGGTTATCAAAACGGTTTTGAGCCTAGGGGCCGGTATGGTGTTGAGGCCGGGGCATGTGATGCCACTCAACAAACAATAGTTACATGTTATGTAATTAGCAAGTGGTTGCTTACCTAAGTTACTAGGTTTCTAGCAGTGATGCCAAAGCTCACTAAGACTTAATAAAATATGGATCTTGACTCAGTATATGTCATTGAAGGGAACATGTTTACATATAGTGAGAGTATCTTTGCATGGTACTGAATCTTTGCATATTTTATGTTGTAGTCAATGGCACCATCTACTTCTTCCGTACACAGTTTTAGCTTGCATTTGATTCTTGAGAAATATAAACTTAATGGAATAAACTTTATTAACGGGTATCAAAACTTGATGATTGTTCTCAAACAAGAAAATAAGGAATATATTCTAGAGAGTCCTTATCCCATTAAACCAGCTGAAATGTACTCGTGCTAAAAAGAATAAATATGAAAAGCATTGCAATGACTCACTTGATGTTAGCTGCCTCATGCTTGTCATTATGAGCTCTCAGCCTCAGAAGCAATATGAGGACACATATGCCTACACTATGATTGTGGATCTGAATGGCATGTTTGAGGACCAAGCAATGGATGAAAGGTATAATACATCTAAGTCATTATTTACTTGCAAGCTAGCTGAAGGTAGTCCGGTCAACCCCCATATAATCAAGATGATTGGAAAAACTTGGTTTTTCCCTTAGCCAAGAGTTGGCTACTGACATGATTCTCTAGTGGCTCCCTCAGAGCTTTGAGTTATTCATTTTGAACTTTCAAATGAATGACATGGTGAATTCCTTGACCGAGTTGCATAGGATGATCAAGTCAACATAGGAGAGCATCAAGAAAAGCTCTAGTCATGTGATGATGATTCATAACACTACCAAGTTTAAAAGGAATTACAATTGGTGGTAAGGGAAAGGGCATGGGTAAAACTCAATATGAGATCTCAAGCAACAAGTCTAAAATTAAGAAGCATAAGACTGGACGACACCGTATGCTTCTATATTGCAAGGGGACCGGACACTGGAAAAGAAACTGCAAGAAGTACTTGGTAGATAATAAAATGCAGAAGGGAAGTGAGACTTTCACTTCAGATATAATGTTATAGAAATTAATATTGCTACTTCTCATGTTAGTTCTTGGGTATTTGATACCGGATCGGTTGCTCATATTTTCAATTCGATGCAGGGGCTAATAAAGACTAGAAGCTTGGCAAAAGGCAAAGTTGATCTTCGTGTGGCAGGCAATAAAGCGAGAGTTGCTGGATTGACTATTGGCACTTATCCATTTTATTTACCTTCAGGACTAGTTTTGGAATTAAATAATTATTATTATGTTCCTGCCTTAAGCAAAAACATTATCTCTTCATGGTTGGAAGCAGAGGGTTATGAATTCGTAATAAAGAATAATTGTTGTTCGATTTATTTGAATGATGTGCTTTATGGTTATTGTCCAGTGGTGAATGGATTATATATTTTGAATCTTGAGGATATGTCAATCTGTAACATTAATGTTAAGAGGCCTCGACCAAATGATTTGAATCCCACTTATATTTGGCAATATTGTTTAGGCCATATAAATGAGAAGCGTATGATAAAACTCCATAAAGATGGTCTTCTAAACTCATTTAATTTTGAATCATTTGAAACATGTGAATCTTATTTACTTGGCAAAATGATGAAGACTCCTTTCATGGGTTTAGGTGAGAGAGCGAGTGACTTATTAGCCCTAGTACATATGGATGTATGTGGACCAATGAGCACAACATCCAGAGGTGGTTTTCAGTACTTTATAGCTTTTACCGATGAACTTACTAGATATAGTTATATCTACTTAATGAGGTATAAGTCTGAATCTTTCGACAACTTCCAAGGAATTTTAGAACGGTGTACAAAATCAACTTGGTAAGACAATTAAAGCCCTATGATCAGATCGTGGAGGTGAATATTTGAGCTAAGAGTTTAGTGCTCATCTGAAGCAATGTGGAATTGTTTCACAGCTTACTCCACAGGGAACACCTTAATGGAATGGGGTGTTTGAATGACAAAAATGAACTCTGTTAGACATGGTTCGGTCTATGATGAGCCAATCTCATATGTCATTATCCTTCTGGGGTATGCTCTAGAAATAGTCGTGTTCATAATAAATAGGGTTCTATCTAAAGTGGTATAGAAGACATCATATGAGATATGGACCGGGAAGCATCCCGGGTTGTTTTTTCTCAAAGTATGGGGATGTGAAGCATACGTAAAACGTTTGCTATTTGATAAGCTCACACCCAAGTCAGAAAAATGCTTCTTCGTGGGGTATCATAAGGAAACTAAAGGATATTACTTTTATAAAAGGGATGAGAATAAAGTGTTTGTATCTCAAAAGAAATCAGTGGGAGCGCAGTGTGACTTGAAGAAAATTCGAGAACCATCAGATAGTGATCTAGCTTCAATTGAACCTCCACAGGACATACAAAATGTTGTAGAACTTGTGAAAGATACACCAGCTCCACGTAGGTCTAAGAGGCCATGTCAAATGCCTATAAGGTATGGGCATGATCTAAAACTTATGAGGAAGCGATGATGGATCCAAAATCTGAGAAATGGATTGGAGCCATGAGATCTAAAATTCAATCCATGCATGATAATCAAGTTTGGAACTTGGTTGATGCACCCGATGGTGTTAAAACCATTGAGTGTAAATGGGTTTTTAAGAGAAAGATGGACATGGATGGAAATGTTCAAATCCATAAGGTGTGATTGGTGGTAAAGGGTTTCAAACAAGTTCAAAGTGTTAACTATGATTAAACTTTCTCACCCGTCGCTATGCTTAAGTCTGTTCGGATTGTTCTAGCTATTGCTACATATTTCAATTATGAGATATGGCAAATGGATGCCAAAACAACTTTCCTAAAGGGAAACCTAAGTGAGGATTTGTACATAACACAACCTGAAGGTTTTGTCGACCCATAAAATGCTAGAAAGATATGCAAGCTTCAAAGATCTACCTATGGTCTAAAGCAAGAATCTCAGAGCTGAAACATTCGTTTTGATGAGATAGTCAAAGGGTTTGGCTTCATTAAAATAATGAAGAGCTTTGTGTTTACAAAAGGGCTAGTAGGAGCGCACTTATTTTTTTGGTCTTATATGTGGATGACATATTATTAATCGAAAATGGTATTCCTATGTTTGAATCTGTCAAGTCTACATTAAGAAATAGTTTCTTTACGAAAGATTTAGGAGAGGCAGTATATATTTTGGGTATAAAGATCTATAGAGATAGATCTAAAAGGCTAATTGGATTAAGCCAAAATACATACATTGACAGTGTGTTGAAATGGTTCAACATATAGATTCCAAGAAGGGTTTGTTGCCCATGTCACATGGCATTAGTCTTAGCAAGAGTCAGTGTCTATCGACACCGGATGAGCGAGACCGGATGAGAAAGATTCCATATGCTTCTGCTATTGGATCTATCATGTATGCCATGGTATATACAAGCCCAGATGTGTCATATATTCTTAAGTGGTACAAGCAGATATCAGTCAGATCTAGGTGAAGATCATTGGATAGTTGTAAATAACATCATGAAGTACTTGAGAAGGACTACTAAAGATGTATTCCTTGTTTACGTAGGTGAGGAAGAGGTGGTTGTAAGTGGTTACACCGATGCTAGCCTCCAAACCGATAAAGATGATTCTCGATCACAATCTGGATTTGTGTTTTATATTAATGGAGGGGTAGTGAGCTGGAAGAGTTTCAAGGAATATACAATTTGTGATTCTACAATAGAGGCCGAGTACATTGCGACTTCTGAAGCTGCAAAGGAGACTGTTTGGATTAGGAAGTTCATCACTGAAGTGGATGTGGCTTCTAGTGCTTCTAACCCAATAGATCTCTATCATGAAAATAGTATAGTCATTGCGCAAGCCGAAGAGCCTACATCGCATCAAAAGTCAAAAACACGACCTATTTACGATCGGGCCATACCGAGATGCCAGCCCAAGCACAACCTATTCATAATCAGCTCATGTTATGCTTGGGCCGTGCCTTAGGGCATGCACAATGGTTATATTTAGCTGTCTATAAGAGATGACACGTAGGATTTTAAATGACGTGGAGGAGAGAGAAGACTGCTGTCTACTATTAAATAGACAGCTTATAGACAACTTTACATTTTGTGTACCATTGTATAGACAGTTTGTTAATTGAATGAGAAACCACTACAGACAACTCTATAGACGATCCATTATATAAATTATTTTTAGTGCTGTCTGTAGATGATGTCAGTGGCGGAGCCAAGGCACGGCGTGCCTGGGCCGTTGCCCGGGCTCAAAGCCCAACGACGGAATGACTTGGGTCTCGAACGCACTTGCGATTAGCGAAAGCCAAGCGGCAAGCGGCAAGCGAACTAGCGAAGGCAAGCGAAGCGTCGAGCGGCAAGCGAACAAGTTGAGAGAGAGAGAGAGAGAGAGAGCGAGAACTCACTCGTTGCTCAGCCCGGCGCCTGCATGCACAACAGACTACAAGAGATCCCATCGTGACGCACACGTACTGAAGCCTCTTTTCAGGTTGCAGAGGTAGCTAATTCCTTTCTCTTGTACAGATCCTGATTTAAGGTTACTATAGCTACATGCACGAACCGACAGATCCATCATTGATCATCCATTTTTATTTGGGACACAACACAAATCCCTAGAGCATCAGGTCTAGTAAGGTTACTATATATAATTTATATATACATAACATGAAGAATTGGAAAATGAATTTGCCTCGTAGCTGTAGGCATGATTAGTTGGCACAATTATAGTATGTTTCATGCTCTTTAACGTAAATATGTTAATTTTCTTATAAGAGATGCACTAATCTATATATTGTTTATCTTACAGAGTTGGTGTTGGTCGAAGCTTTGAGTTACCCTAGTGAAGTACTTGTTGTCCTATCTTCTTTTTTGTTATCTATGAATTTTTATGTATGTATTGGACCATGTTTTTTGTTTAAACTATTGTGGTTCATTGGTTCTCAACTTTGCTAGTACGGTATGTATATAATTTTATTCGTATTTATTGGTGTAATTAAACTCGCCCAGGCTCTAAACTTTTTCTGGCTTCGTCACTGGATGATGTGGAGCTACATTATAGACAGCTACCATCTACACCATTGTACATGCCCTTAGATCGGCCCGTTTGGCACGGTCCTTTTGACGCCTCCATTCTCAGCGGCAGACCATGACGCAGCACTGGGCTCGTCGTCCTGGCTGACTTTAGACCGGACAACTAAATAGAAACTTCTCCGGGGTTCAAAAAGAAAAAAAAAAGCTTCCCCAAGGGAAACGCCAGTCCAAACGCGGCACGGCGGCAGCCGCACCGCACGACCAAATACTTAGCAGCCGCCGTGCCGTCCTTTCGCAAGAAACCACCCCGAATTCCGCAAACTGGACAAAAAAATCGACCCAAATCCCACCCAGCGACCACGCAAAACCCATCTGAGTTTCCCCCGCCGGCTGGCGCGGCCGCGCGATGGCTTCGACCACCTACCGTTGCGCGTCGTGCGGCGCGGACCTGAACCTGTCGGCGGCGCACCTGTACCCGGCGGGCGTGTACTTCGAGGCGGGCAACAAGGGCACGCTGTCCTTCTCGTGGGTGGACGAGTCGCGGCTGCGGTTCGCGGAGGAGGACAGGATCCGCCCCTTCTTCGAGACCATCAACTACTGGGGCATCCAGCGCAAGCGCACGCGCATCAGCTGCGACGCCTGCGCCTGCCTGCTCGGCTACGTCTACGACGACGGGCCGCCGCTCATGCAGGGCACCGGCCAGTTCGGGATGGGGCCCAGCCAGGTCATCCCTCGCCGCCCCAGGTACCGGCTCAAGATCAAGGCCGTCGCGGCGACCCCCGCCGATTCCGCGGTCACCCCCGCGTACTGAAAGCTGAAGAGAGTCCTATGGTGATGCTTTGATTTTGCGCTCCAGTTGTACTATCATGGTGTGTTGCAGGTTCGTGTCGAGTGTTCTGCCGCAATTTGTGCCTGTAATCGTGCGTTGTTGTCATCTTGGCGTTGGTTGCAAAAATTGGAACAGATGAACTCTGCTGTCAATAATGTAAAACGAGGCGTTGTAATTTACTCCATCAATCTTTGGATTGGTATAGCCAGCCAGTTGAGTGACTGGATGACCATGGAACAAGGCCTTCGTTCAAAGGAGAGAAAAAAAATGGAACAAGCCCCTTTGGTAAATCAAGGGATTGTCCCACCAATCCAAATTCCAGGCACCTTTTAGAATGCAGGTGAGCCTATCGCAGGAAAAATTTTCTGTTCCTACGAAAATAAGCCGATTCCTGCAACACTCCTATAAAATTCTACACTATAACCCCTAAAATCTGACCCCCAGTCAGGCTGCGTCTATATTGCATTGCTAGTTTGCGAAACCTTTATTCTCTCCCATCGCAGAAGGCTCGGCACCCTACCATAAAAGATGTAACAGATAACACCTATCACCTGCCGTGACCAACTAGCATAGAGGGTGATCGGTGCTGCCACGCTATGGCAGCGTATGAGAAGGGTGCACCTAGCTCGATAGCTAGTTCCCGAGCCCTACCTGCCGCAGCTTGATAGCACCTATCGCGCTCCATCACCCGCTCCCACGGTCCCTTGTCCTACCTCGATGCTAGTCACCCTCCGTGCTCTCTAGACGTGACAGATAATAGGTGGTGCTGTATATCGTCTATTACGTTTTCTGCGGCGAAGATTCTAAATTTGCAAATTTATAGATATAAAAGCTAAATTTGAAAGAAAAAAAACCATACAGGTCAGATAAGCGAAGGGTTCTTTCTAGCTTGCTACACGCCTGCCAATAGGGTGGGGATCCTCTGACTTCACCCTCTCTGACGTTGAGTCACTGCACGTGGGCCCTCCGACGCGTGGGCCCCACGTGTCAGTAACTCAACGTCAGAGGGATTGACGTTAAGAGGATCTCATCGCCTGCCAATAGGCATGCCCCAGCTCTCAGATCAGTCATGTCCGCCTGTTCCGACCCGTAGCAAGGCCGTAACCGACCCAACCCAACCGAGTCACATAATTCACAAGGAACCACCGAACCAGCCCCTCAAGGACCAACCCAACCAGGCAACCAGACCTCACATCAAACTCAAGCACATCGCAAGTCGCAACAGGCAACCATGGCCGTCGCCGCACGCGCCCGCAGCTCCTCCCTCCTCCGCGCCGTCGCCGTCTCGACGCGCCCGCCGCTCCGATCCATCCACGAGGGCCCCGACACAATCGACGAGCTCCTCGACCGCCACCTCGCCAAGAAACCCCCCACCTCCTCCGCGGCGCTCCTCGACGACGACGCGGCGGAGGCCGAGGAGCGCCGGCGGCTGACAAGCTCGCGGCGGGAGGCGCTGGGACTTTACCGGGACATCCTCCGGGCGACGCGGCTGTTCGCGTGGCCCGACGAGCACGGCGTGCCCTGGCGCGAGGTGCTGCGCGCCAACGCGCGGCGCGAGTTCGAGGAGGCCCGCGGCGAGCGCGACCCAGAGGTGGTGGCGCGGCTCCTCATCGGCGGGCGCGACGCCGTGCAGCATGCGCTCGACCGCCTCGCCGAGGCGTCCCGCCGCATGGTCGAGGCAGAGGAGGCCAAGCGCCGCGGCGGAGCATAGATGCAGTGCCCAGATGCCCCCAACCCAATGCGTCCGATATTTTTGCTTTCTGCTGCTTACGTTGGCTAATCTTGTTGTGAGTGGAGTATGCAACCTGGTTTATGTATTGTGAAAGAAAATGAGTAACTTACGAAGCGGTTCTTCCTAAACAGGCCTAATTATGTCTTGCCAAGAATTGTGAGTGGAAAGCAACTTTTAGTTTGCATTTGATCCGTGTATGATGATCTGTGATACACTGCGTCACCTGTAATTCAAAATTTTCACTTGAAAATAATTGACTTTGTACATCATGTCATTGTCAATTGCAAACGGCGATGCTTGTTCCAATCCAATGTGTAATCTCCAGAACCAGCAGCACGGCATCCCTTGTTGCTACGACTAGCAGATGGGAATTGATTTCTCATGTATGTGCCCTGATAATTGCATTGATACTTTACTAGCATGGCCCCATTAGTTGTGTGAGTTCTGCGAAGCTGTGACATACAGTGGCATTCTTTTTTCATGACACCATATATACATCCAGATCCAGGCGTTCTCTTGCTTTCGCTGAAATACATTCAAGCACTGCCATCAGCCCATCAACCATAACCATTCACCAGTAGTCACCACAGCAACAGGAACCATCTGAGAATTCGTGATAGATCTTTGTGTCACCAACAACAATCCTCCGTCCTGAATATTTTGATATTAACTTCAGCGCATGATGGCAGTGGTTGCATATACGCACATTCTTCTTGACAAGAATGGGGGTTCCAACCTCCGATGATATCAGACCAAAGACTACAGCCAGCCTTACACTATGCTTGTTGGGCATTGTTGCTCTCCTTGATGCAAAGGAGGTTGGATCAGACTGATTCCTTGGGTCATCTGCTTCTCCTATCTTTCTTGACAGAATACCAGACACTTCATGCATCGTCTTGCTCTGACAGTGAGACATGTCCCCGTTGACAAAACTGCACTCCATGCCATGAAGTTCAACAAGGCTTCTTGCATCTGTCCTGTGCAACCCCTTCTCCTTCATCAGAGATCTTACCCTCTCCACATCCTCCCATTTCCCGGCATCAGCATACATGGAAGAAAGAACAACATAGCATCCCGTGTTGTCATGTTCCAGTTGAAATATCCTCTCTGCTGCATATTCTGCTACATCTATATCATTTCTATTTCTGCTTGCAGTCAGTAGGGAGCCCCAAATCCTGGATGTTGGAGCTATTGGCATGTCATCAATAAATTGCAGCAACTCTCTAAGATCACCTGCCCGGCCCAGAAGATCGGTCATGCATCCGTGGTGCTCAATCTGTGGGATCATACCATAGTCATGTTGCATTGAATTGAACTGCATCCACCCTTCATCCACCAAGCCTGAAACACTGCAAGCAGTCAACACGGAGACAAAGGTGCTCTCATTTGGTTGCAGACCATTACATTTCATCTCAGAGAACATTTCTAATGCAGTATTTCCCTGGCCATGAATTGCATATCCCATAATCATTGTATTCCAAGAAATGACATCCTTGCCTGCCATTTTGTCAAAGATCTCCCTCGAGGCCACAACATCACCACACCTTGCATACATATGCATAACTGCGTTCATAATAAGAGTGTTGTCTCCATAACCTGACCTGGTAATGTAGCTGTGCATTTGCCTGCATTGCCTCAGTGATCCCAGCAAGACAAATGCCGGCACTACTGTTGACATGGTGAAATAATCGGGATAAAGAGGTTCATTCAGTAACTCCAGGAACAATGTGATGGCTTCCCTATACATCTCCTTGTACATGTAGGCAGCAATCATATTATTCCATGATACCAGATTTTTTACCGTCATGTGACCAAATATCTTTTCAGATGATTCCACTTTGCCAACTTTGCCATACATCTCCAGAAGAGCAGTCTCAAGCACCAGGTGAGGAAGGAAATGTCTCCGAATTACATAACCATGAACACTCCTTCCAAACAGTGAGCTTTCAGTTTGACCACAGGCAGCCAGCAAATTGATAGCGGTGACCACTTCCACCTGGTGGCCCTCTGCCTTCATTTGCATGAAGCAATCAATTGCCTCCTCAGGCCGTTCATTCAGTGCGTACCCGCCTATCATACAATTCCATGTCACCACAGTTCTCAATGGCATCGTTGCAAACACGCTCTCGGCAGAAGCAACGCCGCCACATTTGCTGTACATGTCAAGAAGAGAAGTCCCCACCTTGACATCTTGCTCCAGCCCGTGCCTGATCACATAGCTATGGATCTCCCGCCCTTGCGTTAATGCGGATTCCAAGCAGCAAGCAGCGAGAGCGGCTATGATTCCCACACTGTCATGTTGCGCTTCTAGCGCCTCGTGCATCTCCCTGAAGCACGCCAGTGCAAGTGTCCCCAGCCCGTTCGACACATACCCGTCCACCATCGAGTTCCACGTGACGATATCCCTCACCGGCATTCCGTCGAACACCCTCTCGGCGTCCCAGACGAGGCCGAGCTTGGCGTAGAACGCGATGAGCGAGTTGCCGGTGTACACGTCCGGCTCCAGGCCGAGCTTGATCGCCGCCACGTGTGCCGCGCGTCCCTCGCCGAGGCTGCCCAGGCGCGCGCAGCACTTAACGACGACGGGGAAGGTGAATCGGTCGGGGCGCGCGCCGGTCGCGAGCATGGCGCGGTAGGCAGCGAGCGCGTCGCCTGGGAGGCCCGCGTCGGCGAAGCCGCGGATCATGACGTTGTGGAGGAACGCGTCGGGGCTGCTGACCGCCGCGAAGGCCTCGAGGGCCTCGTCCATGCGGCCGGCGGCGGCGTGGGAGAGGACGAGGGACTTGGGGCCGGGGCCTCCTCCGTGCTTGGGCCGGAGGCGGGGCGGGGGCTCCTTGGAGGTGGCGGCGGTGAGGCGCTGGGAGGCGTAGGCGGTGGTGGCGTGGGCGGGGCGGGAGGAGAGGACGATCGGCGTGGCCATGGCCGGTGGGGGCGGAGGTGAAGCGGGATATTTCGGTCTTCACAGAAGAGGTTATCCATCCAGTCAGTGAAGGCCGAGGAGGGAAGTAACGTGTCTGGGATTTGCAATGTTCCAATGGCGCGACCGTGTTTGCTGCTACATCATCTGAGTTCTGAAATCACATCTGGGCTCTAGGCGTCGAAATTGTCGGAAAACGTAGTTGTTTATTAGCGATCAATCAATAGCAATTTACAGAATTACAAGAGCAAGGACAAAGAGCGCATACAAAGTAGGAAAGCGAAGCTATCTTTTTATTAGATTAAATCTCTCTGTGTAAGGAGATGCCTAATGCATAGCAAAATTAACAGGAGATATATTCGAATTCACCCATCAATAGCTAAAGTTTTTTTAAACTTGGACTGGAATTCTATCTATATCATAACACTCATCCTTGGGTAAATACCGCGTAATCAACATGTCTTGTTAAAAACTCATCCCAAAAACCTAATGAGAAAAAGGATGAAGAAAAGAGTACATTGCACTCACATTCTGTGTTACACTCGTTGCCTTATTAAAACCTTCATGTGAGAAACTTCAGAAAAACTCACTAACAAGAAAAAAAACACAATTTATAATCTTCAGAATATAAAATATGATATTGAGGATCATGCAAAAAGGGTTATGGTTTAAGGATTTACTCCCCTGAACTCTGCAAATATCTAAGTCGTCTCATTGCAATGCCATTAACACATCTTTGAAAAATAGATTTTAGCAAGAACTTAGCGAACAAATCTGCTAGATTTTCACATGACTTAGATTGTAAGATATTTGTCTTATCATTCTTCTGCAGTTCATGATGATAGAAAAAATTTAAGGACAATATACTTCGTGATATTACTCTTTTCATAACCCATTTGTATTTGTGTAACACAAGAAATATTATCTTCATAGATAAGTATAGGGGTATCGACGGTATTAAAATCATATGACTTCTGGATATGGTTAATCACACGTCTCAGCCAAACACACTCTCGTAAGGCTTCATATAAAGTTATAATCTCTTAGTGGTTGGTAGAAGTAGCTACCAATGTTTGCTTAAAAAATCGCCAAGAAATAGCTGAACCACTTCAGAAAAATACAAAATCAGTCTTAGATTTGACACTGTGGGGATCAGATAGATAGCCAACATCCATATATTCCACCACGGTTAAGCCTTGTATCTTCTGGAAAAATAATCCAAGATCTTAATTTACCTTGGAGATATATGAGCAAAGTCTTGACACTAGCCCAATATCCTTTGGTTGGGATTACATTATGTCTTGCTAGCAAATTTATTGCGAATGCAATATTAGGCATTGTATAATTTGTAAGATACATAAGTATGGGATTTTAAGTTCAAAAACTTTCTCATTTTCCATCATTCGTCTGAAAAGGGTCTTTATCCACTTCAAGGGATCACACAACCATAGGGTCTTTAAAGGATGGGATTTATCCATATTAAATCTTTCTAATACCTTCTTAGTATAGATGGATTGATGTACAAAAATTCCTTCTGGAAATGCTCTAGATGTAGGCCTAAGCAATATTTAGTTTTACTCAAAACTTTCATCTCAAAACTTCGTCGTAAGGTAATCACTTGATTTCTTTATTTCCTATGTGGTTTTGGTGACATTCAGTTCATCGATTTATACTGAGATGATACAGAACCTATTCTGAGATTTCTTTATAAACACACAAGGACAATGTCCCTTCTTCGGGAGAAACTCACTAAGTCGGTTGTACTATATTCTCCCCCAACTGATTTAATACATATAATGAACTCTTCAGTTTGACGCTATACATGTTATGATTATTAGGATCCAAAATTTTAACTCCTTTAGGGATTCTCATATAAATGTCTGTATCTAGTGACCCATATAAATATATGGTTACTACATCTATCAACTGCATTATTAAATTTAAGCTTGATGCCATTAATATCAAATATTGGAACATTATTCCATTTACTGTAGGAGAAAATGTTTCATCGTAATTGATGCCGAGCCTCTTCGTGAACCCTCGTGCTACAAGCCTCGCTTTATATCTCACCACTTGGATATTTTCATTTCTCTTCTAGATGATAAATTCATTTTATCCTATAGGAATACTTTTAGGAGATGTTCATTCAACGGGATCAAGAACTTTCCTCTTATTAAGCAAGCGTTGCCTCAATTGCTTCTTTTCATTTTGACACTATATGAGCGCTTCTGACACTCTGCCATAGACTTTGGTTCTAAATCCAGCTTTTTAGCAATTTCTAGAGGTAAATATGTCGACAATTGTAGTCTTTCTTTTATACAATTCTCGTTCATCACTTCAAGGATACCTCTTCATTAATTTCTTCTAGCTCCTCGTGATTTCCCACAACGATGGAGTTTGGGTGTTCCGACTTCCCAGCGTTGGATTGTGCATGTAAATATACGCTAGGGTTATTATCTTCAGGATGGATCGCTTAATGGGGTATTACCATCTCCTGGATGGCTCACTTCAGGGATTTTCTCAACATTAGATTGAGCTTCTTTTACTGTCACGTGTAGTGTTATCATTTGTTTGGTTCTCTACTTCTGCGGACGTCTCCGCGGAATTGAGTCTCATGCACCCGGAGGCCTCCCCCTCTTTTTATCATGAGGGTCAAGAGTGGATTCAATATCCTTATGGTATTTTCACTCTTTCAGGTGCATATACTACAAGTGTATGAGATCTTTTCAATCTCTTATAATCAGTGAAAACATTTAGCAGATTGTTAGCTTATTTATTGCAGATTTATTATCCTTTGAACTTCGATTTTTCTCTCTTTAGTGTATAGATCTAAGGACTCGACATTCTTTAATGTGGTACTTATCTCCCCCTGTTGCCGAAAAACGTATCGAATCGTGTTCAGATCCTCTCTTATAGGCTCTAGATATTAAATAATTGGTAGAGATTCATAATGAATAGGCCTGAAAACTCTATGGGCTCCTCGGCCCATGGCCCACGATAGCCCATAAGGAAGGGCGGCTAGGGTTAAAGGAACCCTAGCCACCAAAGCCCAGTGGTGCTGCTCTCGTGAATTTTTTTTATTTAATACTTCTTTTTAATCATATTTTCGAAAATATACTGCGGAGTTAAATTTTAACAGGAATAGGCACCCGTCGCCCGTGTACCAGGCGATCGCCCTATAAACAGGCGACCAGTGGGGCCACATAACGGCTAGATAACGGCTAGCAAGAAATCGCCCATAACAGGGGCGATCGCCCATAAAAGGGGCGATAGGTGGCCTTTAGGAGCCACCCCCCCATTCGGCCGAGCAAAGGGCCAGAGGAGAGGAAACCAGCCGACGCAAAGAACAGAAGAGAAGAAGAGAAGAAGAGAAGAAGAGAAGAAGAGGAAAGAAGAGAAGAAGAGAAGAAAGAAGAGAAGAAAGAAGAGGAGAGAAGAGAGAAGGAGAGGAAAAGAAAGAAGATTAGAAGTTTGGTTCATCGTTTAGGGTAGGGTTAGGTCAGGGTTAGGGTTTAGGGTTAGGTGTGAGGAGCCGCCCAGACTGTCCTCGAGCTATTGGAACACCCAATTGACCTCATTGGATTTGGAGGCTAGCAACGATTCGCCGATGGCGCTCGCGATGCTAGCATCCAAGCCCAAATGAGATAACAGTGGGACCCTTCGAATAACTCGACAACGCCGGTATTCCCCAGTATGCGACCGAACTCGCCCCAGATCGCCCAGCATACCGGTTTCCACCGTTATCACAACTCAATTTGCATAAAGGGGGCAAGCGAACTCAAAACCCCACAACCCGGACGCATAGCGAAGCACAACAAAACGACTAAACCAAAGCACAAAGACAAACTGACAACCACACAACTAAAACAACTCAACTAGCATGCTAGATAAATAAGATGATGCAACCTAAACCAAGATAGCACAAAATCAAAATCCAAGCATGACCTTCCTAGATTCTAGGACATCCACTCGCCAGACAAAGAAAAGCAAATTGATATAGCATGATAATATGGAAAGGATAAAAGCAACAAACAAGCATGATAAGGACATCACAACACAACCACGATCAGCAGGAGGAATACCAAGTCTTTAAGCCTCACGGAATGACAGGAATACACGACTAGCTATACAACAAAAGCGAGTTAACCAACATATTAGCAAAATACGGCATCTCCTAAGTCCTGCCTTTGAACACTTCCCGGGCGTGAGTGACATCGCGATAACCTCTACTCGGTGTCCCGCCCGGCACCGAGGCGTGGGGCGAACTCATGCAGCCCTCCCGATCCTCACCGAAAACCACAAAGCGTAAGCATGAGTACGAATGTACTGCAAGACTTACCCGTGGTCCATATATGACCGAGCTCCAAAGGGTTATGCATTTGGGTCTGAAAGGAATAAAGTGAAGGTAATAGTGCGGAAAAGCATTAACATTTGTAGTATGAGTATGACTAAACCGACATACAAATTTAAAGTGCTTATTGACCGCACCTACTTCTAACATGAAGTTGAAAGGTAACAACACTAAAGTAAAGCATTTACAACCATTTTAAAGATCAAGTACAACGACGCAGGCCAGGAATTTAAGTTATTACTACGTTGAGTGTCGGATGGCCGGCGTGCTCATATCCGAGTCAAGAATTCGAATCGCTTGATTAACCTGCAGGAAGCATTGATCGCACGACATGTGCCACAAAGTACCTCATGTCAACCCTCCCATCCATACCCATTCGCTGAACCATCTTCATGCGGTCCGAGCACCTAGCACACTCTCGGCGGCCCAAGCCCGCTTGGCCCTCGAGGGTCGACCTTAAGCCTGCGCCCTCAACCACGCCCAACCGCATGAGGCATGATCCATCGAGCGGCATGTGATGAAAGAGTGGCTTACCCAGCCATAATCGGGCATGCGATCAACCTAATGGTGCTCGATCAACATGGCACACAAACGGATCGGTCCTTAGTGCACAAAGTGACTACGCCAATTGAGTCTCCATACCCAATTGATCCTACTCTCCCGCCCGGTCGCCAATTATTAATATCTACCTCCAAGTAACATGACTGAACCCATTTCCAATATAGTTCACATGTGTAGTATTGAGTACTCTCAAGTGATGGAACGTCCACCACTTGGCCCCAAACTCCGACTCTAAGCAAACTAAGCATGGACACATTGTATTTACCCATAAGCTAGCTCCAAAGGAAAGGTTCAACAAATGTCAAGGAGTGAGTGTGCAGCAATTAGGTTCTACTACCCTTACCACCATTGACTCCTAATGCAAAACCTAACCATTCAATAAGCATTTTATTCACCAAAATAACATATATAAAGGGTTTAACATGCTTAGGTGCTTGCCTGATGCTTCTGCTGGATCCTCAACAACAACCTGCTCCCCGTGATCACCCTCGACCACAGCCGCTTCACTCTTCGCGGGTTCGCTCTCTACACGTTAACCATGCATATGAACATGAGATGCAAGTAATGTAATAGAAATGGAATGAACATTGAAGGTAAAATGCAAGATTCAACAAGCCAAAAACGGAAACACGCGGTTTACAACTCCACAACCACAGCCAAGCGAGATTATAAGAGGCCCGACCCTACTCCAACCAAATTAGTGACTCTAGTTTATAATTAAACACAAAAACCACACCTACACATGCCTTTACCCCAAAACGACCACCCGTTGTCTTAACTTGCCCAAAATTGGAAGAGAACAACATTACGCATAACTGCAACACTTTAGGACATATCTCACTAAATCGATCGTGACTTTCATACGATTCAACGAAATCATGTGCTCCCAAGTTCTAAAGAAGCTAAATGGGCATATCTTCCCACCTAGAGAAACTAGTTGTTTATCATCCACACCTAAAAGCAGTTTGCTACATGTGATCTCACTTACGATTCATAACACCCATCGAACTGTTCTACTTTTGGAGTTAACATTACCAAGCGAACTACTCCATGAAATAGATACTAAGCTAAGTCTATAATGATTCAAGCCTCTGAATATCCTGCAGACCATGAGGGAGGCAAAGAACCTTCTACAAACAAGGAAGTCAGACCTTCACCCACCATGCAACAACCCTTCCTAGGACTATTGTCGTGACGATAAGCATTTAAGGCATCGCCCCATAACATAGCATCGACTTCAACATTTGCTAGGCAAAGAACTCATTAGCCACTAACAGGATACTACTTCATGAGCATTAGAATCTTCGACATTGCTTATGTTTAACCAAAACCCATCTATCGTGTATTGAATCTCGACAACGCCATTATCACCAGGCTCAACTCAAGCATATACAGTTACTCACAACGCCTAACAAAGAACCCATGCATCGATTGAGCAAAGTCATCCACATCAACAATTCAGTGCAAATGAGCTCTAAAGGAAACCATAAGCCTATACTAGACCAAAAGCACAATCTCAGTGCAATCCACATAGCACAACCTCACAGCACACATCATCATGCACACACCAAGCACACAAGCATCAATTGGGGGCAAAATCCCCAAATGCTCACAAACCCAAGCCATGGCCGGTTGGGCTAGGGTTCGGCCATGGAGAGTTAGAGGGCGATAGGGAGTGCAAGGGGGGGGGGAAGGCTCACCGAGCAGTGAGGGCGATGGCGGCAGCGAGGGAGGCATCTGTTGCAAAGCGAGGAGGCGAGCAGGGCGTGGCCGGCTTCCGGGAGGCGCAGGGGTGGCGACCAGGTGAAAAGCGGGCGCCGAGGCCCGGCCGGGAAGGAGCGACGAAGCGGCGGCCGTCCCGCGAGGTGGCCGCCGAAGCGCAGAACGGCCGGGAGCGGAAGCGAGGAGGCGCCGGCGTGGAGGAGGGCGCAGGAGGCGCCGCCGGAGGAAAGGAGTATGGCAGGCGGCTGTCGGGAGCGGGGCCGGCCGAGCCAGGCCACAAGAGCAAGGGCGCGGCGGCGTCCCCAGTGGAGTGCGGTGGAAAGCAAAAGGAAAAGAGAGTGAGGAAATGAGTCAATTTGGAGTGGAGGATAGGAAAAAGGGTGGGGGAAAATAATATAAAGCATTTTACCTAAATGCCCCCATTCCACTCACGTGGGAAAATAGAACCATGACATTAGGTCAGGGTTTAGGGTTAGGGTTTAGGGTTAGGTCAGGGTTTAGGGTTTAGGGTTAGGGTTAGGGTTTAAGGTTAAGGGTTAGGGTTAGGGTTTAGGGTTAGGTCAGGGTTAGGGTTAGGGTTTAGGGTAGGGTTAGGGTTTAGGGTTAGGGTTGGGTTAGGGTTAGGGTTTAGGGTAGGGTTAGGGTTTAGGGTAGGGTTAGGTCAGGGTTAGGGTTTAGGGTTAGGTCAGGGTTTAGGGTTAGGGTTTAGGGTTAGGTCAGGGTTTAGGGTTAGGTCAGGGTTAGGGTTTAGGGTAGGGTTAGGGTTAGGGTTTAGGGTTAAGGGTTAGGGTTAGGGTTTAGGGTTAGGTCAGGGTTAGGGTTAGGGTAGGGTTAGGGTTAGGGTTAGGTCAGGGTTAGGGTTTAGGGTAGGGTTAGGATTTAGGGTTAGGGTTAGGGTTGGGTTAGGGTTAGGGTTAGGGTTAGGGTAGGGTTAGGTTAGGGTAGGGTTAGGGTTAGGGTTAGGGTTAGGGTTAGGTTGCCACGGCGGCCTGTCACGCTTGGCTTTCGGTTGCCACGGCGGAAATGCGACGCATGACGGAAAACGTTGCCGACATAACCTTTTTGGATGTTTGCCGCCGAAACTCTGCAGTGTCAACTGAAATACGAGCGTGACATGTCTTTTTGGATACCGCGACAGCAGCAGCGGTGGTAAGTCCTTTACATCGCTAAAACCGAGTCGTTTCAATCGAGCAATCGATGTTTCCGTCAATGAGTAGCCGATATAACGACTTACCGCCTGGTTGCCGCTTCTCGCCAGGCCAATCTTTTCTTTGCCGTGGTAGCGAAGTCGATGAGGCACCTATCTATACGATTGTTTGGTGCCACGCAGGCTAATCTTTTTGCCGTGGCGATGTTTTAGGCGGGGTAAATTGCTTGATCGCCGTGATTAGAGCGTCGCCCATGACTGAAGCGATCAAGCACTAAGCTTCAAGCAGCGTGGACGCGTGAAAAAAGGTCATCACTAGAGAACTAATCGCCCCAATATGGGGCGATCGCCCCAGATACGGGCGATGGGTGCCCATTTCTGCTAATTTTTCGTTTCGAGGTACAATTTCAAAAAAATAATTTAAAATAAATATAATATAAAAAAAAAA
This sequence comes from Rhipidocladum racemiflorum, assembly GCA_036346355.1. Taxonomy (NCBI): domain Eukaryota; kingdom Viridiplantae; phylum Streptophyta; class Magnoliopsida; order Poales; family Poaceae; genus Rhipidocladum; species Rhipidocladum racemiflorum. The sequence continues at coordinate 83,360,705 of CM070573.1, read as the reverse complement.
TTCCTGCTCTCGTGTGGCGGTGTTTGCGGCGGCGCTCGTTGCGGGGCCACCGGAGGCGCAAATCGCGGGTGTCGGCAACAACGGTGTGAATCGTGCTTCGGGTGCAGGGCCACGGAGCAAGCGCTGGTGATGGCTGCCCAATTGCGCTACCGGCGCGACATACGGCGAGCGATGGGCGGCCGTGGTGTTGCGCGGTGCGCGGCCTTCGGGGCCAGTAAGGCGCGGAGCAGTTCAGGTGGCCGATGGCACAAGCAGTGCAACGGTCGCGAGAGACCGGAGGCGACCCCGACGATGCATGCTTGCGCCAAGCAGAGGTGATTCCGGGAGCTCACAGCGGCGCCTGTGAACCACACCGCCAAGTCTAATGCTGGCTATCATCACCGCGATCCGTGCCCGAAGTCGCGCTATCACTCACGTTGCCGTCGGCGCGGCTGCACGCTGGTGGCGTGAGGCCAAAGCATCAGATGGGAAAATTTTTTCCGACTCCTTTTTTTGTTGATGAACAGAATACATCACAACCCTAATTTCCTTTTCTAGATTAAACAAGCAATCATGATAATTAGGGAAATTAATATGTGGGATTAAGATGTTCATATGCAATTTTATTTGCGTAGCTCAAACTTACGTATGGCTTATCGTAGATCAAATCGCGTGATCCCGATTGAATTCGATGCAGTGTCGATTAATGTAGGCAGACGATCTCAATCGGCCTCGGTAGAACGTCGTGCTAATAACGTGTTGTAAAACGTAGTCGTAAGCACGCCACAAAATCACAAGAGCAAGAACAGAGAACACATACAAAGTAGGGGGGCAAAGCTCTCTCTTTATTAGATAAAATCTCTATGTATAAGAGGGTGTCCAATATATAACAAAACCAACAGAAAATAGATTCGAATTCGCTCACCAATAGATAGAATCTTTAAAAGTTAGACTGAGTTGTATCTATATCATGACAAATGTATCACATCTACAACAGTTTGAGCTGTAGATTGCAAACTGTATTCCACCATCAAACACTGCAACACTTCAGGCATCGCCGAGTTCACCGCATCGTGAGCATGTACATATAGCACCAACTGTGACAAGTGTGCAGAGCAAAATGCAAGCACGATTAGGGTAGGGATCTTGCTTTCTTTTCACTTCCTAACAAAAACTGGTTGTATTATCTTAGATAACAAATACTCTTGTAACTTTAAGAATACAAACTATTCAAAAGTACAAACATACATGGTAGTAACTGGATAAAAATTTGTTCCACCATGTGCACTACAAATTTATCGGCAACAGAAAGTACAAACATGTTCAGATTTTGCAACTGAATTGTCCCAGTTATCCTCCGGTGTGTGACAGGAAATGTCTTCTGTAAAGTTAATAGCTCATGATTGCAGAAGCACCAATTATCCACACTGCTTCCTTTTCTGCGCCTGCAAAATAAACATGCCGCCATCCATTAGTTTCATTGATTCGACATATTCTATGTTACACATTATATCACACAACACAAATGCAAAACAAACATGTAAAACAAGATAGATGACAATCTAAAGCGACCACATGTAAATATGAATTAAACTAACAGACAGTAAAAAATGTAAACCTAAAGCAACCTGAATCCTTCTCAACAAACACACAAGTGTTGAAACTTGAAGTCATATATGAATGGTAACGGGTTTAGTTGCTCCGATAATGACCAGAGTTGCAACTCAAAATTAAAGCAGCTAAGTTGCTATAAGAGCATCTCCAAGAGAGACTACTAAAAAGGAACCCTAAATTTCAATATAAGACCCAATTAATTAGATTTAAGGTTCCAAAGAAATGTTCACTTCAGCAATTAGGCCCTAAAAACCAACTATCATCTAATTAGATAGGGCCGAATCACAGAGTTGCTAAATATAGCTACTCGCCTAGGGGTCTTAAAACAATTTGCTAAATTTTAACAATTTAGGATCCTTGTTGGAGTTGATCGTTTCCTCTAAAAGCACTATAATCCAAGTTAGGATCATATTTAGAGCCCCTCTTGAAGATGCTCTAAGGAATTAGCTGTAACAAGGTTCGAAAAACTGATTTAGCCTGGAGCGATTGGCGGTTTCTGGTCAGTTTTCTTTTGGCAGAAGTTCGAAATCAAAATTTTCATCGTAAAAATAGAGATAAGGGAAAGTTTTGGCCTCGAACCGGACCGTTGCTGAGCTAGAGCTCAAATCCAACATCAGGATCCACCGAAACAGCAGAGTATGACGACTTCAGTTCCATCCGAGAGTTCCATTTCATTACAATAGCAACCCTATGCTGTTTCAAGTTGACCTAGCAAATGTATCGGAATATCGGATACAGATCAGACCAAAAAAAAATCACTCTTTCATTACTGCTCCAGAGGTATTGACTACACCTTTCGGAAAACCAATAAGCTAACAATTTTGAACTGCATCAATATTGACAATCAGGATAAGACAAGTGTTTGTTACAACATGCAAAATGATGTAGCAAAATGTACTCATCAATTGCACCAGTCGGAATATTATTAACAGCGTTCCTGAAAATGAAAGCCGGGAGACGATCCCCTGGAGTCATTGAGCGCTGCATTTCTAGTGTAGTAGCTCAAAATTTCTGAGTTCTCCACGAATCTCAGATTTTATTGGAAGAGGTATTCTTCAAAAATGGGATGTGCCTAGTCGCAATTACGATTCACCTCATCGCAATCATCTTGAGGATACAATCTATTGTTCGGCGATCTTTCTGATGACATACGGTAGAATACCACCATTGTCATAGTACGCAAGCTCCACCTGAACAGAAATCAACAAATACAACGTCAGCAATGTGGATAATCAAAATTAGCCGGGAATGCTCAGGAAAGAACGTTCATAGTTCATACCTCTGTGTCAAAGCGGAGTGTGCAAGTGAATGACTTTCCGTTATCAGTTGTGACAGTAACATCTTGACCAGGCTTGATGTCATGCACATTGGCCGGAAGGTGGATCGTGTAGCGCTCATGGCCAGTTAAGCCAAGGGTGTCGGCATCCTCCCCAGCCTTGAAGCATAGAGGGATGATACCCATGCCAGCAAGGTTGCTACGGTGAATCCTTTCAAAACTCTTCGCTATCACAGCCTTGACTCCCTACAGTCACCAATTGAAAGTGCAACCGTTAGTGAGATTTTGGGTAATGGTATTGGTCTAGGTGACGAAATTATGGTGGAAGCACTGTTACCTGCAGCATTGGACCCTTTGCAGCCCAATCCCGAGAGCTTCCACTGCCATACTCGGAACCAGCCAGGATAATAGTTTCATGCCCTTCATTCTTGTATTTCTGTTGAAAGCACACAAAATAAATAAATGAAAACCATTAAATCAGAATTGAACGTGGTTATGATATAGCCTTGTATCACTGGAATGCAACATTTGGATTTTAATAAGTTTTTTTAGTACATTACCATAGCAGCATCAAAAACAGCAAGCTTCTCCCCTGATGGAATATGGATGGTTTTCGGCCCAACATCTCCCTTCAAGAACTTGTTCACAAGGCGAATGTTGGCAAAAGTTCCCCTGGCCATGATCTCATCATTTCCTCGCCGACTGCCATATGAGTTGAAGTCCTTCCTTTCAACACCACGCTCCAATAGATACTTGGCAGCTGGGCTTTCTTGGTGGATGCTTCCGGCAGGGGAGATGTGATCAGTTGTGATACTGTCACCAAAGTTCAGAAGACAATACGCATGCTTCACGGGCCGTGGGCCAGGAGGGGACATTGTCATATCCTTGAAATAAGGAGGCTCATGGATGTACGTAGATAATGGATCCCATGGGTAGAGAGTGCTTAATGATACTGACAGTTCATTCCACATAGGATTTCCTTTGGTGATTGCCTCATATGTGCTCTTAAACATGTCAGGGAGCACGCTTGACTTAACAACCTAACAGAATTAATAGAACGAGTATGAAGCACATCCCAAACTTAATATGCTTTCAAAGCACAAGCGAAGATTGTCATGAGAAGGAAATGCAATCAAAGTTGCAGTGCTGACCTCAGCAATCTCTTCAGTGGAAGGCCAAATATCCCTGAAGTAAACCTCTTTCCCATCATTCGAGATGCCAATTGGTTCTTTCTCAAAATCAATATTAACCTGCAGGACATTCAACAGTTTAGCAAAGAAAAGCACAAGAATAAATGCGCAGAGGTTTGAACTGGTTGCTTCAGTAATTCAAGGGCCTCCCCATGATAATGAATCACACTGATGCAGCAAAGTAGTAGCAATATATTATCGATGGCATTCTTGATTCGCTTCTGGAGTGTAAGGCATAGATCCAGTAGTTCCACCGTTTAGTTTGAAATTATATGCACAGGTTGCTAGCTTAAACAAAGTGTCTGTTCTCTTACCGTGCCAGCGAGGGCATAAGCCACAACCAACGGAGGAGAAGCAAGATAATTTGCTCTGGTTAATGGGTGTACACGTCCTTCGAAATTCCTGTTCCCGGACAACACAGCAGCAGCAACAATATCTGAAAGAAAGAGGAAAAATAAGCAATGTGCACTATTTCACAACTTTATACAACTTTCTTATCCAATGATCTCAAATTCACCATTTTCAGAAACTGCAGCAGATACAGATTCATCAAGTTCTCCGGAATTTCCTATGCAGGTTGTACAACCATAGCCAACAATATTGAAGCCAAGCTGGTCAAGATATTTCTGCAAACCACTGCAAAGGAAAATGAAGAAAGAATCACTAAAGCTGCCAAAACAAAGAAATATTTTATTAGATCAAGGACAGGTTACCTCTTGTCCAAGTACTTCTTAACAACTCCAGAACCTGGCGCAAGGCTTGTCTTAATCCATGGTTTTACCTGATTAACACAAACAACTGTTACGCTAAAGCAACAGTTGATTATCTACAGTTTTCAGAACATAGGCAGAGAAAACACTACACTAAATTATGATTTTACTGATAATAACAGAAAAACTAGAAAAAAAAAATGACTGAAAATAGTCGGATCCATCTTAATAGGAACGCATTGCATATAAAGCATAAATTAACCAACAGAGATGGATTTCCTCTTTTATTTTAAAATAGCGTATCAATATTGAAACAAAATGAGCACGGACATTAAAGTCTAAGCAGAAATCAAGTTAAGACAAAGTCAAGGGCTGAACCTCGAGGCCTAATTCACAAGCCTTTTTGGCAACCAAAGCAGCTCCCAGCATTACATTAGGATTTGATGTGTTAGTGCAACTGGTGATAGCCGCAATCACAACATCACCATGCTTTATCTTTGCTGGCGTCCCATGGAACAAAAACTCAGCAACTTTACCCTGTGATTCTTTGGGGACAGCAAAACCCTGCAAAATGGTTGTAGTGAGCATAGATTAAGGAAAAGGGGAAATAGGGTACAGGACAATATTAAACAGTTCATATATGCATTTTGTACAATGTTAAAAATATGGAACTCCAGTCATTTCTTCAGCACATGAAGTTTCCCTAATGTGCCAAAGAATGCATAACTTAAACAAGATTTCCACCAATTTCGTACCACCTAGATAGTCATATATTTGTATACTACACGTACATACACTCGGTTACGCAAGATATTCCGAACATTCTGAGATACGGCATAGGGAGTAACACACACACACACACACATATATATATAAGCTGAGACACCATGGTGCCTGGGCACCATAATCTAAATCGGGTATTTTCCATATGTATTACGTGTGAAATTTTTTGAATTTTTTTGGATGTCAAGTTCAACTAGTTTACTAACTATTTCAAACAAGTTTGAATTTAAATGCAAACTAGAGTTGCTTTTTTTATGATAGTTTGATTGTAGGTATGTGTTGATCATATATATAAATCAATAAAGCATGTGATCTAAATTCGTTCAAAATCTTTGAATTCGAGTATATTTTTCAAAGGTATGCAGTTCATTTGAATTGTTATAGATGGGTATATATCCTAAAACTAAACTTTCCAAAGAATATACCGGAATTTGGCTTGAATTCGCGCATTTGAAATCATGGTGTCCCATTTCGATGTCATATATTTATATATAGGAAGCCTTTTCCGTACTCCCAGGAGTACAAACTCTCGCTTCCAATATACCACTTAAACGAACGTGTTATACTCTTTATCACTTTCGGTATTCTTCAATATTAATTCTAAGATTCTCCAATGTGACATGGCTGAAAAAATTTCACTTAAGCCCTTTATTTTTGCTATATACCATTTTTCATATCTAAAAGGCGTATATACATAAATTATCAATGTTCTAAATAACGGTGAACGAACAGTCATCTCGCCTTTTAGTGTTTATAAGGTAAGCAGCCTTGTAATCGGTTTTATAATTTAAAAATCAGAATGTGTTTGCAGTAATAAAATAAGCATATAATTAATCTTCTTTCATGTGTATAGAATGGAACTAACATGCTATCAACAATTGTCCACAGTGGTGACATGAAGAAAAAAGTTTGCATTATGTCAATGTAATTAAAGAACCATAATTGAATGAATGAACAGCTCAACTGGCAATGTCATATGGCACTCTTGCAACATTACCCAAATAAATGGCATGATAAAACGGGGCTATTAATCGTTAACGGCCATTAAACCGAATAAACGACTCGATAAAACGGTCAAACCTTGAAATGGCTATAAACGTAACGGACATGTGCCCTTTATCGTTTTAATAGCTGTTTACAAGGCCTTAACCACCTTTATTTAGAACACTGTAAATCTCTACTATTCTAAAGCAGCACTTGGTGGCAGTGGTCCGTTCTTCCCACGTCATTAATTGCCGCTTAATTGCCCTACTTAATTGCCCTGCTTAATTGCCCTACGCAAGAAACGAAGCGTTGCTTTAATTAGCCGACTTTACGCAAGAAAGCGGCGTTAAAGATAGATGTTTGATCTTGTGAAATATTTTTTTTTTTTAATCTTTATTTTTCGTTATCAATTTTGTTTTTCGTAGCAATGCACTGGCATGTAACTAGTTATGCTATAAAAAGTGGACTTTGACGAAATTTTTCATGGAACTCACTTTAGAGTATCTTACAATCATTACTAGAGTATGGCAATATGCTATAAAGAGGTATACCTTGTTTATTTAAGTGGTATATGAGAAGTGAGAGTACATACTCCTTGGAGTATGGAACAATTGTCTTATATATACATATAGATATGCCTATATAGTATAATTACCTTGGGGCACCATGATCCAAAAACAGATATTTTCCCTATGTATTGCATGCAGAAGTTTTTGAAATTTTTAGGATGTTGATTTTAACCAGATTACTAACTAGTTCAAATAAGTTTTCATTGAAATTCAAACTAGAGTTTCCTTTTTTATGACAGTTTGATTGTAGGTATGTGCTGATTTTATATATAAATCAGCAAAGCATGTGATATAAATTCGTTCAAAATCTTTAAATTTGAGCATATTTTTTCAAAGGTATGTGTTTTATTTGAATTGTTATAGATGGGTATATACCCTAAAACTGAAATTTTTGAAATATATACCCAAATTTGATTTGAATTAGCGCATTTGAAATCATGGTGCCCCATTTTGGCGTCCTACATATATAGTGATCTACGTAGTAAACCCTTACCTTGAACCCTACATCGCTGTCCAAGCAAGAAAGCCAATCTGACTTCATGTTCTTCAATGTCACTCGATCATGAGGCCTGTTGAATATATCGATCGAGTTTAGTACTGAACGAGGCTAAACATATGCCAAGAATATGAATTATCCAGGTACTTTACCGTTTTGGTCCAGACAAACATGGTTCTACCTCTTCCAAGTTAAGTTCCAGATAAGATGAATACACTCTTTCAGCTTCAACCTACATCCAAGGAAAAGTCAGTAAAATAAAAGAAAAACATGGACCAAAATAACCCGCTCTTCAGATAAAAGAGGAAATCACCTGGTTGTAGTCGACGAACATCTTATTGGCACGCAGGTAAGACTCTATCATGGCCACCTAAATTATGAAAGGGTTAAAAACTAGAAGCAAGTACACTTACGATGCAAACCAATACAATCACTGCCTAGAACATACAGTTTCATCACTTCTGCCAGTTAGCTTCAAGTAGTCCAATGTCTTTCCGTCAACCGGGAAGAAACCCATAGTTGCACCATATTCTGGTGACATGTTTGCAATAGTAGCCCTATCAGCCAGTGATAACTCACTCATACCTCCCCCTGAATAGAGTAGTTAGTAGCATTAGACAAGCTCTTAAAAGAACGAGACATGGATTAGAAAACAAAGGCATGAAGAGTACCATAAAATTCAACAAACTTCCCAACAACACCATGTTTACGAAGCATTTGAGTTACTGTTAGAACCAAATCTGTGGCGGTAACTCCATTCCTCAACTTCCCTGTTAACTTGAAACCAACAACTCCTGGCAAGACCATACTCATTGGCTGCAGAAAGAAACCACATTTAATAATACTACCCTGAGGCCCAAAGTTGGATAACAATGTCCCACTGTTTGGCATAAAAAAGGTTTAAGTGCATGAATATGTTGATACAGACATTCGTTGAATTCAAAAGCAAAATGAAAAGAATGTTAGATCGGTAACGGGTCCAGCAGAGAACATCGCACCCCCCCCCCCCCACACACACACACATAGGCCCCAAAAATAAAGCACAGTTCGTTAGAAGCATAGTGTGAGAGCTGAAAACCTGTTAGCTATAGAAGTTAACTTCACCTGTCCAAGCATTGCAGCTTCTGCCTCTATACCACCAACTCCCCATCCAGCAACACCGAGACCATCTATCATAGTTGTGTGAGAGTCAGTTCCGACAACACTATCAGGGTAAAGGATCCCACCATTGTTAAATACAACCCTAGCCAGATATTCAAGATTCACCTAAAAAAACAGAGTTATTAGTTTTTTCAAATGGATAAAATAACTCAGCTGGGATATTTGAGAATATATCAAAATGATCATTTCAGTGATATACCTGGTGGACAATTCCTGATCCAGGTGGAACAACAAGCATGTTACGGAATGCAGTGGAGCCCCATTTCAAAAACCCAAACCTCTCCTTGTTACGATGGAACTCAAGCTCCATATTTGCCTGAACAGCATTTTGCGATCTTGCTACATCGACTTGTACTGAATGATCAATAACAAGGTCTACAGGTACCTGCAAAAGAAATGTATGAAATATAATACATCCAGTAATATCAGCGAATAAGCGAAAGCACACAGGAGCATCAACTTCATATATTGACAAAGCAAGGAGCGGTAGACCACAGTAAGCGAATCGTTGTGAGGGGAAAGGTCTCATAAGATTATCTTTTGAAAATTCTGGTTGAATCAACTCAACAATAATGAGATGATAGGATTAAGAAGTTGGATTCATACAGTTCAAAAGAAACTCTGATTAGAACAGATGATATCAGACCAGAATGAGATGATAGGCTAAGGGACTAAGTGGCTAACCTCAAGATTCAAGACTGGTACGTCACACACTCCTCATAGTGTCATAAAACATCAACAAAGAATGGGCAATGAAGTATATCTGTTCAGAATTACATCACAACCATACTTTCTACCTCGGTGTTGATTAAAGAAGATGACAGTGAGCATTGTTAATTGTAAAAATAACGAAGTAGGACATAAAGAAATTTAATCAGAATAGTATCACTGGCAAAAAAAAAGACATACTAGAAGACAATATTTCTCAATTAACACATAGCAGTTTATACAACAGATCAGCTATATTAAAACATAAGCTTCATCATGTATCAAAAAAAGTTTGTAATGTATCACACATATCAAAAGGATGACACGCTGATGGATAAGTTCTGCAGTACATCAAATGCACATGCCGTGATGCCAATCAAATATATATTCAAGAAATCATCAAGACAAATAGGGTAGTGAATGTCGGCATTGGACTATGGACTAACCAGAGGATTGATTTTGTTCGGGTCGCTGCCAAGTTTGCTCATAGCATCCCTCATACAAGCAAGATCAACAACTGCCGGGACACCAGTAAAATCCTATAATATATAGACAACAGGTAAAAGTGAACAAACTGTGTTATCAGTGAACTAGCTTTCAACAGCACAATTATAACATTTAGGAAAGCAGAACAAATATTCCCATCAACAACACATCATCGGAATGAAACAAGCAACATATCCAGCTTACACTAGCCCTTGTCAGACTAAAATAGCAAACGTTGACTTTCATCATTGTCGTGAGAACAAGAATACACAGTGACAATGCAGTAATACTATTATACAGACAGCTACACCTACTGATGTCCATATATATCATTAAGAGTGCGTTTGGTTGATGGGATGAGGTTGAATGGGATGAAATGGTCCTGTACCATTTGGTTCCATTATTTTGAGTAAATGGAATGGTTCAGCATCTAGAGAGAATATTCCTTAAATTTATATCACTTCCAGGATGGGATGGTTCCACTCAAGCAACCAAACATATGAATGACTTTTTTCTTTAACCATCTCATACATGTACCATTTGGTACAGACAACCAAACACATCCTAAATAACTCAACAAACAGTAGCAATCATACATCATAAAATGGGGTAAAGATAAGCCATAGGGAACCCCACTTTCTTGAAAGGACAGGAAAGTGGAACTCCAATTCCAATATTCCTGTCATCAAAAGCTATTGACTCGAACCTTTTCCAGCTCACGCTTATTCTATCCACAGCAATTGGACGAAATGGAACAAAAAAAAAAATAGAGATGATGGCATGATCAGTACCTGGAGGAGGACACGGGCTGGCTTGAACGGTATTTCGACTTGCTTCGGTGCGCTGTTCTCCCAGTCTGTGATCTTCTCAACATCCTTCCCGGTGACTTGGAACTCATCACAGTTTCTGATTGCAGACTCGAGAAGAATCCTTATCGAGTACGGGAGCCGATCTATTCAAAAACAACAAAATCATGGAATAAATCTTCATTATTTCACATAACTTAGAGATAAAACAGAATAAAACCAGCAAAAAAATTACATAGGAAAAAAACACCAATGCATCCAGAAAGTGACACATGAAAGAAAGTCGAAGCCTCCAAATTTGACCACCTACATTACACACTATCCAACACAAAGGCAGATCAGAGCCTCTGAAACTCCGGACAGACACAAACTATTCATACACTTCATATCCTAACAAACAATTGACCGACCGAAAGAAATGAAAGTGTCCAACCCATCGTTGAATTCTCAATTCACTCGCCACAAACTCAGAATCAAACCGCATCACACACACCACACATCACACACCAAAATAGTGGATCAGGGCATCCAAAAAAGTTGGAAAACTCTAAAACAACTCACCAATCCGCGGATCAGAGAGCGCCGGCAGGCTATAGTACTTCCCAAACTCCGCTCCTCCTCCCGGCTTCGCGAGGCCCGTGAGGATTTCATTGTACGAGTTCCTGGTCGCTGCCAAAAAAAAAAAAAAAACGAAGCAGAGACACCCCATCAGAGAGAGCAGCCAAAAAGCGACGCGATAATTGTACCCGGTTGGAATCCTTACCCGCGGAGGCGAAGCGGCGCTCGAAGACGGCGGCGGCGGACGAGGAGGAGCGGGCGGCAGCGCGATGGCCGCCGAAGAGGCGGCCGGCGAGGCCGGACGCGAAGGGAGATGCCAGTTTGGTGCGCGGGTTCGGGCTCGAGCCCGGGCGGGCGGGAGAAGGCGAGGAGGACGGGGCGGCGACCGGAGCGGGCTTGGAGATCGCGGCGGAGATGCGGGTGGTGGTGGAGGATCCGGAGCCGGTAGTGGAGCGGGAGAGGAGGGAGCTCGTGAGGGGAGGAGGCATGGCTGGGAAGCGAAGGAGAGGGGGGAGCAGGTGGTGACGTGGTGTGGGGCAAGAGGAGGAGTTTATATAGACGGCCGCGAATTTTGGGAGACGCGTGGTGGGCAGGCGCGGCGCGATTGGCCGGTAGTAGGGGTGTAAATGGGTCGGGTAATACCCGATCCGTACCCGTACCCGGATGCAAAATTACCCTAATGGAAAACTATTTTACACTACCCGCCGGATGCAGATGCGAATGCAGTGGGGTAGTACCGGGTAGATTAGAATCGAATGCGGGTAGGGTACGGATCGGCAATACCCGGCTGCGGGTAGATGCAGTGCCGGATAATTCTCACTATCCTGCACCGAATTGCCACACCCACGACCCACAAACACCGAGCCGACAAACCACAACCACAAGGCATTAAGGCCCATGTCGGGCAAATGCATTGTGATTTGCGCTAAGGACGCTAGGTCATCCCTCGTTCCTCATACCTCATCCGCATCCCTCCTCCCTCCCAGCGGCTGACCTACAGCGCCCAAATTGCCTGGTACTCGCCGCCGCTCACGCTGTCACCCTCCCACCGCCAATGAGGTCGTCCCGCCAGATGCCCGCGCCTTGCCCTCAAACCTCCAGGGACGCCCTGTGTGCCCCCATGTCAGCGTGCCCGGCCGCCCTGACCACGCGCAGTACACTCCTGCAGCCTCCGTGGCTTACACCTCCGAGTAGTGCGGGCAGGTGCACGGAGAGCTACCAGCGCCGCCACGACGAGCCGTGGACCACCGGCATCTTTGGATGCTTCCGCCTCGACGATATGCTTTGACGACTTTGTTTCTCCCGCTTGCAAATTTACTTGCTCGCTAATTTTGTTCGATTGCTTAATCTGTCAAATTCCTATTCATTTAGCATGTTCCATGTCTTGCTTTACTGATTGTATAAGTTGGTGAACATGAGTTATGGCACATGCAATGCATGGCTATGATATCGCACTACCTGTGTTTAGCTATGTCCCATATGTACTAGTTTCCATCATTTGAGATAAATCTGCTAGTTGTGTTTTTGAATTTCTGCGTCGTTGTCACCTTGTTGTTTATGGCCATTGCATTTTTTCAATATAGTGCGTCGATTAAAACCGTAACCTTTGTAAGCTATTTCTAATGGCAACTCGTTATATGTTTAATCGCTCATGCTTTAGTATACATTGATTTGGTGTTTGGCCCTCTATGCCTGCTCAAGATACCATTGCGCATTTATAGAATGGTGCTGATTTTGTATTCATTAAGTGTGGTGTGGGATCAAGCTTATTTATACATTCTGTTTTCATGGCGGTACTGGTGATTATGTCGCTCGTGAAGGTGAACCACTTGTTTTTCCAAGAATCTTTTATGTTCACAAGAAAAAGAGCGTCTTAAACTTGTAATGGACCTCAATGAGCCAATCAACCAGAATCCCTCTCATCTTTTCATTTATGTCTTCTTGATCGACATGTAATCAGGTCGCACACAACTCATTTCCTGCATAAAGCACCATCCATATTGGTATTATGTGATGTACTAGTGTGATGATTGGACTGTTTTCATCGCATGTTTTGATCACAGGTATTTCGTTCACTACCCGATGAAGTACCCGTTGTTTGTATTATACCCGTCCGCACACTACCCGGAACCCGATTTTTACCCGTTCGTAGAAAATGCTACCCGTTACCCGTACCCTACCCGATTTTTACTACCCGTGCCCGTACCCGTACCCGAAGAAAAAATAATAGGGTAGGGTACAGGATGACCTACTACCCGCTCGAACCCGACCCGTTTACACCCCTAGCCGGTAGGGTTGCCAAGCCCGAGATGGGTTGTTTTTGCGGGTTGGGCGGGTGATCAAGCGGCCCCCGCCGCCGCCGCGGTGGACAGTGAAGGCGAAAGTTTCTTTCCGGTGTTTCTTGGAGCGGAGGCCAACGAGCCAACGCGACCGCGCGGAAATATCGGCTAGTTGCGAGCCCGAAATGGTCGGCCCCCTCCCAAACAAGGCCAAGTGATTTTCGCGATGTATGTCTGCACGATCGCACCATTTGTTTTATTTCCGTTTAAGGTCAGTAACACGATGCGATGTGTTTTATCGCGTGTGTGTGTTATTATTATAATTATATTGGTATTATTAATTCTGTTTGTCATAAAACTATCGTGTTCATCCTATGTTTTGTACATTTTATACATTATTCTTTTTTATAAACTACCGCTTTAATGCGTTGATTGCTGGTGATACAGTTATGCGTGTTAAAATTGGTTTGAACATGAGATGTACCATAGGCCTAATGAACGGCACGGCGCGGCACGACAACTTGGGCCATGTTTGGGTCGGCTGACTCAAAAAAACCTATTTTAACTTTAAACCTAGCCCATTAAATATAATAACCAGCCCTACACTGTCAGCCCATCGTTATTCTTCAAGCTCAGCACATATACCTTCCTCCTCTTCTTCCTCCTCCCACTACTCTTCTTCCTCTTTCACCTCTCTTGCACTAGCGTCATTGGCCCCTCTTTCGCGTCGGCACTGTCATCTCCATGAATGCTATCTGTCGCCGTCGATGCCCCGTCCCTCTTCTGTGCCAGCGGAGCCATCTCCACCGACATCATCTTCACCTCTCCCATGCCTACGCCATCATCTCCTCCGACACTATCCGCTGCCACCCATGGCTCCCTCATTGACATATTGTGCTTATGGTAGCTCGGCACGAAGACTGCCTTGCATGACACTAGAATCGTGCCTATGCCTCATCGGTGGTCGGCTGTGCCAAGAAGACACGGCCCATTGTGGCCAGCGGCCCGTCATACCCATGTCATGGCACGCCACGACTCAACTCCTAGCATTGAACTCATGTGTGATCATATTTTATGGTGACACCAGGTAGCTTTTATTCTGGATCTGCCACCACTTATTAACTCCCGTGTAGATAGATACGATGAGCATTTTGACCACGTGTTCACAAGAAGATAAAAAAAAACTATAGAAATACAAAACAAGAACCAATGCTATAGAATTCTATCATCTTGGTGCAATAAAATGTGTGCATGTAGGTAAATGGTGCCGTGGACCTATGGACCCACGTGTTCTATATTATCTTGTTTGATTGGCTCGAATATATCGCAGTAAACCATGAATGCCTTGTTGCTCAAGCACAAACTTGATCAAGCGGAAGAGTACATAAGCCTAATCTTAACAATTCTATCCCACACAAGCTAGGGAAAAAATCGAGGACAATTGAATATTTGTTGCCCAAACGCCCTATCGATCTTAAGCAAAAATGGAGTGCATGATGTTGGCCCAGACCACTCTATTCCCGTGGATGCACACACTCTCTTGCACAAAAAGAAGACGAACACTGGAAGAAACACAAAGACACACTGGTTTTGGGTGAGACCGAACTCAACTTGGCCTCTTTTCTCCTTTTCTTCTGTTCAACTCATTTATTCTCACGTATGGTCAAGTACATAAATAGACACAAACAGCACGACGCATCAAGCAACAGCTTGATCCTACACTCATGCAAATACCCCTAACTACTCGATCACGAAGCCTCTACTTGCAGCATCCTTGCCCTCTTGACTCGGCCACATCTCCATGAATCTAGGGCGTCTTGTTACATGCACACATGCATCAGCTCCCTACGTGCAGGCATACAACTCATGACATTTTTTTTCTAATGCAACTAACTCAAATCAAACATGTAGCCTACACTAGCAATGCCACTAAGTGCAAGACTCCAGAGACTTCTACTGCTATGCCTACGTAAATGCATGCAAATATACTAGACTAGATACAAGTCAAGATTACATACTAACACATGAGAGCAAATGCATTGATGTTGCAACAATAGAGAAAATGACTAGTCTAATGTTATTACATTGACATTTGCTCCATGACAGGTTGTTCCCATTCAGCTTAAACAATTTTGCGTGGACATATAGTTTATAAATAGAATTGGATTCCCTGATTTGAAGCTATTTAATCATGCTTTACTAGTGAGGCAAGCTTGGCATCTGATTGCATACCCTGATAGTCTTTGTGCAAGATTGCTAAAGGCTAAGTGTTATCCGGATGGTGATTTGGTTGATACTACGCGCCGGCTGTCCCACTTGGAAGGCTACCCTACATGGACTTTACATGCTGAAAAAGGGGTTAATATAGAGAGTTGGTTCAAAGGAGAAGATCGTATCTAGCACAGCTCTTGGATTCCTCGTGGTATTTTCTTGGAAGTGACGAGTAAGCGCAGAACATGCAGACTCAGATGGGTTGCGCAACTCATTGATCATGAGAGTTATTGTTGGAAGTAGGAGGTCATTAGAAGGTATTTTTTGCACATGATGTGGAGGAAATTCTCCGCCTCAGTGGAACAGAGTTGATTGCCTCACTTGGCATTTTGAGAAAATTGGTATCTTCACTGTTCGGAGCGCTTACCGGCTAGGTATACAATTGATTGAAAGTGAGAAAGGTGGAGAATCAATAAGCATGGGGGCTGTTGGTCAGAATATGATATGGAGGAAATTATGGTAGCCTCTAATCCCTCAAAAGATTAAAGTTTTTGCCTAGCGTCTTGCAAAAGAAGATCTGGCTACTTAGAAAAATAAATGGAAATGTAAGTTCACTGTTTGTATCACTTGTGAAATTTGTGGAGCAGAGGAGGAAACGGGTTTTCGTGTCGTAATCAGTTGTTCTCATGCTCGATCTTTACATGTTGCTCTCATAAGTGACTGGTTGCTCCCAAAAGAACACATGTTGCGGTTTTCTGGACCGGATTGGCTCATTCTTTTGTTAGATTCGATGTTGACGGTTGATGGTGGTAAATTCATTTTGTTGCTATGGCAAACTTGGCAAGTTCTGAATGATTTAACTCATGGTGCTGCTGGTTTTTCTATTACGGCATTTGTGAAGTTCCTTCTTGCTTATTGGAATGATTTACTTAATTGCCAACAAGTCACTGCCACCACGGATCAGAAAGGAAAGAAGCACTCTCGTGATTCTGCTAATTATCTTCAAAAGGAGGTCTTTCATAAGAACAGTCTCTGTTGGATTGTCTTTGGGTGAAATTGAATGTGGTTGGAGCTTTTTCTACATCCTCGGGCAAAGCAGGGATAGGTGCTATCATGCGAGACCAAGAGTGCAATGTTTTGCTATCTTCTTTGCAAACGATCCTTAAAGGAACTGATGCCAAGGAAATGGAAGCAAATGCTTGTTTAATGGGTATCTCCTTGGCGGCGGAATGGATTCGGAAACAAACTATCGTTGAATCCGATTGTCTAGCAGTTGTTCAATTATTGAAGAAAGCAAAGGATCAAAGATCAAATCGTCAACCATCACTTCGTGATCAAAGAGGCATCTGAGGAGGCTCTTCATCTTGCTCAGTTTTTGGTGAAACATGTGAGAACAGAGCATAATAAGGTGGCTCACAAACATGCACATCTAGCAATGCGCACAAAGCATTCCGCGGTATGGAGATATCATTTTCCTTCTTGTGTTGAGCATCTTATTACTCGGGACTGTAATCATATTTATGTGCAATCAATATAGGTCTCTTTTCCTTTCAAAAAATAAATAGAATATTCTATCTATTACGAAAAAAAAAACCTGCATTATTGGTTCTTGGAAGACAAATAGTGCTCCCATTCAGATTGCATAAGAAAGCAGGGGGGAGAGCAAAGCTTTTTTCGCTGACGTTCTGGTTCGGAAAAGTCAGCCAGAAGCTGCACGTCCAGGACCGAAGAAAAAGGAAGGCTTTGGTCTACCATTTATTCCGCTGGACCGTCGTTTCAGTCCCTTCTTTCCAAAACCTATGATTCCTCTGAGGATAGCTCAGATGTTCTGAATTTGTGTTGGGCCAATGGTAACTTTGTCAATTCGGCCGTGCAAGAAGTAGCTTTTGTGGCCTGCACTGCAACCTCCTACTCTAGTGACCGTTTCAGCCTGCCAACTAATAAAATATCCATGGGCCCATTTTGGCCTCAGGCCTTTTTTGTGCTTAGTTTTTTTTTTTTTTTTTACTTATAGCTTAGAGTTAGTTTTTGGGTTTAATATTTGTGCAATTTTTTTTTAAAAAAAAGTATAGAATCACCTCTCTAAAAGCAATCGGACTTTATATGTGGTAGATGTGGGTCATTTTACCTTAACTTTAGTGATATTAGTCTAAAACCAACTCTTAATCAACCAGAAAGAGTAGTGCTACATGGCTTTTGGCTTTTAGTTATAATAGAGTCTTATGGCTTTTGAAAAAAAAAAAACTCGATAAAAAGACACACATTTATTTAGGTTTTAGTTTTTTAACTTTTAAGCCAGCGAAAAAGCCCAATCAAACAAACCTCAACATAAGAAATGTCCCCCTGGGACGAGTAGACGCCTCGATAACCAGCTCTTTTCTCTCCTTAATTGTCCTGGTGTCGTGCTTCTGCCTCCATTGCTCAAACAGAAGAAGACGACCTGCCATTTTCTGTAGACTGCGGCCGTCTTGGTCCAAATCCCTGCATAAAATTAGTCGAATGGAAGCCAAAGACACGAGTCATCTCAATTCTCAACTGACTTGGACGCTTCGCTGTTCAGCGACAGACATTTGACTCCAGGCTGGTATTTACCATCTGGTGCAGGGACATGCAGCGAAGCCATCATGTGGCTGCGTTTCCTTCCCTCCATTTCCTCCCTCTGAAAATTATCAAGCTTATCCTGCCTGTCGCGACGCATCAGCTTATATATCGACATCACACACGCACGCACAGAAGAGCAACTCCCCCACACAGAGCTTGCTTATATGCTACTGTACTAGTATAAAACCAGTAGCCACTGATCGGTTCATTGCTCCATGCGTGACATGGACAGGCAAAACTAATCAAATCAAACCTGCAAATGGAAAGCCCAGGCTAATTGTTTGACGCGAGGCGAGGCCCCCGAAGCATTCGAGCAGGAATGGGAGGTGGTCTCCAAACCTGGAAATGTTAAATGGGACTTGTCCCCGGATAACACTGCGCCAAACGGCTAAATTTTTGGCACTTGCCTTAGAAAATTTCGCGAGCATTGGACGCGTTGATCTGCGGCGAAGTCGCCAATGATGGCTTGCCGGGGCAGCAAAATAGCCTCGTCGGTCCAAGTCGAACGATGCCGCATGTAATTACTCCTTCGGTGCACGTATTTCCTTTCGACGTAAAGACTAATAAGATATTGAAAATAACCAGAATACCCTTAATTATTATCATTAAACACTATGTCCAACGTATGTATATAAAAAATATGAAGTAAAGATGAATATTTATTAGGGGCACATAGGGAACATCACGGTAATTTTGTATTAGAATATGAAATACCTCATATGTTTATGGAGAAGATTATTAAAAAAATACGGCTTATAAACTTAGACGGAGAGAGTACTCTGTAGACCGGAAGTAGTAAGGTCATGTTTGGATCCCTGAACTAATTGTTAGCTGCCTAAAAATTAGCTCTAGTCTATCCAAACAGGAAGACTAATAGGTGGGCTAATTTTTAGCCAACCCCTTAGGGCACTCCCAATAGGCCATGTAAGCAGTGTCTATAACGTGCCATGTAAGCAAAAAGCTGAGCTGGACGTTCATTAAAAGAAGACAGATAAAAAAACGATGTCTCATGCAGGACATGGTTTCTTTTGTTCGACCAAGAAAATTAGACACCGAATCTATACCATTGGGAGTCCATTCGGTTTCCCGGCGACGCGTTTTCTCAGTCATACCATGTATACTTAATGTCTTGGATTACTAAAAGATACACACCACCTATTGGGAATTTGCTATGGACATTACATAATAAATGATCTCTCTTTCCTCTAGATATTGCTATAGACATCACCCATTGGGAGTGCCCTTAGCTAACAATTAGTCCATTAGGGCTTGTACAATGGTATAGACGGTAGATGTCTATAATATACATCCGTGTCATCTATAGACAGTTCTAAAAATAATTTATACAATGGACTTATACAATGGACTGTACAATGGTATAGACGGTAGCTGTCTATAATATACATCCGTAGCTGTCTGTAATGATCTCTCATATGACTAATAGACTGTCTGTACAATGGTATACACACTATAAAGCTGTCTATAAAGCCGTCTGGTAAATAGTAGACAACATATTTCTCTCTCTTCCCTCTCTCTCCTCCACATCATCCAAAATCTGATGTAGCATACCCTTATAGACAGCTGACATGTATCATTGTACATGCCCTTAGTTGGTGGGGAGGAGCTAATTTGGGCTAATAGCATGTAACACGCTGGGAAAAGTCTGAAATACCCTCACGCTGGTCTTATCCTCATTTTCTCACCCATTATAGGGGGCAAACATGACTTTTCTAAGAAATTAGCCCAACCATTAGTCATGTATCCAAACAGCACTGGGCTAATTATTAGCTAGCTAACAATTAGCTCTAGCCATTAGCCAGCTAACCATTAGTTTTAGCCCATCCAAACATGGCCTAAGCAAAATGTGGCATGCCGATATCTTCATAACTAATTCTCTCTTGTTTGTGTAAATTTTTGGAAGACACTGGGGAATGGGTTGCTCGAGGAAGCTAGCACTTGCAGGAGGCGTGGCAACTGTCGCTGGCACACATATATATATATATATATATATATATATATATATATATATATATATATATATATATATATATATATACACACACGAGAATTTGGAGATCGCGTTTCAAGGCCTATTGCAATCCATGTCCATGAGATCGATGGAGCTCGATGAGATCTTGAAATCTATGCTGGAAGCCTTCTCGATCCATTTTTCGTTTGGCCCGTAGCGGCGGCAAGACAGCACCAATAATATGTACATATGTCTGTTCCAATATTTATATATCTTTATCTTTACCTTTGTGATTTAGAAAGAAGTTAGCGGTAACTCCCAATTTCCCACCTCTCTAAAATTCTCTTACAAAAACAGAAAAAACAATCTAGCAACATACAAATTCTACCTTGCTAAAAATTCTCTAAGAAAGAAAGAAAAAAAAAAGTGTAGTTCTAATAGCCGTGCGATGGGCTAAGGGCGTGGAGGCGTGATAGATCTGAGTGCGGAGGCAGAGCTGAGGGCATGGACCAATAGATGGTGTTCTTTTTATATGTAGCAAAACAGGAGTATTCAACTAATTTCTTGTAAAATAAATGGAGGATATGGATATCTCTTCTCTTTCTAAACCAAGCAAACGCGCGTCGTAGTACAATGTATTGTTCAATGCATTTTGCTAGTAGATGTCAACATTAGTATCTGACTTAATTTCTGTGGATTTTATCATAAATGGATCCTTTTTTCACTTCAAAATAGAATGCAAAAGAATTTATGTTGATTTCAATTTTAACCTAAAATCTCGATCTATCCATATGAATCCCGATCGATAAATAAATCTCCAAAACAAAACCTTAATTGTGGAATGGATTAATTTCCCGCTGTGGGGTAGTAGGAGCACATAGCTCGTAACCTGGGGCTCAACGATGAAAGCCTATGCAATGAAAACGGGAGCTTTGATTTCATACGAGTTTAGCTTCAACTTATCACCAACACATTTGTTTTCCTTTTTGCCCTTATCCAGTCGCCATGCAGTGCACGGTTTTTTTTAATGGGGAGAACACACGGTGCAATGCACATTTGAATGCATCAACATGCAAGTGGCATTCAGATTTGCAGCAAAAATCAGCCGCTGACGTATCTTATCTACGCCGCTAAACTAGAATAAACAAGCAGCTGGTAAATATCTCATACTTATCAATATTGGTACATACCAGACTAGACGGTATATATCATTTTGGCACATAAATCGATATGAAGTAGTCCTATGTACCGTACCGACCTCGATATCGATCAATACCGGTTATGCCGATAAAATTGATTATATGTCTATTGAACTATATATTAAATTTGATAGCGCTACTATGTGTTTGGAGTAATATTATAAGTGAAATTTAGTGTTTATATAATTAAATATATATATATACTTATAAATATGTATTACTATAATAAATCTGAAATGATACGTTGGTATAGATCGGTACCAAGCATACCATTTCAAGAGCTAAACCGATATAACCTCCAATACGGTATCGATAAGTTTGGTGTATATAGTATGCACTAGTGCTGGCCGTAGCTGTCAACCCTCTACTACGGATTAATCAAAGTCTACGTCCAACGTACATATATGTCAGTCTTCTTATCCTTAGTCGAACTGCGTGATCCATGGATCAACCCCGATCTAGCCGATGAACAGATAAGCACGCACGCACGTCGTTGTTCTGTCACCGTCCACTTGCGACATACAACGTTCAAATGGCCGGTACGAACGCGCGCGTGAGAGATGTGAACACCGCCTGCCCGCCCGCCGGTTTGATTCGTGGAAACGGCACGAAGCATGCCATTTTTCTCGTCGTGCGCAAATGTACCGGAAGGTGCACGAAGGTACAGGCCAGCAAATGTAGGCGCGCCTGTAAGCGTCAACTGATGTACAGTGCAATTAGTGCGCACCGGATGATCCGACTCGGCTGAATAATTCTACGGTGCATAACGGCTATATTTTTTTTTTCATTTGAAGCGTTTGAGCGGATCGGATGATCCGATTCAAAAGCATGTTTTTAAAAAATATGTGTTTAACGGTTAGTTTTTGATGAGTGAAGTTGTATATAGACCTTATAAAGGGTTTTTGTGAAAAGATTGGCTACTTCATGTCAATATTTATCCTATGGAGGACGTTGAGGGCACTTTGAAGCTTCAATTGAACATTTTTTTAGTGCTTGAAAGAGTATATCGGTCTCATTTGTGCATTACTTCTAGTTGGTTGACCTTGTGAGGTTCAAGTGAGAGTTCTGGGCTTATTACTCTTGGAGTCGGTGACTCTAGACGACTTGGAGACGTTTGGCTTGGTGATCTTTCTTGTAAGCGTTTGTGGAAGGTAATGGGAGCCATGTGAAGGTATGAAGTCTACCTGTCCGGAGTGAAGGGCCACCACGAGTGGATAACATGATCCATTGCGTGGTTTCAAGTCGGAGCTAGACTTGTGAGTGGGCTCCAACGAGGAGGGGGGGGGTCACCGAATCCCGAAGACATTAATAAAAAAAAATTAGTTGTACTACTAATCTCTTTTACATTTCTATATTAACTTTGTTGCATTTCCATTTGTAGATTCCTAGATTTGGGTAGGGTTAAAAGTTATGTCGTAAAATTCACATAGAACCGCTAGACATTTAAGCTGAGTTAGTAAAGTCCTAATATTAAATTAAACCATTGTTAAAAAGAATCACAATTCACCGTCCTCTTGAAAATTTGATCCACATTGGTGCGTCACCTCTGTTTTAATTGTTAAAGAACATAGAATTTGACTTCTACTAATAGTGGATTGGATGTACTATTTGTGTTCTTTTTAATAATTTCATGAGATTTTTACATGTGATACACGGGTTATGAGTTTTAAGATAGCTATACTAACCAATTGTCTCTTTTTATATTTTTTTTTCTGAAAAAGCTGACGAATGTATCCCATAAAGGATGAATCGTTGGTGTAATTCTGAGATACATACATAGGTCTAAAACCTTAGCTTGTTCATGCAGGAAACTCGATAGAAATATCATATAACCGACAAACGTGCCTATGTGCTCAGTAGGGGTGAAAACGGGTCGGATACGGTCGGATATTGCTCATCCCGTATCCTAACCCATATTATTGTCCCGGATTCGGAGTCGAATACGGATAGACCGGATACGGATACGAATTCGGAGTAGTTCGGATTCGGACACGGGACGGATACATGACGGATACGGATCGGAAACGGATAATATAGTCGGATAGTACGCAAGGCAAAAAAATACATGAACCATACAACATTCACATGAACCAATGAATTTTTCAACACAAGCACATACATAACAATATAACATAGCTCTCACACGATAACACACATACATGATCACATCGACATAATCATAAGTCATACATAAATCCAACATACAATGATTCATACATAAGTTCTAACATAAGTGAGCCAACAAAAGTGATTCATACATAAGTCCAACAAAAGTGATTCATAAATAAGTTTTGACTTCCTTGATTTATTCGATAGGATATGTTGAAGCGTCTCAATCTTCGTCATTGGCTATTTCCTCTTCTTCTTCCTACAATTGTCAATTTGTGTAATGTATGATAACAACATTTCAAAGAGTTAGTTAATTGTCAATTTGTGTAATGTACATCATACAATGCAAGCTAATTGAATGAAGTTGGTTTGACAATATCCTTAATCAGTGAACCACAAAGCATCTAATTCATGAGTGTACCATAAAGCAAGCAAATGGAATGAAGTAGATAAAGATAAGTACATATTGTCATACTCATACCTGAGCAACCATATTAGTAGCAATGGTCTCTAAAACCTCTAGATCTCCAACAATAGATGCAACCTTAGTTGTAGAATCTACAAAATATAAGAAAGCATCATTAGTAAAAATATAGATTAAAATCAAAAAATGACAAACTATTAAAATTGCTACCTTTTCTTGAGGCAGATATCCAATCTTTGGCACAAACCAATGCTTCTACCATATCAGGATCTAGGCGACTGCGAAATGGATCAATGACACGACCACCAGCACTAAACGCAGATTCAGAAGCAACAGTTGACACTTGCATGGCCAAGACATCACGAGCAACTTGTGAGAGGATTGGATATTCATCTTGTTGAGTACCCCACCATGCTAAAACATCAAATTTCTTATTGCATTTACTAAGCTTTAGTCTTGGTTCTGCCATATATCTGTCCAAGTCATTTGTTTCATCTTGATCAGTCCCATAGGTGTCACATAAGAAACTTTCAAGTTCATTACTCTCTTCTTCCATAAAGAGAGAAAATGGCTCAGAACTCTCAATAGGACTATGTGAAGCACTAGTAGCATTCTTGGTGGCATTAGATGCAGAAGAAGCATATGGTTGATATAGCTGCCTCACAATCTTGATAACTTCATCAACTTCATATCGATATAACAAATCACCATAAAATTTCTTCATGTAAAATTCTATCACAGCCTGCTTGTATCTAGGATCTAGAAAAACAGCTACAGCTAGAGCAATATTGGTCTTATTCCAATACTTTTCAAACTTAGCACTCATAGACAGCCCCATCATACTAATGGTGGTATCACTACTAGCACACCAATCAGCAATCAAAAGCTTAATATCACAAAAATTCTGATAAAACAGATGTGCTGTTGGATATAAAGTGCCAGAAAATAGCTCAGTAACATCATTGAACTTCTTCAAGCATTTGCAAAGAGTTAGAGCTTTACCCCATTCTGCATCTGATGGAGCCATCTTCTCATACCTACTGGCGTTCCAAGCAAACAAGCCTCTCAAAAGCTTTCCTATAATAAAGTGCATCCATCAACATGTGATAAGTGGAATTCCACTGGTAGCAACATCCAAGTGAGACACCCTTTGATGTATCCAATTTACATTCAGATGCACACTTAATAAATTCCTCCCACTGCAAGGGAGAGCCCTTTACCGCCACAACCAAAGATCGAATATTATGAATTGCACTTGCAATTGCTTGCAGACCATCTCTAGCAACAAGATTAAGTATGTGATTTGCACATCTGACATGAAAGAACAGACCATCACAAAGAAGAGAGGACTGTTTTCCGAGTTCAACAATGACATCCTTCACACATACTTCATTTGCAGACGCATTGTCAAGTGTTAAAGAAAATAACTTCTTCTCAATAAACCATCTCATAGCACTAGTAGTGAATGCATGAGCCAAATTAGCACCAGTATGTCGTCCTTCTACATGCATGAATTTGATAATTCTTTTTTGAATCTTCCAATTTTCATCAGTCCAATGTACAGTGACACACATGTAGGCTTTGTTCTGGTTTGATGTCCACATATCCATAGTTGTGCTAAAGCGACAATTAACTGTTTTGAAATATTTATACAATTTATCCTTCTCTTGGGTAAAGATGTCCATTAGTTCTTTCCTAACAGTGACACGACTTTTAATTGGAAAGCTAGGACGCAGAGACTTGATGAATTGAACAAAGTATTCATGCTCAGCAATATTGAAAGGGTACTCATGCATGATTATAGCCACATAAAACTTTCTCAAGCTAGCTTCTTGATCGTACCTATAAGGTTCAACGGTTGTTGTACCTTCATGCTTCTTTTCTACTTTCAAGACTTGGCCGGCACAAGGCGTCAATGCATGTTTGTTCTTTAAATGGTTCCAAGACCTTTGTGCCATTGTTGCTCTCACATCTAGCTTTGTATGTGCATAAGTTGCATTTGGCCCACTGTTGAATAATCTTCTTGTCATTCTCCACAATCACATCCTTTGTTGACTTCATAAAGTGATTCCAGATTATTGATGTGGTCTTCTTTTGTCTCTTTTGTTCAGGCTCATCATTCTCTTCTGCAGCCACATGAGTAACATCATCATGTGTGCCACTGCCAATAGTTGGGGGCCCTTCACTTTCAGGAGGAATAGGTGTTGCAGATGATTCATGCACACCCACACTCTGAGATATACTTCCACTTGCACTTGATGCCATGACTGCACTTATAAAGAAATGAGAAGAAATTACTGTACTATATGTTGCTTACAGTTCTGCCATATATCTACTATATGTTGCTTACAAGCAAATAGCAATCATAGAAATCACGCATTTGTGAAATTGATTACTGACGAGTACCCATACCATGGGTACCCCCATCAGCCCGGAAGCACGAACGGGCTGACCTATCACGGCGGAGGCCCGGCACCACCGAAAGGTACTTGGGTCGCGAACGAGCCCGACACATGCGGGGCCGACCCAGGCGGTCGGTGGGCTCGGTTCGAGGCGGTCGGCATCGCCGGCCGCCTAATATTGAAGCTCAAGCTCCACTGCGCCTGAGCCAGCGGGGGCCACGCCCGATGTCGGTAGCCGCCTTGTGCGCGGCGTCCCGACATCCGTGCAGGTAGGTGGCTCCTTCCCAAGGTCCGGAAGAGCCACCGAAGAAGTCAAGCCCCGCCCCGTCGCTGGCACACCGCAGGAGTACGCCCACTCCGAGGCCAAAGCAAAGTCAAGCGCCATTAAAGCCACCGAGGCCGACAAGAGCACCACGCAACACGCCACCACGACAAGACTACGCAAGATCAGACGCCACAGGCCACCAACCCTACCTCGGGGCGGGCGAGGGTTGGCCGGACAAGACAGAAGCCAAATCTCAAGGCGTGCAGACCCTCTCCTCGTAGTCTTCCCAACTCCGTGTAACCTGCCTCCTCCGTCTATATAAGGAGAGGCGGGCCCGAGAAGGAGGGGCGCGGAGAAAAGAGAAAGCAGTCTCTAGGTAGCATCAACTCCCTAGCGAAAACCTCAAGGGGATCGGACAGTAGCCGTCGCCTCGCCTGTACACCCCTTGTCCGTCTCCCAAAGATCAATACATTCACACCGCACGAATCGAGTAGGGACATTCGGCCCGAACCAAGATACATCTTCGACTCCTTGAGTCGACCATTCGAGGAGAGGGAGCGCGACCCCATCCGACCATAAATTCGTATTGCCGGTGCACGAAACACCGGCGATTGGCGCGCCGGTAGGGGGTCTCGCGCGTCTTCACCGACATCCTCATCTTCGGGTTCCCATTCTCCTCCCTGATGGCTTCCTCCCACTACGATTCGCCGATGTCGAGGGGCTGGATCCGCTTCGGCGCCCTCGATTTCATCGTCACTACGGCGGGGGAGCTTGTCCTCGTCCCCACTGCCGTCCAGACCGGACGCCCTCCGCGAGCCTGGATGCGATTGCTGACGTCCTCAGCAACCTCAGCCTCGAGGCCCCCGCATGGGCCGCACGGACGGGCCCGACGCGCGCCGGCATTGCTCCTGGCGACACCGCCTACGCACTGCGGCGAGCGGCGGAACCACCCTCCACGAGCTCACAACTCGTGGCCATGGCCGGTTACGCGCCGGCTTCCCTCCACGACCTGCTGGCGGATTCCTCCAGCCACGGCTCTAGCTCCGACAAGGAGTGTGCCCCTCGAAGGGCCTACACCCGCGAGTGCAATATGACGGGTGCGGCGGAGCCATCCTCCACCCCCGTTACCATCGGGACCCTCCTCCCGCGCGACGAAGCGCGGCGGGAGGAATCCCGGCGGGAAGACGACGCACAGCACCTACAACGCTTCGACCTCCGGCCCGGCAATGCGAGGAGTTAGAAGCCCGAAGGCCGAGCTCGATAAGCTCCAGGCGAAGCTGAGCGCCGTCGGCCTAGCCCACCACCACTCGGCGCGGCGCCGCTGCGTCAGTGCATCGACAATTGGTGAGAAGCGAACGGCCTTCCGTTCTTCCCTCACGCCAACTGAACATTGCCACTGCGGCAATGCCGCTCCGAGGGTCGCTGAGCCAGCGAGCCTGAAGTTAAGGCCACCTACCGTAACCTCCGGGATCGGTAGAGCGTCTTGTCGTTCAAGACGCCCAAGGTTCTAGCTCCCGTGACAGGTGCCACTTCGGGCCGCTCCCACTCCTCACAGGCGGCGAGCCAACCAAGACGGCCCGCCCACGAACTCCCCAGGCATCATACACCCCGGTGCGCCATCGCCTGGGGACAAGTATGATCTCCGCACCACCCTCGAGGCGCGAAGAAGAGCTACCGACGCGGCGCCTCGCAAGTCGCCGATATGGCGACGCAACCATCCCGACCCAGGATTCGACGGTCCTGGGCGCGCTGCTCACCCGCCAGATCCGCAACGCCGACTTCCGGTTAGATTCCGGCTCCGACCAACATAGCCAAGTACACGGGGCTACCAACCCCAAGAACCGGTTAGAGGACTACCGCTCGCCTGTCGGTGGGGAGCGACAGACGACTCCTTCGTTATCCAAGACCTCCCCATCTATCTTGCGGACTCGGCTCGAGCATGGCTCGAGTACCTGCCCGCCAGATACCATCGGCGGTAGGCCGACTGGCGAACCTTTTCGTCGGAAATTTCGAGCACGCATAAACGCCCTGGCAACTCCTGGGATCAAGAGCTGCAAGCGGCGGGGAGACCCTCCGGACTACATCCGCCGCTTCTCCCAGAAGTGCAATGAGCTCCCGACATCCGCGACGCCGACGTCGTCGGCGTTTCATCTACGGCACCACGCGGCGAGGCTCACAGTCCACAAGTTGGGCTGCGAAGCCCCGGACCACCAAGGAGCTCCTCGACATCTCCACCAACCACGCCTCGGCGAGGAGGCCGTGGGGGCCATCTTCGAAAGGAAGACGGCCCACAAGACAGCCCGACCTCGGGCCGGCGCCCCCTCCGCCATACGACAAAGGAAGCGGAAGGGGAAGCGAGGGCGCGAAGGTCGAATAATTCGCCCGCCGACCGACACCGCCAAGCGGCAGGCTCGGCCAGACGCTTGACCGATTCGAAGTTGATGGATAGTCCGTGCAGAACCACGACTATCCCGTCAAGCACAAGTATCGGGACTGCGAAGTCCTGAGCGGTTTCTCTCGGAAACCCCACAACGTCGCGGGGTAAGGGAAGAGCGCGACCGGCCCGACAGCGGGGCAAAGGGCAATGAGCCGGCCGACGAGTTCCCGCAGCTCGACGGTTGCCTCATGATCTTCGGAGGAGGAGTGCTACGCCGACAAGCGGCGGCTGAAGCTTCGCCCACCGAGAGGTCCACACGGCTACCCCGCCGTGCCCACCTACTTGAGGTGGTCGGAGTGCCGATCGCCTTCGGCCGGACCGACCACCCCGACCACATCCCGCACCCGGGACGCTACCCGCTCGTCGTCGACCCCATCGTGGGGACGAAGCGCCTGACCAAGGTCCTCATGGACGGCGGCAGCAGTCTCAACATCATGTATGTTGAGACCCTGGATGCCCTGGGGGTCCCTCGCTCCGCCCTCCGGCCGAGCAAGGCGCCTTTCCACGGTGTCGTACCAGGCCAACAGGCCCACCCCCTCGGGCAGGTCGGCCTGCCCGTCACCTTTGGGAGCCCGGACAACTTCCGCACCGAGAGCCTCACTTTCGAGGTTGTGGACTTCCGGCTCCTACCACGCCATTCGGGGCGACCATGCTACGCGAAGTTCATGGCCGTCCCCAATTACACCTACCTCAAGTGAAGATGCCAGGCCGCAAGGAGTCATCACCGTGGCCACATCTTTCCAGCTCGCCTACAATCAAGCGAAGCGGTGCGGCGGCCTCGCGGTCCTCGCTTCGCCGAGCTCGCCCGGCTCCAGGAGAAGGCCGGATCCGCCCCGACTCCAGCAAGTCGGGGACTAGCTCTTTCAAGTCCGCGGAGGACACGAAGGAGGTCGCAGTTGATCCCGAGGATCCCGCCAAGACCGTGCGGATCGGGGCCGCCCTCACCACCAAATAGGAAGGCGCGCTCGTCGACTTCCTCCAAGCAAACCGAGACGTCTTCGCTTGGAGACCCTCGGACATGCCAGGAGTCCCGAAGGAGGTCGCCGAGCACTCCTCGAACATTCGGCCAGGATCCGGACCGATCGCCCAGCCGCTGCGCCGTTCGACGAAGAGAAGCGACGGGCCATTGGGAAGAGATCGCCAAACTTTTGGCCGCCGGTTTTGTAAGGGAGGTGCGTCACCCCGAGTGGCTCGCCAATCCCGTCCTTGTAAAGAAAAAGTCGGGGCAATGGAGAATGTGCGTTGACTACACGAGCCTCAACAAGGCCTGTCCGAAAGATCCATTCCCATTGCCTCGCATCGACCAGGTCGTGGACTCCACCGCCGGTGTGAGTCCCTTTCCTTTTGGATGCCTACTCGGGCTATCACGGATTGCGATGAAGGAGTCCGATCAGCTCGCGACCTCCTTCATCACCCCGTATGGCTCGTCTTCGTTACGCCACGATGCCTTTTGGTCCAAAACGCAGCGCCACGCATACCCGATGTATGCGAGCATGTTTTTAGATCAAATTGGCCGTAACATCGAAGCCTACGTCGACGACATCGTTGTCAAAACCAGGAAGGCCGATGACCTCATCACCGACCTGGAGGAGACTTTTGCGAACCTCCGACGGTTTCGCATAAAGCTCAACCCCGAGAAGTGCGTCTTCGGGGTCCCCAAGGGCAAGTTGCTGGGATTCATCGTCTCGAGCGCCGCATCGGGCCAACCGAGATAAGATCTCCGCTTCTCGCAAGGATGGGGCCAATCAACGATCCAAGGGAGTTCAAAGGTCGATGGGATGCCTCGCGGCACTAAGTCGCTTCGTATCCCGCCTCTGAGAACGAGGATGCCACTCTACAAGCTGATGAAGAAGTCCGACCATTTTTCCTGGACCAACGAAGCTCAGGAAGCCTTTAGTCGACTAAAGGTCTTTCTGACCTCACCTCCGGTCCTGGTCGCCCCGGAGCCGCAGGAGCCTTTGCTCCTCTACATCGCCGCCACGACTCAGGTCGTCAGCGCGGCACTTGTTGTGGAGCGAGCAGAGGAAGGCCGCGTTCTCAAGGTGCAGAGGCCGGTCTACTTCGTCAGCGAGGTGCTCTCCGAAACAAAGATCCGATATCCTCAGATACAGAAGTTACTGTACTCGGTGCTCATCACCAAGAGGAAGCTTGCCCATTACTTCGATCGACACCCCATCTCCGTCGTAACCTCCTCACCGCTCGGAGAAGTCGTCCACAACCGCGACGCTTCGGAAGGATCGCCAAATGGGCTCTCGAGCTCAACGGCCTCGACATATCAGACGTCCCAGGACGGCGATCAAGTCCTGTGTCTTGGCGGACTTTGTCGCCGAGTGGACCGAGGCGCAAGTCCTGCGCGGCCGAGGACCCGAGTCTTGGACGATGTACTTCGATGGGTCTTACACCAAGAACGGGGCCGGCGCGGGGGTCGTCATCATCTCCCCACTCGGCAACAAACTCCGGTACGCCATACGACTACTCTTCGACGCCACCAACAATGTCGCCGAGTACGAAGCCCTCGTCAACGGCCTTCGGATCGCCGCCGACCTGGGCGCACGACGGCTCAACGTTCGCGGCGACTCCAAGCTGGTCGTCGACCAAGTGATGAAAGCCACCGAGCCCCGTGACGCTCGGATGGCCGCCTACTGCCTGGAGGTCCGCAAGCTCGAGGAGAAGTTCAAGGGTTTCGAGCTCCATCATAGCTACCGACGCTATAACGGTGAAGCCGACTCCCTCGCCAACCTCGCCTCCGGAAAGGGGCCGGTTCCCCCTGGAATCTTTGTCTCCGACCTCAGCAGCCCATCAATCCGGTTGGATCCGAGTGCTGAGGGCGCCGCCGACCCCCCAAAGGCGGGCGGCCCCACTGATCTTCGGTCAGATGCCCACCCGCCTGGGTCGGACTTGGGCGTCCTGAGCATCGAAACCGACTGGAGGCGACCGTTTGTCGATCGATTGACAAACGGGTCGCTCCCCGCCGATACCACCGAGGCTCGGCGCCTCGCTCGGCGGGCTAAGTCATTCGTCCTGATCGAGGGCGCCTACAAGAGGAGCCCGTCCGAATCCTTCGAAGTGCGTTAACCGACCAAGGGAAGCACCTTCGCAGGACATCCACGACGGGTGTGCGGGCACCATGCAGCGCCCGCGATCCCTGGTAGGAAAAGCCTTCCGACAAGGTTTCTCTTGGCCGATCAGTAGCGGATCGACCCAGATTGTCCGCACCTGCGAAGGATGCCAATTCTTAGCCAGACAGACGCAACTTCCTGCGCAATCCCTGCAGACGATCCCCATCACATGCCCCGTCGCGGATACGGGACTCGACATGGTCGGACCCTTCAGAAAGGCGCCGGGGGGCTTCACTCACTTGCTTGTCGCCGTAGCCAAGTTCTCATAGTGGATTGAAGCTAAGCCATTGGAAATGATCACATCAGCGCAGGCGGCAAGTTTCTTCCGCGACATTGTCTACCGGTTCGGTGCCCAACTCCATCATTACCGACAACGGACGCAGCTTCACGGAAAGGAGTTCCTCGAGTTCTGCGACAACTTCAACATCCGAGTCGATCAAGGCGGCGGTGGCACACCGAGCCAACGGACAGCCGAAGCGAGCCAACGGCATGATCCTCCAGGACTCAAGCCGCGAATCTTCACCGATCAAGAAATTCGCGGGGACGATGGGCAGCCGAGCTACCGCCGTGCTTTGGAGTCTGCGAACCACGCCGACCCGGCCGACCGGGTTCACTCCTTTTTCTTGGTGTTCGGCGGAGGTCGTCCTCCCGACCGACCTTGAGTACTGGCGCACCAAGGGTGCAGAACTACAACAATAAGACGGCAATCGAGGAACAAGATGACCTCGACCGACTCGGCGGCTTCGAGACGCCGCGGTCTTACTTCTGATCGGCAAAATATCGTAGCGTTGCGTCGCTACCACAGCCGACGGGTCCGCGGCCGCTCGTTCGAAGTCGGCGACTTAGTGCTGCGCCAAGTCCAGTCCGCGAAGGACAGGCACAAGCTCTCCCCGCCTTGGGAGGGCCCTTTCACCATCGCGGAAGTCCTCCGACCCGGCACTTTCCGCCTCAAGGACACCGAAGGGAATCTCGTGACAAACGCCTGGAACATAGAGAAGCTGAGAAGGTTCTATCCATAGTCGGCCTCTCTCTTCTTTTTGTACCACGCTAAAAACACTTGAGCAAAGCGAAGCCGCAACTCTCGAACAACCAAGTGCTTTCCCTCTTTCTTCCATCTTTTTGCCTGCCGCAAGTACTGCGACCTACGCCCCGAAAGCGAAGGTCCCGAAGCAGTACTCTGCGCATTGCAAAAACCGCTGACACAAGAACAACCAACCTACGGTTGGAAGGGTCATCTCGGCGGCAAAAAACGCAAGAAATTCCACCTCCAACCTACGCTGGATCCGCTGCGATCCCAAAAGACTACAGATATGGGCGAATCATAAGCGCAAAAAAGTCCTCAAAAGAAGAAGGAAGAAACGGGAAGCGAAGCAACACTTTATTCATTCACAGGAGGAACACCGGCCCGACCCAAAAAAGGAACCACTCGCCAAGGTCCCTTTACTCGGCAAAGGCACGATACTCCTCCTGGTGTGCGCCCAGCCAACCGACCGACGCGTGACGTCGCTCAGTCACCGCCCGGATCAGCGGCGCCCTCACCTCCCACAGCCGGGGAATGCCCGCGACAAGGATGCCGACTCGCCGCGCATCCCCACGCCGCGGCCGGCCTCGACCTCCGCCACCACCCGCGGCCAGGCTTGTTCGTCGCCCACCTCCTCTCGGTTGTGTGTAGCGGTCCGCCATAAGCGCCGCAAGCAACCGTTTAGCGGCGACCTTGGCGAAATAACGAGCACCTTGGCGCCTCTCCTTTTATAACCCGCGAAGGCAAGCGCCCAAGTCGCCAAAGCGATGCGAGAGGAAGCGAAGACGGCGCCTTGGGGTCACACTGCTTGGCCTTGAGGCAGCGCCAGTCGGCTCTCGAAAATCGGCGCGGTCCTCAAGGCGAGTTAATCCACCCTTATCCCCGAAAGCATAAAGTTCCTTTTCGAAAGAATCGCCACGAGCTCAAGCGGCGCGTGGCGGCGCACCTCGATCCACACGCACCACTCGGGTGCATGACCTCGGTCGGCGACCTAAATCGATAACCGGTTACCACTCCGACCGAGCTCCCTCTTAAGTAACCTCCTCAAAACCAAAATGCTACGCCCACGCCCCGCTCTACGGTTCAAGTAGCACTTTGCGCAAAAAGGAGGCTACCTGGCGAAGGGCGGCGGTGGTCAGACGAGCCTTCGATATAGATCGGCGAATGCTACAACTTACGCCCAGGGCCCAACCCGACCATCATTTAAAAGCGCTGGTCGCTAACCTAAGCCGCACTTCGACCGACCGAGCTATCTACCTCGCGGCTACCTCCTCGGCTCAAAGCGCTACGGCCTCGCCCGCTGCCACGGCTTCAGTGGCACTCTGCGGAGGGAAACAAGCCCTCCGAGCAAGAAACACTATGAGCGGTCGGAGCACCCCCACTTAGGTTAGATTTCAACCCGCCAAGCTTCATGAAGGAGGTGGTCCGACCCCGACACCTCCTCCATCAAGCAATCGCTCGAGGCGGCTCATACGCCCCGTGTCCTCTTCGCATGAACCTGGTGCAACGCCTACGCTCTCAGGGCACCCCTGTGGGCCCCCGTAGCTACGGTTGAAAAATTGCCCAAATTCATAAAAGAAACACGGGGTAGACGGGCAGAGTAACTTAAAACAGCCCGGCGTTTGAGCTCAACTAGGGCAGTCTTGTTCATTACATACATTGCCAAAAAAGCAAACAGAAGGAAAACTAATCTTCCTCCCCCTTCCGACGGAGAATTTCGCGCGGCGAGATTCGGCCGGCAATCTCTTGGGCGCACGGATCGACCCGGGCCATGAACGCGTCGACCTCTTCGTCGCTTCGGTCGGCCAGCCGATGCGCTCCCGACGGCCTCAAGGTCGACGCCGTCGTAATAAGAGACGGTGTTGACCAGGGCCGAGGAAGCGCCAAGCACCGCCGCTTCCCGCACCGACGCCTCGACGCGCTCAGGGATCCACCCAAGCATGGCGGGGATGGCGGCGAGGGCCGAGTAAGCCCGAGCATGGTCGCGGCGACGGCCTGGGCGCCACGTGGAGGACCGTCGGTGGCGTCGTATCGGCCGCATCCCTCTCCGCCACCGCTTATTCAAAAGGGCGGTCGCGTGACTCGACCGCGCGTCTCGTGCCTCCACCGCCGCCCTTCGCGACTCGGTAGCGTCGGTAAGGCTTTTCGCGAATCTGCGAGGGACGAAAACAACGCGTCAAGGGCGCTCGCCGTGGTGACTCCGGAAGAACGAACTACTCACCACCGCCACGGAGGCCTCCTTGGCGCGAAGTTCCTCCTCGACCTTGGCACGCGCTTCCCGGTCGGCCGTAGCACGGTCGGCAAGCTCCTTCATCGTCACGAGCTCCCCGGCGAGATCCCTTCGGCCTTGGCTGGTCGGCCTCCTGCGGACCGACTTCGCATTCCTCCCGATAGAGGGCGGCCTCACGCCGGCGGATCTTTGCCGCCTTGTCTGCGAAGTCTTAGCCGCTTCGAAAGATCCGCTAGGCGACACAGCCCTCTCTCCTCGGTGGCCAACGACTCCGCCGTCGGCCGAGCCTCCCGCAAGGCTTCAGCGACCTCTCCCCGGCCCGACCGAGGCGACCCTTCCTTGCTCGGCGACAAAGCGCCCTCCGAGCGTCGAGCAGCTCTTTCCCTACGGCACTCCCCCGGCTGTGCAAGTGCCGGAGGAACATTGACTTGTCCACCGCTCGGGATGTCAAGCGCTGCAAGTACCCGCCCGGTCAGTCTCCATTTCCTGGTCAAGAAAATGCACAAGAGAAATCCCTGTCAAACTTACCAGTCTGGCCGAGCGGGACTCCTGAGCAATGGACTTCCTCGCCTTGGACGCGGCGTCAACAACAAGGGTAAGGTCGGCGTGGATCCTTCCCATCTCCTCCTCCAGAGCGTCCCAATCCGCGCGTTCTGCGTCGTCGTCGAAGCGAGCAGCGGGACCCCGGCAGTCGGGGCGGGCCAAGTCGGCAGCGGCGATCGGCCGCCACGACTTGATTTCCCGCCCGACAGGCGCTGTGGCGGTCGGTTGTCGCCCATCGGCGACACTCGGACCGCCGGCGGCGGCGGCCCGGCGAGGTGGTAGATCTCGTCCGCCGGCGTTACCAACGCCGCGAATCCAGTGCTTCCCCGGCGACAGGCTCGCGCGGACCTCCACGATCGGCAGACGGGGAAAGCGAGCAGCGAGCTGCCGGCCTCAGCGGTCGGCAGACGGCGGAAGCACGCCCGAAGCTTCTGCCGCGATGATCATCCGGCGGCCCGGCCCATATCGTCCCCTCTGGCGGCGTCCCCTCGCCAAGCCGGGCCCCTACCGCGAGGCGCATCCGAACGATCCCGCCTCGACAACCACCGCACGCCCGCGGACAGGCCGGGAGGCGGTTCCTCACCGCCAGTAGGGCTCGGCGCCCTCCAGCCCAGTGAGGCCTGCGTCTGTGATCGGTCGAGGAATTGCGAAGAAGTCGGCACCGGAATTGCGCAAGTCACTTACCGGGAGGAGCGAACAACCGGCACCTGACGTGCCCTCTTTGCCGGACCCCCGCGAGGAGGCGACCGGGACCCGCGCTTCCGCAGGATAAACCCTGCGCCCGCGGTCTCTTCGGAGGAGCCGCGGTCGCCGCCCATGGCCCAGGACCAGCGTCGCGTGCGCGCTCGCCTCGGCGACTTCCTCTCCTCGCTCGGCAACGACTCCTCGTCACCCTCACTCGAGGTCTCTTCCGAGGTCTCCTCGAGACCTCCTCGCCACGCGCGGCTCGGTCCGCGCGCTCTTTCCTCTTCCGCGTCTTGGTGGCCTCTTTTTCCGCTAGCAGGGCGGCGTCCTGCTTCTCCTTTTCGTGGCGCGCGGCCGCCCTCAACTCCTTTTCCCCGGCAGCAAGGGCGAGAGATCGATCCACCGAGGCCTGCGAGCACGCTCGGGTAAGGAGGCGAAGAGGCGGAGCAAAGCAAAAGCGAGCGAGGCCGTCAGGCGTACCAGGTTACCTGCGGATTACTGCGCCGAAAACGGCGCGGCGCCTCGCCGAGTTCGGTGTCTCCGCGATGGAGGCTGCGGACACGCAGCGTGAGATCTCCGACGGAGGAGCTCCGCTCCGACGACCTTGCAGTCGGTCGGCCCAATGTACTCAAACATGGGGCGTAACCGACCCTTGAGGGGTTGGATCGCGCTCTCCATGAACGTCTTGAGGACCACCTTGCTGTCGAGGCCCGCCGCTTCAGTCCGCGAGCTTTTCAAGGATCGCGTCCACCTTCTTCCTGGTCCTTCGTGTCGAGGACCCCACCCAACAGGGATCTGCGGCGTTAGTAAATTCCACCGAAGGAGAACCTTTGTTGTCGAGGTTCCGGACATAGAACCACTCGCTATGCCACCCCGGTTAGGCGTCGGCAGCCTCAAATCGACGTAGAACGATTTGCGGTGGTTGCTTGATTGGATCATCGAGCCCCGAGGAGGCGGCGGTGTCCGGTGGCGGCCTCGCGAAGAAGAAGTGGCGCCAGAGCCCAAAATGGGGTTCAATCCCGAAAGGCCTCACACAGCGTCATGAAGACCGCAATATGGAGGACTCCATTCGGGTTCAGTGGTGAACTTCTCCCCGTAATAGTGCAGCAACCCCGAACGAGCGGGTGGAGCGGAAGTCCAAGCCCGTTCGTAGAAGAACGCCCGGCGAGACTATCTCGCCGTCCTCAAGTTCGGGGACCTCGGTCCGGCCGTGAACTTCGCCCGGCGGACTCGGGCCGCGGAGGAAGGAACTCCTTCCTCTCCAGGCATCGAGATAGCGACCGCGCGCCGAGTGCGGTCGGCGACATCTCCAAATGCGAAGGAAAGCGAGGAGCAGCCAGCGGCGAAGCGAAGCTCCTCTTCTTCCCTCGTTTTCTTTCTTCCCTTTTCCTTTTTTGCGAGCGCGAACAGAGGGCTTAGCGCCTACCACGCCACCCACTCCTTCCTTTATAGGCGCCCGGCGAAACGAGCCAGCGCCTCGCGCGAAATCGGCGCCTCCACGCAAATCAACACGATGCGCCGTCGTCGCTTTGCCGCCTCGCCCGTTTCCCGATAACGTGCGCGATCCATTTAAATCCCACTGCGCATTAAGCTGCTCTGACGGGATGGCCGCCTCGCGCCAGCGCGCGCCTGCGACATCGCGGGCCTCGCCCGATTCACGATGGGCGGGCGCCTGGCCGGGAAAGGTATGCAAGCGGCCATTGGGCCGCCGGCCTCGGGAGAGCAAGCCGCCTATAGGCTCGCACCAGGCCGCACCGTCTTTGTGGGTTACGAAGGCGAATCCAGCCAGCTGAGCAAGCCGCCCGGACGTAAAAAAGCGAGCGGCGAGTCGCGGTGAGCCCCGAGAGGGCCTCGGTTGGGTCGGCCGGACGACCCAATCAACGTGACTTCGCGTCGAGACCATACCTCACACTCTCGCGGAACTCATCGATGAGTAGCGGCCCGGTACGCCTTCCGGTCGGCGGACGACCAGCGATCCGACACGGGATCGAGTAAGGAAAGGTTTTTATGGAACGCCCCCGGTAGTCGGACGCCCACGCAGGAGCTACGTCGGCAGAAGCGAACCCCCTCAAGGGGATCGCCAAGGTTCCACTCGGATTACCCGATAGTAGCTTCGCCTGAGCACAGCGTTCAAGCCGACGAAGGTAAGCGCGTCAGCTCACGACTCACGAGGACCCACGTGCACCGTGGCCTGCCCAGA
This sequence comes from Rhipidocladum racemiflorum, assembly GCA_036346355.1. Classification (NCBI taxonomy): domain Eukaryota; kingdom Viridiplantae; phylum Streptophyta; class Magnoliopsida; order Poales; family Poaceae; genus Rhipidocladum; species Rhipidocladum racemiflorum. The sequence goes on along the minus strand of CM070573.1, from coordinate 83,321,692 downwards.
GTCCGGCCAAGATAAACCCCGACCGGCTCTCCACCCACTCGGGGCTCGGGGCTACACCCACCGGGTGCGCTCGCCTTGCCGGGCTCTTTGGCGGGCATGGCCAGACAAGCGGCCCGACCAAAGCGTCGCCGACCTCGGGGTCCGCGGCCACTTTTCGACCGGGTAAACCCCGACCGGCTCCACGACCGCTCGGGGCTCGAGGCTTACACCACCGGGTGCGCTCGCCTTGCCGGGCTCTTTCAGGCTGGCGCGACTCCCAGCGATCGCGCCAACCTAAACGCCACCGACCTCGGGTCGGCGACTCATGGCCGGGCTAAACCCCGGCCAGGCTCTCAGGCCACTCGGGGCTCGGGGGCTCGAGGCTACACCAGGGTGCTTCGCCTTGCCCGGGCTCTTTGGCGGGCATGACCGACAAGCGGTGGCCCGACCAAAGCGTCGCCGACCTCGAGTCGCGGCGCTGACCGGCCAAGGTAAACCCCAGCCCGGCTCACGACCGCTCGGGGCTCAGAACTACACCAGCGGTCTTCATGCCTTGCCGGAGCTCTTTAGGGTAGCACGGCTCCCAGGCAGCCACGGCGACCTAGCATCACCGACCTCGGGCCGACGGTTACCGCCGCCAGTTAAACCCCGGCGGCTCTCAGGCCGCTCGGGGCTCGAGGGCTCTTGGCGAGTACCCATACCATGGGTACCCCATCGGCCGGAAGCACGAGCAGGTGACCTATCACCGGAGGCGGCACCACCGAAAGGTACTTGGGCGCGAGGAACGAGCCCGACTGTGCGGGGCCGACCCGAGCGATCGGCGGACTCGATTCGAGGCGGTCGGCATCTTGCCGCCGCCTAATATTGAAGCTCAAGCTCCACTGCGCCACGAGCCAGCGGGGCCACGCGATGTCGGTAGCGCCTTGTGCGCAGCGTCCCCTGACATCCGTACCAGGGTAGGCGGCTCCTTCCCAAGGCTGTCAGAAGAGCCACCGAAGAAGTCAAGCCCCCGTCCCGTCGCTTGGCACACCGCAGAGGAGTACGCCCACTCCCGAGGCCAAAGCAAAGTCAAGCGCCATTAAAGCCACCGAGGCTGACAAGAGCACCACGCAACACGCCACCCTCGACAAAGACTACGCAAGATCATGCGCCACAGAGCCACCAACCCTACCTCGGGGACGGGCGGGGTTGGCCAGGACAAGACGAAGCCAAATCTCAAGGCGTGCAGACCCCTCTCCTCGTAGTCTTCCCAACTCCGTGTAACTGCCTCCTCCGTCTATATAAGGAGAGGCGGGGCCCGAAGGAGAGGCGCGGAGAAAAGAGAAAAGCAGTCTCCTAGGTAGCATCAACTCCCTAGCGAAAACCTCAAGGGATCGGACGGTAGGCCGTCGCCTCGCCTGTACACCCCTTGTCCGTCTCCCAAAGATCAATACATTCACACCGCACGAACTGGAGTAGGGACATTCGGCCCGAACCAGTATACATCTTCTGACTCCTTGAGTCGACCATTCGGGGAGAGGGAGCGCGCGACCCCATCCGACCATAAATTCGTATTGCCGGTGCACGAAACACCGACAATTACTAAATGATAAAGGGAAATGTGCATGGTCATAAACTCAACCTGAACCAATCTAGACTAAAAAAAAGTATGACATCTCACATCTGCATGTATGACAAGGCCATACATATATAGTAGCAACATCAGCACAAAGCACATGAGATTTCTCAAGGTGATCACACTGCTTTGATGTGTGTAATGGCATAATTGCTCATTTGGTGGCCTTGCAACAATTGCCTAAGCCATTGTTAGCTCTAGTAGAAAAACCAAGTTCCAGTTTGACAAGCCATTGCCCTACAAGGCTCTGACCACTGCACCATTCTAATTGACATAATTGACAAGCGTAGAGTACCTAATAAATCAATTACAGCTACTAGGATGACTAAGGGCGCTATCTTTGCGCTAGTCACAAGAACGTTGAAAAGCAAAGAAGCATGATATATTTGCGAGGTTAAGAGCTAATCAGTAGACCAGCAAGTCAAATTTGCATCAAACCACAAGTTGGTAAGGACACGAAGGATGCTTCTATAGACAACTAGTGCTACAAATCTCTCGTAGAGATATGCACTATTCAAGCTTAAATCATGATACTAATTTTTAGTTTGACGGGATAAAAAGGTAACAATTAAGGTGCACAAACATTAGTTGTAGATAAGTTATAATGTGACATTGACCTTTGGCGAGATGGTTGAATCAATCAACATATGACCTAACAACAACAAATCGCGGCAATGCGGCATACGATATGGTGATACCTCAGATCTGAGCAACGGCGGTTGGCGAGCGCGAGGGCTCGGCCCGTGGGCGGCGGCGTGGTGGAGGGCTCGGCGAGGATCCGGCCCCGGACGGCAGCGAGGGGCTCGGCCGTGGGCGGCAGCGTGGTGGAGGGCTCGGCGAGGATCCGGCCGCGACGACGGCAGCGCAAAGGGCCCGCGATGGGCGAGGATCCGGCGCTAGGGCTCAGCCAGCGGTGGAGGGCGCGACCGCGAGGCTCGGACGCGCGGCGCGACTGCGAGGCTCAACGCCGTGGAGCGGCCGAGGGCTCGGCGTCGTGGGACGGCGGCGCAAGAGGAAGGACCGAACGAAACGAGGATAGGATTTACCGATTTAGGAATGGTTCGATGCGCCCCTCGTTATTTATCGTTGCCTCCTTGAAAACGGGTTCACCGGATATCCGGTTTTATTTAACGGGTAATATCCGGATAAAAACGGGATGTATCCGTATCCGACGGATATTGGACGCCCCATATCCGTATCCGTATCCGGCTTTGACTACCCGGATCCGATCCGGATCCGACCGGATATAAAAATACCTTCTCGGATCCGGTTTTTTTCGGATACGGTTCCGGATCGGGCGGGAAATATCCGACCCGTTTTCACCCCTAGTGCTCAGCCACTTCTGTCTATCAGAGGCAACTTGTGTTACTGATTTAGCGATTTGTGTGTGTATATATATAAATGGTTTCATACTCTTGGGAGTATGTACTCCTTAGTCCTTACTCCTTATATATTAACTGATGTTACGCAAGTGAAAGCATATTCAATAAGTGGAAGTTGTTACCTGATTCCTCCTGATTAGGAGTTATTTTTAACCAAAGAGGTAGGGAGAACATACACCTGCGTTAACTAAATTTGACAATCATTTGATTTGCTACATGGCAAGATTCTCTTATACCTTGTTCTTTAATTCATTTTATTACCAATCTTTAGCCAAAATATTAATAGCAATTTGGTGATCAAAATTTTGACAATACTGAATTTTAGTAAAGTTTAGTAAGGCAAATTTACGATCAAACCAAATAGACCCTAGGAGGCAAGGGCATGTCATACCTCGCCCTCCGCAACTGAAGTTGCTTCGGCTTGTATATATGTAGTTGCTAGTGCCTACGTGGCCCCAACAGCTGGTGTGTAGCCTATAATTCTGCAAAAATAGTCTAGTAATAAGCTTTATTCTTTTAATTAATGACTTTGCAAGGCCATTTTGAGTGTAGATATGTGGTACATAATGCTCTACATTAATTACCATAGCCATACAATAATCATTAAATGCTTTTGAGGTAAACTCACCATCATTATCCATTCGAGTAGACTTGATCGTTTCTTTTGTGAAGGAGGCTCTCAACTTAATAATTTAGTCAATTAACTTTGCAAAAGTATGGTTCCTAGTAGATAAGAGACGTACGTAGGATCATCTCTCAGTACCATGAAATATCTAAAGGGGCCTGACAGGAGCTGAATAGGGCCACATATATCACTTTAAATTCTCTCCAGGAAATTCAGTGATCCTCCATAACCTTTAGGTAAGAAGGTATAACTATGAGCTTTCCTTTGGCACAAACAGGTCATACAAGGTTTTGAAAAGTTTACAGATTTCATGCTATGGGCAGCAGCATTATTAATTATTTTTCTCATCATATTCAACCCAGGATGACCCAATCTATTATACCAAATTTTAAATATTTTTGAGTCTTTAAGGATGGTTTTCATTACAACATAAACTTTGGGTTTTATATATGAGTAATATAACTCGGAGGAGAAGGAAGAAAGTTTTTCAACCATATATTTATTGCACCCATTTAATTTATTTATGAGAAGTATTCGTAACCATTCTCATTGTTAATCTCCATGTGGAAACCATTAAGACGAATGCATTTAAAACTTAACCGAGTACGACTGGACTCAGGATATAATAAGGTATTCTCAATTATTATACGAGTGCTCGTAGGGAGAACTACAATGGCTCTTCTAGTGCCAACTATGAGTGCATCGATTCCGACGATGTTCATAATATTTTCAGCTTTCTTAGTCAAAGTCTGAAAATATTTAATCTCCGTAAGAATAGAACTTGTGGTGCAACTGTCTACGAGACATATTTCCTCCTCCGCTATTGGATTATACGATTATTCTATATTAAAGGAATAGATTTTAATCAATTTAATAGTTGCATCAGGAAAAGATTGAAAATATAGAACAAGCATAGCATAAAAAATATTCTGGGAAATGATACTTTATTGAGTTACAACTGATAATCGCTCAACAGAAGTGTATACCAAATGTTCATTCAGAAATATAGATACTAAAATGATAAAATGAGGCTCCCTCTTTTATTAGATTGATTTTTCTGTACAAGGCGATCCCTAATATATAGTAGAAACACCTGGAGATAAGTTCACATTCACCCACCAATAAAAAGTGCTATCTCTTTTATTAGATTGATTTTTCTGTACAAGGCGATCCCTAATATATAGTAGAAACACTTGGAGATAAGTTTAGCTTCACCCACCAATAGATATATTCCTTCCAAACATGGACCATGATTCTATCTGTATCACAACATATTTAACCATCTTACACACTTTTTGTTTTTTTATATTTGGTCTTTTTCAAATAAAATTGTAAATATATTTTTCAAATAAAATTGTAAAATTGTAAATAAAATTGTAAATATATTATCATTCTGTACTATGTTCTTGTGGAATTTTTCGCATTCTTTTCCGTATCCACCCTGTTCCGTTCCGCGTTCGTTTCCGTCACTATCCGTTTTTGAGGTTTCCGTTACTGGTAAAAAATATGAAAACAGAAACGAAACAATCATTTACCGACCATTTTCGTATGGTTCTCATCCCTACTCACGGGCCCAAAAACTTGTATCAGTGAACGCCAAAATACAAGCCGGTCGCAACAGCCGTCGGCAGTGTCACGTTTTGCTGTTCTGCGCCTGCCTGTCGACAACAAATGAGCACCGACCGCTCGATCGATCGGGACCACGGCCGGGCACACGGCTGTTGTTCCAGCGGCTGGGACGGCGACCCATCACCCATGGGGATTCGCCCGGGTTGGTTGCATCTTGCATGCAGCAGCCAGAAATCAACGCCTGCGATCGATGAGTTTGTCGACATCAGAGAGACAAGGTAATTAGCTTGGCACGCGTGATTCCTCGTGCGATCGATGCGGCGACGCCCGTGGCCGCCGCAGCTGGCTGGCGGAAGGATCCGACTCCTCCCATCCCATCCCAGGTGGTGTACAAGCTCAGGGACAGGGCTGCGTCCATGTCGTGTCGTCGTTGTCCTACCGTATTTGCAAGCTGGAGGTAGCACACCGCGCGCACCATGGTCGTACGTGCTGGGAGGTAGTAAGCAGCAGGGGACCGATCGAGAGGCTTTCTTGGCATCGTCTCCAGCCTGGAAGGCTGCAACCTGCATCGACGGCGACTACACCCTGCTGCCAGGAGAGGAGAGGAGAGGAGAGGAGAGGAGAGGCCAAGGGACAAGAGTTCATTCCCAGGTGGCGCCGCATCCGCAACAGTCTTGGTTTGTAACCATGCTCTGGGGTCAGTGCCCGCTGGTAGCGAGTGGGTACGCTCGGCACTGGAACAATTCGTACCATCTGGTTGTTGTAGCTACAGCTCTCCCAGAGGGAGCAACAAAATTCGTGCGACACATGTACTACCACGGTGAGGTGAACTAGAGCATTATTCACCAGGCGAGTTGCCGGTGAAGATCAGTGGCCATTACTTTTACTTTTACATTAGCCCAACTGTTTAGGCGGCCGATCATCGTATCAGAGGACAGGGTGCAAATAAGATGACATGCAGATTACTATAGATTAAATTTTACTTTCCTTCTAATGGAGTAATCCTACTAGTTGGCCGGTAGAATTCGATTGTTGTGATGGCAGCATTAACCAACCGTCTTAATTAGCAAAGACCAAGGTTAAACCACATGGCCCCGGTCCGGTCCCCCTAGAATATGGGTTTACTTTCTTGTCATGCAATTATTGTGGGCCATCGATCTGTGGGACTCCACAGTTGCCTGGCCTTAATGCCTTATGGAAAACATGTGGAAATTCACCGTAGTATTTTGTAAGTACTTATATGTACTTGCGAAATCTAAGTAGTATTTTGATTTTATATAAGGACTACGATTACGATAAAATTGTGAGCGCTATAAAAGCAAATGATTTAGATATATCCACTTGATTATCTTAGGGGGTGAAATAATATTTTGCGTGGGTGATAATGAATGAATGCGTACGATTGAGACAGAAGAAATACAAGTATAGCAGTATAAAATACAGCATCAAATCTACCTGTGAATTTTATATTTCTAAATAAAACCGTTTAAATTATAGATTTTTATATTTCTAAACAAGGTGAGCCGTACGTTAATTTGGGGGCGTGGCGTCAGTTTATTCATCCGTTCCGGCCGTACCGGCGCTTGCGTAGAAAATGCTCGGAGCAGTGCTCTCACCGCTTTCAACGGTGTTTAGATTTAGATGGGATTGCGAATGCATCAGAATCAAAATTTCCATTTCCTATTCCCTTCGGCGCTCCAACGGATTCCCTTTCATTTCACATTCCCTTCAGCGCTCCAACGGATTCCCTTCAGCATTCCCTTCGTGAAGGGATTCTCTCTCCCATTCCCTCTAGCAAGGGATTCTCTCTCCTTTCCCTATACAATTCCCTTTAAAGGAAATCTGTTGGAGATGAGGGCAAATAAAGGGAATGGGAATGAGGAAAGAGAATAGGGAAGGGAATGAAACGAAGGGAATATGGTTGGAGACGGTCTAAGAAATTACTCTATCTTCCCTTCCGCGCAAAGTAGCAATAAATATATTCCAATTTGTCTACATAGATATATAGTTCAATCATATCTCAATAACTAGGACTAAGAGTTATGTTATACTCCCTCCGTTGGAATTTAGAGGGCGTATTAGGTTTCGTTAGGACAAGACTTTGACCAACGATTACTTCATTAATATACCATTTATGCAATAGAAAATCATAATTATATATAAGTACTTTTGAATACAAATCTACTAATATCAATTTTGTGTCATAAAAATTATATGCTAATAGAGTAATTGTTGGTCAAAGTCTTGTCCTAACGAAACCTAATATGGAGTATCTCAACACTCTTTGTGAACGAATACCGCGTAATGCATATAACGGGTAAAAATAAATAAAAATAGCATATAAAAACATGGAATTATGCCAGAAAAACAAACACAGAGATATAAAGTTTGTAATGTGTGCTAAGTCTACGGTACAACAAAATTTATGGAAGCCCATATACCTAAAAATTCCATTTTCTAGGTTTTAATATAAAATTTCAAAATTTATCAACTATTTTTTAGATTACTAAAAACTTTAGGGTCTAGAATGTAAATTTTCCACAATCGGTAAATACTTATACTCCCTCCAGTTTGGTAATATCTGTCGTTTTGGACATCGACACGGTCTTTAAAACACAACTTTGACCGCTAATTTTTATTATAATATATTTATAAAACCCAATAAAATTATAATATTATAAAAGTAATTCTCGAGACAAATCTACACATATAATTTTCATGTATCCAACTTAAATATTTAAAAATATATTGATAGTCAAAGTTTCGAAAGTTTGACCATCACTTTGTCCAAAACGACAGCTATTACCAAACTGGAGGGAGTACAAATAATCGAAATTTTAGGGGTTAACTGCAAAATATGCATCCCAAAGGAAAATTCGGTCTTCGGACTGTACGACCCATGATGGCCAGCAGGCCTCATTGGCCATGGTATGCTCATGGAGCCGACCCCCACCTCGTACCAGCGTGGGTCAGCCCATGCGCTATTGGCCCATCTGATCGGGCGAGAAGTGCTCGGAGGCAGCGCTATGAGCAATACACATGTGGGCGGAGTGGCAGCGGCGGCCAGTGTACACGTGCGGCGTCGCAAAGCTCCACGACGGCGACAGACGATGCGGGAGCTATGGGGCGAGCGGTGGAATGCGGCGTGGTAGCGACTTTGGGCGCAGTGATCCGCGGCAGTGAATGCTTCGGGTGGTCGACGCGCGGCGACGCATTAGGCACATGTAGAGTAGCGCCGACGACGACATGCGCCGCGGGCGAGGCGTAGGCGGCGCGACTCAACTCTAGCACGAGCGACTCCAAGCGCGGCTATGCAAAGCACTTGGCGGCGCGGAGTATGGTGACGCAGCCTGGCGCAGGAGGGACGCTTTGGGCGCAACGTGAACCACAAGCAAGAAGCGGCGCCAATGAGCAAGCACTTACTTGTCGCGGTGGCGGTAGTGATGGGTTGACGCACTGCAGATTAATTTCCCTAATTACCTAGATTAATCATTTAATCTAATTGAAAATTTAGGATTTACTATTACTATTCATCAAAACAATGATTAACTTATGTGTTATGAACTTATGTACAGTTTTAATAGGTTCAATCGTTTGATGCCGGTCAAAATTTGATGCAGTGTTGATTGATACAGGAAGACAATCTTGATTGGACTCGGGGAATTTTGTGCTAATAACGTGTTGTAAAACGACGACGATCGTTGTAAATCAAACACAATGCATCAATTGAATAGTCAGAATAATCACGAAAAACACACATGATGCACACACGATATAGAGAGGCAAAACTTTCTTCTCTTTATTATACTAATTTTCTTGTACAAAATAGGTGTCATATATAATGAAAAGACTTAACAAATATATTCGGATTCACCACGTAGATATAGATTCTAATCATATATCAAAAACTATGACTAAAGTGCTCTTTTCTCTGCAATGTGCAGCCTTGCATCGCCTCCATCGAGGGATCGGTACTTGCTCTTCCAAGTTGGCAGAGACAGCAAGGTGAAAATACACATACACGGACACCGATTGGTGATTGGTATTCCCTCCCTTTATTTTTATAAACCGTATTTTAATTTTGTATAAGAATTAAAGTTATGTTAAAATTAAGAAAGGTATGAAAGAAAAAGACTTCGATGCTCCTACTTAATTATTTTAAAAGATAAAAAATATATTTTGTGTGAATGGTAATAAATAAATGCATGAGAGGTGCTTCTATGCTCTTCCTTTTTAAAGTTGTACAAATATTAAAGCATGAATGAAGGGTAGATGAGGATTACTTATCCCTTCGTTTGCTTCAAGATTTGTACAACTTATATTAAGAGAGAAAGTATAGAAGCACATCTCTGCATACCTATAGTTGAGACAGAATAAAACGTATCGCAGACCCATGCGAGCGGCCTGCGCCTGTGCGGGGACGGTGCAGTCGATCGATTTGCGAAAGGAAACATGCAAACAGCGGGCAGCACACCGCACTAGTACAGTAGTGCTGCCTTTTACATGATCAAGTAAGGCTGTATAGTACATAAAAGAGAAAAAAAATCACCTGTACACCGTTGAGAGTTGCCCCGATTTCTGATTTGTCGCCAGAAAAACTTCGCTTTCATGTATGATATTACGGTGCGTTTGGTTGTCTGTATCAAATAGTAAATGTATGAGATGGTTCAAGAAAAAAATGATTCATGCATTCGGTTGCTTAAATGAAATCATCCCATTATGGATCAAATGATACAAATTTGAGGAATATTCTCTCTAGATCCTGAACCATCTCTTTCATCCAAAATAATGAAATCAAATGGTATAAGACCATCCTATCTCATTCAACCCCATCCGATAAACCAAACACACCTAAGTTTCTTTCTCCCTGGCGCCGGGGTGCGGGTGCCCTCTTTTTCTCCAGTGCTGGGTGCCGTTGCCCACCACCTCTGACCATCCTCGGCGTTGCAACCCCACCGTTGAACCTCGGTGAACAGCATTGATCTCACTGAGATGTCATGTCAAATCAAAACACCTAATTGAACGGTTTCCGAGCCGACGAGGGTTGTAAATTAGATTTACTAGTTACATGCCCGTGCATTGCTACGAAAAACAAAATTGATAACGAAAAATAAAGATTAAAAAATAAAAAAATTATTTCACAAGATCAAACATCTATCTTTAACGTTTCGTTTCTTGCGAAAGCTGGCTAATTAAAGCAACGCTTCGTTTTTTTGCGTAGGGCAATTAAGCAGGGCAATTAATGACATGGGTAGAACTCACCACTGCCACCAACTGTTGCTTTATAATAGTAGAGATTTCATTTATAAACTAGAAAAAGTACCTTTTAAAATAATCTATCTAGATACAGAAACCGTGCTATAATCCCCTCTCTCTTATCTCTCTATTTCATGGTAAAAAAAATACACAACAAATTACATATCATCGTGAAAAAAAAAAGAAAAAAAAGAAAGAAAGCTCTCGCAGACACGGCGTACTGCCGTACTAGCAGGGCAGGCACAGACGGACGGGCTCCCTCTATTTTTGTACTCCCTTCAGTTTGGTAATACCTGTCGTTTTGGACATAGTGATGGTCAAACTTTCGAAACTTTGACTAACAATATATTTTTAAATATTTAAATTGGATACATAAAAATTATATGTGTAGACTTGTTTCGAGAAGTACTTTCATAATATTATAATTTTATTGGGTTTTATAAATATATTATAATAAAAATTAGTGGTTAAAGTTGTGTTTTAAAGACCGTGTCGATGTCCAAAACGACAGATATTACCAGACCGAAGGGAGTACTCAAATAGCATGTACTCCTCAATCTTTTACTGCAAAAAACAATCACCATGGCACACGGCTGCCAGAATCTCCAATTTTCGGTATTCTCTCCTTGGCAAGCCATCTAACAGTGAAACTATTAGTTTGCTATAACGTTTGTTTTGGGTTTTATATAATTTGCTTATGTTCCCGTGTAAAATTGATTAAAATAAAAGTCAACTATCTTCTCTCTCTGATCGAAGAAACTATCTTCTCTCTTTTTTCTTACTCGTTCGTATAGAATAAAACTTATGTGTACCGATTAAGAGCTACTAGTTACATGCCCGTGCATTGCTACGAAAAACAAAATTGATAACGAAAAATAAAGATTAAAAAATAAAAAAAAATTATTTCACAAGATCAAACATATATCTTTAACGCTTCATTTCTTGCGAAAGCTGGCTAATTAAAGCAACGCTTCGTTTTTTGCGTAGAGCAATTAAGCAGGGCAATTAATGACGTGGGTAGAACTCACCACTGCCACCAACTGTTGCTTTATAGTAGAGAGATATGAGATAGTATTGTTGTATATACCCCAAGAAGACCATTATAAAAGGTTCTTCTCTTGCAAGGTGAGTGAATCAAGGGAACAAAGCCATACTCCATCAGTCGCACAACAATTAGGATTGGTAGAGCCCATCTCTGAGCCCTGCCTTGCTGGCCCTGTTCTCTCTCTTGTTGCTTCTTTTAATGGGTTCTTCGTCTCCTTGGATTTGTGTTTGTGCTCACCTGCGTGTGTAGCTTTCTGCATGAGAGAGGAGAGAGAGAGGAGTGAGAGAAGAGACCTCGCAGCTGTTTCTTCAAGATTGAGCAGAGCTACTGAGAAAAAGTAAAAGAGAGCTATAGAAAGGAGAATTTTTTTGGGGGGTCAAGTAACTCAAGTTCCTTGCTTGATTCTCTTTGATCCCCGAGAGCAGTAACTAGTCCAACTAATCCTTGCTGTTCGTGTGCCTGAGTATATAGCTATCCAGATCTGAGGCACTTGCACGGTAGATTCCAAGAATTCGAGCGCGAACTCGACAGGGAGTTCTTAGGGAAAAGGTGAAGCCTTTTTCTTCTTCCTCATCCACCATTGCCAAACTGCAAAGAAAGCAAAGGCGTACATGTCTTCTTTGCCCGTAATCCATCAGTAACTTCGATTGTTCTTTCTTGATCTGATTTAGTACTCTACACTGGATGATTCCTGATACATATGCGATAATGGGATGGGTGCAAATTCTTGATCCTTACCTGCGATCCAGTTCCCGTGCATAAATTGATCTAACTCATGTTGATTCTGTCTGGCTTCAATTGCAGAGGGGAGAAATAAGTTGTGCAAGACGGTGGCGATAACAGAGAGCTGGGTCTCGGGATGCCGTCAAGAAACTGCGTGGAGAGGGCGAGATGAGGGATGCTGGGCGCGGTGATGGACTACTTCAGGTCCTGCTGGGGCCCGCGGTCTCGCACCGCGCACCGGGGCAAGGGCTCGGACGTGGCCGGCCGGCAGGACGGGCTGCTGTGGTACAAGGACGCCGGCCAGCTAGCCACCGGGGAGTTCTCCATGGCGGTGGTGCAGGCCAATAACCTGCTGGAGGACCAGAGCCAGGTGGAGTCCGGCCCGCTCTCCATGGCGGAGCCCGGCCCGCAAGGCACCTTCGTTGGCGTCTATGATGGGCATGGCGGTCCGGAGACGTCCCGGTTCATCAATGACCACATGTTCCACCATCTCAGGAGTAAGGGCTCTATACGTGAAAGATATTGCTGATTATTCCCTTTTTTTCTTCAAGTTTTGGAGGCATTGATGATGATGCAATGATCAAATGCCATCTTTTTGCTGTGTTACTTTGATCATGTGCGGCATTATTCTAATTGGTTTCCAAAAGAAAGGAAGTGCATTGGTATTCATTGCTTGCATGATTTGTAAACTTGCATCGCATATCATATGGCACAGTGATTGCAACCCCCCAAAAAAAAAAAAAAAAATTGAGCAGATCTGATTTGTAAACTTGCATCGCATATCATATCTCACAGTGATTGGAAGTGTTTGTCTTTTATTTGTTTCTGTCATTCGATGATGTCTTCATGACTTTGTTGCGTTACTTGTTATTAGCGTTGTTTATCTGTGTCAGTGTATGATAAACTGTTTCCTTTTCAGGGTTTGCAACTGAGCACAAGTGCATATCAGCAGATGTGATCCGGAAAGCTTTCCAAGCAACTGAGGAAGGCTTCCTTTCTCTAGTCAGCAAGGAATGGCCTTTGAAGCCTCAGATCGCAGCAGTAGGCTCTTGTTGCCTAGTTGGTGTAATTTGCTCTGGGACTCTCTATGTTGCGAACCTTGGTGACTCGCGCGCGGTCCTTGGAAGGCTTGTGAAGGCAACTGGTGAGGTTCTGGCCATGCAGTTATCATCAGAGCACAATGTGTGCTATGAGGAAGTTAGGCAAGAGCTGCAGTCATCACATCCTGATGATCCACATATTGTGGTTCTAAAGCACAACGTTTGGCGTGTGAAGGGTCTCATCCAGGTAGCCAAAATTCTGTACTGTGATACACAGAAGATCAAGTTGCTAGTTTGTCACTTAGTTTGACTTGTCTAGACATATAATTTGTTTTTGAAAGTCATCACACTTTGACATCATCTATTGCTGTCATCATAATTCCACTTTTCTCATTGTGGGGCATGGATAATTACTTTTGTATTTACATTATTTCTTACAAGTTAGTTATTAAGTCCTCATTCTCAGAGTTAAAGTTATCTGCACTCATTATAGTTATGCCATCGTAATGTAACATGCTTTTTATATATCTAAAAAAACGTGAATGGTAAAATATAACTTGGAGGGCAGTATAAATACTACCGTGATGACTGATACCTCTCGTCCTCCTCCCATATGGCCATATTAGCTTAATATTTATGCTTTTTGTATAAGGGAAGCATAGCAACTATATACATGAGAAATTGATTGATTCAGCAGGCACACATGTTCCTCTTCATTAATATATATTTTTCCACTTAACTAATTAACACCATCAATTAGTGCCTATTGGGGATTTTTGTCGTATCATATTACTTAGTATGCTCAATACAACTTATGAGGTTCTTGTATATAATCCCCTATTTTATGTTATATTAATATATATACAGTAGGATACTTTTCTTCCAAAAATACAACTTATGAGGTAAGATGATATTCTGCAGATCTCGAGATCTATCGGAGATGTATATCTAAAAAGACCGGAGTATAATAGAGAGCCTCTTCACAGCAATTTTCGGCTTCGGGAAACCTTCAAGAAGCCTATTCTTAGTTCTGAACCTGCAATTGCTGTACACCAAATACAGCCGAATGATCAGTTTGTTATATTTGCTTCTGATGGGCTATGGGAGCACCTCAGCAATCAGGAAGCAGTTGACCTTGCCCAAAGTAATCCTCATAATGTATGTGTTCTTCTCCTACACTCCAGTTCCAGTTTCCATGGATTGAAATCCAAATTTCTTTCAAGGCTATACTATTCCTTTTCATTGATATACGATCAACATGTAGGAAGTATATGCATATCTAATGTTGAATTACGTTAGGCCTTAGTTTGATTGCACGGGAGTGAATGTATGTGCATTTATCACGTAAGAGGATGAAAAGCGTAATAACTTTGATCATCTTTGAAACTGAAGTTTCAGGGCTATTCACAACGTGATAAATTTTTGTGCAAGAACGCAAAAATATATGTTAGACAGAAGGCAGATTAGATTGTTAAAAGGTTACAATTGTATGAACAGGTCAAACTTGCGGTTGTTTTATTCCCCAAGTGTTAGAACACAAAAATGGTTAGAAAGTGTAGTTAATTACTTAAGTTTGACAATAGCTCTATGCTTGGCTGTTCTGCCACTCTTACAGGTTACATCTTTCCTCTGATAATTTGTTTACAAATATTCCTGTCATAAGCTATTTGTTGTATTGTTATGTCATACGTTTCTGAGTGTTGCAATTCCATGTGGATGCCTGTGTGTTTACTTGGAGAGAGTATTATCCTCTCATCCACTTAAAATTGTTATGTTATTTTGAGCTCCAAGTGGTATTTCAAGCAAGGGTAGTGCAGCCTGGCATTGCTAAATAAAACTTAAGCTTGCATGTCATCTCTATACTGTTATTTCCCTCAAAACTCTATCTCAACTTTTGTTGTAAGATTATTTCTGTTCTTTCCTGAAAAACATGTGATTTCTTTTCACCAGGGGATTGCTCGAAGACTAGTTAAAGCCGCGATGCAAGAAGCAGCCAAGAAAAGGGAGATGAGATACTCAGACCTCAAGAAAATTTCTCGTGGTGTGAGGCGTCATTTCCACGACGATATAACCGTCATTGTTGTATTTCTGGATTCGAACACCATAAGCAGAGCTAGCTGGAGCAAAAGCCCTTCAGTTTCACTCCGAGGGGGTGGTGTCAGCCTTCCTGCAAATTCCCTTGCGCCTTTCGCCGCCCCTGCAGTGTTAAGCAGCACCTATTGAAGAAACTATACTGAAAAGAACATGAACATTTACAGGGTGCAATGCAGATGGAGATGAAAGCAGCTGCCGTGATCAAGTTTAGTGCATTCCTGCTGTGTTGCTCTTGTAAAAATGTTTTAGACTTCACCTGGTAGTTAGTGTACTGATAGCGAGGTAGGTATAAGATTAAATTATTCCTTAGCAAGGCAATCTTTTTTTCCCCCTCCTTTTATTCTTAATCCTTTCTCTTCACCCATGAGAGAACAGGCGGTTGTAAATTGTCCAGAACATCTTCTCGTAATAGTCCATCATGCCCCCCCTTTTTTCGTGTTGATATGAAGGCATCGTGATTCGTGAATCATGATAACGTTGTGCATGACTTTTACTTGTTAAGATCTTAAACTTGAATGATTTGTAGCAACTTTGGTTTAAAAATCTGAGTGCATGACTTAACCTCTCGAGGTTTATCAGCTATATGGTTTCTCTGAAACAGCAATCAATGTCATTTTACTGACAGACGTTACACAGATTTTGCGACCCTGAAGGCTCTCTTCGTGGGAGGTCGGCACACGAGCGCGAGAGCGGAGCAGCGCGCTAGACTGATGCTGTGGGCTGGATCAGCAATTGCCCAGTTGGGGCAGTGATCCACGGAAGTATGTTTAGCTTAGCTCACATCCAAATTCCAGCCTCAAGATAAGGATGATGCAGAGAGTTAAGCTTGGTTTTCAAAGAACTCAATTGTCTTATCGGACCTTTCCTAGATGTGCTTCTATGCTTTTCTTTTTTAAAATTGCACAAATATTAAAGCATGAATAAAGAGTAAATGATGAGTACTTGCCTTTTCACTTACTTCAAAATTTACGCAACTTGTATTAAGAGAGAAAATATAGAAGCACTGCTCAAGGATCAATGGTGTAGAGTGATGTCACAAAGTGAAATTCACAACCACACCTCAATCCATAGATTTCATCCAGGTGAAAACAAGAAGGAATGGCGAAATTGAGATCAAGAAGACTAGATACAAGTGATCTTCAAAGTATAAAGGACGGAGATGTCGATGTATTGTTTGCTATACACAGCTGCTTCCCATCTTTCGTGGAAACGATGCATTTCCCCGACTCTCTAGAGATAATCCATTCAACTTAATTACAAGCCAGGCGGGCAGATTGTTTACAGATCCTACCTAACAAACAGCGATACCAACAATTGGGAGAAGAGAATAAATTCGCTGACGATGACAGCGGGTGAGTGGATGCCTAGAAAGGGCACGATATCAACCTGCAGCCAATTCTCAACAGCAGATCCGACTGTAGCACCGACCGCAAGTCCTCCCACGGTAATTAATGCAGCCTTACCTGCACAAAGGACCACAAATGTTCATGCCATTCTAAATCGAACCAGGAAGGTTGGCAAGGGCAGCAGTAATCAAGGTATTGGACCAGGTTTCCTCCCACAAGTAAACAGTGTCATCACAAGCACAAAAGCAGGTAAGAGGTTTGCTGGCTTATGTGACTGTGAGATGAGATGCTGGCTTATGTGACTATGTGAGATCCCCACATGTTCACTCATTGGCAACTTTGTAGGCAAGAAATTCAAGACCAAAGGCAGTAGAGAGATTAAATAGCTGCAAGATAAAGTCAATTAAGTACAAAACTACAACCCTGCAACTACAATGGTAAAGGATGGCCGATATCTAAGCTTGCTCATATTACAATCACGTGAGAGATTATAACCCTACAATCGTAAAGGATTGTGGATCTCTTAAGCATGCTCATCTCTAGAGCTACTCTGAAAGAACAAATAATTGTGTTGACTTGTCATGTTTTTACTCAGAAGTGTGTACAACACCCAAGTAGAGTAGAATCTAATTCATTTGTTACTACAATAAATGAAGAACTGAATTTGTTTCTGACGGAGAAACACTAGGTATCTCTTTAAAGTTTGCACAAGCTTTTACTTTCACTGGAGCCCGTATATCTCTGAACCAACTTTTATTTTCACCTGAAGCACAAAAAATTGCCCATATGCAATAAAATTCGAAGGCACACACTAAAGGACAATTGCCATGCAAAACAGCAAAAGGATGAGACATCATGTTTGACCTGGCTCCTCATGTATATTTTGGCCTCTTGGGGAAACCCGTGTACCATATCTAAAATGCTGATATTGCATGAGATGTACTAGCATTGATTAATGGTAACAATACGATCCACCTTTTCGGACAGCATAACCTGATGATAATCTCTGCTTAATTGTCGTTACAGCCAACAAGGATTAAATGGCAGTATATGAGCAGTAACCTCTTGTTTCTGTTGCTCTATTGTAAAAACAAAATTCTTAATTACACAAATTCCATTCCTTGTTTCTTCTATTTTTTTCCTTTTTGTCTGAGAACAATTGAGCAAAACATGCTTTGTGTGTGTTGGGTAGTAATTATTAAGAAAACTACCATTTCAAGATTGCTTTAAAAAGGGAGTAAGTAATAAATATTCCAGATATAACAGCAATAGATTGGTTCATGTTAAATGGCCAGCGCACTGGGGTGAACAGAAGCTTTACCAAAAAGGTTAATAATGTAATTGATAATATATCTGGTAATATAGTACACATTGCAAATTCAAAACTAGTTTAGAAGAGAGTTTATATGTCTTTCCTATAGAAATAAAAAAGGATTTAAATAAATGCTTCACTGAAACTAAGAAGAACATGTTCGAAATGTACTAAAGGTAAAGTATCATACATAATAAAATCGAGGAACAAAAAAATGGTGGAGCAATTTACCTAAGTTCATATTTTTCTTTGTCAAGAAATATAACGAAGCGCCAAATCCTGTTGCTAAGACAAATCCAGGCACATCAGGGCTAGTGTACGCTGATGGTAAAGATGTTGAGCTTCCACTAGCATAAGTGAAAACCATCAGTGCACCATAAACACACGACTGGATGCCCAAGCTGCTCGAAGATGGGGCCTCAAATGTCACAGGCACATTCTTCATGGTTGCCTGCATCCACTGCGGGACTGTGCCTGTTCCTGCACTTTTTACAGGTTTAACATCAGCATAGCGGATGCTGCTATCGACAACCTTGCCAGCCCTCCGCTGCGATAAGCTCTGCATAAGCAGCATGTCATAGGCAGCCTCAACCTGAAATAAACAAGAAAAGGAGTCAAACATGGCATCAGGGATGCGTTTGATATTGGATGTTAGAACATCTATAACAGATGCTGCCAACAACTTAGCAGCCCGTGAAACCGTCTTGAAGTAGACAGTTCAGAAATTGGGCAAGGACATGAGTAACAGCAGCAAGCAAGAGCACTTATCAAGAGGACCACTTGCACAAGAAAACAAGAATGAGTTGCAACCACTTCACTGAAGGCTACAAAAGGTCATAAATCCACAGTAAGTTGCGTAAAAAATTTGAGCAGTACAAACATGCAGAAAGGAATATACAGAATTTTGCACTCCTTTCCTTCATATGAACCGAGCGACTAGTCCAAAAATGGTAAAACATGTTATAATATAGGGAACTGCTAAATGGTACTCAAGTTTTTTTTTTTTTGAGTTTGTGAGCACTTAATTTGTTTGTCTATAGTGTACTCAAATGTGAGCAAGGGAGGCAAATTGATTCCATCATTTGGATCCAGATCTGAAGGCTCAAAATTTGAGTGCTATTTAGCATGCAAATACTCAGATTCTCCCTAGACACCGCTCATATAATATATGATCACCTCCACCATGGTTCATGGATATACAAACAACGTCACCTCTTTAAGCTAATGCACTGCATATCAAACTAGATTATTTTAACAGACCGATCCGCAACGGAGACAACGATCAGCCAATTCACCGCTAGATGGTCCAAATTAATGATATACTAAAGTCATCACTGAATTCACTATATGCGGAAGTAGATTATAAACAAATTTTGCCTCTGGACATGAAAAGTAAGATACATCGCCGCAATCCACACTGATTGATCAAGCCGGCTTCTCGTAGTAAATTAGCAACTCATCGGAATTACCAAGGATCCTTTAAAGAATCGCCCTTTCACCCGAGACCAAGAAGAGGCGAACGCGCAGGGAACAAAAAGGAGAGGAGGAGAAGTTTCCGGGACCTGCGCGACGGCGTCCTGGTCGTCCTTGCAGGAGGCGAGGACGGCGTTCTTGGCGCGCAGGATGTCGTCGAAGGACGCGCCCTCCGAGACGCCGAGCAGCTTCAGCGCGCTCTCCACCGTCATCTCGAACGGCGCCGGCGACGAGTCGTCCGCGCGCGACGCCGCCAGGCGCCGCGGCGGCCGCTGCCGCGAGCGGGGGAAGGCGGAGCAGCACCGCGCCGCGGCGTAGGCGTGGGGCTTGCGGAGGAGGGACCCGCCGCCGCCGCTGCTCAGGGAGAGGGCCGTGGCCGTGGCCATTTTCTTTGGCTGCGCTCGCTGTGTGCGTCGGCTTCTTTGGCTGTTCGCGGATGGTGGCGTTAAGATTTTTTTAAGGGCGGTTCGGCCTTCGGTTTGGGTCCGGGTTTTTCGGACGCAATTTTGGGCTTTCTTTTTCTTCTGGGAGGGAGCCCATTGTCTAATGGATAAGCTTCTAAAACGGTTTTATTTGACCATGGATGGGACAGAATAATTTTTTTCTTGTGTTTTAGCTCAAGATGACCGGAGTTTGGAGCCATCAATTTGTTTAGGTGACTTTATATGCAACTACGTGACACTAGAAATAATGTGAATATGTCTTTATGAGAATTCTTCAAACGGAAATCCTAGTTTATGGTAGCTCTTATGGAACTTCTGATGTGCCAAAAAGTTTTTTTTTAATCTAAACTTTTCAAATAGAAACTATTAAATTGAAAGTTTTCTTGTTGAATTTTTTTATTTATTTTTTTTCGAGTTGAAAGTTTTCGATTTGAATTTTAAATTGAAACTTTTTGAACCAAAATTTTTTTGAATTGAACTTTTTAATTGAAAGTTTTCTGAGTTGAAACTTTCTAATTTGAATTTTTTCGATTTAAAACTTTTCGTGTTGAGTTTTTCCACGTTGAAATTTTTTGAGTTGAAACTTTCTGATTTTAAAAAAATTTATTTAAATTTTTCGAGTTGAAACGTCCTATTTAAATTTTTTAAAGTTTAAATGGTCTATATTTAAAATTTGTGTTAGAGAGGGAAAGAGGGGTAGAAGAAGTGAGTAGGGAAAATGGAAGCGGGAGGTGGATGAAGAAGATGATATATAACATTCTAGAAAGATTATTTTAAATTTATTAGTTTGAGATTATCCTTAAAATAATTATTTTTTTCTTCAAAAGTAGCAGTGCACGGGTTTTATTTGCACATTGTATTTTTAGTTTAAAGTTGAAAAGAAAAACTCTAAATGTATGCTTTGCTTACCATGTACGCATGATAAAATATAAACGTCATCGTATGTGTCTGTACGGTTTGCAACAATTTGTATGAGCAAAATGGTATTACCTCTGATCATAAATAGTAGTTGTTTTGGATATCGACACAATCTTCAAAACACAGCTTTAACTACTAATTTTTATTATAATATATTAATAAAATCTAATAAAATTATAATATTATATAAGTACTTTTTAGACAAATTTGCACATATAATCTTTATGTATCTAATTTAAATATTTAAAACGATACCGATAGTCAAATTTTTAAAAGTTTAACTGTACATATGTCTAAAATGATAACTATTTGTGATCCGAGAGAGTAGTCGGATAATTATATGTATAGAAACATTTTTTTTTCTCTTTAACACCACTTTGTGACAAACAAAGATGGATAACTGAATGTGTTATCACCGCTTGTCCGCAATGCATTGTAGTGTAGTTTTTCAAGCAGCCTTGATCTTGCACTCCCCTAAGGGTTTGTTTGGATCCATTAGCAGCTAATAGTTAACTAGCTAATAGTTCCTAGCTAATATTAGCTAGGAACTATTAGTTGGAGGGTGTTTGGATCCACCAGCTAATATGTAGCTAATAGATGCTATTGTCCAGAATACCCATGCTATTAAATGCTATTAGTGGTAGACGCGAAAGGTATTTTGGTTAAATGCCACTTATTAGCTGCTATTATATGGGTTTAGCTAGCTAATGAGATATCCATTAGCTGGGTGTCCAACTAATAGTTAGCTGATCTATTAGCTGGGGGTGTTTGGATCCACTCCAACTAATTTTTAGTAGCTACTATTAGCTGCATGGATCCAAACATGCCCTAAGGCAACATTCACATGGTTGTCTCTTTTTGTCAATGCATACCATAAAAGGTTGGGTGGCTGAGAAATATATTAGAGAATAGTCATGGCATTATTAATTGTTCGGTGATGTGTTATTTGTTGCTAATATCCACCTTAAAGAGCCACTTCAGCTCCTTTAGGGCTTGTTTGGAAACAAAGTATTTTCATAGTTTCTAGATAAAACTATGGTTTTGGAGAATACTACGGTGTTTTTGGCCATAAGTTGTTTGGAAGCAACAAAAAAAACTCTATTTTGAAAACCATGGTATTGCCAATACTATAGTATTTTTAGAGTATTGAAAACTCCACTCAGAGTGGAGTTTTGGGCTTTTGGCATCACTTCATCATGCAAAAGACTTTGTAGCCAAACAGCTTTTATAGTTCCAAGAAAAACCATGGTGGTAGGTAAAACCATGGTATTTATACCAAAACAATTTTCAAACCATGGTTTTGTAAAGCTATGGTATTGAAAAACTTTAGTTCCAAACAGGACCTTAATAGTTGTTTTATAAGTTACAAGTAGCTAAGCAATATGTTTCCAAAAATACGTGCAAGTTATCACCTTGTTTACATAGGTTTAGTTTCGTTTAATTAATTAACCCGCCCGACACTAGCTGGGGTTGCCCAAACAAGGCATAACATATTAGCCTTTTTAGGGAGCCTAAGTCATATTAATTTATAGCAATAACCTTAATCTACTTCACATATGATTATGTATATACTAGTTACATGCCTGTGCGTTGCTACGAAAAACAAAATTGATAACGAAAAATAAAGATTAAAAAATAAAAAAATTATTTCACAAGATCAAACATCTATCTTTAACGCTTCGTTTCTTGCGAAAGCTGGCTAATTAAAGCAACGCTTCGTTTCTTGCGTAGGGCAATTAAGCTTGGCAATTAAGTAGGGCAATTAAGCAGGGTAATTAAGCGACAATTAATAACGTGGGAAGAACGGACCACTGCCACCAAGTGCTGCTTTAGTATTGTAGAAATACTGGTTTATCAGAAGCATGGTATTTGTAAATAAGGCATAAAGATAATGAAGAGGAGTTGTGTATCTCTCTCCTCAAAATAAGAACATATAACTGGATGCTCTCATCTTTCTCCCTGGAGAAAGTGGCTAGGACAGTTGTCTCTCTCCTTGAAAGAAAAGCATATGATCCCATGTTCATTTTTTTTTTTTTTTTGCCCAAGAAAGTTGGCTAGGGCATATACCTAAGGTGTACAACACAGATGATATTGGAATCAAATTCCATCGAGACAAATAATTAACCCAGGCACTCGTCCCATATGACAAGCAAACACTCACTAGCCGTGGACATCTGATTCTATGATTTCACTCCAAGCTTTCATTACACCTGTAATATCGTTACCTTTAACTAGATTATTACTCGGACTAATTTTGCTGAGGTAATTGTTGGCACAGATGTGGGAGCGCAAGCAACGGTATACAGAGAGAGTATGTCGAAAAGCCAGTAACATAGCTTTCCCGACACCAAAATATATATAGCTGAAAAGAACTTACTACTCATTTTGTTCTTTTTAAAGTAACCTTTTTTAAAAAAAAACTTTTTAAGAGATATGCTTTTCACAGTTGCTTTTTAACTTTGTATAAAAGTATTTTTAACAACAAAAATAATGATAGAGTTTCGTATAACTAATCTAGTTAAGTTTAAATATATTAGCATTAGTAATCCAACTTTAAAAAATTTAACTGCGCCGATCTTAGGACATGCCTTGGAGCGGATGTCATGCTAGTTTTAGGCTCTATTTGTATGGTCGTAGCTTTTCTAAGAGGTAGCTTTCGGTTAGGCTGTATGGTTGAACGGCTACAAGGCTAGACTGAAAGAGGTTTAATGTCATGCAAAGAGAATCATGGTCACATAAAGCTAAACTTAGTGGACCGCAACTAGAGTCCAAATCACCTTTAGGAAGTTTTGCAAATCCTTGACCTCCAGGTTACTACTTCTTCCCCACCACCAAGGATAAAATCCCAGCAAAATCTCAGATTTCACCCTCCCCCCACCCCCGATTCATAATCCTAGCAAAATTAAAAAAATTAAAAAAAAATTAAAATTGATACAGTGATTTCCGAATTTTCGGTGAAATTTCACCAAAATTGATCGAAATTTCATATTTTTTTTAACCAAAATTTATCTTTTTTTTAACTGGAGGTCTGTTTTTGTGACCGGTTTGTGACCAGAGGTCAGTTTTTGTGACCACAGCATACAATGCATGCATTGTTATATGACAACGGGGACAAAGTAAAGCAAGAGTGAGGTTTCTGCAGACCCCTGTTAGTTTTATTTGTCTGTTAGCTGCTAGATAGCATTAAGTACTCCTCATTTTCTTTATCGTTCTTCGTTGCGCATATATGTATGATCATATGTAGTTTTGTGGTCAAAGAACTTGACTTCGATCTTATCGATTTGTAAGAGAAAATGATTCATATATGTCGTTATATGTGTGTGTAACCGATCTATGTCAACTCGGGGCACTTTTGAGGACTACATTATTATATTAACATGACTGGAAAAAAGTTCTCAGGGATCATTTCTTCTCTCTCTCTCTCTCTCTCTCTCTCTCTCTCTCTCCGGCTTGCCATACATTACATTCTTAGCATAGTAATCTTAGTGAGATATATATCATTCCCTTCTGAATGTGGTATATTGTTAGTTAGGATTTGTAGAATAGGCTTCATTTCAGTTGTTATTGTAACTGCGGCGAAAAGACTATATATGTGCTCAATAATCCAGCTAAATTGGGGCGGAGGATAGTTAGGGCCAAGTTAGGCTAGAGCTTCTTAGATGCCTTTGTCTCAAGGAAACTTCCCTAAGTTATGTACCAAAGTGTGTTTGTATCATTAAGTAGAATAAGAACATCAAGAAGAACTAGAGAATTAGAAGAACCAAGAGGAAAAAGAGAACGAAGAGAAGGAATAATAGGAAGTAAACAATGATCAATGCAATAGAGATGAATCAACCAAAGTGAGTGAAAAGATATGGAATAAGCTCGCCCAACCCGAGAGCATCGAGAAGCTAGTAATCAAGAACTACAAAGGTGGAAAGTTCCCATATTGGATGATAGGTCTCAAGCTAAGCTCATCCACAAAAATTTTCAAAATTTTCTAATATGGTTTGAACCATTTTTCATTCAGTTGAAATTTGCCGATCAATCTTCAATAGCATTGTCCAAATTTTTGAAAATTCTTCAAGATTGATCATCATCTAAAAATTTTATGGGAATATTATGGATGTGTCAGGACCATACACAAAAATTTTTAAAATTTTCTAACATGGTTTGAACCATATTTCATTCGGTTGAAATTTGCGGGTCAGTTTTCAATAGCACTATCCGAATTTTTGAAATTTCCTCAAGATTGATCATCATCTAAAAATTTTATAGAAATATTATGGATGTGTCAGGACCATCCACAATTTTTTTTAAAGGTTTCTAACGTGGTATGCACTATTTTACATTCAATTGAAATTTGCCGATAAGTCTTTTACCACGATAGTAGCATTATTAAATTTTTAAAAATTCTTTATGCTTGATCTCTGAAGTTTTTATAGGAATATTAATAATGTGTCAGGACTCTCTAAATTTTTTTAGTTTTTTTACGTTGTTTGAATAATTTTTCATTTAGTTGAATTTTACCGAAATTTCAACTATTTCGAACGAAATTTCGTTTTTGGACAAAATTTTAGAAATCTCGGTCCAAAAAACTCTGGATTCAAATTTTTATTTTTAAATTTTATCTAAATTTCATTTAAAATAATAAAAATTAATCGAAAATTTGAATTTCGGTAACAAATTGTGACCGAAAATGAAATTAGGCACTTGGCCACCGCTTCCCCTCGTCCCCACCTCGCAGCGACACACAGGTGGACGGGGTAAGCGCATGGCGACACGGCTCGCCCACGGCCTCCCGTGTTCTAGCCAAGCCAGGCAGCCCAACCCCGCCGTGCACGCAGCCGTGCCGTTCCCCACGACCAACCCCGACCGCGGCACGGTATCTCATCGGCATATTTCGCGGCCGGTTTCCCGTTCCCGTGTCGTGCCCGCTCCCCAATGGGCCCGGCCGCGCCGCCGCCGGACGCCGCCGCCGGTGATCCGGAGGCGTGGTACGGCAGCATCCAGTACCTCGTCAACATCTCCGCCGTGGGCGTCGCCTCCTGTGTGCTCCTCTTCCTCCTCGTCAAGCTCCGCTTCGACCACCGCCGCATCCCGGGGCCCTCCGCCCTCGCCGCCAAGCTCCTCGCCGTCTACCACGCCACCGCGCCGCAGATCGCACTCCACTGCGGGGCTGATGCCGCCCAGTTCCTCCTCTTCGAGCGCGCCTCCTTCCTCGTCCTCGCCGCCGTCGCCGCCGCGGCCGTCGCGGCGGCCCTGCCGCTCAACCTCCTCGCCGGGAACGCCGCCATCGCCGACCAGTTCGCGGCGACGACCATCTCCCACGTCCCCAAGTCCTCGCCACTACTGTGGCTCCACCTCCTCCTCACCGCCGCCGTCGTCGCCATCGCCCATCTCGGTATCTCCCGCATGGAGGACGCCCTCCGCATCACCCGTTTCCGCGACGGCAACGGCAACCCCAGCGACCCCAACTCCAGCTCCGTTGCCGTCTTCACCATCATGATCCAGGGCATCCCCAAGACGCTGGCGGCCGACAAGACCCCGCTCAAGGATTACTTCGAGCACAAGTACCCTGGCAAGGTGTACCGTGTCATCGTGCCATTCGACCTCTGCACGTTGGAGTATCTTGCGGAGGAGTGGGGGAGGGTCCGGAACAAGATATCTTGGCTGGAGGCAAGGATGGACGCCCGCAACATGTTTGACGAATTTGTGCATGATGAAACTGCCCAATCAGGAGCGGATTCGTTTGTGAGGAGATGCAAAGAGCTGTGGGTAATGGCTGCGGAGAGGTTTGGGTTTACTGATGAGGAAATGCTAAGGAAGTTACACACCAAGAAACTTGTTCTCGGGAGTAGGTTATCGGATTATAAGGAAGGGCGCTCGCCCGGTGCTGGCATAGCTTTCGTGGTGTTTAAGGATGTGTACACGGCAAACAAGGCTGTGAGGGATTTTAGGATGGAAAGGAAGAAGACACCGATTGGCAGGTTCTTCCCAGTGATGGAGCTCCAGCTTGAGAGAAGCCGATGGACTGTTGAGAGGGCACCGCCGGCATCAGATATTTACTGGAATCATCTAGGGCTGAGCAAGACCTCACTAGGGTTGCGGCGGATTGCGGTCAACACCTGCCTTATTTTAATGCTCTTGTTCTTTAGTTCACCCTTGGCAATAATCAGTGGGATGCAAAGCGCGGCGTGGATCATTAATGTGGAGGCTATGGATCATGCTAAATCATGGCTTGTCTGGCTTCAAGGCTCAAGCTGGTTCTGGACCATAATTTTTCAGTTTCTTCCCAATGTCCTCATTTTTGTGAGCATGTATATTATCATCCCGTCAGTATTATCGTACTTTTCCAAGTTTGAGTGCCATCTGACGGTGTCAGGGGAGCAGAGGGCTGCATTGCTGAAGATGGTTTGCTTCTTCCTTGTTAATCTCATTCTTTTGCGTGCCCTGGTGGAATCGTCGCTTGAAAGTTGGATACTTAGCATGGGGCGGTGCTACTTAGATGGTGATGATTGCAAGCAGATTGAAGAATACTTAAGCCCATCATTTTTGTCAAGATCTTCACTTTCTTCCCTGGCATTCTTGATCACAAGCACCTTTCTGGGAATATCTTTTGATCTGTTGGCTCCAATCCCTTGGATAAAGCATATACTGAAGAAATTTAGAAAGAATGATATGGTCCAATTGGTCCCTGAAGAAAACGAGGACTATCAAATGATGCAGAATGGTGAAGAAACAAATAACTTGACAGCGCCTCTAATGTCTGAGAGAGAAGACAGTGGCATTCTGAATGGTACTGAGGGGCATGATCTTTCCTTATACCCAATAAACCGAAGCTTCCACATGCCAAAGCAGAAATTTGACTTTGCGCAATACTATGCGTTTGACATTACGATATTTGCACTCACAATGATCTACTCACTGTTCGCACCGCTTGTGGTTCCTGTCGGTGCAGTATATTTTGGTTACCGTTACCTTGTGGACAAGTACAACTTCCTGTTTGTGTACAGAGTTAGAGGATTTCCTGCAGGCAATGATGGGAAGCTGATGGACAGGGTGCTGTGCATCATGCAATTCTGTGTTATCTTCTTCCTTGCTGCAATGTTTCTCTTCTTCGCTGTCCAGGGCGATTCCATGAAGCTTCAGGCTATATGTACTCTTGGGCTGTTAGTGTTCTATAAGTTGCTGCCCTCTAGAAGTGATCGCTTCGAACCATCCTTGTTGGAAGGGATGCAGACAGTTAATAG
The DNA here is from genome assembly GCA_036346355.1 of Rhipidocladum racemiflorum. NCBI lineage: Eukaryota > Viridiplantae > Streptophyta > Magnoliopsida > Poales > Poaceae > Rhipidocladum > Rhipidocladum racemiflorum. The sequence continues at coordinate 83,293,640 of CM070573.1, read as the reverse complement.
CTTTGTAGATGGTCTGACGGACTACGAAGTTTTTTCACAACCTGACCTGGATTGGAATCTGTATCAATCCTGAAGAGAAACTCTCAAGGTCAATACACACTTCTTTCAGTACATCACCCGAGCTTCTCAATGTACCACTCTTCTTCGAGTAGTGCAGTTGTGTAGGTTAACTCCTTTTTCTCTTCTAGATGGATTTCTTTTGTTGAAAATGACAAGTACTTAGTGTTTAGATCACGAAGCTGTCTATCTAAAATTCAGTGAGAAGAAAATATTTAACAATATCCTACACAATCTGTTCTTCCTGAGGCCTCTTGTGATTTGCCTCCATCTAATGCAAAAGCCCCTATTACCAGCAGATATATCAACGCATGCCAGGTTTTCCCCTCTCATCTTCGTTGTGTTATGAATTTCCAATTATAAATGAAGGCGTGTAGGAGAGAACTATTTGTATGCTTGAGATTTAAGAAAAAAAATTTCTACTGAAAACTATCGTGTGTGTCGTGAGCTGAGGGGCAAACTATGGTATAACTTTTGAAGTTTTGTAGCATGTAGAGCAAGTAAAGGGTAGAGATAGATCGAATTTATATATATATATATATATATATATATATATATATATATATATATATATATATATATATATATATATATATATATATATATATATATATATGAGTACTAGGCTAATTTCCCCCTTTTTTTCTTCTCCCATTTGTATGTTCGATCATTTGGTAATTTGCTGTGTATCCAGAGTCCACACCTTTTCCAAGTGTTCTATTGTATATTGATGTTTCTGCGGCCATGGATATGTTGCGAATTGATGTTTGTGTCTTACTTGCCTCTTCTGGTTATGAGAGGCATGAGAAGATGATACAATACTGAATCTGATATTATGCAGCTCGACCAACCATATGGCATCCTGCACCAGCTTTTTTTTTTTTTCTTATTTCAGTTTGCTAGCAATGGGACTCGGCAGTGAGCATGACCTGTTTGTTTTTGTTCCTACGAATCCTCGATGCCAACTAATCGCAGCAACTAGCTATTATGCTTCCTTTCTTCACTGCAGTGTGTTTTACATGCTGTTTGTTATGTAAAGTCCATCTTGCATGTTCTGTGTGCTGGACCAATACATTGCAGATTTGTTTCCTTCCTAATCTCCATGTAGTTCTGTGTTTAGCAGTTGCCAGTAAATTTCGCAAAACCAAACCACATGTAACATTCCTAAATTCCACAAATTTGAAATACAAAGTTGCCAAGTTATTTTATTAGTTTATTATAGATTTGCAGAATTTTCTAGAATTTTGGTATTTAAAGAAAATAGTTTTCAAATAACCTAGAGAGTGGTTCCGATTTTTAAACTCCAAATTTAAATCATCACAAAATCTGAAAATATTTTATTGAAGTTCTAAATAATTCAAAATGCTTTTCCAAAAAGTTTTGTGAATTTTGGAGTTGATTTGATGTTTCTAAAAAATTAAATACTAAATATTGTATTAAAACTGAAACACTAAAATAATTTTTAAGAAAAATCGTGGATCTGCTCAAGTCCTAAAAATTTTACATAAACATTATTACCATCTCAGGGTCACCTTATAAAATTTGAAACTAGTTTGATAGCACTAAAAATTCCAGAAACATTAGCTGTAAATTAAAACTTAACTAAAATTCAGTTAAATCTAAAATTGAAAGGCGTCTAACACAAGAATCCGTTTTCGTTGTGGGAAGGCGTAATCCAGTCAAATATGCTTTCCTCGACTTGCTTCTCTTCTCTCTCTCCCTCCCTCCCTCCTTCTCTCTCTCTTTGTGTGTGTATGATAGGCCCAGCCCTCTCGTCAGCCCCACCTAGCCAAGCCCACTTGATCAGGGTTCACCTTTTCGTTTTGCCGATTTTCGAATGAACAGTGAAATTTGATAATCGCAAAAATCGAGCCGAAAATCGTAAAAATCGCATAAATTTAAAAACAAGATTTTTAAAAAAAATTCAAAAATCGTCGAAAATCGAAGATTTCGACGGAAAATCGACGATTTATCGATGGAAAATCGACAACCATGTTGAACTTTTTGTGCGGTCGACTTTTGGTAGCAATTTTCGACGATTTCCATCGAATTTCGACCGGTTTTTGACACGTAAATTTTTTCGAATTTTTGATTTTTTTTTTTTTTGAATTTTTTTTGAATCGGACCGATTTATCGACCGGTTTTTGATGTCGAACCCTAGCGGTACGGTCGATTTTCGACGATTTTTGAAACCCTGCACTTGATAGCTGCTGCCTCGCCTAGTGCACGCCCACCACCACGCTACGCTAGAGCACGCCCATCTCGTGCACGGTCGCAGAATCCTTGTGCCACGTTGTCGCCACGCCCGGCCATCTCGCCACTAATGTCGCCAGCGCCACACCACGCCACCAATGCAGCGCTAAGCCCTGGAACTCGCGCCCACACCCTGTCCACTAGCCCGCGCCGCGCCTTGGCGAGCCGCCGCGCCACTTGCCATGCCCCACTGCCTCGCCTTGCTACCACCACTGCCCATGGCATCACACATGAACGGCAATTTCATTGGAAATTCTTGGAATCCCACTGGCATTGTCCTATTTTGCTTGTTCGCCATATCTTGCCCATAGGCCCGAGCTACAAGCCACCTCCATAGCGCCTATAAAGACCATACCATGGCTGCCCTAGCCCCACATACCCTCTACTCTTGCCCATAGCTCAACACCATTGCCTCCGGTGAAGCTACATTCGAGTTCAATTCTTCTGCCGTAGTGAGCTAAACTCCAATTCCATCGTTCAGAAGCACCTGTAGTGCGGCTTGATCACTTCCACTACCTCCTTTGCAGCTTGAATTGCTGGGAACATTGCCGCCATGGTTGTCGTGTTCCCCAGCCACGGCCGGCTTCGCCATACCTCTCTAGTGAGATCCTTTAACCGTCAATCCCAAAAATGAGACCCTTGCAACCCTAGATGCTTTCCCGTCGCTTAGCTAAGCACCACCACCCCTACATTTCTTTCTCTGCTACCCACCATGAGCGCCTCCGCCAGCCAACTCTGGCCATCCTCGGCCGCCAACGGTTCCCCTATACTCCCCTTGGTCCCCTCTAGCTAACCCGACCACTCACGTAATACGATTCACTGTCATTCGCCGTCGGCGAGCATTGCCAGGGCCGTGTTCTACTATAATTATATGACAGGTGTGCCCCATCTGTCAGGCATCCACGCCCCTCTTTCTCTCTCACATACACAACACTAACATATGGCCTAGGTGTCAGAAATGTCATTGATATAAATAGAATCTAATTAACTCCATATTAAGCTAATGAGTCACTAACAGGTGGGCCAGCTGAGATTAATCATTTAGTTTTAAAACTCAAACCAATATTTAAGTAGTGAGTCACTGGCATGTGCACTCCACTGTCAGTCATTTTCGAAAAATAATAATATCTGACAGATGGACTCCACATGTCAGCCACTGTAAAATAGATTTAAAAAACCAAAAATAAGAAATGTGCTTTCAATCTACTAGAGTACACTTTCTCTACTAGAAGGCATAATTTTCAGAGAATACGCATTCGACGTCACATTCTTTCTCATTATAGGGATTTTCATATGATTTAAATTCAAATACTCATAACTTTGGCAAATGAACTCCAAATTAAGTGAAATCAATTTCTATTTTTTTTAAATCATACTCTTTATGTTTCTATAAAAAAACTTTAAATATGGTCTCTATTTTAATTCTTTTGGTTATTATTATTGCTTTACAATATTCTGCGTATAGTTACCGATGCTTTGGAAACCTTCCTCGTCGACCTTGAACCCACACAAGAACTCAACGAGCAAGGCAAGCACCTCCTTTGATTATGTTGATTATATTATTTCACTTAAATTATGTTGTCTTTACAAGTTTATGTATGCAGGCGTGTACTTTCAGTAAAAATCACTATATTGTGGGTATTGATATTTATTCCTACTTGTTGAATAGAACTTTCTTGATAAATACGTAAATGTCAACTTTGAAATCCATAAGGTAAGAATTAGACATTGTATAATGTCAAATTTGGGTATACTCAAATATGTAAATATTTGCTTAGCCATACTTTAGACTTGGGAGAATAGATGATCGGTTACACTGTTTGTTCAGGAATGGGAGTTTTAACATGTTGAGAAAGTTGGCTATATTATTTTAGTATAAAATCAAAAGTGTAAACTAGGTTTGGACGCGAATGAGTTATTTACATAATCTGTGAAATGCTTGGACTTATACGTAGTATAGGGGGAGTTCTCACCCGGGTCGATTAAATACTGAACTTAGTGTAGTATAATTCAAGACATTCCGTGCAACCACAAGTGCTATTGTAGAGTGGTCTTAACCTATTAAGTTGCTTGGATCTAGCTTTGCACATTGGAAGCCAAAGTAGTACGTGTATTCCAGGTAGGTTTGCTCGCAGAGATGCCCACACCGAGTTGTTTGGAATAACGCTTACCAATACAACATACAACAGTGTATGTCTTACTGTGGGGGAAATAGTTATGACAGGGCATAAAATTGTCATTATGATTATAAATTATATGTATTTAATTTCGTCGCTATAGTAAGGGTCAAACATCATTGGGTTGGTGCAAAGTTAAGTATAAGTGATGTAACGGTTATTGTCATAATATCTCTATCACACACCAAAAGAAGTGTAAAAATAGCGGCAACAAGAGTTGGTCATGTCTTCTAGGTAAAGTTGTGCTCCTCTTCATAGTGTAAATGTTTTTGAAAAATTGTGCTCGCGATCATGAGAGACTTGGTGCACTGACACTATTTAGATTTTGTATTTTACAAAAATGGTTGAATTGAAAAAAAATGGTGGATAGTTATGTTTTAGATTTTACTAGTTACATGCCCGTGCGTTGCTACGAAAAACAAAATTGATAACGAAAAATACCATCTTTGATGTTAGTAGTGAATAACAAAGCCGCAAGAGCACACAGAAAACGATCATAAATCTTCTCAATCTCATTGTCAGAGAGATTCCAAGCATTGAACAATACCCACTGAATATCCGCATGCACAAGGGCACCTTCTATTTCTCCCGATTGCAAAAGTTTCTATGGTTTCTCCCGATTACAACATACTTAGAGATGATATTCTTGGTATACGTCTCAGAAGATCTTAAAATAAACAGTTACATTGTAACACGACTTGAATATGATTTCAATCAAAACCTTGTTTATGATGTGAGTACTTCTCTGTAGACAATGTTTTTTGTGAAGTTTCCATTAGTATTTTTAGACTTTCGACCCTTATCCTTCTCCTTGTCAGCGACGGCAAGTATCTTGATATTGCTTCTAGCGGTGGCTCTAGATAGCGCAACATACAATTGCCCATGAGAGAAAACCGGTTCAGGGAGGTAGACACCGACATTCGGGATGGTCTGTCCTTGTGCCTTGTTGATTGTCATTGCGGCCCGAGCCTAATAGGGAACTGCTTCCTCTTGAATCTAAATGGGAACATCTCGTCATCAGAGGGACATAGAGGTATTCGAGGTAGAAACACCCTCTTCCCGGCGTGCTGGCCAAGCACAATCTCGGCATCTATAGTATTCTTTTGGAATGCCTGGACTACAAGTCTCGTCCCGTTGCATAGTCCATTTGTAGGGTCAATGTTCCGCAATAGTATCACGGGGCAGTTAATCTTCAGCTTGAGTATATGCGGAGGTAGACCGTTAGGGGTCAGGGTGTTTAGGAATTCAGGAGGGTAGTAGCTATGGGGATCATCCTCTGCAGAATCGAAGCTATGGTACACCATCTCCTCACCACGAAACATGTCAATCATCTTCGTATTGATCCTATCAATGGACTCGTTCAGTCGGCAGGATGGCTCGAGATGTGATATAGTTGGCATCCGATAGGTTGTCATTCAAAGATAGGAAATACACTCTGTATGAGTTTATCGATGTCTTTGCCATTTCCTGTAAATGGAATACAAATCTGCTCGAAGCCGCGACGCAGCCATCCTCATTAGTCTCCTCGATACCATTCCCGATCCGCAATAGGAACTCTACGCTCAGATCACCTTGGGCCCTCATGTTACGTCTGAGCCTTAGCTGCCGCATGCAATCCCATAGGTATGACCTACGCAACGTCGCATCAATTATTTCTGGCCTCGTCCCCTTACGAACAACCGGTAGAACCTGCCGGAAGTCTCCACCAAACACGATCGCTTTCCCACCGAACGGCAGGTCACGTCGGCCCATGATGTCCCGCATGCTACTGTCCAGGGCCTCCATCGCCTGTCGCCTCGTCATGGAGGCTTCATCCCATATTATCAATGACGCCTGCTGAAGAAGCTTAGCGGTCCCACTTTGCTTTGTGAAGCTACATACCGCCCCATTTGTAACGTTGAGTGGGATCTTAAACCTCGAGTGCGCTGTCCTACCTCCAGGCATGATGGATGCGGCTACGGCCGATGTCGCGGTTGCCACTGCTATCTTGCCATCACCTCGGATCTTCGCGAGCAAAGCTTTATATAGGAATGTCTTTCCGGTGCCTCCCGGGCCATCTACGAAGAAGACTCCTCCATTGCCACTGTCAACCGCAGATAATATATCGACGTACACTGCCATTTGCTCAGGGTTGAGGGAGGACGATAGGGATATATGATCATCGTCGACCTGGATTGTTGACTCCTCGTATATCTCTCTGACATCTATATCGGCGTTGTCGTGAGACTCATCTATAACAGGAAGAGGAAATGATGTTATGTCCTTCCCCATCTATCGCAGCATATTTCTGATGTCCAATAGCACCATCTGCTCAACCGTCTGTTGGCATGCATAGGAACGGCGGTAGTCATCTGACATTCCCTCGAGATGCCTTTCCCATAGCCCACACACGTCGTTTGGCTCGCAGAACACCAGTATAGTTGCAAATAGCCTCCTGAGCGATGATGGCATCTGGAATAGCTCACCTCACTAAGGCACTCCTCTAGGGTGTTGTCACCTCGATTAGTCCCCTATTCTCACGGCTTCACGGAAGAACGGGTAGACTACACCATTCACCGCCCTAAGTTCTTCAAAGGAGGTGGCACTGTGCACGTGGTTTAGGAGAACCCTTAGATAGTAACGCTCCTCGTTCGGACGAGCCGACACGATTCTGCCAACTTGTGTTCGTTCTACCCTCTTCTTCCACTGCTTCAGTCCTGGCTGCCAAATAAATGCCGCTGGAAAATTCCTGTACAAGATCCCTCGAGCCTCCTCGCATGTTCGGTTCATGTTGAAATACTCTGTCAACATGGTCCTCTCGACGCCATGCTGGGCAACAACATCATGAAGATCTTGACCCGCGGCGAACGAGACCATGTGCATGTTCGGTAGATGTAGCTGCATTTGCAACACGGGTGGGGAGATCTTGCTAAGGTCGAAGCTGTAGATCCTCCATAGAGCTTCTGGTGGGGTAACCCACCTAGCGTCCCTAAACTGATTGATCTCGTCAATATTTCCGTTGCTATCGGGTTCATTGAGAGCTACAGAAGCACGGTCGTGGCCTTTGTAAATATACTTGAATAGGTATTTTACAGCTTTTATGCTTGAGCAAACCTCCACATTTATATGGCAGTTGTACTTCCTCAGAAGGTAAGGGTTGTATGGCACTACCCACCTATTGTCAAGCGTTCGCCCTCGAACCTTTGCATGGCGGCCATTATCCCTTCTCCTGTATAAGGGATACGAATCATTGCCTTGTGTTGTAGATGCATTGAAATGACGTGGGTAGTAGTTCTTGCATCTACCCTCCCGCATGCACACATTCTTCGGATTTAGGACTCCGCATGGGCCATGCATCATATGCTTAATGACCATCTCGTACAACTCTGGATACTTGTTCCTGTCTGGGAGCTCAGCGGAGATGAGGCAATCAAACTGCTCCGGACAAGTGAGCTTGTACCCTCCCTTCATGATAAGAAGGAAGTGAACATGCGGAAGACCCCTCTTCTGGAACTCGATGACGTACACATAAGCAACTCTTTGTGCCAAGGATATGCTTCTTGAATAGTTGTTCCTTGATGCTCTCAAGCTTGGCTCTGAATACCCGAACGATGAGATCAGTCGATCTTGTGGGGTCTGGCCTGTGCTCTAGCTCTCATATTATCTCTTCCCGCTAGGGTTGCAAGTCATAGTTAAGAAGATGTCCGGCTTCCCGTAATTCTGCACCATGGCCATAGCATCCAGTACCTTCGTTGCATATCTCTATCACCCCCAATGAATGAAGCCGAGCACGATCCTTTGCCCACGGCTTGCGCACGACTCTCTCCGGACTCTATGCTATCAACCAAGCCACGATACAGATCGGCTCAGATCTCCTTTTGGTGGTGCCTCGATGTAGTCCAAACCTTGTACCCTCCACCTTGATGTACATGTCAACCGCAGATCGCTGCAATAGGCGCTTGCCGTATAACAAGGGGTTGAATATCCCACGACGATCTGGAATTTGTAGCGAGTAGTCCCTTACAAGAACGCAGCCGGTTATTCGAATCTATGCAAAAGAGGGACATATAGTCAGATGATGTGTAAATAATATGGACATCAATAATGATGAGATTCAAGGTTAATAGCAATACTCACCTTGATCCTCGTAGTGACTATTGTTATTGTTATTTTCTGATGGCCGGATTACAGCTTCAACGGGCACACCATGCTTGGGGATATGTGGATGCCATCCTAGTTCTCCTCTTGGGAAGAAGAGTGGATACGACAGGGGGTCGTAGCATCCATAGTGCGACTTTATACTGAACTTCTCATTGTTGTTGCCATATAGGATTACGCTGCGATTGAATTCTCCGCGCCGCCATTGCCCTCAACCCACACGGCCACTTCGACGTTCTTCGCCTCGTTGTACACTCGTTGATCCATCTGTAAGTCGGTGTTAAGTGATACACGATATTCCTGGAGGTTTTCGGCTTGGCCTAGGCTCCTAAAAGTTTGAGAGGAGGGGTTGTCCCGGAGGATGTTGACCAATCTCCTAACGACTTCCTGGTCGAGGCTAGGTGAGTAACGAAACCGTGATTCGCATCGGGTCGTCGTCATAGAAATAGAGTTCCAAATGATTTGGACCGGATTCGCTCGGGCCAAAGGAATGGACATTGTGGTAAATTTGTCCGTGGGCTCGAAATGTGTACACTCCAGATCTCATGTTAGTATAGTTCTCATCAAGACTCACGCCTAGGTCGTGAAGGAGAAGTGACCGTTGAAGAATCTTATGTTTTCGCGAAAATGCCTAGCATCAAAGATCTGCACTCGACCAAAGCCTGAGGAGTTCGGGAATTGGCTCGATCCGATAGCCTGATTTTACCGCTAAGCGACAACAAAACCCATTCGCCTCATATCGAAACCTCTTTGCACCGCAATGCTTGCAATCTGGCTTAGTCTTCAAGATATGTGTGCTATCGAATGTTGCTATACACATGATTGTAGGGATCTTGGACATCCGGTTACTGGAGAGTCCCTATCCTCCATTTCATCATCATCCTGGATGGATTTAAGTTGAGGGGATTATGATAGTTGTTGAATTCCATATAAAGAAGAGAGAAATGTCATCTAAACTACCTCCACCGGCGAACATGTAGTACTCCTCATCCATATCCTCCTCTACGATTGTTTCTATACCACCTGTCATTTTCCATGAGTACATGTTAATAATCGGTTACATAGTTAAAAAGGTAAATCTAGTTATAGATATTACCATTGTCTCAGTAATGATGATCGCGTTGAGGGACCTGCAATAAGCGAAGCCATGCGATGATGGATTTGCCGCCAATGAAGCATCTGACTGTGAGCATTTCATTGCAATTGACTCAGAGCATGGTGTGTCTCTCCTACTCGCATAGATTGCATTACGTTCATGTAACAATGTTTGTCTATCATGTGGTGTAATTATTTGCCTGGCTGATCTTCTACGGGCGTTAATGTCATCCCTCTCCTCTCTTCTACACGCTCTTCGATGAGCATTTGACTCATGCCTTTCTTTAGGAGCCAAACTTTGCCTACGCGCTCTTCGACGGGCATTAATCTCTTCCCTTTGTTCAGGTGTTAAACTTTGATGACGTGCTCTCTGACGTTCTCGTCTCGCTAGCCTTTGCTCTGGTGTAAGAGCTGCATTCCACGCATTTTGTCGTTGACGCCTTGATTGTATTTGCTCCTCTATGAGGTTTGCATTTCTTACAAACTGTCCACTATAACTCGGTACACTTTGTTGAGGTGTAATGTGAGCCACTACTTGATCAAAATTCAGTTGTGTTTGGACCTCTGTCATGGCAGCGGAACTTTCAGCAATATCACGGTAATTCATCCTGCCTGAAGTGTACAACGCATATAATATAATGAGCTATTTTGAGTAGGAATGTTTGTGATTAAAACACACATCATAGGAAAAAAGCAACTTGTACCATTTGAGCAATCGTCTTGTAACGATACACCCATTGTGAGGGTACTTTGAGGTGTAATTGTGTATAGCATAGGTGTTTGATTATGATCATCTTCTTCGTCCGAAGACGAAAATATTTGACTTTGAATATTGTCTCCATCATGTATAAATAAGCTAGCAGATGCTTGCGGCAAAAGAGCAGTGCGAACTCTCTTTGGAGCATGATGTGCATCCATCACTGCCAAAATGATATTTTCAGAAATAATATCACACGCTAAGATTAATATCATGCGATTTACAATCTATACGACAATAATATCATGCACAATTTGTAAAGTAGATTTTACCATTAGATCTTTCGCCTTGTAATAACCCATCGGATGTGATCATACTTTGTGTAGGAATTGCAAATGAGGAAGTTAGCTGGTGTGGCTCATCGTCGTCATTTGAAGAACTTTCGCTTGCAACATAGGATGTTTCTTGAATAGAAATTTCAGAAGGGGTGTATAACAAATAATTGGTGTTAGATCTCTTTCGTTTGCGATGTTCATCAACAAATATTAGAAAAACATAAATCAAAAGTATCACACATGTTTATTAGTATATTAATTTAATGATGTAGCATAGGACTATAAAGCAAATATATAATAAGTAAGTTAAAATAGAAACCTTCTTTTCCTTTTCTTGTCCTCCTGTTCTTATCCGGCATGCTAGCAATTTCTTTCGTCATGTGTTAAAGCCTATAACAGAAATATATATACATACTCAGATGGTAGCATAAATATAATAATAGCACTAATTTGTCAACTCAATAACAAATAACACACTCACATAACGAATGGCAGTCAATCAATGATACTCGGGTTAACATGTATATTTTTAGTGACAAGCTGAAGTTTTTTCAGATTTATTTTATTAACATTTATTTTTCTAGTGACAAGGTGAAGGTTTTGCAGTCATTTTTCAGGTTTTTCTCATTTATTTTATTAACATTTTTCTTAATGTTCATACAAGCATTGACCCATTATTTTTTGTCTTTTTTCTCTCCCTCCCATGCCCTTATTTGGCCCAGCCGCACTTCGGCCCACCGGCTCGACTCACTCCCCTCCTCTAACCCTAAGCCTTATCCTCCCGACATCTCCCTCATCTCCCTCTCTGCCGACACACCTCCATCTCACACGCCGCCGCCCTCTCCCTCATCTCCCTGCTCTCCCGGCGCCTCCCCCTCCCTCCCTGCTCTCCCGGCGCCTCCCCCTCCTGCTTCCCTTCCTCCCCCTCCCAGGCATGCTAGACACGGACACCGCAACCGTGTAAAAATCGAAGGCGGCGAAAACCCTCAAACCCTAATCCCCTTGTCCCCATGGCGGAGCCCAACGCAACCGCGCCGCCGCCGGAGGTAGCGCCTAAGGAACTGTTGCCGCCGCCACGCAGAAGAGACCGCCGCGAGCCTCCCGCTGGCCGCCGAGGGCGGCGATCTCAAGAGGAAGCTCGAGGAGGTCGAGGCGAGCGCGGATGCGAACGCCGCCGGCGTGGGACGCCAAGCGGCGCGCGTGGAAGCGGCAGACGAGTAGATCTCTCACGCCCGTCCTCCCACCCCACCTCTCTTTTCTCTCTACGTATGTGTTGCACCTAGGGTTTAGTGTCTCAGAGATGATGCTAGCAGCGAGAAGGTAACCTCCGCCGTCCAGATCTGGGGTCTGGGTCGGATCTGAGCTAGGGCTCGGGCGATCTGCTGGTTCTGGTGCTTGTTTGGCTAATGTTGGTCCCCTTTTACATTGGGTGGTTGGCGCTACAGAAGGAGGAAGTGGGCGACGCGGTGACCGGCCACATCATCTCCACCACCATCGGCGGCAAGAACGGCGAGCCGAAACGGGTGAGCTGGGGGTCTCGATTTCGCTCTCTCACGCGGGTGTATGGCAGAATGTGCTGGTTTTCGTGCTCTTACAGTGGTTCCTTGCTCTGTTGTTAGTGGCGTCGTGGTCGAAATTGGTCGTCGTCTCTTGGTTTACCGAAGGGTTTGTGTTCTCTAGCAAATTTTTAGCGGGGGTAGTGTTTTTTTTAATGAAATTTGGTTGCTTGGGGTTGATTCATCGAGGAATTGCGGTGCTGCAGCTAATTTGGTGGGTTGGTCAACCAGATAGTGTTTTTTTCCTTGATTCTAAATAATTTGGCATGCCATAGATAGATTATGTGGTTTATTGCTCACGCTAGTGCATTTAGGAAGACCGCTCCCCTTTAACATTGCTTTGTTTTTGTGTCCAGTTCTATTGTTTGTGGTGGATAAATTCTTCGCTTCTAATGTTAGTTGGTTGTGTCATAGTTGGGGCTCTTGCCAATTGTGATGCACAATATTCAATCTGAGCTAACTACTTCTGACGGCCTTATTCTGTACTCGATTGCTCATGTGTTGCTTTAATCCTGATTGCAGACGATAAGCTACATGGCAGAGCGAGTTGTTGGAACTGGTTCATTTGGGATTGTTTTCCAGGTGCGGTGCTTGGTCTTATGGTCTGCTTTTGCTTTCTGTGGTGTTGTACATCAGTTGATGCAATGTTTATTGAATTGAATTGGTTTTCGCATGTAGGCGAAGTGCTTGGAGACGGGGGAGGCGGTGGCCATCAAGAAGGTGTTGCAGGACCGGCGTTACAAGAACCGTGAGCTGCAGCTGATGCGCTCGATGGACCACCCCAATGTCATTTCTTTGAAGCACCGCTTCTTCGACCACAAGCGAGGATGAGCTGTTCTGAACCTTGTCATGGAGTATGTCCCTGAGACACTATACCGTGTGCTCAAACACTACAAAGAATGCCAACCAATGGATGCCACTTATCTATGTCAAGCTTTACATGTATCAGGTTTGTGAACCATCATATTAACACTTGCGTGGTCGCTTCCCTTGCTTTGCTAATGTTTTTTTCGGTTGCAGCTTTTCGTGAGGGCTAGCTTACATTCATACTGTTAAAGTCCGCCACAGGGATGTGAAGCCACAAAATGTTTTGGTATGTGTTGTGTGAACAAGATTTTATTCTTCTCAGATTTGGTAGTTGGTTCTGAATTGGTCTCTTCTTGCTTACCGTCAATACAGGTTGATCCTCTCACTCATCAAGTCAAACTCTGTGACTTTGGAAGTGCAAAAGTTCTGGTATGTTGATTTACCCCCTGAAGTTAGTCCATGGCACTGTATTTGGGTGGTGTCAGGCAAACATGATCATAGTTAGTTACTTTTGGCTGATTTGCTGGATAGTGGACAGGATGCAATCCTGTTGGAATATTTTTCATGGTCTGCTATTGGTTAGGATAAAAAAAACCATGTTACTTTTGTTGGAACATGGAAGTTGGCAAGTAGCCGTCACTGTCAATGTCTTGATGGTCTGTTGACGAGTACCCGTACCATGGGTACCCCCAGCGGCCCAAAAAGACGCGTGGGCCGACCCAGGCCAGTCGAGGCCCAAAGTCACGACCGCCGGGCAAGGTCCGAAATCACGACCGAGTCTCCGATATCCCAGAGAAGCGGCGGCATTTATTGCGTATCGAGCGCATTAAATGCCGGCCATAATAACGATGACGTAGCGGCGCAAGTTCCCGACCCTCGCATTTACTACGAACGACGCAGCAACTACGGCGACCAGCAGCAGGGCAGGGGGAGTCGGCAGCCAGTCCCATCAGCCCGCCATCTTCAGACGACCGAGAGCACAGTCTTTTCCTCTTTTTTCCCACCAACAGTGTAACCTTCCTCCTCGCCTATATAAAGGAGGGAGGGGCGAGCATGTAAAGGGAGACAAACGAGAAAAGAAGATCAATACAATCCAACTCACACGAACTGGAGTAGGGACGTTCAGCCCGAACCAGTATACATCTTGTGCTCACCCGAGTCAAGCCGTTCGAGGAGAGGGAGCGTGCACCCCCGTCGACCTATACAAATTCACTAGCCGGTGCCCGAAACACCGACAGTTGGCGCGCCAGGTAGGGGCTGCGCACGCCGTCGCCGTTGCTTTCCCACTCAGCTTCCTCGACGGTCCTTTTCTTCGACACCACCATGCCGATAGCATCGATCCGCTTCAGTTCCCTCGACTTCATCACCACCGCGGCGGGACAGATGGTGATCGTTCCCGCCGTGCTCCGGTGCCAAACGCCCCCCGTGGACCTTGGCGCCGTCTCCAGCGTCCTCAGTGACCTTCGGCTCGAGGCCCCCACATGGACCCCGACGCCGAAGCACGCCAAAAGCTCCTTCGCCCCGGACGACGCGCAGGGGCGTCAAGTAGCGGCGGTTGCGCCCGCTGCGCCTTCACGCTTCGTAGCGATGGTCGGCCACGCGCCCGACGATGACCATTCGGACAACTCCTCCGGCCACGGTTCTAGCGGAGGGAGAGATAAGAATAGACCGCGCTACCGCAAGCCCGACACCGCGGCAGGCGCGAACAACCCCTCCGCTACCCCGGTCACGCCGAAGACTCTCCTCCAACACACCGAGGAGGACCACCAGACTCGCCGCGCCGACCTTCAGCGACGGTGCGAAGAGCTGGAGGTTCAAAAAGCCGAGCTTGACAAGCTCCAAGCCGATCTGGATCAGCATCCACCCGCGGTTCTACCTGCACCTAGCGGCGCACGCGCTCGCGCACGCCAGGTTCACCACCTGCTGGCCAAAGGGACTGACGATTCGTCGTTCTTTCCACACGCCGGCCAAAACATCGCCGCGGCGGCAATGTTGCTCCGCGGCATCCCTGAGCCAGATGATCCCGCGGCCAAGGCAACCCACCAGAATCTCCGAGCGCTGGTGGAACGAGCAGCCGCGCAACACGCGCATGGCTCCGGATCACAGCGTTCGGGCGCCTCTTCAGACGGTCCGCACCGCGACGCTTCCCGGGGCCACCGGGGCAAAACAAGGGCGGTATCGCCCCCCGAACAACCCCAGGCATCACACACCCCGGTGCGCCAACGCTTGGGTGACGAACGCGACGTTCGCGCCACCCTCCAGGCACGAAGAAGGGCAGGAACGACCGCCCGACGACGCCGCCGATAAATGGCTTCACGACGTGACCGCAGCCCGAGCCCCGATGACCCCGGGCCGCGGGCATTCTGTCAAGGGATCCGCAGCGCAAGGTTCCCTGCTAGGTTCCGAGCGCCGGTCAATATAGCCAAATACGCGGGGGCCACAAACCCCAGCGTATGGCTGGAGGATTACCGGTTAGCATGCCGAGCGGGGGGAGCCATAGACGATCTCTTCGTCATCCAGTACCTCCCCATCTACTTGGCGGACTCGGCTCGAGCATGGCTCGAGTACCTGCCCACCAACATCATCAGGGACTGGGCCGACCTCAAACATCACTTCGTTGGCAACTTCCAGGGCACCTACAAGCGACCAGGGAACTCCTGGGACCTGAAGAGCTGCAAGCAGCAGCCAGGGGAGAACCTCCGGGACTACATCCGACGTTTCTCCCAACAGTGCAACGAGCTCCCTGACATTCGTGACGCCGATGTCGTGGGGGCGTTCATCTACGGCACTACCTCCAAGACCCTGGTCCACAAGCTGGGATGCGCAAAGCCCAGAACCACCAAAGAGCTCTTGGACATCGCCACCAACCACGCCTCGGGCGAGGAGGCCGTAGATGTCATCTTCGACAAAGGGAAGTCGAAGCGAGGAACTGGCGCCGAGCCCAGCCCCTCCTCCGACCGCCCCGATAAACGGAAACGCCACGGCAAACAGGTCCGCGAGGACCGCATAGTCGCGGCCGCCGACCAGCCGGGGAAGCCGCAGAACCGGCAACCCCCCGACCATTTTGAGAAGCTGATGGAGAGTCCGTGTCCGAACCACGGATACCCCGTCAGGCACAAGTACCGGGACTGCGAAGTCCTAAAGCGTTTTCTTTCCGGAGCTCCCACGACGCCGCGGAGCAAAGGAAAGAAGCAAGACCCGGCGCCGACCGACGGGGACAAAGGGACAGACGCCGGCTTCCCTGAAACCGACGGATGCCTCATGATCTTTGGTGGACCGGCAAGCTACGCCGACCGAAGGCAGCTCAAGCTCGCCTACCGGGAGGTGCTCACGGCGAACCCTGCCGTACCCAAATACCTTCGATGGTCAGAGTCCCCGATCACCTTTGATCGAACCGACCATCCCGACCACATCCTGCAACCAGGGAGGTACCCGCTTGTCGTCGACCCCATTGTGGGGACGAAGCGCCTGACCAAGGTGCTCATGGACGGTGGCAGCAGTCTCAACATTCTTTATGTCGAGATCCTCGACGCCATGGGGATTCCCCGCCCAAGCCTCCGACCAAGTAGGGCGCCTTTTAACGGCGTCGTACCTGGCCAGGAGGCCCACCCGCTCGGGCAGATCGACCTGCCCGTCACGTTCGGGAGCCCGGCCAACTTCCGCACCGAAACCCTCACCTTTGAGGTCGTGGATTTCACCGGCTCCTACCACGCCATTTTGGGAAGACCATGCTACGCGAAGTTCATGGCGATCCCCAACTACACCTACACCAAGCATCCATCCGACCCGATCGTCCAGACGACCGGATGGGCGACTCGCCGAAAGCACCTCCGCCAGACGACCAGCGACCGGAGGCTGAGATGACCAAGCCAAGCTGCAACATCCTGATAACCAGCACCGATTGGAGGAAACCCTTCATCGATCGACTGACCGACGGTTCCCTTCCTAACGACCCAACCGAGGCCCGCCGCCTCGCTCGACGGGCAAAGTCCTTTGTACTGGTCGGTGACGACCTCTACAGAAGGAGCCCCTCTGGGATCCTTCAGAAGTGTATTCCGGCCAACCAGGGAAGAGAGCTGCTCCACGACATCCACGGGGGAATTTGCGGACACCACGCTGGGTCGCGGAGCTTGGTCGGGAAAGCCTTCCGACAAGGCTTCTACTGGCCGACTACTGTAGCCGACTCTGAACAAATCGTCCGAACATGCAAAGGGTGCCAATTCTTCGCCCGGCAAACTCATCTCCCAGCGCAAGCCCTCCAGACGATCCCTATTACCTGGCCCTTCGCCGTTTGGGGACTCGACCTGGTCGGGCCTTTCAAAAAAGCGCCCGGGGGCTTCACCCACCTACTGGTTGCGATGGACAAGTTTACCAAGTGGATAGAAGCTAAGCCAATCACGACCATCACTTCGGCGCGGGCGGCGGACTTCATCCGCAACATCGTCTACCGGTTTGGGGTCCCGAACTCCATCATCACCGACAACGGAACGCAATTCGCGGGAAAGGAGTTTCTCGAGCTCTGCGACAGCTTCAGCATTCGCGTGGATTGGGCAGCCGTTGCCCACCCACAGAGCAACGGCCAAGTCGAACGCGCGAACGGCATGATCCTACAGGGGCTCAAACCACGGATCTTCGATCGACTGAAGAGATACGCGGGACGTTGGGCGGCTGAGGTGCCTCCCGTACTTTGGAGCCTGCGGACCACCCCAACCCGATCGACCGGATTCACGCCGTTCTTCTTGGCATTCGGGGCCGAGGCCATCCTGCCAATCGACTTAAACTACGGCGCCCCAAGGGTTCGAGCCTTCGACGAAACCCGGGGGCTCAAGTCTCAGCAAGACGCTGTCGACCAGCTCGACGAAGCGCGGGATGTCGCCATCATCCGCTCAGCCAAGTACCAGCAGGCACTACGGCGCTACCACGACCGCAAGGTTAGAGGTCGAGCGTTCAACGTAGGCGACCTGGTTCTGCGCCAGGTTCAATCCAACAAAGACAAGCATAAGCTCTCCTCTCCTTGCGAAGGCCCCTTCACCGTAGTAGAAGTCCTTCGACCCGGCACTTACCGGCTCAAGGATCCCGATGGCAACATCTTGTCCAACGCCTGGAATATTGAAAAGCTAAGACGATTCTACCCTTAGTCCATTTCTCTTTTACCTCGTCTATTACCGTGAGCAGCCCGACCCTCGGTCGGGCCTACACGTAGCGTTTCTACCCAACCCGACGAGCGAGGTCGGGGTGCGAACGCTCGTGTTAAATCTCTTTGCCTACTTTTCGGAAAAACACTTGAACACGTCGATCACTGCTCGGATGGTCCCCTCGGACCCGAAAACAGTGATCCCGGCGCGCTTCACCAGAAAAGCACACCCGAAAAGATAGCGAAAAGCGCACACGAAACCTCTGAAGAATCCAAACACCTCTATTTCTTCCGATTCGACGGCACTTACATTCTTTAAGAAACGTGAAATCTAAAACCAAAAAAAAAAGTTTATCTTATTCTAGGGTCCTCCTCGCCTCGGTGATCTCCGGACTTATCGTCCCTCTCCAAGCGCGGCTTTGGCTTCCCGCACAATTTTTGCCGCAAAGCGCAGCAGAAACTGGTCGGATCACCGAAATCCGCGACGGGAGAGCCCCGATCTGCCCGGGTGCGACGCCAAGAGCCGGAAGCCCCCCGCGCCCCCCCTGTGTGACCTCTATGGTTCCCGGGGGAACTCGGGGCTCGCCACAGAGGGGTCCACCGGCGGAGAGGTGTACGACAGCGTGATTGGGGCGACCGGCAGCGCGTTCATTAGCACGGGCCTGGATGTCGCGGTGGACTCCAGGCTCCCTGAAGGAGAAGGGGCGCGAGGGGGAACGGCGTCCTGTTCCCCCAATCGCTCGGGCGCTCGCGGCAGCGGTTCCCTCAGCTCGACGACCGCAGCCTGCCGCTCCCGTTCCCGCTCCTCCTCCTCCGCCTCCCGCTCCAGCAGCTCCCAATCAACCCCGTCGTCCGACGGGGCCGCCATTGCGGCGACTGCCTGCCGCCTCCAACTCCTCGTCCTCCGCCTCTTGTTCAAAGGCATCCCAGTCGATCTCATCGATGGGTGGGCTCTCGACCTTGGAGCGAGGTTGAGAGGGCGAGGCAGCCATGAAAGTGAGTTAGTAGCAGGCCTCACGTCGTTGGATGAAGTCCCAGCGCCCACCGCTCGCCTATTTATAGGCGATCCGCAATGCACGACGCGGCCGAGGGGTACCCGCCAGCATTAACTACGACCGCGCCTTTCCCAGCTGATGGCGTGGAAGCCGAAGTGTCAAAACTGACGGTGCGGAAACCGAAGCGCCGATTCTCTGCGTTGAACAAAAAACGCCTCGAGAACCTCGACAGTTGCAAAGAAAGATAAGTGAATATCTTCTTTCCCTGCACTCGCTGTTACTCCTTCAAAGTGGCGCGCGGCGGTAACAGCCAAACCGCCCCGCACCACTCGGGGGCTATAAGAGTCCCGTGGGTTGGTGACACGACCAATTGCCGGGTCCTCCCGAAATCGCCAAACTTTCGACCAGAAGTACTACGGCCTACGCCCCGGCGGCTACGGTTGTGAAATAGTACTTAACGGAAGAAGGAAGTGCCCAAGCGGAGCGACCCACGATTGGTCGGGAGCACCCCTCCCACGGTCGCACTGACCAATCGGCGCGTTCCTGAACGCTCTCGTGTTTCCCCCGCTCCCTTACTTTATAGTGCACCCACCAACCTACGCCCGACCCCTGTGGTCCCCAAGGCTATGGACGGTAATAGTGACCATCACAAACAAAGGGTGCGAAAAACAAGCACGGGGCAAAACACATACCAGTTCCTTACAAATCTAGAAAGAGCAAAGAAAAAACTGTTTAATTTCCCCTTATCGTTCATCTATGAAGGACGTCGGTCGGGGAAACCTGGTCGGCAATTGCCCTGGCGTGCGGTTCGACCCGAAGCTCCAAGGCGTCGACTTCCTCCTCGGACCGGTTCGCAGCAACCCCGCTACTGACAGTATCAAGGTCGATGCCGTCGTAGTAGGAGAGCGTACAAACCAGCGCCGAGGCAGCCCCGAGAACAGCACCGGTTGCCACCGAAGCCTCCACGTGGTCGGGCACGCGGGCCAGGGCACTCCCCAGCGAGCTCGAGCCGGGTTGAGAGTCCACCGGCCCCAGCACCCGATCACGGATCTCTCGGCCGACCGCTCGCAAAGACGCTACCGGCTCGATCCTCCTCCGACAGCTGGCGCGCGGATAGGGCCACGTCGCGTGACGCAACAGCTTCGTCGCGCGCCACGAACGCCTCGTCACGCGCCTCCTCCGCCACCTTCCGCACCTCCGTGGCGCTCCCGAGGTTCTTCTACAACTCTGCAACAAGACCAGTGGAATCAGAAGGCCACCGCAAAGCAACCCAAAAAATTAAGGACGCCAAAGCTAAGGCACTTACCCGACACAGAGTCAGCCAAACTACGAAGATCCTCCTCGACCTGTACCCGGATCGCCCGATCGCGCTCGACTTGCGCCAGCAAATGGCGTCGCTCGATAGCCGCGTCTGGGCAAGCTTCCCACCGTTTCAAGCTCCTCGCCGAGACGAGCGGCGTTCGACTTCAAGATCCCCTTCGCTCGGTTTGCCGCCAAGAGGGACTCAAGATCGACACCTTCTCGTCCAAGCCCGCTTCCTCGACGTTCCTCGAGCAAGGCGCTCTTTGCGTCCACACTCTCTTGGCGGGCCCTCGCCCTTCAACTCGCTCGCGGTCCAAGGCACTCCGAGCCTCCGAGAAGTTCGAGCGCCTTGGCCGTGACTCCAACTCGGCAGACGACCCTCGCTGGTTCTGAACCCGGATGTACCCAGACTTGAACGCCGACCGGGTCTTCAGAGTCTAAGGACAAAAGACACCCATCAGCCCTCAACCCGACCGACCAAAAGGGAAGACACGCAACGGAACAAGCAGATTACCTCAACTCTCCAAGCGCCTCAGAGACAACCCCTCACTTTGCGTTAAAGGATCGAGCGGTGCCGACAAAGACTCGCGGACCCGGCCTGGCTTAGCCAGAACTCGGCCGGGCAGATCTCTCCGACCGCGGTCCACTCGTCCCCCTCTGCCTCGTCGTCCAGGACCACCGGCGACGAGCCTGGTAGGACCAGCGGGGGGATAGGAACGCGAGCAGGCGCCCCGGCTACCCGCGAGGGCTCGACAACCACCTCCTCCTGCACCGCCCCGGCGACCGTCTCCATCGTCGTCTCCTCCGCAGCTTCAACCGGAAGGGAGGGCCCCGGAAGCGACGGCGTAACGAACCCTGGCGCCAGAACTGCGCCTAACGGGGGGGTCCCCGCCGGGGGCAGTGGGAGCTCTTCCCCGCCCGCTTCACCCTCCGGAAGCGGACCCGGCTCGACTCGAGCGCAGGGGTCCTCCTCGGACCTCGGCGTGACCAGCGGCCCCACTTCCGTCTCGGTCGCCGGAACGATCGGCGGCCCCGACGGTTGCTCGGTCGCCAACCCCGACACCGCGGCTACCGCCGCCTCCGCCGGGCACTCGGTACCCAAGAGGGGAGCACCACGACCTCCTACTGGTCTCGCCTTGATCGACGAGGCGCCGCCGACGCAGCGGCGCAGCTCCGACTCTACGCGAGCAACAGGCAAGATCGCCACCGCGACCGCCCCTGGATAGACCCAAAACACGACGACAATTCCAGAAACAGCAAAGACAAACTTAAAACCCGCAGATCGACAGTGCACGGGGAGGCACTTACAAATGCCGAAGCGCCACGGCATTCGCTTCTTCGTCGCCCTTCTGGGATGCATCGCCCTCCGCTTCCCGAACGTCCGGCGCCACCCCCACGGCGGGCTCGACAGCGGTCGCGACACCGTCATCCCCGACCTCTCCACCTCCGGCGTCCGTGTCAGACGCGAGGGGCCCACCGTCGCCATCTCCGCCCCCAGAGCTTGGGGACGACCCCAGGTCGCCCGATTCCGCATCGGGCCAGATCGAGACATCCTCACCGCAGATCGCCTCGCCCCACCGCTTTTTTCGCCGCAACTCTCTCTCTCTTCCTTGCGGGCGGCAACTCGCGCCTCCTTGGCCTCCCGAGCCTGGGCCCTCGCCTCTTTTCCCCCCGGCAAGTCCGGCCGGGAAATCATCCGTCCCAGCCCCTGCGAACAAACCAGAGAGTCGGTCACACCGGCCGGAGAAAGGAGAAAACAGGCAGAGGAGCCCATTTGCATACCAAATCGGAGCCACGACCCGCCATTAAAGGAGCAGGAGCTTGAGACACCGCCACCAACGCACCGCCGCCCAGGACAGAGAGGACCCGGGCATCAACCTCTGTCGGAGGAAGCTCGGGTCCCAGCATCCTCGTGGGGTCGGACGCCCCCGTGTACTCAAACATGGGGCGCGCCCTCTCCGCAAGGGGCTGTACGCGCCTCTCCATGAATGCGCGCACAACGGCTTCGCCGTTCAAGTCGCGCGCCTTCAGAACCCGGATCTGACCGACGTTCAGCTCCACCTTCCGCCGCTCTCTCCGATCAGGCCCCCAAACCCAGCATTCTCTGCTCTCAGGAAACAGGCCGGAGAAACGCGGGGCGCCGTTTCCCACGTTCCGGACATAGAGCCACTCGGAATGCCAGCCCCGATTGGACTTAGGGAGCTCCAGGTCAATGTACTCCAACACCCGATTGGAGCGCAGGTACAACGCGGCGCCTCCAAAAGGCGCCCCCCGGCTCGCCCCCCTGTCCTTCACTAGCCGGCAGGAAAAGTACTTCCACAACGCCCAGTGCGGCTCGATGCCAAGAAACGCCTCGCACAACGTCATGAACACCGCAATGTGAAGCACACCGTTCGGGTTGAGTTGGTGCACCTCCACCCCGTAGTAGAAGAGGAGCCCCCGGACGAACCCGTGAAGAGGAAACCCGAGCCCGCGCTCAAAGAACCAGGCGTGCGCCACGATCTCGTCGGCGTGAGGCTCGGGAACCGCCCCCACCGCCGGAACCCGCCACCCGGAGACATCCCGCGGCGCGAGAAAGCCTTTCCTCTCCAGGCCGACCGCACGAGAGGGGCGAGTGGAGCACTCCTGCCACATCTTCGAAACGCTAAAAGCAACGGCGGCAGCAGAAAGCTGGTAAAACACCTCTCTCAAATCTCTCTCCCGTCGCAGGAAAAAAGCAGGGGCGACCACAACTCCTCCCATCCTCCCTTATGTATGGGAAGCGGACCGGTGGGAGTCGAGCGGGCGCAAGTCAAGCCAACCGCCCCACACCACGAAAAACGGCACGTCTCGCCACCTAGCCACATCGCTGTAAGTACGCCGGCTACCAAAACCCCACTACGCATTAAATGTCGCCGAAACCGCAGGAAGAACAGGCGCCACCTCGAAAGGCGCTCCCGGCGTCCTCTCGGTCTCTACCTCCGGGTCGGCCCAGAGACGCGATCAATAACACCAAGGGCCCACTGAGCCACCGAGGCCCCAGGGCCTCCCAGACCTCGACGGACCGCACCAAAGGCCCGGCCCAACGTTGAGAGATGCAAAAAACCGTCCGCAGAACGAACCCGGCTCCACCACAACAAAAAACGAGCAAGAGGTGAGGACGAGGCAAGCCCCCAGCGGGCCCCTGGTTGGGTCGGCGGACGACCCAATCGCCTTAACTCACGTCCGGGACCACACCTCACGCTCTCCCGCGGAGCCCGTCGACGGGCGGCAGTCAGCTGCACCCTGGATCGGCGAACGATCCAAGGTCCGATACGGGATCGAGTAAGGAAAGGTTCTTCATGGATCGCCCCCAAGTGGGGTCGGACACCCGCGCCGGGATCGTCCGCTAGGGGACCCCCCTCGCGAGGGGGGCCTCCAGGTTCCACCCGGATCACTCGCTTGTAGCTCCACGAGAGCGGCGCTCGAGCCGAAGGCAAGCGCTGCCTCTCACCCCTCCAGGTCCCACACTGGCGGACGGGACGTAACGTGGGACAAGCGGTAAACCCTCCACCCGACAAAGAACTCGCCAGCCCGACTCGTGAACGAGCCACAACTAGCCCCGCCGTCAAACGCATAGCGTCACGGGCATGGGCGCCACGTGCCCACCAGGGCGACCAGCCCATCAGCGCGCCGGCGTGATGCGGCCGGACGCCACGTGCCGGCCGGCGATCACTGCGCACCGGCGGTACGACTTCCGGACGCCACGTGCGCCGGCGACAGCCATCGCTGCGCCCCGGCAGATGCGGCCGACGCCACGTGTCCGTCGAGCGACCGACGCTACGCGCCGGCGCCACGTCTGGCGCCACGTGTCCGCCGAGGCGACCACCGCGCCGAGCGCCTGATGCCGCGGCCTGCGTGGGCGCCCGGGCGTAGAAATATACTGCGACTGAACCTCTCTGACACCGCAAAGCAACAACCAAGCAAGGCGTAACCCCCCGACTTGCTCTCCAACCAGCTCGGGGGCTCGGGGGCTACACCACGGAAGGCGCTCAAGACTTGGCCGAGGACTCTTCCCGACCAAACCCGGTCAGTGTCCCAAGACGGCGGCAGAAATGAACAGCGTAACCCCCCGACCTGCTCTCCAACCAGCTCGGGGGCTACACCCACCGGGTGCGCTCGCGCGCACCCGGTCGAAGACTCTGATCAAGCCAAGCGTACCACGGCACGGAAGCAAAACCCCCGGGCATCTCTCCGACCTGCCCGGGGGCTACTGACGAGTACCCGTACCATGGGTACCCCCAGCGGCCCAAAAAGACGCGTGGGCCGACCCAGGCCAGTCGAGGCCCAAAGTCACGACCGCCGGGCAAGGTCCGAAATCACGACCGGGTCTCCGATATCCCAGAGAAGCGGTGGCATTTATTGCGTATCGAGCGCATTAAATGCCGGCCATAATAACGATGACGTAGCGGCGCAAGTTCCCGACCCTCGCATTTACTACTTAACGACGCAAAGAACTACTCGACCAGCCAGCAGGCGGGGAGTCGGCCACCCCATCAGCCCGCCATCTTCGGACGACCGAGAGCACAGTCTTTTCCTCTTTTTTCCCACCAACAGTGTAACCTTCCTCCTCGCCTATATAAAGGAGGGAGGGGCGAGCATGTAAAGGGGGACAAACGAGAAAAGAAGATCAATACAATCCAACTCACACGAACTGGACGTTCAGCCCGAACCAGTATACATCTTGTGCTCACCCGAGTCAAGCCATTCGAGGAGAGGGAGCGTGCACCCCCGTCGACCTATACAAATTCACTAGCCGGTGCCCAAAACACCGACATCTGTCTTATGGGAGATGTGTACATTCTTGGCACTTTTGCCCCAGCCCTCTATATAATTCTTCTTCTTGTTTCGTTTTCAGGTGAAGATCCAGTTGGGCGAGGGCTCCGCAGCTCAGGTAACAAAGAAGATGCTTGCTAATGAGGGGATCGGTTCATTCTACAAGGTTCGTTCTTGCTGGTGCTTGAGATTCCTATTTTCCATCGTGTTTTATACTGTCATGAGGGCTGTGGTGAATATTTTTTTGTGCATAATTTTTTTGTTACTGTATGCTCTTATCTGCTACGTATGTTCTACATTTTCTTGTTGATTGGCCAATTACATTTTAATTGTCCTTTTATGATCATGTTTTATACTGTCATGATCCATGAGGGTCACACTGAATATTACTATTGCACTTGAGCTTGTAATTTGTTTGATTGAGAACTTATCTCCTAGTAGGAATTTGTCCTCCAGCACATGCTGATATTGCTATGATTTGAAATATTAATTGCACTTTAGGCATACAGTTGTATATACTAATTATAAACTGGCTGCGTGTGCTTTATACTAAGCATGTTCTACATTTTCTTGTTGATTGGCCAATTACATTTTAATTGTCCTTTTATGATCATGTTTTATACTGTCATGATCCATGAGGGTCACACTGAATATTACTATTGCACTTGAGCTTGTAATTTGTTTGATTGAGAACTTATCTCCTAGTAGGAATTTGTCCTCCAGCACATGCTGATATTGCTATGATTTGAAATGTTAATTGCACTTTAGGCATACAGTTGTATATACTGATTATGAACTGGCTGCTTGTGCTTTATACTAAGCATGACTAAAGGCAGCTAGTGAGTATATACATACACGTTAAGCTTTAAAAGAGTATATATGTATACATACAAGATTAATATGCAGCTAGGGTACGCTGGTTAATTAAATTGGCGTGCATATTTTGAAAGAGGTATGCGTACATATATACGTATGTATATACTAATTATTTAGCTACACGTACGCAGTAGGAATTATTTGTGAATGGTGATGAGATGAGCACGCACTGTGGTAGATATTCTTATGAGTAGTGACAATGTCACCCTCACACTTTTGCTTGTACTGCCATTAATCTCCAAATTGTCCTTATTTATCTGTTTACTCCTTTGCTCTCTCCCTCCATCCCTCTCTCTCCCTCTCTCGGCCCTCCCTTTCTTGCAACACCTCCATAATCAGGTTGTTTTGCTAGTTGCTATGATGGTGTGTAGGAGCATTTGCTTTTATTAGTCCATCTGTTCTGAGGTTATTTCGCAATTTCATGGCGATAAATGATTAGCAGTAATCCTCGTCTTTGGCTATTTGATTTATCCCAATCTTGTCACCTAATATGAGGACTTATGGAGTTTATTGATTGATGTTTTGTGCAGGTTGGATTACCAATGTTGGCAAATCAACTTTGTTTAACCAGCATAGATGATCTTGTGATTGCCCTCTTTTTCTTGGCCGGCTCCTTCTTTTGCACCCACAAGCTAAGCTCTCTCCTCATGTTCCTCTTAATCGCTTGTTCCGTTACTATCTTGTGTCTTTTAGCCATGTTTTTTGATTATCACACATGCATGCTGAACACACTATGGATCTAGAGTAATACATATATGACTTTGTGAATGATGCAATGCATAATGTTGTAGTGCACACATGCTAAGCATGCTGTAACGCAAATATTGACAAACATAAACAAACATCACAATAAAATAACGATAGTATAGTTTCAACATAAACAAACATCACAATAAAATAAAACATCTAAGACGACAGTTACAAAACACACTTGCAGCTAAAATAAAACATCCAAGAGGATAGCTACAAAACACACTTGCAGCCATCACACTCAAACCACAGTTGCTAGATATGCCCATCTATTTTCAACAAATCTGGTCACAAATCCGAGATCGATAACTCCCATGACTAATGACCGTCGTAAAGCTGCATGTTACAAGAGAAATGTTGCGGTTAATATATTTGATTTACATATTACAATTTTTTAATGAGTACTTATGCTATATAGAGACTTTTATTTATTTATGATACTGCAACTACTTACTCTCGAGGTCACGTGTCACATGATGACTTGGATTTGAAGGATCGTTATTTTTGATCCAGTTGATTTTGATGATGAGTATTTGAAAAAGATTTGAAACCAGTTTGATATTTCGACAAGATTTATTTTTTGGTTTCTTTATTTGAAAAGATCTGAAATCAGTTTGATTATTTGAAAAGCTTTTTGATTTTTGCAAAGGTTTTTGTTCGTGTTTTGAAATCATGTTCTTAGAATATTTCATGCAATGCACTCCTTTGAGTGGTTGCATGGTTTAATGTGAGTCAAGTCGCGGACTTGTGCTCGGAATCGTTTTGTGGTTTGTTCATGTGCAGGTATTGCTCGAGGGCGAATGTGGTCGATGACGGATCGAACTAGGTTCATGGAGGAACTGAGGTTCGGGACTAGGTTCAGGGGGAACTAAGGTCTTGGTGGTCAAGGATGTCATGCGGGACGTTCGGGCTAAGAGAATGGTGCACATGAAGAATGGTTAGTCACGTGAGAATGGCATGAGGTCATTCGCGTGCAAAGTGTTAGTCACGTGAGTATGGTAGGGTTGCCATACGCGTGCAAGAGTTGTACTCGGCCAGGTTGGGCCAAGTGGAGTTGTGTTGAATACATGCTCTTTCTAGGATTAGGAGTGGGAATCCTTTTAGGATTAGGAATCCTTCTAGGATTAGGACTCCTTCTAGGATTAGGTGTGTTTGCCTTCTTTAAATAGAGGGGTTGCCTCCTGTTGAAGGCAATCAAGCTTTGAGCAAGCTTTAGGGTTGTACTCTTTTGTTTGGAGTATTTTAGAAAAAAGAAAGGAGAAATAAAGATCATGTTCATCAAATCTTTCGGCGAGCTACAATTCTAGTTAGATTTATTCTCGCCATCTTCTGGAACAGTAAGCTTGCGAAGGTCATAACTTTTGATCCGTAAGTCCGATTGAGCTGATTCTTTTTGGGTTTGATTCGTATTGGAATCTAGTTTCTTGTGTCTAAATTTTAGATCGATCGGACGGTTGGATCTCCGGGAATTCGCGTTTTACCAAACCTCTATCATTATGTTTTTTTTTGAAAATGAGGCAATTATTTGGTTCTATTTTGGGGTAAACTTTTAATAGATCAAGAATTTGGTTTTAGCTTCCGCACAATCATTCACCCCCCCTCTGATTGCTATATTCGGTCCTACAAGTGGTATCAGAGCTTGGCTCTACTAATCCATCTTAACAGGTGATTAGTAAACGGTAAGTTATGGCAACAGAGATATACTCGAACAAGCCGTCAATCTTCAATGGCACAGACTTTCCCCACTGGCGGATTCGGATGACTGCATACCTTCAAGCTCAAGGTAACGCTATTTGGCGCAAGGTAAAGATTCCATACGAGCTTCCTTCAAATGATGATATTGATAAAATCGAGTTTGAAAAAGATGTTGAAAACAATAATAGAGCTAGAAACATATTGCTTCAAGGACTTGCTAGAAAAGAATTTGATAGAGTCTCATCATTTACTCACCGCTCATGAAATTTGGAAATCTCTTCAAGATTATCATGAGGGCACCGACTGTAAAAGAAGCTAGGCAAGATCAATTTAAAAAGGAATACACTAGATTTGAAATGAACTCTGGAGAATCTCTAGATGATTGTTTTGCTCGCTTTAATAGAATCTTAAATAATCTTAGAGCTGTAGATGTAAAGTACACTGACTCTGAAAATGCTAGACATTTCCTATCATCTCTTGATCTTAAAATCTGGCAAATGAAAGTGACTGCTTTTAGGGAAGCTCACAAGATGAGTGAAATGACTTTGGATAAACTATATTCTAGTCTCAAGACTTTTGAGATAGACATTGTTTCAAGAACATCCAATGATAACTCTATGGCTCTTAATGCTAATTCCTCTTCATATGATAATGCTACTAGTTCTTCATCATCATATTCCATTACCTCTTTGAGTGCTCTTAGTGATGAACAGCTAGATCAAATACCAGAAGATACACTTGCTCTTCTTTCCAAGCGTGTCAATGCAGCTTACATGAGATCAAGGGAAAGAAAAGGAGCCTCCATCCATCGCTACAAGCTGCGGCAAGGCGAGGCACATCCGTGCTAACTGTTTCAAGAACAAAGATAGAGAGGAGAAGGAGCAAAGCAACTCCTCCAAGTCCTTCCAGCCAAGAGAGAGCAAGGATAAAAATAAGCAACGGACGAAGAAGATGCTCAACAAAGTCTTCGAGGCAATTGGTCGCTTAGACTTAAGCGACATTGATGACTCAACTGAAGATGAGAAGGAAGCGAAGCAAACGAAGCCTGAAAGAGAAGGATTTCACCTGATCGTGCTTCATGGCAAAAGGGAACACTAGTGATTCTAGTGACAACGACAAAGACCTCCAACGACGGTGATGAGGTAATGCCTTCAGATGATGAGCTTTGTGAAGTTTTAGTCATATTGAGAAAATCTTTAAGAAAATCTTCACTCAAAAATAAAAACTTAGAAAATGATCTATCCATGCTAAAATCTGAAAACTTTGATCTTAGAAATTCAAATTCTGAAAATATTTGTGATACTTGCTTAGATCTCAAATTTGAAATTAAGTCTCTAAAAGAGGAACATGTCATTAAACTAGAACAAGTTTATGCCGAACAATTGAAAAATGAAAAACTTGTGAAAAATATTGGTTGCTCTACTGATAGTTTACATGATCAAATTGCTTGCTCTAAATGTTCAATTCTTGAGTTGAAATTAAAAGATGCAAATTGTAGAGTTACACAATTAACAAATGACATGTTCACTCATGAAATTAACTCGTGTTCAAATTGCCGTAAATGTAAAGCTAAAATTAACACTCCTTTTGATAATTTTTTAACTCTTGCTAAGAAAGTTGATTACTTGCAAAATTCTCTGTAACGTTTCATTGATGGCAAGAAAAACCTACACATGATTTTGGATCAATCAAAAGTCAGCACTCATAACAAAGGTTTAGGTTTTGATTCTTATGCTCATCATAAATCACATGCTCCCACTGTTGTCAAAACACTTGGAAGTGGAAAATTTGAAATTGTCAATGAGCCTAAGAAAAATGTCTTTAAATCTGGTGGTCTTTTATCTTCTACTATGATGAATGCAAAATGTGCTTCTACTGTTAAAGCAAAACATCATGTTAAGTACACTTGCACTCATTGTGGTAGAGATGGACATCTAGTAGACTTTTGCTTTAGACTAGCTAAACAACAAAAGAGAGAAAGGTTTAATGCTAGGTCTAATTTCAGACATGCACGTTTCATTTCTCATTATGTGCCTAGGGTGATGCAAATACCTCTTGTTGCTAAGAACACGAGAAAAGACAAATCTTCTTTTATGCATAAGAATGCTCGTGTTGTGCCAATCGTTGTGCGTCGTGTGTCTCAAGATCGATTCCTAAACATCTTATTTCTAACCCCAAGATCGAGACATCGACACTTTCTACTTCTATGTAGGCTTCTCACGCGAGGAAGGAGAACATATGGCTAGTGGATTCCGGATGCTCACGCCACATGTCCGATGATAAGAATTGGTTCTCCTCCTTCACTTGTGCATCTCGTGCTAAAAGTGTTATTTTTCAAGATGCTTCCTCCACCTCTATTTTCGCAAAAGGCACTAGTCCAAATAGTGCAGGTACAGGTGCATATGTTCAGGGGGAGAGTATCTTTGTTGATGAAGATGATGATGATGTCATTGAGGATGAGATAATTGGAGTTTCTTTGTGTGCTTGTGTGCTCGTTTTCAAGCTTCCCCGCGTGCTCACATCGACAAGCTATCAAGAGGATTTTAAGGTATCTCCGTGGTACTCAAGATTTTGGCATTTGGCTTTCTGCTTCTTCACGCTTTAGTTTAAGACCTTTCTCTGATGCTGAATTTGGAGGATGTGGAATTGATAGAAAAAGTACATCCGGTTCATGCCACTTCTTGAGTAATTCTCTTTCTTGGACACATTGACATCAGATTTCATTTTCTTAGAGATCACGTTGAAAAAGAGCTATTGAACTGAAATTTGTTGATTCGGTGCTCACTTTGTCGATATTTTCACTAAACCGCTTGATTTTTCTCGCTTTGCTTTCTTACGCGGTGAACTTGGGATCATTCATCCCCATGGGTTGATTTGAGGGGAGTCTTGAGTTTATCTCTTTTTGGGTTACTTGACTTTGGTTCCTAGAAGTGATTTTTATAAGTGGTATTTTGACTTTACACCTCAAGTAAAAACCCTGTTTACATTGCATCATGTAGTACAAAGCTTTGGTGATTATTCTTGTGTATATAGCCAAGTTAATGCTCAATGCTTTACTTATCACTAAAAGGCTAAAATAATTCAATTTGAGATGCTTTTCGAGAATATTTTGGCTCTTGCTCTTTATGGTATTGCATTTGTGAAATAGGCTTAAAAGTTTCTTGTCATCTGTTGAAAGGCTAGAGCTGATTAGAAACTATGTGTGAGTTTTTTGTTGGACTTCAAATGATCATTATGAGTCTCAAGCAAAATCAGTGTTTTAATGTTAAAAGCAAGTTGAAAAGATGCAAGCAAAAGCTACTTGGCTAAACACAAGTTTAGTACAATGTGCAGCTTCCTTGCCAGGGATTTAAATGCAAAAGATGCAAGAAAAGGCTACTTGTCTAAACAAAAGTTCAGAACAATGTGAAGCCACTTGCCAATTTAAACTAAGAAAGAAACAAGAAAGAACTACCTACTCATACACAAGTATGGGCTAGTGTGCAGTTACTTGTCATCCCTGTTGATCACAAAGCAAAATTGTCAAACTTGCTAAAAGAGAAAAAGGAAATTCAAATGGTTGAAAAAGGCTTGAGACAAATATTAGTGAATTTGAAAGTCTCTCTATGCTCATGATAGATTTCTTTTCACTTTGGAAAAATCTGTTTATGAC
Organism: Rhipidocladum racemiflorum; assembly: GCA_036346355.1. Lineage (NCBI taxonomy): Eukaryota > Viridiplantae > Streptophyta > Magnoliopsida > Poales > Poaceae > Rhipidocladum > Rhipidocladum racemiflorum. Next base: position 83,261,328 of record CM070573.1, on the reverse strand, counting down.
ATTTTACTTGTTTGCTCTAATTTGCTTATTCAATAACTATTCTATGTGTTAGAGCCTCCATATTCTCACAATTTGCTTTCTCATTGGATAATTTGATACAAAATGAGAAAGTTCTCCTAAAACTCTTCAAATGCTTTACTTTGATTATATACCTTGAATATACTTCAAAGCTTGAGATACTGCATTCATTAAGGGGGAGTTTTGAGATCTTGATGACTATTTTGTCAAAAAGGGGGAGAACAAGTCAAGGAGGTTTTTGAATTGGGATTATTTGGTCTTTTGGTTCTTGCTCAATCTCTTGTCAAATCTTATATTGTGTTTTGTCGAATTACTCATCAAGGGGGAGATTGAAGGATCGTTATTTTTGATCCAGTTGATTTTGATGATGAGTATTTGAAAAAGATTTGAAACCAGTTTGATATTTCGACAAGATTTATTTTTTGGTTTCTTTATTTGAAAAGATCTGAAATCAGTTTGATTATTTGAAAAGCTTTTTGATTTTTGCAAAGGTTTTTGTTCGTGTTTTGAAATCATGTTCTTAGAATATTTCATGCAATGCACTCCTTTGAGTGGTTGCATGGTTTAATGTGAGTCAAGTCGCGGACTTGTGCTCGGAATCGTTTTGTGGTTTGTTCATGTGCAGGTATTGCTCGAGGGCGAATGTGGTCGATGACGGATCGAACTAGGTTCATGGAGGAACCGAGGTTCGGGACTAGGTTCGTGGGGAACTAAGGTCTTGGTGGTCAAGGATGTCATGCGGGACGCTCGGGCTAAGAGAATGGTGCACATGAAGAATGGTTAGTCACGTGAGAATGGCATGAGGTCATTCAAGTGCAAAGTGTTAGTCACGTGAGTATGGTAGGGTTGCCATACGCGTGCAGTAAGAGTTGTACTCGGCCAGGTTGGGCCAAGTGGAGTTGTGTTGAATACATGCTCTTTCTAGGATTAGGAGTGGGAATCCTTTTAGGATTAGGAATCCTTCTAGGATTAGGACTCCTTCTAGGATTAGGTGTGTTTGCCTTCTTTAAATAGAGGGGTTGCCTCCTGTTGAAGGCAATCAAGCTTTGAGCAAGCTTTAGGGTTGTACTCTTTTGTTTGGAGTATTTTAGAAAAAAGCAAGGAGAAATAAAGATCATGTTCATCAAATCTTTCGGCGAGCTACAATTCTAGTTAGATTTATTCTCGCCATCTTCTGGAACAGTAAGCTTGCGAAGGTCATAACTTTTGATCCGTAAGTCCGATTGAGCTGATTCTTTTTGGGTTTGATTCGTATTGGAATCTAGTTTCTTGTGTCTAAATTTTAGATCGATCGGACGGTTGGATCTCCGGGAATTCGCGTTTTACCAAACCTCTATCATTATGTTTTTTTTTGAAAATGAGGCAATTATTTGGTTCTATTTTGGGGTAAACTTTTAATAGATCAAGAATTTGGTTTTAGCTTCCGCACAATCATTCACCCCCCCCCTCTGATTGCTATATTCGGTCCTACAGGATTAAATGAAAATGTTGTGTGGTCTGAAGTCTCCAAGCACCCTATTATTGAGAATTGAAATTTTCTAGTTATTGAAATTAAAACAAAGTATGCTTATACAGTAGTGATGTGGAATCAGGTACCATGTCTGTAATTTTTTTTTAGCATAGTTCCTAAGACAATGTGCTTGCCAGCATAAGCTGATTCCCAGCAGGCTGCGTGACGAGTCAAATGTTGACACCAAATGCCAACAATTAAAAGGTCGAACCTATAAATTAAACATAGAAAATATAAAATTGTGTTATATCTACATATAAGTCATTGTATATTTTTGACAATGAATTATTGCTTTCTATCAACTAATAGGTACCTTGTGTCCATTAGTGTAACCTCTCTCAGAAAGATTAGGTCCGAAATGCTCCAGCTTGACCTCAGGTACAATTATTCCAAATATGTCTCACGCCAATGATTGTTAGACAAATTTAGAAATTCTCTTTTATCAATATATGTAACTAATTAAGATGCAATGTACGACAGCTTACCTACAAAAGTCTTGTTAGGACGATGGTGCACTTCAGTGAAAGACATAAGATGCTTTGGGTACCGTGGAAACTGAATTGGCACATTGTAAGGCTCAACACTTGTGTGTCGGGTGAAAACACATTCATATGGGTTTGCTATGCTTCTGAACTGAACCTCCCCATAGTTTGGTTGGAATTGCACCCGATGAATGGTATAGCTATGTCCTTCATTGAGTAGCATGTTTAAAGTATCAACACTATCCCTTGAGATGGCTTCAATTTTTTATCCCTTCAAACACAAACTCAAACAATATTAGCTTGTGATAGAATTATTTTGTTACTATTATTAGCATTCACTATTTTTGGAACTTACAGTCGTATCCATGAGGATAAATCGTTGAAGGTTGCCATGATCTTCAACATGGAACTTGACGTCCACTCTAACAACAATACTCCATAATCTATCTACGTCCCATAATTCAAGGTCGTCGAAATTTTTAAACCTTGTAAAATAAGGAGCGCATTTTAGCTTTATATTGCTTTATGTTTTATTGTAGGTTAATTTCGATAGATCATAAACTAACCTAGTCACCACCGGTTGTCCAGAGAAGCCCGCATACAATCTCTTTCGACTAACATTCGTTGGTTCCATTCGCGCTGTATATGAACTTCTGTCTACCTCCCATAATTCAAGTTATTAGAATTAACACATGTGACAGTATAAGTCTAGCCCAAGATAAAGCGGAATAAATGGGTTGTTCAAGCTACTAATACATAGTAATAACATTAGTGCAAGCCTGTAAGGTGAACCAGAAGCTAAAAAATAGGCCAATCGAGCTTTGGATCAAATACTCAATCATTATAAAATATCTTATATTTATTTCTAGGTAAAGATGGTGACCGCACCTAATGACACAAACACATAGCACAAAATTATAAGCAATATGAAAAGGTAACTAACAAACCTGCTAGCCTCAATTAGTGGCAGATGGTCATACTGAGGTTTCTCAATCAAGTTTTGTACCTGTAAAAGTGTAAAATTAACAAAATATCACTAAATCATATCCAACTTACCATACGGAAAGACAACATCAGCTTGACATGTCAAAGCAGAATCTTTGTAATAATTTCTGAGACAAGTTATTAGAATTAACACATGTGACAGTATAATTTCTGCGAGATATTTTTTATGTATTTTATTAAAATAAAGTCCTAATGGGAGTTTTGAAGAAACATATTTTATTCTGTTGAGAGAATACATTATTTGGCAAAAAAGTGTTTTGTAGAAAGCAAAAAAAGCCGTATCTGGTTAATCTGAATAGGACAAGGCAATTTTGATTTTCTGTTGCCCTTCTATTCTGCCTTGTTTATCATTTGGTAATATTAAAATTTTGCATGCCAGGTCGAGACATTGTCAAGAGATGACCTTTCGTCAAGGTTGATGTTAAATGTTAATGTTGCATCAGTTGGATCATTAATGCTACCTGATTCACTCATCACTATAATGGATGTAAGTACCAACCTTATGTTCTGTTGCATAGATGCTATAATCATAAGATTATGAATATGTTTTAAGTATGTTTCCTAGCATTCTTGGGAGATCATGTTTTTGCTTAGCATTGAAAGGAAGTAGATGATATGCATGTATTGGAGCACTGAACTTCTTTCACATTATGTCCTGGCAGAAGTGCATGTGACCTCTAATTTCTCATGATAGCATTCTTGGGAGTGTCTTAATGGACCTCTAATTTCTCATGATATAATTGATATAACTGGTTCACCTGTTTTTTCTGTGTTACATGCCAGTAATACAAGTCATAGCCTAAAAGGTTAGTAAAAATGTTATTTACTGCACCTTCTCGCAGCATTGAAACTGAAATTTATTGTTTTCGACAAATAATGTGCTTTAAATCTCTACGCTAATTTTGTTTAGGGCAACAAATGTTAATGATTGGTCATGGTCATCCATCTCAGCAAGGGGTAATGTGTGATGGTCTATAGATCATTTCATCTTCACAAATTACTTTTTTGTTTGTTTGTGTAACATGTAAATGCTCCGTGCAGGTGTATGTCATTGATTCTTCTTTTCACCGTGGTATTGTGCACAACCACTGCCATAAATTTTTGAGTTAATAAACTGCTCTATTTATTATATCTGACCGTGATGTATTTAGTCTAGGCATGGATGCTGATAAACAAAACAACATTGTGGAGCGTAACAATATGATTCAGTTAAATGTAAGCTACACTCTCTTCTAATTAATGTTGTCCAGTCTAATAAGCATTTTCTGACATTTCATGGTTTATTTTTTCATGCAGAAATGCATGGCTGATGATTCTTCCCTTGGTATATTTTCTTCTGAACCTCTCTTTCCAAAATTTATGCACTATTGCAAACATTCATCTTTGTTCCAGAGTCCACTATTCTGGAAAAGAAAAAGGAAACATAGTCCTTTTTGCAATGATATTTGAATACTTTCACCCTTTTGCAATTTACTATTTGCTTAAAGTTATAACTCAATATGGAGCTAAGGATGAGCTTGTTATATGTATGTGTTGTCATTGTTATTTTTTTCTCTGTTGTTGTTTATCATGTGCAATCGCAGAGTTCTCAGCTGTCTACTTAGCTACTGTTTCCGGTTTCCCTTAACTTTATCTGTTCTACTTGATGCATGGTTTATTTTTTCATGCAGAAATGCATGGCTGATGATTCTTCCCTTGGTATATTTTCTTCTGAAAATCTATTTACAAAATTTATGCAATCAAGGCAAACATTCATCTTTGTTCCAGAGTCCACTATTCTGGAAAAGAAAAAGGAAACATAGTCCTTTTTGCAATGATATTTGAATACTTTCACCCTTTTGCAATTTACTATTTGCTTAAAGATATAACTCAATATGTGTTGTCATTGCAAATAAAGTAAACCAGTTGCTTAAAGAAAAAGGAAACATAGTCTGAAAAAATAAACCATGCATCAAGTAGAACAGATCAAGTAGAACAGATAAAGTAGAACAGAAAAAATATGTGTTGTCATTGTTATTTTTTTCTCTGTTGTTGTTTATCATGTGCAATCGCAGAGTTCTCAGCTGTCTACTTAGCTACTGTTTTCGGTTTCCCTTAACTTTATCTGTTCTACTTGATGTTTTCAATTGAACTTAGATCTGCAATAATTTTCTCGAAAGTTAGTCGAACCAGCTTGCTTCCGTCCAAACCATTACCATGATAGCTTGTCGCCCTTGTTTGCATCGCTGGTATTGATTTTTCACCTCGTGAGGAAAATACAGTTCCAATGTTTACACCACCTCAAACTCAACCATTAAGGCATCCACATCTATATCCCCCGCCAGGTCAAAGCTATGAAGATGCGGCTATACAAGCTTCTCTTCAATCTAGTGCCCCTTCTGCACCTGCCATGAGGTATTCTTTTGTTTGCTTCTGAATTTGATTTCTGATTTGCTACCTTTAACCTGTTCAGTTCTTGTTTATTTTTCCTGTCAGTGTATTGCAAGCATTACTTGTATCATTCATCTTTTCTTAATGCCATTTATGTTTGCATTTTGTTTTTGTCTTGTTTTGTTGCCTTTTTTCCCTTATATTTGTTACAGTCCCTCCTTTCTAAAGTTATAACTCAATATAATGCTAAGAACTGAATGCTGAATGCAAAATGTTTTGAAATATCACCAAGAACACACAGGGTTCAACTGGAAAAACCATTGGTATTTGAAATATCACGAAGAACACACAGGGTTCAAGAACACACATCTATAATGCTGAATGCAAATTGACACTGAAAATGTTTTGGATGCACAAATCACACCTTAGTGTTATCAGCACTACTAACCTTGCGTTCAACTGGAATTCAGGGAGTATGGCTGCGGATGGAAGTTCCGCTGATCCTCCTCGAAGACGCCAAAGGACGCCAGGGTTCAACCGAAATGCAGGAGTATGGTCATGATGGAAGTCCAGAATGGAATGGAATACGCCAGTGACGCCAGGGTCTTCCCGCTTCAATAGTGGAAGGATGGAAGCATAAGAACCAGCAGTATCTCTTGCGTATTGATTTATAGTAGAGAAGTAGAGATAGATATGTATGACGCCTCGTATGGCACTATTGATTTTTTTTCTTCAAAATGTTCCCTGGCGGGAACTGGCAAATGTATCTCTTGCGTATTTGAATACTTTGCAACAGTGCCGATTGGTTTTAATGTGAGCTCGCTAATTAAGCAGGGCAATTACCAAGGTAAGCTTTGTTTATTGCGCCAATTTACCAGGCAATTAAGCAGGGCAATTACCACTGTTTGTTTCATTTCAAAATTTCAAAATGACTTGGAAGGGGGAAGACACCAGGTAGAATGGACTACTGCCACCAACTGGTGGTTTAGAAGAGTAGAGATACCACGAGATGGCATGGAATGAATCGTTGGTCATAATTGTGAAGGATTGTGATTTGTTCGTAATTTATATTATGTACTTGCTATTTATATACTTATTCAGTGTTCCAGGAGGGCGAACGAGAGGAGCAAGACAGTGGAGGGAGTCGGCCTTGTCCCATCCAGTTTTTCTTAGTGGTGGTTCGGAAAGGGGCGAAGGGGCTGATACTCCTACGGTATCGGATGCTATATCGGTTCCGTTGTTCAAAAAGAACATTTTGATACTGATTGATATCGATGTAGTATTTTCGAATTAATATAATAATATATATTTAATTATATATGTAGCAAATTTTAATTATAATAGTACTCTAGTTATATAGTGATACTATTAAATATAACATATAGTTCAATAGACGATATTATGAATTCACCGGTATGACTTTTTTTTATGATATCGAAGCCAGTATAGTCGGTATTGATCGGTATCGAAGCTGGTACAATACATATGGCTACATTGTACCAGTTTATGAAATTAAATGGTACATACCAGCCATACTAGCTTGTATCAGTATGGTATATTAACACCTTTATAAGGGAACACAATGGAGGCCATCTAGGGCCTCCACGTCAACCCCCTCCATTTTGTGAAAAGCCCCTCCATTTCTTCTAAATTACGGATAGGTCCCTGTAAATTACAAAGAGGTCCTCTGCGATTTTTTGTGAAGGCAAGAAAAACTTTTTCGAATTGCGGTTAGGTCCCTCGTTCGTTACTTTACGGGAAAACCCCACTAAATACAAATCTTGAACAACTCCTTTTCTAATTTTTCAGGATAGCGATCAGATCCAAAAAGATAACAAATAGGTCCTCGTTTCTTACGTCCAGGTCATTTCTCTGTTTTTCCCAAAAAAAAATGTTTTCGTCAACAGAAATTTGTGTACAACTCTATCTCTATATTTTTTTTTCCAACTCGATCTCTGATCTCTAGATTTTTGTCCCAACTCGATCTCTAATATTTTTCGAAACATGTATTATTACTCGGTGAACGCGTAGAGTGTTAAACTCGACAAAAGAAGGTTTGCATCTCTAATAATTTCCGGAATATGATCCTTTCTCTGTTTTTCCAGGGGAAACTATTTTCGACAACACAAATATGTGTATAGCTCTATCGCTAGACTCCCCCCCCAAATCGATCTTTAGACTTTTTTCCCAACTCGATTTCTAATATTTTTCGAAATATGTATTATTACTCGGTGAACGCATAAAATGCTAAACTCGACAAAAGAAGGTTAGCATCTCTAATAATTTTTGAAATATGTATTATTACCCAGTTAACACATAGAGTGTTAAACTCGATAAAAGAATGTTGACTGGGTAATAATAGAGTGTTAACCAAATTCATCAAAAGAAATATGTGTACAACTCTATCTCTTTATTTTTTTTTGGTACCTCGATTTCTAATATTTTTCGAAATAAGAAATATATGTAGAGCTGTATCTCTATTTTTTTTGCAGCTCAATTTATAGTATTTTTCGAAACATGTATTATTCACCGATGAATGTATAATGTTAAACTCGCCAAAAGAAGATCCTTTCTCTGTTTTTTCCGAGAAAATATATCTATTATGCCTGCAAGATTTACGGAGCAGCCAGTCGACCACGTCGTTCTCTTCGCCAAAACTCTCTCTGAAAAAATTAAATTGCGTTTAGATCCTTACGCTGGTTATTTTCTAGAAAAAAAATTGGATCAAATTTCGCACGACGCGGCAACGCTCGCGGATCTATCTAGTTAATAACTATGGGTGATGGTATTAAAATGAACCTGAAGAATGCGGTGGTACTCCCTTCGGTTATAAATAGTTATCATTTTAGATATAGGCATAATCAAACTTTCGAAAACTTTGACTATCAAATTATTTTAAATGTTTAAATTGGATACATGAAAATTATATATGCAGATTTGTCTCGAAAATGCTTTCATAATATTGTAATTTTATTGATTTTATAAATATATTATAATAAAAAATAGTGATCAAATCTGTGTGTAAGAGACTATGCTAATATCTAAAATGATAACTAGTTGTGAGTTGTGACGCTAAGTGTATTCTTCTAAACTGCAGTTTTTTTTTTTTGGGGTACAAACCCAAAATTTCCTTACTTCTATCGGGCTTCAAACCGACACTGCGGGCCAGCAACTTGGGCCCAAGCCCGAACAGATGCCAGAGCCAGAGCGCAAGCAGAAAATTCAGCAGGAAATTCGAGTCCTCTGCTCCAGTCGAGTTACCGTATTGCCCTCCCTCCATCGAATCCTAAATCCCAAGCCGCCGCCGAACAACGCCTCAGCGAACTCCTCTCTCCTCCTCCTCCCTTCTACTGGTTCGTCGTGGAGTGAAGATCCATCCGGACTGATTCCTTCTGGTGGTAAGCCCTAACCTGCTTGGATTGATTCCGCTTCGATCTAGTTCGTTCTGGTCTTCTCCGTGAGCCATCGAATCCAAATCTAGTTTCTGAAGATCCTTGTGCTGGAGGACTAGTTTCTGGGTAGTTAGAGGCGGGAGCCAGTTCGCGCCATCACTTCTCCCGTTGATCGATCATGTTGTTAATGTGTTCTGCTTTTTCTTCGCGGATAGGACGTCGAATAGCTACATTTGGGAAGGATGAGCGAAGGCCCGGTTCCATTCCTTCACATTGGGAAGAGAGCAAAGGGTAAGCTAGAACCTTCCTCTCAAAGAGTATTTGCAGCTCATAGTTCCTTTGTTGCCATACTGCATGCCGTTTTATGCATTCTGCCAATCAATTTCTGATCTGCTGCCTGCCTTGGTACGGAGTTCTTGATATCTTTCGTCTTAGGATGTAGCGTATGTGTGTATGTCCTATGAGATACATAAGGGTGGCTGGGTGGGCTTAGAATCCAGTGCAAAATGGCTTTGCTGGGTGTCGGTGTATTTACATGACCAGCATTGGATCTCTGATACTCTTAGTTTTGTTTTCCGTCCTTACATGTATTTCGTGTGTAGTCCCATAGAGAACTGTCAACTATAAATTGTAATGCCATTGCTGTGATCTGCATGGATGGATTGTGGACAGAGAAAAAACAGCTCAATTTTTAGAGAGCCTTATCAATCACTGAAGAATATATGTGTGGGGTGCTTATTGCTTAACTTTATGTACTTCTAGATACATCTGTCAAAGTATCTCCGTTGTTTCATATTTATTTGGAATAATTACTATTTTGCCCTTTTATCCGATGTGGTTAGACAACTGCAGAATTGCGGATCTATGTTAAGCCCTGTTTTCTTTGTTACCAAGCTTCCCTTTGGTTCTATTTCTTGTGTCACCTTAATCTATTTACACTTCATGGTAACTCGTATTTGTTCATTGCTTCTTACAGATCTTTTGTACAAGGACTACAATTTTGACCAAAAGTTTTCTTTGTCGACATCTAGCAATTCTGGTTTGGTAAGACATTCATGTTTTTATGTATCATGTAACTCCTCCTAGAAATTTTATGAAGATATGTGCTCACAACTTGTATTTTTATCATAGGGTCTCACAGCCACTGGTGTGAAGATTGATGAACTCTTCATTGGCGACATACAGACACAACATAAAAGCGGTAGAACCACTGTTGATGTTAAAATTGATAGTGATTCTAAAGTAAGATCCTTGTAAATTTGGGTTCTGTACCTTTAGTTTTCTTCGCGAGCCTGACTTTATTCATGTGCAAAGCCTACATTATAGCACGAATTATTGTTTTCTGAAACAGGGACTGTTAGTTTTAGCAGTGTTATCACTACATATCTTGGCATCAGGAGATTACTTGCAATAATAGGAGAAGATAGTAAGCAGCAAATACAGTGCTAAAACATTCCACAAGTAGGACATACGTTTTAATTTAGCTGGTATTAAGACATCTGAAATTGATGAATATATACAAAACTGGATGGCCTTTAATTTTAGGCTATAAAGGATTTGCCAACTTAACTAGCCAGTGAATTTCTGAATGTGAGATTTAGATGCTGGTTGCTACATCATGTCTATGCAGCTGCACTTGGGCATCCATTATTGCTTAGTGTGGCATTTCTGCTTTTGATTTAGTCCTTGATCTTCTTAATTTATATCATGTCAGAGTTGGACATCATTTTGTGTACCTTACTAGAGTCACCTCTTTTGCAGGTGTCAACCACAGTCACTGTTGATGAAGTACTCACTGGTTTGAAGACTTCATTCAGCTTCAGGGTTCCTGATCAAAAGTCAGGGAAGGTTGGTATACTTGGAATCTATTTTTCTATGTAAAGGAGGAATATTAGCTTTACTGAAACTTGGAGATTAGTAGTGTAATATGTTCAGCATGTCTAGGTGAACTATATTTGACTCTCTCATGTTATGTTTGTTGATAACCTCAATGGCTTAGAACCTACATTTTCATCCACTAATTTTCTGTAGTATTTCAAACTTTCGAATGTTTTGCTAGTACTTACTACTGTTCATTGACAGCTTGATTTGCAATACCTTCATGATCGCTTTGCACTGAATTCTACTGTTGGTTTGACATCGACACCTTCAGTCGAGCTGTCAGCAACTGTCGGCGCAAAGGAACTTAGTGTTGGTGCTGAGGTTGGGTTTGACAGTACTTCAGCTTCTATTACTAAGTACAACTCAGGGATCGGCTATAACAAACATGATTTCTCTGCTGCCTTACTATTGTAAGTTTTGCAAGTTTCTGCTTTGTTTAGACATACAGCAACCTGCATGCAGGCATTGCTCCAATATCGTTGTCAATTACGTATTTGATCTCTGCTCAATTACACCTTTGTTCTCTGCTTGCAAAAGGTGACCCATATATTTGTTCTTTAATATAGAAATATAACATAGATGAACCTAAGCTCTGCACTTAATAGGTTCCAAAGGTCCAAAGTGGAAGCTCCAAGTTAAGCTGAACTTAGTGGTAGATAGTTAAAAGATTGTAGTACAACACACTATACTAGTACTAAGGTAGCAATACGATATAATATATTGAGATGTAAGTCTCCAATACTACGAACGTTTGTGATGTTACATTTGCTGGTCTTTGGACAATTTAAATGTAATATGTTGTTCTTTATGCCTTTCCCATATCTGAGATCTTTTGCAAGTTCGATGAATGAAAGCATTTTCCTTAATCATCCTCTCTTTTACCCCTGCACTAACAAATCTTGCAACATTGTTTGCTACATAGGGCTGATAAAGGAGAGACTTTAAAAGCTTCTTATATTCACTTGTTCAATCCAACCAATGGAGCTGCTGTGGCGGCTGAGGTAACACACCAGTTGAAAACGAAGGAGAATTATTTCACCATTGGGAGCTCTCATGCTCTCGATTCTTCCACATTGCTGAAGACAAGATTCAGCAACAATGGGAAAGTTGGTCTTCTCTGTCAGCATGAGTGGAGGCCAAAGTCCTTTGTTACTCTTTCTGCTGAGTATGACCCCAAAGTGGTAAGTTCGCCTTCAAGATTTGGTGTGGCCATAGCTCTGAAGCCTTGATGAGTTGGATCACCTCCTGTACAACAGTACAAGTGTTACATACTCTTTTCGTTCCCATATGCATTGGGACCATACTTACCAAAGCTCCGATCATTTTTTTTTTTGCCAATTTGGTAACAATATTGGCCAAAGAAACATTGTCTTAGTTTTGTTGATTGCTTCCATTAGCCAACTTCACACCGAGAATTGAAAATATACAGAGTTTTGTATTATTAGCACAGCAGCTTTACTCTTGCTGCTCCACGAAATGATTCAGTGTTCATTGTACGTCTTCAAACTAGTAGTGTGGACTATTTGAAGAATATCATGGTAAGAGACCATCGTTAGTTTTTCGATGAGCAACTGAGGGTTGGAAGAATGTGGTTTAAGACCTGCACTTTTCTTTGATGACCATTGTTAGTTTGCCGACGAGCAACCTGAGGTGGAAGAGTTTAACCTGCATTTTTCTGTTAAGCATTCTGCCATATTCAGTACCGTCTCCCATTGTTAATTTGCAATTTATTCACAGGTTTTCCCCTGCTCGATGAAGCCAGAGACTACATAAGAATCGCCACCCGTAAACGCGTTAGAAATTATTACATTATTGTAAGTTTACGCTCTGTTCTACTTCGGATATGGTGTGCTACTAGGAGATGTACGCCAGGAATCGGTGATGGCTACCTATCATGAATCTTGCGGGAATTTTACAGGAGATTGTTGTTCAGTTCCTGCAGGAATCAGGAAATAACAGCGCGCTGCAAATGGGGCGTTCAATAGGCCGGCAACCAACGCTCCAACGGCCGGCCGGTCTCCACTAAAAATACGAGTGCGTGCTCGTGTGCTCTCCTCGCTTGGCCCCTTTTCTCGACGTACCCAACGCTATCCTCACCCCCACCCCCCGAGCTGGAGCTGCTTCCATGACACAAGCCACAACCCGCCCAGGAGCCCACACTGACAGGTCAAAGATTCAGCGAGCGATGGGGGCCGTGACAATGGCGAGCTCCATTATCCCCCGGCTTATTTCGGCAAGGAGCAAGGAGGAGCGGAGGCGGCGGCGGCGGCAGCAGCAGCCGGCCGCCGTGACGACCCGGCTCTACTCGCTGTGGCCGTGGCCTCCCCTGGTCGCCGCGCTGCTGCCCGGGCCTGAGCCGGTGCGGGCCGTGTTCAAGCCGTTCGTGGAGCTGGTGAAGACGTGGGACCTCGCCGGCAACATGGTACTCTACCACTGCACTGCATCAGTGTATTCACTGCACTGCATCAACTTCTCCATAGATTTAGCTTGGTTCATCGTCTATGGGGAGTATCTTTCTTAACTGAACTCCCTGTAATGTCTTTCTTTCTTCTTTCTTGCAGGTAGGGGTGGAAAAAAAACTTGAAACTTGTGAGTTAAACAAGTACTTGCAAACTCGGTTCGACTCAACTCGAACTCATTCCTTAACGAGTCGAGTCGAGCTGTGATTTGAACTCGGTTAGATAACGAGTTAACGAGCCAACTCGCTAGTGTAACGAGTCTTCCAAGTCGGCAAGTATAACTATATACATGTGAGATGAAGATAATAACACGTGGCATATCGTATAGTCTCAACAGCAATCCTCCTCTCATATGGCAATATCGAGTTTAACGAGTCGAGTCAAGCTAAGGTCGAGCTCGTTAAGATAATAAATCGGGTCGAGCTGGCTCGTTATCCTAACGAGTTTGGCCGAGTCGAGTTGAGCCGAGTTGCCTCGTTATCCACCTCTACTTGTAAGCAATGGGTGGGTACGGAACATACCTGGGCTTGAGGATAAAACTATCGGATGATCCTGTAAGTAGTGTTGCCTTTCCATATGCCAAGTTTTTTTTAATGAACAAGTGCCTTCCACTGGGAACACTTGTAATTCGGACCTGACACATGCGTACAGGAAGAGAAGGCCAAGGCCAAAGACCTCCACCCAAAGCTCCTCGCCGGCATGTTCTTCTTCTTCGCCCTCGGTGTCACAGGTGGAATCACTGCTCTTCTGACGTCGAACGAACCAATCTTTGAAAGGTACTACCGCTCTCAGAACTCAGAAGGCCATTCTATTTCTGTCCCATCGCAATGTTAGCTCGCTCTAAATCTAAGCGGTTAAGACCTAGTCACCAAGCTGACTTCAACTTCTGATCCATTGGCAATGGCTTTGCAGTCCTCATGCAGTAACTGGAATCACTGGTCTTGCACTCCTGATCATTCAGTCTATTCTGCCAACATTGTTTGAGGTAACGCAAGACATCTAAAACATGGAATACTCGTTTATAACAATTGTTCACACACTAAATAAGAGTATATGTGGCTTGTTATATTTTATTGCCAGGGGAATCCCGGGCTCGGGACTACACATGGTCTACTACTCGGCAGCGGCATCGCGACTCTGTTTCTAATCCATGCAGCATTCGGGCTGCAGCTTGGCTTCAGTTTTTAGCTTCTGGCTAGAAAATTTCGGGTTTGTTTCTGCGTGATTACTTCTCG